>OZ010604.1:73471618-73736618 GCA_963932145.1 Acanthosepion lycidas | reverse complement strand
TTTTGGTTTGAGTTTCTGAAATAATGTATCACTAATACATATTTGGCTTACAACCATATAAATTTGAAATACTGGTCTTTGTCCAATAGCTGAAGTTAAGCAACTTTGAGCCTGCTCAGTACCTAGATGGGTAACTGCTTGAAAATACTGGGTAAGCTTTGTAGCAAACCATCCTCATTCCTTTCGTATCCTATTGGTGAGATGCAAGTCCCATTCAAGCAGCCGCTTCCCATGAGCTGCTGCTTGAATGTGACTCCCAAGAAGATGCTTCCCCAGTCACTACAATCTTAACCTGTTTAAGTATAGGGTTAACTAAGTTATATATATATAATCATTTTTTCTTTCTTTCTTTCATTTCTTTCTTTTATTTTTTTTTATTTTTTTTTCATTGAATATCTCTCAAGGTAGAATGTTACATAGTAAGAGGCATATGCAGATAAGAGGGAAAGATAATGGCTGGAATAAGAAAATTGGCAAGCCAAGTTTAAATTCCCGTTGGGTTCTTTACAGTCACTAAAAGTAGATACCCATAGGGAAACACATGTATCCATCTCTTATCCTTACAGTTGTTGGGTTGAATAGCAAGATAGACTGGGTCTTATAACCTTGTTCTTGTCCGATCACCAAAGTTAATCAATGTCAAGCCTAGTTAGTATCTAGATTAGTGATCAAAAGATGTATCAACATATAAAAAAAAATATGCTCAAGATACATCGCCTGGTTGATAAATGTTGACTGAATGCAATGACATGATCCAAAGTGTTGTGAGTTCAATACCTGGCTACAAAGACGTGGAGACTTGAGTTAAAAGGGAGATAACTGATACTGAGACATCTGGAAGAGGCATGGCATGTGGAACTAGAACAATCTTTCTCAGTGGACAAAATAAAGGGTTCAGTTTGAAATTCTAATCACCTGATGAAAGCTGAAGCATATAATAGGTTAAACATTGAATATGGCAATGAAAATATGACAACAGCCTAAACAATGTAAATAGTGTAAATACTTATGTCATCCCAAAGATATAGACAGATAAAAAAATATATGCTATGTAGTTTTTCTTTATAATTTTATTGTCTATTGTATGGTGCAGTAATTTCTTCTTTTTTTTTTTTTTTTTACTTTGAGTACAGATACAATGACATCAAAGTTTCCATCTTTCAAAAACTCTTGTTTCTTCTTCAGTGCTTTTTGATGTCAATGCACGCACACCATTATACAATCAGCATATTGAATGTCATCTCTTTTCAGTTTCACTTTCTCTTTTCTCATAAATTGTTCTAGTAATCTGAATGAAAAAGTTTCAAAAGTTTGAAGTCACCTCCAGAATTAGCATGGGATGAACTTGAAAGAAGAGTGATTTGGGGGTGGGGGATGAAAAAGAAATCTCGGTCATTAAAAAAAAAAAAGAATATAATCAGTTATCAAACTTATATTTTGAGAAACTTTTGCAACAAATGACAAAAATTTGTGCTGCAGTAATCAAGATTAAAAGAGGATATTTTGAAAAGAGCAAAATTTAATCATAAAATGCTTTCTTTTTGTTTATAATAAAATTTTGAATAATAATTAAAAAAAAGAAAATATCAGCTATCACTTGTTTTTAACCATGTAGAATAATTTTCTATTCAAAGTACAAAATGACTACTTTTGGGGCCAATTTAAAAAAAATTACCCGCAGTGTCCTCAAACTTTTGAACTGTAGTGTATGTCTGATACCTTTGACCCAGTTTTGAAAAAAAATAAATCACTGGAAATTTGGGGTGATTATGTCGATAATCTCTTGAGATTTAATGTCTAGCAATGACCTTGGTTGGCTAAGAAAGGCATTTACATAGTTTTTCTTTATCTTCTAAAACTAGGTTAGTACAATTAGATTAAGGTATAATCTGATTCAATTAGCTCTTAAAACCTGGGTAATCCAAACGTCTATTGCCAGTTATATAAATGTAATCAATAATTCTGCAACCTGTGGTGGTGAGAGAGTGCGGAAAATAGTTGTGCATAGAAAATGTTCCTTTTTCACCATCCCATTCATTATACACTGATTTATTCAAATTGTTGTTGACATTTTGGTTGTCATAGTAAAAAATTTAATTCTACCATTTTTGAGACGCCTGCATTTGGTAACATTTGTGGTGGGGATGTGAACGACATAAAATAATTATCTGACATGAAGTATGTCAAGATCCCACAACGCCTTTATCCACTGTCCCATGTGTCCTTGAGGATAAAGGTGTTGGTTAGATCCAGTGATGGGACCCAAAGAGTGTGAGTTCAGTACCCGGTTAAGTCAGTGGAAAACTTGGAGAGGGGAATTAACAGGAGATAACTGATAACTGACATCCATTAAAAACATGGCATGTGGAACTAGAACAGTCTCCCCTAGTGAGCGAAATAAAGGGTTCAGTTCAACATTCCAACCACCTGAAGAAAGCCGGAGTGTACAACAGTCGAAACTTTAAATATGGTAACAAAGATGAGGACAATAGTCCAAATAATGTAAATAGTGTAAATAACATTTATATAATCGGAAAACTTTTATTGCATTAATATGAAATGCACCCATTAAAGGTAACAAAGTTATAGTGTAATTATTTAAATAAAACAAATTGTTAGGTTATATTATGTCTGGATGATGTCACATTTGTGTACTTATGTTTATTTTGAGATTACATCACCTCTTTAACATATATACCATATATAATACGTTTTGTTACTTATCATTATTGAATCATAAGCTTCATAAACATTGAAATGTCCCAATTTTTCTGTGCATCATCAAACATTTGTCATGGTCCACCATTGGTCCATGAACCACTGGTTGGTGACCACTGGTTGGTGACCACTGGTCTGGACAACACAAAGCTGAATTAAATCTTATTTAGAGTGATTGGGATTGTGGAAAAGTGTGTGGGAGGTGGGTGCTGGCAGGCAAGATTTTGTACATACCCAAGTCACATGTGTTTATTAAACAACATTTATGCATAATTTCTCAAATGCAGGACAATCGGCAACCTTATTTACTTACATAAGAAAAACTTGGGCAATCATGTGCCGCCTTATCTGCAGAAAACAGCAATGTTTATTTTATTTTTTTTTAAAAGCATTGATTAAAATTGTACTTAAACATATAAAAGTGAATTTATACATTTTTTTGTTTTTTTGTTCTTGAGAATTTACAACCAAAATATCAAACACTATTTATTAGACTGTTTATTTACAAGAATAATTTTAAATATCTAACATTCTAATATCTTACTTATAATAAAACGCAGATTGTGTGTGTGTGTCTATACATTTATATATTGGATCGGATTTCCTACATTTTTCAACCAATTTCAACAAAACTTCACAGGACTACGTAAAATTACCTTGTGGTGGTTCTGACAGCGCCAAAAATTGGAAAAACAATTGTTTTTGCATGAAATCAATTTGAAAACACGAATAAGGGGGGACAACTCATATCGAGTTATACTTATTAATACCGAGTTATCGAGTTATACTTATTATAAAACCCAGGTTGGTTGTGTGTGTGTGTTCGTTTATATATGGGATCAGATTTCCTACATTTTTTTCAACTGATTTCAACAAAACTTCACTGTTTTTTTTTTTTGTTTTTTTTTTTTTGTTTTTGTTTTTTTGGCAGGTAGTGTTAGTGTCTTGCACACTTTTTTCTTTATTTTTACATTCAGAATGCTTTAAAAATTCCATTTACAAGACAATTGTTTATAATAAAATTATATTCAATCAGTAGACTCATAATGATTGAAAACAATGTTTTTGTTTGAGTTTGGGTTTGACCAATTCGTAAAAAAAAAAAAAAATTAAAAACAAAAAAAACTAATTAAGCCATGCATGTCCGTCAACCTTAAACAATATTCTTTGTCAATTTTATTTTTCAGTCTTTATGATAGTCGATATTTGATCTATCTCTTACTGTTACAACGCCAGGCTCTACTGCTAGTCTAATATAATTAAAACTAATACAATGAAATATTATGCATTTACCAATTTATTTACAAAGAAATAAACATGAAAATAATTTTTTTATTCATAAATTTATAAACCTTTTACTAAATTATTAAAATATATGAATCAAATATAAGGAAATCTTTACTATTGACGATTTCATAAAGTTTGAATTGATTCGCAATTAGCCAATGTTTTGCCAATGATTCCAATTTATTATTATTGTTGTCAATTTATTATTTTTGTTGTCAATTATCAAGAAGAAAGAAAATATATGAATTCACTTTCATGTTTAGGTTTTATTAAAATTCTAATCATCACTTTTTAAAAAAGGAGTGAAGGTAATTAAAATAATAGCAGCGTTAAGGGAAAGCCCATCCCTTTGACGCTCCAATGTTTTGGAGACAAGAAAATCCAAATTTACCAAAACTTGTTTATAAAAATTGGATACTTGTTTTTGAATTCCCCAATAAGAGATGTCAAACTTATTTCTTGTCGTATAATTAAAAAAAAATAGAATGGGACATTCTCACAAAGTACGTTTATTCTCTCTCCGGCATTAAGAATATATGGTGGTGGGCAGGTCAGGTTTTCTTCTCCTTCCTGGAGAAGAACTAAAACGAACCCTGCTGACCTTAAAAACTGATTGACTGTCTACTTATATTATTTGCATTTTTCGGACTGTAATCCTCATTTTCAGTGCCATATTCACAACTTTTCGGCCGTTGTACGCTCCAGCCTTCTTCAAGTGATTAGAATTTTGAACCAAACCTTTTATTTCGTCAAGCAGGGTAGATTGTTCTAGTTCCACGCGCCATGCCCCTTCTGGATGTCTCAGTTATTTCCCTTCGACTCAACTCTCCAAGTTTGTTTCACTACTGCTGTGGCCTGATATTGAACTCCCAACTCTGTGGGTCTAGTCACTGGATCTCACCGTTTTAGTGTCAGAAGAGGCATGGCAGATGGAACTTGAACAATTCTATTTAAGCTTGAAGTAGAATATTGCCATCCAGTGTTAATATCTATCTGCACATTACTTCTATGTGTGATTTGGTTAAGGAGCTTTCACCATCCTGCAACCTTATTTCCTCCCACTTTCTTATTTTTCTCCCCCTTTCACCTCCCTCCACTCTCCCACTTTACCCCCCACACACCATTTTCTCCTCTCCTACATTTTCACTTGTGAGCTGTCTCTATTTATTCATCTTTTATTGTTTTTAGTTTTAGCCATTTTGTTTTAAATTGCTTTTCTTTTTCTTATTTTGTAGATTATCATGAACTTCTACAATGAAACATTTTCAGAACGTAACAATGAGGCACCATCAGATAATTTTATTCGACTTCAGTGGTCCTTAACTGTTTCTCTCTTCGTTGCCACTGGCATGATAGGATCGTTTGTATCAGGTTTGATAGCAGACAGAATTGGAAGGTAAGTTTCAATCCCTTAAGGGATTTTTTTTTTTTTTTTTTTTTTTTTTTTTTTTTTCAAAATTGTTCTAATTTGGGACTCTTTTTTTTTTTTTTTTTTTTTTTTTGTTGTTGTTGTTTCATGTACAGGTCAGTGCCATTAAGCCATGCATGCATGATAGACACCAAAATTTTTTGTCATCTTCACGTTAGAATCATAATCATCAGTGAATCCCAATTTGAAACAAATTGATTGTGACACTTTTTAAAGTCTGATTATTTTTTTTTTTTTTTTTAATGTATTGTAATGTTATTATTCTAAATCTTAAAACTATAAAAAAAAAAAATATTTCCCTTTTTTTTTTTTTTTTTTTTTTTTTTTTTTCTTGCTAAAATATTAAAATCTTCTGAATAAAAGATTTCTGCCATCTTTTGCTGTCATAAATGATGGACCTATTGACATTGTGCTTTATAATTGGAATCATTTTAGGTCATCATCTTTCAAATTTATTCACATTGGTGCAAATTTTTATATGAAATTAAAGGATAGTTTTAATAAATGTTTTTCAAAACTGTCAATATTCAACTCTTAGTATTGAATACGCATTTTGCATGCTTAGCCATGGTGTTACCAATTTTCATGGAGTTATCCATGAACTTGACGAGCTTTGTTTTGGTGGTCTAAGCTGGCAGTCCTGACATTGTGGCTTACTTTTGATCCAAACTGTGGACCATCTAAACCATGGATAGAAGTTTTGGACCCCAACTACTGTGGTTTATTGGCACCAACCTGTATTTGGTAGAACAATCTTAATAACATGAGATAGGAAGATAACCCCATGTTGATGGCAGACACAGAAAGGAAACTGCTTAAAAAGGTGGTAAAGGAAAGCAAGAAAAGACTAAACATCAATTGTAAGAAGATTTTTTTTTCAGTACCCCCACATTGCTAGTGAATATAACACAACATCAAGCTTTAAAGTGGATTTAACATCAATACCTTAGAAAAATTGCGCAACCCCTCCTCAGCATTTCTCCTTTTAGGGATGTCTCGAGCATCAGATAATGACTTCCTCCCTTTCCTAAAGAAGATGTAATCTCTGGTAGGGATGGCTCCCTGGGGCTTGGGTTTAATATTATTTTGAAACTACACCAGCTGAAGCCAGGTAGGTATCAATTGTACGAAGATAGAATGAATGGTCTTTAGCAAAAGAAGCAACCCAAGAAGTGAGTTACAAATTGGGTATGTCGGAATCAAACAAGTAGAGAAAGGCTATTGAAATTTCTCAGACACATAAAAACAAACTATCAAATGCATGACATTGACAAATATTTTCTTTTCTATCTAGAACTACTCTCACTATCTAACCCGGTTAATGATCATACAAGATGCATTCTTTAGTTCTACAAGTCCATGCCTTGCCATGTACCCAGGGTCAAATCATCTTTTCATATTCCATTGGTAAGAAAGACGTTCCATGGACAGCTTCTTTCTTAGAACTTAGTGCAACAGACTCCCAAGGGGATACTTCCTAAATCCTTGTAATTTTAACCTTTTCAAGTCTAGGATCAAAAATAAAATGTCAGATCTATTTTTTTTTTTTTATTTTTTTTTTTTTTTTTTTAACTTTCATAGTGTTTTGAGTCCAGTTTGGGGGTTAACTATTTGCCCATAGCTGAGACCCCTAACAGGTGCTACCATCCTGGGTCAGGGTGGACCTGGGAACACCAGCAATTAAGTGGTGGTTCCATGTTCTTCAAAACCTCCCGATCAGAGGCCTTGCTGTTGGATGTAATTTATCGTCTTACCTAGGATGAGATAGATTTTATTTTTGTATTAAAAATGTTTGTTGGGCAAGAATTCTCAGTTCCATCCTCATGTGAAAGAAAAATTCTGGTTGAGATTCTCTAATCTAATTATTAACAGGGGCAGAAAATGGCTAGTAAATTTTAACACCTCCCAAACAAAACTGCAATCATCACAGAGAACCCTTTCTGACTCCCATCAGCATGGCTGATGCTAACCTCCACAAGAGAAACTCATTGTGTCTTTGTCTCACATTTTCCATTGACATGAAGTGGAGGGAGATTATATTGAATCTATTGCTAGGTCTGATTCACTGTGGCCAAATGATTTTTCTTGTTGAAATTCATCTTGCACATTCATAAATCTACCATTCATCCATACTGCTGTTATATATGGTCTGCTGCTCCTGCTATATGTCTTAAGATTCTTGATTAGGTCCAAAGAATGGCTGTCCTGGGTATAACGATAAACTACATCTGACAACAAGGCCTCTGATCAAGAGGTTTTGAAGAGCACAGAACCACCTCTTAATTGCTGGTGTTCAGGGTCCATGCTGACCCGGGGTGATAGCACTTGTTAGGGTCCCAGCTATGGGCAAATAGTTACTGGGGTCAAAATACTATGAAAGTTTAAAAATAGGTTTTAGTACCAGCAATACATTTTTGTAAAAATTATTACCAGCAATGCATTTTTGGAAAAAATTATTGCCAGCAATGAAAATCTCTTCAGTATTAAATAACCCATTGAGGTTGATATGCCATAAAATAAACCAAACTAAACCAAACCAATATATATACTTAGAGATGAAGAGACCAAAAGAAACAGATAGACATGAAGAGACCAAGATAGATAGATAAAGAATATTACCAGCAGTAAAAATCTTATCAGCATTAAATAATCCATTGAGGTTGATATGCCATAAAACAAACTGAACCAATATATACTGAGATAGATAGATAATAATATAAATATAAGTAATTATACTCGTCTGGAAAGACCTTAAGTGTTTTGGCTTGTAAATGAACAAACCAATACCCAAGGAAAAATAAGGAATAAAAAAAGAAAGAACTAAGAACATGTAATTCAGGCAAAAACAATTGCCCAGAATCCAAGCTCAGTCCAGAGAAAAACCTCCAAAACTAGTAAAGCAAAAGTAACTAAGTGCTCAATACACTAAGTAGAGCAACTCTAACTATGAACCATAGTTCATAATGAAATAGATAGATATGAAGAGACCAAAGATAGATAAAAAATATTACCAGCAATAAAGATCTTGTTGGCATTAAATAACCCATTGAGGTTGATATGCTGTAAAACAAATTAAACCAACTTCAGTCACTTTCTCACCAACATGACGTGCCTTCTCTCTGTCTTTCCTACATTTTCATAGCAGTTGTTCTAATGAGCTTTCCTCCTTATTACCTCAACTGTATGAATTTAAGCATACTACTAGATTACCTATTATATCTCTTCATTTTACTTTCAAAATAGCCAGAAGAAAGTGTAAGTCCTATTCTGATAGTTTCTTTTCTTGCACTTCTTCCCTATGGAATTCTCTTTTGGTTTCTTGAGTTCTTGCTACCTACAATCTTCAAAAATTTAAATTCAATATCAGTTGCCCTCTTCCTGAACCCTGTTCTATTTTCCTTTCTCTTCACCAAAAGCTTCTCTTTTTCTTACACACTCAGTAAGCTTTTGTGGCTTTATCACCTTGCTTGCGGGGAAATGATTAAAAAAAGAATGAATAGCAGTAACTAAGGCTACTCACTTTATTATATTAATATGATGAGCAAATTATTTTTTTCCTTGTCCCAGAAACTAGCTGAGTGTCAGTCTGGTAAAATGGCATCTGATATGAAAGTGTATATGCAACAGAGGGTGTGTCACTTAACTAATCTATACAGAAAGAAATGGGTACATTAATCATTGATGCTTGCTGAACAATTACAGAAACTAAAAAGTGGATGTGAGTACAGTAAGGCGGTGGGTAATGCGTTCCAGCAATGATGGTGGCGATATATGTAACTGACTGTGTTCTGAGCAGGTAAAAAAGAAGAGTGAATCTAAAACGTATAAGCAATGATGGAGACTACATGAGGAAGTAGGGTTTTGTAGGTGAACACTTATTCTGTCCAATGATGTTACTCATCTCCTTGATTCTGTGTGAATAAATAGACATTACTTTTGAGGCATCATTTTGTTGTGTATATCTGAGCTTCTCAAACTCTCTGATATGCTGGACTAGCATTTTTTTTTTTTTTTTTTTTTTTTTTTTTTTTTTTTTTTGTGTCATGTATTCGTAATATTTCGTGGTAATATTAATTTATACTGGAAATGATATATTTAATAAAGGTTGACTGTTTTTTTTCTTCCATTTATATGAAAAAAAATAATTCAATATCAAAACATAAAAAGTAATAAAAAAAAAAAATAAACTTCAAATGATTCCTTAACATGGCCTGGACACTGGCCGCGTACCAGTAACTGATGGTTTGCGCATCGACACTGCTCCACAGACCACCACTTAGAGTAGCACTAGTGCATATAATATAAGAAAAGTAGTCATAAAGGCAGATGCACACACACAACATTAGCTGGCCTATTTTCCTATTAAATATTATTGTTAATATGTTGTACATTATTTGTAAATTAAAATTTTTCATAGATATTTATAGACAAAAAATAGAGTATATATGCAGTTCAGTACTATTAGCAGTTTCAGGCACCTGCTCAGCCTCTTGATACATCGCCCCGAGAACAGGAAGGTATTGCATTATCGGTTAGTTCAGCACTTCTCAAACGATCTGATATGGCAGACTGGCATTTTTTCTCAATGTGTCACGTGTCTGTAATATTTCGTGGTAATATTAATTTATACCAAAAACGATATATACAATGAATATAATAAAAGTTGACTATTTTTTATCTTCCATTTATTTTGCAAAAGATAATTCAGTATCAAAACATAAAACATAATAAAAAAATAAAAAAAATAAGCAGTTTAACACTAAAACAAAAATTGCATAATGCTGAAACAAATGTTTTGAACAGGAATAAAACATTTGATCCTATAATCTTTTTTTGCAGTTGATAATTAATAAACACTTATCAACATTCACATAATTTAATATTGTTATAATTATATTGTAGCTAAATAATCTTTTTTGAAAAATACCAAATTTAAATAATTTATTTCAGATAGCACCAAATATTTTAAATTTCAGTAAAAGTTGTAATGATCGTACCAAAACTTTCATTGGAAAGCAAAAAGTACCAAGTTTGGTACAAAAGTACAAATTCTGACGGACATGGCTCTGGTGGTTTACTGTTTTGCTGGCATCTATCAATTCTTTAAATGATCCCTTAACATGACCTGGACACTGGCCACGTACCAGTAGCTGGCGGTTCACATACCAGCAACAGTTCGTGGACCACCACTTTAAGTAGCACTAGTGTATATAATATAAGAAAAGCAGTCATACAGACAGATGCATGTACACACACACAACATTAACTGTCTACATTTGCCAATGTAATATATAAATATTTTCATGACAATTGTTCTAATGAGCTCTTTATTTATTTAGCATTATCACCTTGCTTGGGGACAAAAAATTAATCTGTTAAGAGGTTAATCTTTTCTTAATCCCATTTCTGTTTGTCATACATAACCAGATTCTTTTGTCACATTTTTTTTTTCAATTTAAGCTGCTGAGGTAAATGGATGCAAGTTCAAACGCATCCAAAGCTACTCTGTTTCAAATATCTATAGGCTCTGACCTTTTGACCTTACACAGTGACACATTTAATTTTTTTTTTAATGTTTTTTTTTTTTATTTAAAATATAACCATACAATTTTTGAAATGTAAGAAATCTTTTTCACCCACCTCCCTAGACAACACAAAAAATTTATCTAACAGGTCTTTACAAGAGTTGGTCCTGGCAATAAACTATGCCTGCGTCCTGCATAAAATGATAAACTACATCCAATAGCAAGGCATTTGATTAGGAGGTTTTAAGTAGCATGGAAACACCTCTTAATTACTGGTGTTCCCGGTCCACCCTGACTCAAATTGCTAACACCTGTCAGGGTCCCAGCTATAGACAAATAGTTCAATCTCCAAAAGGGGAGTCAAAACACTATGAAAGTGTAAAAATAGGTTTTAATACCAGCAATGCTTTTTTGGAAAAATTACCAGCAGTACATTTTTGAAAAAGAAAAAAACAAAACAAAACCAATATATACTGAGATAGATAGATAGATAGATAAATAGATAGACATGAATAGACCAAAGATAGATAGATAGATAAAAAAAAATATTACCATCAATAAAAATCTAGCCATTAAATTTTATGGCATATCAACCATTGAGGTTGATATGCCATAAAACAAACAAAACCAAACCAAGTTTACAAGAGTTGGTTTATCTAGTACTTGCATTTAGTTTAAATCTATAATACAATACACACACACACACACACATATATATAATATCTCTCTCTCTCTCTCTCTCTATATATATATATATATATATATATATATATATATATATATATATATATATATATATACACAAACAAGTCTACATATTGTGCAATGTCGAGGATCTCAGGACATAGCAACAGGAATATTTAGTGATGTTTTTCACTGTTGTTTTTTGTCACTTAGCCAGACAATACAACTACTTTCAGATACCACTCTGGTACAAATATCTCCAGTTATTTCTATCCAGGGCAACTCGTTCAATATTAGTGTAAGGTGCATTGACAGCTAATAGGTTACTCTTTAGCTGGTCTTTATACCTGAGCCACAGTCGTCTAACACTCCTTTGTCCACTGTCATGCTAGCCAAGCATAAGGACCTTAGGTATTCTCTCTCGTATATAATCATGCACAGACAGACTGTTTCACTCTATCACAGCTCATCAGTGTGGCTAGATGTTCGGTTGAATTGGAGTCAATCAAAGATTCTACCTCTAAGCTGTTGGCGCACGGCAGTGATGAAGGTGAATTTAAGTGTATTTATTTTTAGATAAACACACAGTGACTGAGAGAACTTGATTTGATTTACCGAAGAGTCTTGCATTATTAGCCGTAAGAGTCACTGTTTACAAACTCACACTTCCTCCCCAGAGAGCTCAGCTGAAATAAATTTTTTAGGAGCATATATATTTTCATCCACAGACTTTTTAGCTGTATCACAGCTCATCAGTGGCTAGACATCCGGTCGCCTCTAGCTAGGTTTGAATTTAATAGTATTTTTTGGTTATTGAAATTTATTTTGTATACACCAATATATATATATATATATATATATATATATATATATATAATCTCCTATTCAACATATGAGGGTCCAACAATCCAGCCCCTAGAGCACAATGGTCAGACTACCCACACATATTTGATTATGCTGGTGGGGGTTTGTGCAGAACCACACACACTTTTTGGAACAACTGAATAGCGAGAACTGATGCACATAGTGTGCCACAGAGTTCCCAAATAACCCTCCACAGATTTTGAATGAATTCAAAACCTGCAGAGTGTCATTTGGAGAGTTGTCCTTCTCCTAAATTGGTTTGCCAACCAAGGCTAAAGTGCCTAGTCTCTGCTACTATGTAAAACACAGCTGGGGGAAGGGAAGAGATAGAATCATGAATTTCCCAAGGCTATTTTTTCGTAAGTGAACATAACAAAATCAATTAGAATTCGAACTTGGCTCTTGCTTTCTCATTCAGAACTGCTGTCCATTGCACCACCCGCACAGGGCACCAATCATTCTATTATGCATGTTTTGTTAAATATGACAAGCAAGGTATATTTTTGTCATTTCCTTTATTCAATTTTTCTTTTTTTTGTGGTTGGGTTTGGGATGAGTATGGAGGGGAAATTATCTCTAGCGTTTAATTTATGCAAGTGTTTTCAGTGAACCCTTCCTATTTTAGGTGTCATGCATGATACACCCTTGGGCAATCAAGTCTCTTTTCGATTCATGATTGACTCATTTATATGAGATTCTACTGAACATAAAGTGATGGATCAGTTTCCTATTGGCATTAAGTACTAAATTGATCACCCCAGAATTATTACATATTAATATCCTTCCTTAGGTGTCATGCATGATGCACCTTTGGGCAAGCAATTATCTCTTTTTAGTTTAGGATTGACTTGGTTAGAAGAATAATCGGCCATTACTTTGTGGTAGACTGGTTGCCAACTAAGGTTGTAAGACCCAGTATGTCCTGTTATTTAACCCAAGCTAGGGGGAGAAAAGATGGATTTATACTTTTCCTTGTGCATAAATGAATGTAGAAAACTTAACTGGATTTAGGAGTTTGTTTTATTTGTTTTTGTGTGCTTTTATTTTGTATGTGTTTTTGGGGAGGATTGCAATTTTGTGGGGGTTTCCTTTTGTTTCATGATTTCTTTGTTTCATGGTTTTTGTTGTTTGTTTTTTGTTTTTTTTCATGTTTTTTGTTTCATGGTTTGGTTTGTGTTTTGTTTCATTGTTTTGTTTCATGTTTTTTGCTTCATGCTTTGTTTTTTTGTTTTTGTTTTTTTTTGCTTTGTGTTTTTTTTTTTTTTTTTTTTTTTTTTTTTTTGTGGTGTTTTTGTAATTTTTCTTGTCTCATCCCTGTTGTCTATTATCTGAAGTTGGTTCATTTAAAGATTTTAATATTTCAATGTTCTATTACATCATCATCAGATTTCTTTTAATTATTAAATACAGCACATATGCATCAATAGAAACTATACTTATTTCTTTTTGGCTTATTTTTTTTTTCTTTTCCCCACTTTCAGGAAAAAAGGAATGATCTACATCACATTTATAATGTTTCTAGCTGGCTTGTTTGGTGGAATCCCCAAAATTGCAAAATCTCCTGAATGCTTGATGATTTCCAGAGCACTTGTCGGACTGCACAGTGGTAAGCAAAGAAACTCTCACCTTTTGTAACTTACTAATAAATCTGACTAATTAGTCCATAAATCAGGAACCATAGGTGAATGGTATTTGAACGGAAGTGAATATAACAAACCCAACAGGAATTGAAACCCAGCTCTCTGATTAACAATTCTAAGCCATTATCCATTGCACCAACCACACATCCAAGCTTACAGCACCTAGTATTTCTAAGCTACTCATCTAGGTAATGACCAGGCTCAATATTGCTTAACTTTGGTGATTGTATGGGAAATGGTGTTCCACAGTAAGCCATATATATATATATATATATATATATATATAAACATAAAATATTAGGCAGCATATAATTTATATACAAAGAAATAATCACATATAGAAACAATCAGCAATATTAATGCTATTATTGGCAACATCCATCGCTAGTAGTGTATAATGTATGCATTAAAATACTGTTAATCCGTAGTGATGTGATCCTCATCTATAAAACTGTTGTCTGTTGTTTCCAGTTCGTGTTTTTAAAATGCAAGTACTTTCGAATAATCCTTTATTCATCGTCGGGCATATGTTTTCCTTATAAAATCAAAAACTTGAAGACGAAATAATTGTTTGTCGACTGAAAGATGTTTTTTTGAATATGTGCTATTATTGACGGGTGTGTACAATCACGTCAAATTAAATTATATGCTGCCTAATGTTTTATGTTTATAAAAACTATCGATCCGCAGTACAAAAAAATTCCTATAAAAAAACTACTACTAAGACATTACACTATATTAATTGAACTATATACTTAGTTCATGACATATTAACTGAATACACTTGTAAAAATAGAATACGTGGATTTACCACATCACAAGAAAAGTTCAAATAAAATTCTCACTTAAAATTTTGAAAAACTTAGTGTTGCGTCTTTGCACGTTCCGAGATTGTAAATTAATCAGGAAAGGGTTTTTCATATATACTGTTAGCCCATTGGATGACAGAAAGGATGCAACTACTCCACTGTGACACTGAATGAAAAATAGATTTTATATATAAAGCAAACCAATGATATATCAGTAGTCAACAAAACTTGTTTTTCCACTCAGGGTCTGCTGGTCCTATTTTGATAGCTTTGAGAACATGTACTTATTTTTATTCAGAATTTCTCGTACTATGCAAAAGAAAAATGTTTTCATTTGCATAATATGATAAATATTTCATTTTCTATAAAACGAGAAATTTTGAATGCAATTTGAAGTTAAGAAAGCTGGGTTAATATTATATTAAACTATAAATTTCAGAAATTTTTCTCTTAAAGATTTTGTTACTAGAAGCAGCAAGACTGCAAATACTCTCAATTAGTACAATAGATAAAATACAAAGTAGGCTGGTGTTGGTAACAATTCTTTAAAAAAAGGTATATTGTTATGCTGGTAATATTTATTTCTCTTTTCATTTTTAATTAAAGGCAATATATATATATATATATATATATATATATATAATAAGCAAACCAGTGATATATCAGTAGTCAACAAAAATTGTTTTTTGTTTGTTTTTTTTCCTATAACTTATTTTTCCACTCAGGGTCTGCTGGTCCTATTTTGATAGCTTTGAGAACATGTACTTATTTTCATTCAGAATTTCTCGTACTATGCAAAAGAAAAATGTTTTCATTTTCATAATATGATAAATATTTTCTTTTCTATAAAACAAGAAATTTTGAACGCAACTTGAAGCTAAGAAAGGTGAGGTCGTATTATATACAAGTATACATTTCAAAAATTTTTCTCTTAACTTAAAAATTTTGCAAATACTCTCAATTAGTACAATGGATAATAAAATACAAAGTAGGCAGGTGTTGATAACAATTCTTTACAAAAGGTGTATTGTTATGTCAGCAATATTCATTTCTCTTCTCATTCTTAATTAAAGACTATATTTTTAATATTTTCATAGTTTATTAATATATATATATATATATATAGAAGTATTATAAAGTCATATCGAATGCAAAGGTAAGATAGATTAATTAACACCTTGAAATGTATTACCAGGTGTGTCTAATTAACACCTTTCTCTAAAAATTTGAAACCGGATTTAAAAGAAATGTGCAATAGTTAAATATTTGAGTCATTTTTTTTCTTTAATATTTGGGAAAAAATTAAATATTTTAGTGAAATATATGTACAACATTTAGATTTTAATGGATAATATGGGACAACTTTTCCAAACAAAACAGGGATGGCTCTACTACAGGAACTTATACTCAAGGATGTAATTTGTATTTACTCAACTCACCGCGAGGTCAGGTTGTGACACAAGGTCAGTTTAATGTTGGGAGCCTGAGTGCGTATACCGAGCAAAGAACAAAAATTCCCCAAGCCCCCACAACCGTCGGTTGTGGGGGCCTCGGTGCATGCATTTTAATTGTAAAACATTCAGTAGATATAAAGTAATAATTATTTTTAAAAAAACAAAAGTTGAATGGTAATTTAAAGTCAACTCAAAGTTTCTTGATGTTTTTTTTTTTTTTTTTTTTTTTTTTTTTTTCTTGTTAGTGTTCTGACAAGAAATATATTATCTGACCATAGCTCCATTAGGACCCATTTATGCACACACAGAAACCTATCAAACTGCATCGGCAACATATCATAATAAAAAGGTTTTAACACACAAGGTCTTGTGTCTACAGCACGCTGGACTCTGTTCTCTTCATAGGTCTTTGCTCTTGCAAAAATGATCCCAAGCAACCACATCCCAGTTCGCAATGTTGATAGAAAATTCCGTCATGGATGTTTTGCACTGATCCTTGAAACAAAGCTTGGGTTACCCAATGTTACATGTGCCCTCGGACAGTTCCCCATACTGTATCTGTTTGGGAATTCTGGAGTTATCCATGTGTACAACATGCCAAAGTCACCCAAGAAACCAAAACTGCAGGATGGGATATTTTGACTGAATGCCAGCTCTTTTGAGTACTTCTGTACCCAGGAACCTAACTTGCCATTTAATTCTTAAAATATTTTTTAAAAATCTTGCGTGAAAACTGTTTAACCTCCTCTCCTGACCAGCATACAAGGATCCATGTCTCATTCCCATAAAGGAGTGTTGAAAGGACACATATTTCGTAAATCCAAAATACATGCATAAATAAATTACCATATTTGACAGCATCAAGAAAGCATATAAGTATTAGGTTGGTGCAAAAATAATGACGTAATAATGTCGTTTTTAGACGTTAAAAAATACGTCAAAAAACGACATTATTACGTCATTATTTTTGGACCAACCTAATATATAGAGTAGATAGGCAAGTATATAGATATAGGTATAAAAAGGTTTAGATATACAGTGGGCTATAAGTTTTTAGTGACCTTTGATTACAGAAATTTTGGCTTGTTTAATAACATCTCTTTTTATTTTTTTTTTTTATTTTTTTTTTTTTTTCGGACAATACCATGTTAGTATCAAACTACTCTCATCTATGAATGATGACATATCTTGCAATAAAAGTTTGGAAGTAAGGGAATTAGTGAATTTCAAGGGCAAATAAGATGGCATCAGTGTGGCAAGTCAAATAGAGAAATTGCTACATTTTTCCAGGTTAATCATCAAACGGTTAATAATATTATCAAGAAATTTAATGAAGACCATCGTCATGTGGAACAACATTCAGGAAGACCAAGCATCATGTCTGAATGAATGAAAAGGACGCTGAAGAGGGAACTCATCTGAAACCATCGTCAGAGCGTCAAAGATGTCACCATGTGTGGTGGGAAAGACTCTTTCAGAGTTAGGCTATCAAAGAAGAATTGCAAGAAAGAAGCCCTTGATTTCGGAGCTTAACAGGGACAGGCATATGGACTGGGCAAGAGAATTCGAGAGCAAAGTTTATGAATTTTGGCAGTCAGTAATTTGGTCAGATGAAAGTAAATTCTGCCAATATTCGAATTCGAGACAGGTTTATGTTTGGAGAAATCAGAATGAGATTTAGAACACTGAATGTCTGCAGGTGACTGTGAAATATGGAGGGATTAAAGTAATGGTGTGTGACGCTGTCTGGTTTAGAAGGAAATCTGCTGATTCTTGTTGATGAGTGGTTGAATGGCCCAAAATACCGTCAAATATTAGAGAAAGGACTACTCCCACTATTTGAAACCAATCAGATTGACAAGAATGTCTACCTTTTTCATGAAGAAGGAATCAAAGTTCTGACATGAATCCTATACAGCACGTTTGGGAGCACCTTGACTGGAAACTTCAAGAACATGCAACCAAAATTACGTCAGTGGCAACCCTTAAAGAAACAGTTAAATTTCGAACAATTGTTGATAACTTGATTAAATCCAGGAAAAATCAAATACGAGCACTGAAACTAGCAAATGGATGACCTACTCCAGACTAGTTCCAAATACTGTTTATTTATGTTGAGTAAGGATTACATAATTAAATTTGTAAATTGGATGTAGTTTATTTCTCCTGGCTAAAAACTTTTCTTAGGCCACTGTAGATATAAACAGGTTTAGATAGGTGTATAGAGGTAAACAGACTTTATATATATATATATATATATATATGGTTGGATAGATGTGAGCTTGTGACCCTGGGTTTCATGCTTTAGTGATCGCTAAAGCGTGAAACCCAGGGTCACAAGCTCACATCTATCCAACCATATATGTTAGCTCTATCTCTGATATTGAGCACTTTCTAATAAGTACCGCACATATAATATATAAATAATTATACACACATATATATATATATATATATATATATATATATATATATATATATATATTTAAAAAAATATTTTCATAGCAAATTATGTAAATAGTTGCAATATCTCATGTCAGAAATATTAAATTATATTTAAATTGGAATTGGCTAAAACTACTTTTCTGCTTTTCACTGTTTGTTTTTTGTTTTTTTTGTGTCCCAGGTATTAACATTGGCTTGGCTTCCCTTTATCTTGCGGAGATCTCTCCTAAAAGTATCCGTGGGGCTGTGGGAACATGCCATCAGCTAGCAATCACCATCGGAATCCTTTTATCACAAGTTATGGGCATTAAAGAAATGTTAGGTAAGTATTAACCTTTTTCTCTTTTGCAGCTCTCCACAATTTCCTATCTTTACCCCTTTTACCAACATTCTCTTTTCTGTCAGCCTCGTCCAGTGTATGATGATAAACTACATCTGCATCCTGGGTAAGACGATAAACTACGTCCAACAGCAAGGCCTCTGATCAGGGGGTTTTGAGGAGCGTGGAACCACCTCTTAATTGCTGGTGTTCCCAGGTCCACCCTGACCTGGGGTGGTAGCACCTGTTAGGGTCCCAGCTATGGGCAAATAGTTAACACCCAAACTTGTGTAAAAATAGGTTTTAATACCAGAAATACTTTGTAATAAAAAAAATTATTACCAGCAATAATTTTTGAAGGAAAAATTATCAGCAATACATTAAAAAAAAATACCACCAATACAAACAGTTATACATTCTTTAAAAATAGGTTTAACGATGGTTGACTTTGGTGCTTACTGGCTAAGGCTCTTACTCTAGGTTCATTTGATAGCTTATCTCAATGTTTTCAATGCAATGGATGACTTTGGTGCTTACTGGCTAAAGTTCTTACTCTAGGTTCCATGCTGCTTAAAAGTAATCATAAATCTCCTCGTTTTATAATTTCACACTCGGTAACTCCTTGTCTCAGTGACTTTATTTCCTTTGGTGGAGGGAAATGTTAAAAACAACTATAGGATATAAAAATAATTAGTGGCAATTTATTCCCCCTTAGGATTAAGTCATTAGATTTAAAATTCTGGGGTATTTATGGTCATCATCATCATTATCTATTTTTTTTATTTATTTATTTATTTATTTGGTCGAGCTTGGATATTCATGGATCTATCATGCCATCTGGTCAAAAGGTCATTAGGGTGGCATCTTGTATCATTACAAAGCTCATCAATGTAGGTGTGTTGCTGGGTGACCAACCTCTCTGGCACTGTGGCTAGATGTCCAGAGCAGTAGATCATTCTTGCAGCTCTCCACAATTTCTAAATAAATTCTTGTTTTGCTTGCCAGCACCATCCTGCAAAGTGCATTATCCATTCACATAAGAAATATCAGAGATGGGCCCATACAGCTGTGATTTAGTTGGATGTCATCTCCAAGAGATGTTAGCTATAACTCTGAGTGTCAGTGTAGGTTCCATCAAGCATAGACACTAGGGTTTAAGATTGTAGAAATATCAGAGATGGTTCCATACAGCTGTGATTTTAGTTGGATGTTATCCCCCAAGAGATGTTAAGTATAGCTCTCAGCATCCGAGTGTAGGTTCCATCAAGCTTAAACTCTAGGGTTTAAGATTGTAGAAATATCAGAGATGGGCCCATACAGCTGTGATTTAGTTGGATGTCATCTCCAAGAGATGTTAGCTATAACTCTGAGTGTCAGTGTACATCCTATCAAGCTTGGACTCGATGGTTTAGTTAGTTGCACCATACATTAAAACCGACTCTACAGTGGCATGAAAGAATTTCCATTTGAGGTTTTCTGGTAGATCAGATTTCCAGATTACATTCATTTTATTCAAACAGCTCAGGCTTTAGCTATGCAAATCTTCACATCCTTTTCAATTGAATTGATTTTGCTTTCTAAGTATGTAAAAGATTCAACAGATTTTACTGATTTGTGTTGAGCGTTGCTGGTTGAAGCTTATAAATTCAGTTTTAGAGGCATTGAAATTCACCATCCAAGTGTAGGTTCCATCAAGCTTAGACTCCAGGACTTTAGTTATGTCCAAGCAGTGGCACAATACATTAAAACCATCTGTCTCTACTGTGGCTCAAAAGGATCTTTGCTTGAGGTTGTCTGGTAAATCAGATTTCTAGATTAATTCTGTTTTATTCAAGGCAGCCCTGACTTTTAGCTATGCAAATTTTAAGATCCTTTTCAGCCAAATTTATTTAGCTAGATATGTAAAAGATCCAGCAGATTCTATTAATTCTCCTGAGAGAGTATATATTGTACCTTGCTGGATGAAGCTTATGAATTCAGTTTTAGAAGCATTGCCATAGTGCCCACATTATTGGCAGCATTTTCTAGATGCTGCAGGAGAGCTGTGTCATTGGTAATGGTGTCTGCAGTGACTGTTAGGTCAACTGCATAGTTAATATCGGTCAACTTTTTTGCAGGATATCTACTCAAGTGTCTTGGTGATAAAGCAAGTATTAATTTCAGATTAATGCCCATATTTAGGTATTACATTGTGGGCATTAACCTGTAATTAATACTTATATTTTTTCTCTTTATAAAAAAAAATTATAATTAATATTTACATCAGGTCACTAGACAAATGCTGTTGGTAATATGTAACCCAATTCTACCTCCTGCATAGTCCAATCATTGGGGACCAAACTGGTTCCACCACCAGACTCTTTTTGTGATGAATGTAGTTAAATACCTAACTGAATTAAAAAGCAGATGTAAAAAGATGGCTGAATCTTCTTGTATGGTCAGTGGCCATCAAGTACAATTGAGTCGATTGGACACCATAGCTATGTACGCAGCCAGTTCAATGAGTAACATTTGGGGAAATATTTCCTAGACTGGTCAACAGGCAGGATGGAGGGTTTTCCCAATGAAATCAATAGCCACTTTTCTGTGACTAAGGCAAGCCCTCAAATGAAAGGGCATTGGTTGTGATTTGACTTTGAGAAGGATGGGCTCCGTCAGGTCAACTTTTTCAAAACAAGCTATGTATGAGTGAATACCCCCACCGGCTTTCAATGAAGATATAGAGAGGGAACTGCCCAGGTGCTCAGCTTCACCTACACTTCAGCTTCATCCAAAAAATACCCAAATTTTACTTTAATTTTTGTAATTGATACTGAACTATTTAAATAGTAATTAATTAGATTCATAAATGATTTTTTTTTTTTTTTTTTTCGATCTTGCTTTCGAAACTGATATATATTTCCATTTTTTTTTTTTTTTTTTTTTTTGTTTCTTTCTCTCCCCAACAGGAACACCAGAATTGTGGCCAGTTTTGTTTGCTTTTAATGCTTTTCCTTCATTAGTGTGTTTAATTTTCATGCCATTTTGTCCTGAATCACCAAGGTACTTAGCTGTCAAACTGAAAAAAGTGGAACATGCTGAAGAAGGTAAGAAAACCGTTTACATCTCTTTCTTTCTTTTAATATGATTACCTATCTACCAAGTTCCCTATTGTCTATGATCTACCACTGATTTTCTGTATACACACACACACACACACACACACACACACACACACACACACAGTTATAATTTCCAAATAAATGATTATATTTGCTATACTCTGTATTGAGCACTCTTTAAAGAATAGTATTTGTTGGTTATTGGAATTTATTCCGTATACACCAATCCTATACTTGGAGATATATATGTATTATACTAATAGTAATACTCGGTTGGTAAAAAAAACCTTGGGTAGCATGACTTGCAAGCATATCAAAACAAATTGGTACCCGAGAAAAAAATTGGAAAAAAAAAAAAAAAAATAGAATCATTTGAACAAAGTGAAACAAATCATCCAGTGCCTTAAATTTTTAGTCCAAAGAAAAAGCCCAAAGCGAGTAATAAAGCTAAAATGTAGTGCTCAATACACTAAGTAGAGCTGGGATAAATAAAATAAATCATATATATACGAGGGTCATTCAATAAATAAGGTGAATTTTTTGGTATAAGGATTTCTAATACAGATAGAAGCTTACTTTTTTTTCTTTTTTTTTTTTTTTTTTCAACGTAGTCTCCCAGCACTGTCACACATTTTCCCATCTGTGCACAAGCTTCCGTATTCCCTCAGCATAAAAATCTTTGGACTGATGTCTCAGCCAGTCGCTCACAACACTTTTGACTTCATCATCACTTTTAAACTTTGTACCTCTCATGAACACTTTCACGGGACCAAACAGGTGAAAGTCTGAAGGGTCAAGGTCCGGGCTGTAAGGGGAATAAGAGAGCAGTTCTCAGCCCCGCTTGTTGATGGTCTGCACCGTTTGGGCTGCTGTGTGAGGCCTTGCGTTGTCATGATGCAAGATGACTCCTTCTGACTGATGACCCCTTGTGTTTGTTCTTTGTCTTTCTTGACCTGCCCCAGCAGTTCACAGTATTTCTTCTGTCTGACTGAATGATGTCATTGACTGATTTGATCACCTCAGGAGACCTCACTTCTGTAGGCCTCCCAGGCCTGTCTTCATCCTCAACACTGCTCCGTCCTTCTTTAAACAATTTAGCCCACTTTTAGACATTTTTTTTGACTGAAACATGTGGCACCATACACAGTTGACATTCTCCTATGAATTTCAACAGCAACCAAAAACTTGATAACTGACCGCTGTTCAATCCTGGAGCATGCTTCTTGGTGGGCCATCTTTGTTAATCATCAAAGCTCACAAAGTTTTTTTGTTTTTTTTAATCTGCAAAAGAAATTAAATCCATGTGAAAAAGAAGTAAAACAAAAAAAAAAAAGAAAAAAGTAAGCTTCTATCTGTATTAGAAGTCCTTATACCGAAAAATTCACCTTATTTATTGAATGACCCTCGTATATGGTCTCTATGACTGTTATTTGGAAATCCAAATGAGCCTTCCTCACTACTGAGAATGTGTCATGATTATAGGACAAGGTACTCTGGTGGTGGTTAGACAAATGTTCAACTTTGGCTGATCCAAATCTATTGATGCACCTCTGCGCAAATTACCCCAGTTTCTTTTCTGAATGTTCCTTTGTATACATTAATTTTTTATTCTGTCCTCTGACCCATTCTACCAATATTGTGTGCATCACGTTGGCATTTAAAACATTTAAGACATAACTTTTTATCTTTTGACAGCTCTGAAGAAATTCAGAGGTACATCCGATGTTTCTGAAGAATTGGAAGAAATGAACTTGGAGGCATCCAAACTTCCAGAGGCTCCTTTCAAAGTCAAAGAACTCCTCACTTCACGAGTGCACCGTCTTCCTGTAATTATTGCCTGCGTCATGATGGTTTTTCAGCAATGGTCTGGAATTAATGCCGTAAGTGTCCAAGGTTTTGGATTTTCATTTTTATGCAGACACTCACACATATATTACTTCAAAAGTTGCAATACAAAACCAGGCAGATGTGTGCTTTTGAGAAAAATATCTGGATGAAGAAGTGTGCTTTGCCTAAATGGGAAAATTAGGGCCTTGCTGAACTGTGACACTCTCTGTAGCTGAGCATTGAAGGATACCTGACCAAGTGGTGGTTTCTCCTATAAAGGGAGATGTACAATTTCTGCTGGAGAGCACATTTTCTTTATAAAGATTTGTTGAATACCCAGGCCAATTGATGTAATACTGTCTACACTATTTAAAATAAAAATTGGATGTATCTGCTATAACATTTGAAGTAATAGAAATATTGGATTAAAAATTAATCCATTAATTTTTTTTAATATATATATAAACAATAAACTAGATAAGAATAAGCATATAATATTACCTAATTTAATTTTCCTTAACTTCTGCTATTCAAAACAATATATCCAGTTTTAAACATTATCAAAATAATTACAACCCTATCCAAAACTATTATGGATATGATCAGAACCAAACATGTCCATAACAGCAATAATTTGGAAGCAGGCATATGTAAAATAACTTGTCACAGCTGTTCTTTACAATATATTGGTGAAACTTTCAGAAATTTAAAAAACATTTATGAACATAAGATCTCTTACATAAGTTGATCCAACACATTTGACATAAACAGAGATAAATCCAACCACAACTTTACTCATGAAAATGCTATAATTATTAAAAAAAATAAAAGTTCAATTATCAATTCTTGCCAAAATGTTAACTTACACCCTTTTTTCCTAAATATCTTCTTTCTTAAAGGAAATACTTCTTTCCCAAACCAACATACATGACCATAAAAATTTAAAAAAATTAAAATGACTTTATCATCTTACTTGGGATGAATTGATTTAAAAAAAAAAAAAAAAAAAAAAAAAAAAAGGCAGTCTAAATATTGCTGTATAATAGTTTAAGCTAGATACATATATGGATACATATACACAGATACCACCAAATGCCCTTAATTATAGTCGACTGGACAAGCATATTAACCATTACCCAATATCAAGAATTGAATATAGAACAGGCTATGCCAGAGGTAGTTTATCCCCAACCCACAAATTACTACAAAAACCTAAACGGTAGCCTAAAAACTAATCATGTTTTAAACAGCTTTCTGAGACTGAGATTTTCCTATGGATGTCATGCATGGTGCCAAACCTGTTCAGAAATATCTAAGTTATCAGCTGTATACAACTGCTTTCTAATATTAATGGTTGAAAATGGCTTTGAGTGAAGCCTGTGGATCCTGTTGAAGACCATCCTTCTTCAAACATTGATGCTACAGAATCATAAACAAAGAACTGTACCAAATAACAGAAACCGCAACACTTGGATACATTCAACTGCGGCAAAAGCTAAAATGGATAGCACATGTAACTTGAACAGAAAATGATGTAATCAAAATGTTGACATTCCACACTACTTCAAGCAAAAGGAAATCTTAATCAGTGCTGGAAAATGCGATAACAGCTACTAGAATTGAGAATCCTGTTTTCCTGAAAAATTCTGTTAAGAGAAAGATTTTAATTTTTAAAACTAAACTTTTAAGTAAAATTTTAACTGACATTAGTACCGACTACTCAGTGAATGCCAAATGTTTCCTTATAAGGAAATGGCCAATATCACATTCTTATGCAGTCTTGTGGGTATCTCTGAATAGGAAATGAAGTTAAGTTTAATGCCATGCAGTAGTACAAGTTGATTTATTTATTTGAAAAAAAAAAATAAAAGTATAAATTTCTTTTTCAAATTTATCTTTTTTTTTTTTTTTCTTTTGTTTCTAGGTGTTTTCATACTCGGATTTTATTTTTACCCAAGCTCAAGTGAAAGCAATCTACATCCCTTATGCCATTGTTGGGACCGGTTTTATTAATGTGGTTGCAACTATCATTGTGGTAAGTGAAAACACATTAAATTATTGTGCAAACTTTTGAGAGGATTAGCACAGAAATAAATGACATATTGCAAACCTCTTTCAGTTGAGGGATTTATTGATCTACTGGTGTGCAAGTAAAAACACCTGTATCAGTTTTTATATTAGGTTGGTGCAAAAATAATGACGTAACAATGTCGTTTTTTGACGTTAAAAAAAACGGCATTATTACGTCATTATTTTTGCACCAACCTAATACTAATTTTGACCGTTAACAAAATTCAGACATGGCAAAATTAATTCCATATAAATAATATTGTTCACAAATAATTTCTGCCTCACTTTTTTCTTTTCAGGTACCTCTAATGGAAAAACTTGGACGTCGGCCTTTATTGTTGTTCCCCATGGTGGTGATGATTTTGTCCATGCTTATACTGTCAATATTTTTAAATTTACAAGAAAATGAAGCTTATAAGGTACATAAAATTATGTGTGTGTTTATATCTTCAAATACAATGTTGGTATAGATGGAATCCAATTCCAGTAACCAAAAACACTATTTAAAAAAAAAAAAAAAAAAAGTGCTCGATACAAAGTAGAGCAAATAATGTTTATTTATTTAAAAATTATAACATAAGCATGTTATAACATCACTACAAAAATAGCCATTTTGTTTCAACACTTCTGGTGTCTTGTCAAGTGATGGTGTTGATTGCAAAAAGTTTTTAGGGAGTTCAAAACCAACCACTACCCCCACTAGGGGGAATATTTTTACGTAAAATGTAATAGCAAATCAAATTACAAGCATATGATAATTCAAATAATATGACAACTGACCCTAGATAGAATTTATTAATGCTTGAAAATTAATATTAGATTATATAGGAAAATCAGGATAACTAATTAATCTCCAATTTATTATGTAATTAAAAAATAAGTTATGAATATTAAACTCTAAATATAGCCATGCATCAAGTTTAGAAACTTACAAAATAATTCAAAGAAAAAATGGAAAAAATATGCCTAAATTTTCATGTATTGTTTTTAGTAATGTTAAGTTTTCTGTCCGAATCTGAGCAGAAGTAAGAGGGGGGCAATATATGGCTACAAAATTAGTTACATTGATAGGGTTGTTATTAGAGACTTAGTGGATGAGGGAGAAAGGTTTATTGGTGACAAAACAGACATCACGTCAAATATATATTAGTGTGCAGCTTATATTTTATATCATAAAGAAACAATTTATGCAAAGAATTAGCAATGTTAATGTAATTAATGGTGAAATCACTTCGCTAACAAGACTTAATGAGACATTAACTTACTATCAATTTCTTGAATAAGATCCTTATATTCATGTTGTTGTCAGATGGAAGACACTTGCCAAGTACTTTCAACAATTTCAAATTGTCATCTTCAGAGCATCCATACATAGGCAAACACTAAGACGGAATATGTGTAGACCAAAAATGTTTTGTTTTTTTATTATTATTCAAGAAATTGGTAGTAAGTTGAACTGTGTGTATGTGTGTGTATATATATATATATATATATATATATATATATATATATATATATATATATATATATATATATATATACATGCACACATCTCTATTTTATCACTTTGAACATTATTTTTTGTGGATACTCATATTTGAATAGATGCTCTGTTTATTAAATGGTATATTTAATTATTTTCATCTGGTGGCCTGAATATTCAAGAAATCTCATTAAAGAAAAATATGTAGTCTCCAGCAGGATTCAAGCCTGCGCCCCCACCCCTTGACAGGGGAAACCATTGTTAGATCTGATGTGCTTATACCAACTCAGCCATGAAGGTCATTTGCCAATCAAGCAATGCTGAATAGTGCCTTTAAACATAATCCTTCTCGCCATAGATTCTTAAAATTTCATGTCTGTTCAGTTTCATATAGAAACGTAAACAAAGCAATTTCTAAAGAAATGGATTTTTTATTCATTAATCCAACAGATTTTATCACTTTAAATGCTATTTTAGTGGAGACTTGTATTTGAGTAGACGCTCTGTTTATTTATTAAACATTATATTTGTTTGTGTGGAAAAGGATTGAAAGTTTTCTGGGCTACCAGGAACCTCTTCTTGCCACTGTCAAATGGAGAAAAATGGCATGGTTGGGACATGTTACAAAGCACAATATCTTGTGCAAGAGCATCATGCAAGGAACTGTTGAAGGTGGGTGTAGGAGAGGGCGCCAACACAAGAACTGGTAGGACCATGTCAAGCAGTTGACAAGTATGCTGTTGATAGACCATTGTGGAAGAGATTCAGTATGGCTTCTGCATTTGGATCCCTTCCTAAAATCACAAAAGTCAAGGGCAGGATGATGATGATGATATTTGTTTATTTTCATTTACTGGCCTGAATATTGGAGAAATATTAAAAAAAAGTTCTCTCTCTCTCTCTCTCTCTGCGTCTCTCTCTCTCTCTCTCTCTCTCTCTCTCTGCGTCTCTCTCTCTCTCTCTCTCTCTCTCTCTCTCTGCGACTGACTCTCTCTGCGACTCTCTCTCTCTCTCTCTCTCTCTCTCTGTGACTCTGTGTGTGTCTCTCTCTTTGTCTCTCTCTTTGTCTCTCTCTTTGTCTCTCTCTTTGTCTCTCTCTTTGTCTCTCTCTCACCCTGTCTCTCTCTCACCCTGTCTCTCTCTCACCCTGTCTCTCTCTCACCCTGTCTCTCTCTCACCCTGTCTCTCTCTCACCCTGTCTCTCTCTTTGTCTCTCTCTCACCCTGTCTCTCTCTTTGTCTCTCTCTCACCCTGTCTCTCTCTTTGTCTCTCTCTCACCCTGTCTCTCTCTTTGTCTCTCTCTCACCCTGTCTCTCTCTCACCCTGTCTCTCTCTCACCCTGTCTCTCTCTCACCCTGTCTCTCTCTCACCCTGTCTCTCTCTCACCCTCTCTCTCACCCTGTCTCTCTCTCACCCTGTCTCTCTCTCTTTGTCTCTCTCTCACCCTGTCTCTCTCTTTGTCTCTCTCTCACCCTGTCTCTCTCTTTGTCTCTCTCTCACCCTGTCTCTCTCTTTGTCTCTCTCTCACCCTGTCTCTCTCTTTGTCTCTCTCTCACCCTGTCTCTCTCTTTGTCTCTCTCTCACCCTGTCTCTCTCTCACCCTGTCTCTCTCTCACCCTGTCTCTCTCTTTGTCTCTCTCTCACCCTGTCTCTCTCTCACATCAATATATTTTTTTTAAAATTTGACATGTTTTAATTCTAATTTCAATGTTTAAATTATTTTAAATGCTAACAAATTTAAAAGTTAATATTTGATTGTTCAATTTTTTTTTTTTTTTTTTTTAACATTTAATTATTTTCATTTATCATATTTTAGTCACAACATGGCTGGATGGCTGTGTGCAGCATTATCGTCATGCACACCTACATTGTCGGATTTGCCCTTGGTCTTGGTAAGTTGTCCTTTCCTTTTATTTGGTTAATGTCAACAAAAAGTTTATCTTTAATATTCTTACAGAACAAATACTGTTAATTTTAAGAAAAAAAACAACATATGTCAGGGCAATTCACTTCAAACGTGAAATAATTTTCATTTTCTTCCTTTTTCCTCCTTACATTGAAGGTCAGCATCTCCTTCAGAAATTATCAAAAATCAAACAGAAATTAATATCAAAAAGCAGACTATTACTGTTTCTGCTGTTTTTGTTTTTTTGGATTTTTTTTAAATAGAATTTACCCCAAGCAAGGCAATAAAGCCACTAAGCCACAAGAGGTTACTTGGTGTGAAATAAATAGAAAATAAAACATTATGAATGATCCAAAACAATAGAAGGGTAATCTGGAAAGCATGGAGCCAGAAGAGATTTCCACAAGTCAGAAGTGCGAGAAAAGAAACTGTTAGCATAGTACTAATGGCTACATCTAACTAATTCATCTGTAAATTGATGTTGTTGTCGTCTTAGAAGGATCATAGGAGGATAATCTTCAGACTCCGTCCTTTGCCTGTATCCTCTTTTTTTTTTTTCTTTATCACCTAATGCTGTATAACATCCTTTCTCTAGGTTAAGCATCCTTCTTCAATAGCAAGGTAAACTGAGACTACTGTTGGAAAATTAAAGAAAATCGTTAAATAAAATAATAAAGAAATTTTTAAAAAAAAGGGAAAGAAATATATTTTCCCATGATGTCAAGAGTATAGGAACCACAAATATGATTACGCCACTTGGTTTCATCAAATGTTAATTGGCATTGTTGAAGTCTATAAAAAAAGCAAACATTTCCTCACTCACCTATTTTCTCCAAGATGTAGAACCAGGTGGTAATTATGTTCCCACTAGAGAATGTTAGTTTCCTCAGTCCACTGGACCTCTCTTCTTGCTTTCCAATGCATCACACTCGTACATGTCTTCCAAAACCTTCACCTATGAAGTAAGTCAAACTTTCTCTTGGGTTGTTCCAACTCAGCACAAGGCTGACCTGAGCACAACTATTGTGACAATGCTTATATTGATTTACCCTAACTTTTGGAACATGAAAAAGAAAATAGACATCCCATAACCATGTTTAAACTTTCTGATGATACAGTAAGTACAAACCTTTCTTTTGGTTTCTGTATATTTCTGAAATGAGGTATTATGTACACTATTTACATTATTCGGACAATTGTCCTCATCTTTGTCGCCATATTTATTACAAGGTTTCGGCCTTTCAGTATCTGTCTATATTTCTGAGATGAGGTATTATGTACACTATTTACATTATTCGGACTATTGTCCTCATCTTTGTCGCCAATGTTTCAGCCTCAAGGTCACCTGGCACAGTGGATAAAGGTGTTGGTTAGATCCAGTGGCAGGATCCAAAGAGTGTGAGTTCAATACCCGGTTAAGGCAGTGGAGAACTTGGAGAGGGGAATTAACAGGAGATAACTGATAAATGACATCCATCAAACATGGCACGTGGAACTAGAACAGTCTACCCAGTGTGGGAAATAAAGGATTCAGTTCGATGTTCCAACCACCTGAAGAAGGCCAGAGTATGCATCGGTCAAAATGTTGTAATAAATATGGCAACAAAGATGAGGACAATAGTCTGAACAATGTAAATAGTCTTCCTTTGGTTGTTCCAACTCTGCACAAGACTGACCTGAACCCAACCATTAATGTGATGCTTATACTCATTTACCCTAACTTCTATACCAAAATGAAATGGACATACCCAAAAGACATTAAGGAATTAGTAGAAACCCAAGTTTTGCTTGCTGCTTCTATCTTTAATTGTTTACATATATGAACTCACACCGTCACCTAAAATACAAACACAACCTGTTAAATTTCATACAAGTTGTTAGTTTTCATTGGATTAATTTTCAATTTCACCGTAGATGAAAAGGAGACTTGCATCAACGTTGATTCGGTTCATTGTGGAACAGAAAGAATTTTTGTTTAAGTTTTGGCTTTACTAATCCCTCAAACAATATTAACAGACTCATGTGAATCGAGGTGAAAAAGAAGATGCAAGAAATGGAATTTAAACAGTTGATAAATGTATTAACAAAACATGTTTACTAATATGTAAATTGTATTTTATCAGATATATATATATATATATATCTATATATATATATATATATATATATATAAGGAAAAAAACTTTAGTATATTGGTTCAATAATAACTGTGGTTCAGTGTCTGAACACACTGAGGCTCAGAATATATCCGTTTTGATGGTTGGGTACTATGGCAGAATGATGTGCACAGAATCTTGATTTTGTGTATAATGGAATGTGTTTGTTTTTTTGTTTTGTTTTTGTATTGATTTATTTTAAACCTAATTTAAACATTTTTTCTTCTCTCAATCAGGTCCAATTCCATTCAACCTGGTATCTGAGCTGTTCACCCAAGCTCCCAGGGCTGCAGCTATGTCCATGTCACTTGTCTTCAATTGGGTGACAAACTTTATTCTTTTGCTCACTTTCCCTTTCCTTCAAGTAAGTTCAGAGTTTTTTTGTTTTTTTTTGCCGTCTATCCTCACTGTTTTTATTAGCTTCTCTTTGTTTTTCATTTTCAGTCTGTTTTTTATTTTCAGTCTCTCTGTTGTCTCTCTCGCTCTGTTGTCTCTCTCTCTCTGTTGTCTCTCTCGCTCTGTTGTCTCTCTCGCTCTGTGTTGTCTTTGTCTCTCTCTCGCTCTCTCATTTTGCGTGTGTTTGTCCCTTCAATTGCCTGACAGAATTACAAGAGCGGATGTTAACATTGACTATTTTTAAGGCTATGAAGTGTGAATGCTTTCTTTGCTCATCTTTTTCCTTTTGTTTCCTTATTTTCAGTCTAAATTCTCTTTTTATGGAGAACACTTGGAGTATTGTTCTTCCTTAGCTGAATTGGCACAAAATAAATGTTCTAATTAAATTTTCTCAATTAGAATCATTTATGAGTTTGAAATCATTTTTATTTAAAAAAATGCAAAAAACAAAAAAGAACTCTTCCCAACAATGTTCCCAAAATATTCATTCAGTTTTAATGTATAAATCAATATTCTGTGGCAAAATCACCAAAACGCACATACACACACACTAAAATAAGTAACTAAGTAATCGTTTCAAGTTCTCTGAATATCAGTGCTATTATAAAGTGGGACATTGAAAATTTTGACAAGGGCAGGTAACTCGAATCAAGGGCAGATAATTTTGAGTAAGAACTGTATTTTTGAGAACTTGCAGTGATATGTACTTGAATAGTTTGGATTTTCCTAACTTTTTCTTTTCTTTTTGCAGGTTGCTATGGGTCCCTACACATTCATCCTGTTTATTGTCATTCTCACAATTGCTGTCACCTTTATCTTCTTCTTTGTGCCTGAAACTAAGAACAAGACATTCGAGGAAATTGCCCAGATACTGGCAGCAGGTAAAGTCTGGAAGCAACGTGGTTCAATCGTTCAGGCCAATGTTAATGGAGAAGGGGAACCAATGGATACTACTAAAATCTAAAGTTGCCAGGGAGTTTAAAAAGAAATGGCAGCTTTTAGTCATGGTCTTAGAACATCGGTTAACAAAAAAAGATGTATAAAATAAGGAAGAAGAAAAACAAATGCATGAACTGAAAGGAATAAAATTTCCCTTCTGAAAACTCATTAAGGAATTCCGTACTCCACCCTCCACCGTGGGGCCTGGGGTGTTGGCAGGGAGTGGGGGAAGGGATTCACATCACCTCAAGTATTATCATGTCCTCCAAGAATGCCATTTTAGGATGCAAAGGAATTTGTGTGTGTTTGTGTGTGTGTATTCTTATGGTTATTTTTATTTATTTTTATTTTTTCAACCTGATCTCATATTAATCAAATTGTCTATTTTAAAATGTTAAGCAAATAATCATGAAAAAAAAATGAAAATATTGGTTACTAATAGGTTAAAAACAAATTTAGGTTTTGTGTGAAATGCATACTGTAGATAGTAAAAGTGTGTAAGTGTGATATTTTGTGGTGTGTTGACATTGAAGTCAACATCCATTGGCAACAGTCTTGTTTCATGCTTAAGTGCAATCATCAGACCATGATGTCCTGAAGATTGTGTTTAAGCATGAAACAGACTGTCACCATAGGGCATTGACCTCAGTATTCACTTTTATATTTGCATCTGGTCCATCCCTAATATTCAGCACTTTAACCCATAAATATAGCATACCTTAAACAATTGTTCTTGATATATAAATAAAATATCTTTATCCCATATATATATATGGTAAACTCTCTCACATTGCAGACAACAAATATGAGGTCAATAAAATAAAGATATGCTCAACTTCTATGGTCATGCATGCATGCATGCATATATATATATATATATATATATATATATATATAACTAAATGGTGATTTCTTCTACAAAGGGAAACACGGGTTCAATCCTAACTCAGGAACACATTTACTTTATTAAGGTTTCTCAATAGACATGACACACACCGATTAAAATAAATATAGAATGTCTATTTCAAATACAAGTGTCTATTGTAAAGTTTCAAGAGGTATATTAAAGAAAAACGAAAATTGTTGGTTGAACCAATGGACAACTTGCCAAAACCTAAATCACTTATCCTGATAGTCTTGAATAAAACCAACAATATTGTCAAGAGAAAAGAAAGGCCTAAAAGCAAACTTACTTACTCAGTAAAGTGCTTGAAGCCCAGATTGCCTTGACTGAGCAAAAATGCTTAGCAATGTTAAATCCTATGAACTGATAGCTCTATTTGTAACTTGAGTTGCACGCTTGTGTGACCTTCAGATGAATTAAACATGAAACACATGTAAAATTATATATATATATATATATATATATATATATATAATGATAGAAATAATTTATAGTAAATGTACAAGTGACATTGTGATATGTGTGTGCATATATATTAGGTTGGTGCAAAAATAATTTCGTTTTCTCACATAGTAACATATGTTAGAAAACGAAATTATTTTTGCACCAACCTAATATATATATATATGTATATATATATATATATATGTGTGTGTGTATATATATATATATATATATATATATATATGATGGAAATAAATCGGGGGTTTTTTCTTTGGGCTTCAGACCTGCATCTGTGCGATTTTTTTTTTTTTTTTTTTTTTTTTTTTTTTTTTTTTTTTTCGGCAGTAGTTCATGTTTGTAGCTCTTTCTTTTTTTAAAACCTTTTTTTCCCCTCGAGATTGATTTGATTATTGTCAAATCAAAAATTCGAGGGTTTTTCGAAATGAGTCTAGTTATCTATATTTGTGTGTGTGTGTGTATATATATAATATAATATATATATATATATATTTTCTATTAAAAAGAATAGATAATGTCTATGGAAGCTTTTGGTCAGTTTCTCCTGGTAACAAATTACTTATATTTTCGGGTAGAACTTTTTGAAATTAAATTTTAAGATCCAAGTACGTCTGAGTAATTGTTTGTCACTTTCAAGGAAGAAATACACTAAGTATCTAAGTGAATCTGGAAATTATATTTTTGTCAGTTTTAAATAAATGTCAAGTCATGTGGTGAATATGACTTTGCAATTGAAAGTCATTTTATCATATGTGTACCTAGGCTGACACAAATCTTACAAATAATGCATTGTTTTATTTTAATTGAATGAACCTCCATAATTTGTAATTATATTTTAAAATTACAACAGCTGAGAACTAATCTGCCAGACATTAGCAGGAGTTGTACAATGTTTTCAGATTGGACTTTTCTCCAAGAGATGGCATACCTAACTAAAATGTTAGCATATAACAGATATATGTTGATGTTTATTTTTATTATCATCATCAACTGAGACAGTTTGCTACAGAACCAAAGAACTGATATACAAAGATTTGTTTTTTGGTGGTGGGGGGGAGTTAAAATGTTTGTTTATTTATTTTGTGAAGATGTTATTGTTAAAGGCAGTTTTAAAATTAAAAACAAAAAAAAACATTTCTTGCTATTGACTCTCAGTCATAACCTATGCACACTATCTTCACAACATATCCTCATAAACCATGCCCCTAATCTCCTTACTCTGTAATTCTCTACCTCAAGGGATTCTCCAGCCTTGTACTGAGTGAACATTAATGTAAAAAAAAAAATAAATAAATAAATTATGAATTTTAATTGATTATTACTGTCTATAAATATTATATATCTATTATATTCTTCATTATTTCTCTGATTGTTTGATAGAATTCGTCCATCTGGGTATTAAAAAAAGGTGGAGGGAATATGATAATTCAGATATTGTATATCAAAAGAATTATGACCAGCAATGATTGACAAAATGGGTAAACTTTGATTATGTTCTTCAGACTAATATTTTTATTGATGGAATCTTACACATGTTGCCAGGAAGAGAACAGATGCAATAAATGTTGGTTACAATTCTACACTGAGAAACTCTAAAGCTAGAAAGCCATTAGAATTTAAATTTAATTTTTGCTGTTCAATATATTTCGGTTTCCTTCACTCTATTGTCTTTCATTCTCACTAACTTCTTGCATTTTTATCGCTGTTTTTATAGCTTATTGTTTTAATACCTTTAGCACTCTGTAGGTGACTATTTTTTCACAAAGCAAAATGTTAGTCCTGTATGTTAAATTTGAATTTCTTGGTTGTGTAGTCATATCCTCCTATGGCAACACCTAAAACAATCTTTACTGAAATTGAGAGCCAGGCTACTGCAATTTCAAATATATAAAACACTATATTTTGAAGGGATTCTATCAACAGTAAAAGATAAATTAATAATTATAAATGAGGCAGTGCTAAATGTTAATAGCTATCTATTGTTTTAATAGCTATCTAATATTAAAGCAAATCATTAGTATTCATTACTTTCTTAATCATATCATTGATGAGTCAACTAAATTACTTTTACAGGCAATATATCAAAATCCTGATTATAAACAATAGCAGAATTATGAATGACCTATCACTGTACAAATGGCAAACAGTTTATTTTTTGACTTCCAGTCTGTCCCTTAACATGACAAGTGATGGCTGTAAGTACTTGGACCTTAATATTTTGTTTTTAAATTTTCCTTCTCAAGTTTACACCTGAGGAATTTGACACCCGGAGAAAGTCTCTGAAAGTTTTAATAGTCATTCTCTGTTTGTTGTGCTCGGAGGTGAATCTCTGAAAAGTGGCACACATAACAAATTATTAAAATTGCTCCCCTAGTTAAATTAATGTCTTATACTCTACCAAAGTTCAAATTGGACCTTCTAGTTCAAAAATGGAAGTCTTTATTTGTTGTATTTTATTTCTATTCTGACAATATATTGGTACCACAAGAACGTATTCTTTCATGAAATGATGGCAATAAAATCTACTTTCCATTCTGATAGTGATTTTTTTTTTTTTTTTTTTTTGAAACAGGCATGAATGCACTGTGTTATAGAATTTTAAATTTATCTGCTAAGGAATTTTATCACAGTTACAATAAGTTTGTCTTTGTAATTTATCTCTGAAGACGATCTTGGAGAAGATCAAAAGTACTTGGGTTAAAAAAAAAACAAACTATGGTGCCTTCCTTGATGAATTTCATCTTAACATCAAGAAACTGATTAGACAACTGGAAAGGATCAATATAAAAATAAGTAGACACAATGTCTATATTATTCAATCAAACACACCATGAGTTGATGACATGGCTTCTGAGGTTAGGAAAGAACATTCTGGCATCCATTTTCTCAGAAAATATTAGAACTAAAATTTTTTATTTATACATAACATATTCTTTTACAAAATGTTTTTAAAAAAAAAAAAAAAAAAAAAAAATGTATCGTAGCCCCTCATGACCCTATACTGATTTTGGGTTGGCAATGAATGTGTTAATCTTTTAAATTCTTTGCCAACAAAGAGGATAAGTGGAAGCAAAGAACAAAGGGAAAATCATCTTTGCTTTCAAAACTACTCAAAATCGAGGTCAACAAAAGTCTATAACCTTTTCAGATGCTTTAGCATTTAATGCTTAATTAATGAATATTACACTACAAATTGTTCAATGTGGCCATGGCTCCCCAGCCTTAAATGTCCCCTTCTAAATAAAACTACTGGTTTTGTTTGATAGAACAGATTTAAAGGACGGATTACAATTTACATATAATTACTTTGTTTTTCCTTGTTGTCCCCACTTTTTTTTTTTTCTTTTTGCTACAAGATTTTTAATTTTTTTTTTTTCTTTTCCTGAAAATTTTTTTAAACAAATAGTAACAGGAAAAGTTTCTTTCTTAGTTTTTGAGATCAGGTTTAAAAAAAAAAAATGAATGATTTTTATTTTTAAAGAACTTTTTTTTTCTTGTGTGTGTGTGTGTGTGTGTGTGTGTGTGTAATGAATGTTTTTTTTCTTTATATACAGAAGAAAAAAATAATAATGACACTATATTGTGAAAACTGCTTAAGCCTAGCTTGAGCAAAATCAGGAAGTTTTTTTTTTTTTTTATTATCCCATTCCCAAGAAACCCTTTCTTACCCTATACCCCAAAACCGCTTTTATTTCTTCAATTTTAACTATCATCCTGTCATAAGAAAATTATATATTTGAAAACAAAAATTATTCATTTACGCATTTTTTGTGTGGATGATAAGAATGGAATGTTTTAAATCTACCATTTTTATGCAAGATGTAGAAGAAAAAAAATCTAGAACTGCTGAAAAGCCATCCATTTAGTTCATTTAGGTATGTATAAATATATATAAACAATATATATTAACATATAAAAACAAGGCCAGTCATATTCCGTATGTCTCTAACCTCACTGTGAACAATTTTACTGACACTGATTTGTTTTTTAGAAGTTCAAGATTTACATCTTTGCACATCTTCATTTTACAGTCAAAGCATTTTAACAACTTTAACATGTTACTAATTGATTGAGCAGTCAACAGATTAGTATAGACTGTTTTAAAGAAAAAAAGAAAAACAATGGCAGGTACTTAAAATGTCAACCCTGCTTTGTCATAACTTTTGTAGCCAAGAGTGGGTAAAGAAATTCCTATGGGCAAAAAAAAAAAAAACGCAAAAAAACACATCATATGTAGAAGGCAATTTTATTTATTTTCCCCCTCCACACTTATAATGACTTAACCACTTACGAATGTTTAAAGATATTTTGCAAGAACTCTAGCTATGAGTCAACTGTGATTCAAGATGATTCATAGACAAAGCCAGTCAAAGTAATAATTTTTCTAGAACTGAAGATATTTTTCTAAGGTCTTATAAATTTTTTTTTTTTTTTTTGCCCTTATAATAAACTTGGATTTGCAGGTAGTGTAATGGTTATTGGCACAAAATAAGAAATTGGCAAGCCAGGTTCAAATTCCAGTCAAGTTCACTGCATTCACTTTTGCACAAATACCCTTAGGAAAGGTATGAATCCATGTCTTCTCCAACCCCCTCAGCTATGGATTAAATAGCAGGACAGACTGGTCTCTTTGGCTATGGTAGGTAACTAGTCTAGTAGGAAAATATTCCTGTTCACAATTAACTGTTATGTGAAATTGTGGACTCCCTGAACTTGACTTCAGTTGATGAGGTAGGTTAATTCTATATCTGCTTACAAAGTGGCAGTATTTATACTGAGTGAAAATGAGATATCACATAAATGAATCCTGGCATTTAAAAAATAATATTCATGATGGAATTCCATATATAGATTCTTAAAAATAAAAAATTTAATACTTTTGAAATTTCCAGATCTACTTCTTGCAGAGCATCGAATAGACACTCTGTTGGTCATTATGAAAATATAAATTAATTCTTATCATAGCTGACAAGATACCTTTTTTAAATCTTGTATCTTTATACACTTGAATGTATCAGATTCAAGGAAATAGAGAGATAGCGATGATGAAGATAATAGAAAAAGTTTTATCATCGTGTACATGACAAGCTCTCTTGCAAAAAAATTTCTTTGTCATGGGTCTTAATCTTGCAACAAATCAGATAATAATCCAAAACAATGTTAGTAGTTGGTATATCGCCAATATGGAATCAAGTAAGAAAAAAAATAAAAATACCTTTTTTATTTTTTTTTTTTTTTTTTTCAATATGAGGTCAAGTAAAAAAATTAATAAATTATTTTTTTTCCAATATGATGTCCTCATATTGGAGAAAAAAAAAAATTTAAAAAAAAAAATTATTTTTAAAAGATAATTTTTTTTTTTTTTTTTTTTTTTTTTCGAATGAGGTTAAGTAAAAAAAAATTTTTTTTAAATTAATAAAAGTAACCCTTTTAAAAAAAGATGGAGGGATAAAACGTGACAGAAAAAAAAATACCAAAAACATTAGAATATAAGCAATAAGTAATTTATATTTTTCATAGATACCTTCTTTTTTTTTTTTTTTCTTTTTTTTTTTTAAATTCTAATCTTGCAAATACAGCCACTCCTCACTTATATGGCCCCTGACATTAAAGCTATCTGAAGCTGATTGATGGAAACCCATTACACATAGCAAACAAGTGCAAGTTAATGGCCAGCTTGCTTATTTACTATTAGGTTGGTGCAAAAATGTCGTTTTCTCACATAGTAACATATGTGAGAAAACGACATTATTTTTGCACCTACCTAATATATGTTACTAGTGCACAGCCCAGTCGTTAATTGAGGAGTATTTGTACTTCATCCAGACTATAATAAATACTGAGCATACAAGGTAAAAAAAAACAAAAAAAAAAAATGATTTTAAACCGATACATGAAAAAAACAAAAAAAGCAAAGAGGATAAAAAGTAACATTTTATTTTATTTAAAGCTGCCATCTGAAAATCCGAATGATTTTCAAAATAAGTTTTTTAATTAAAAAAAAAAAAAAAAAATTTTATCACTCTCTCATACAAGTCAGTTTTATTTTTAGCTATTTCTGTATGCGTCAGTGGATTTTTGAGATTGGTATTTATTTAATAATGTTAAATGTAACAAAACAAAAACACTATTTAGTCTGAAGACATCAGTTATTATCTCAAAGTAACATATTCCAAAGATGTATATCCAAACAAAGGGTGTCTCCACTTTACATAAGATGTTTGCCTATTTGTTAATAACAGCTATGGTAATTGCTTGAAAGTTAAAACTTTATAAAAACTAAATGTGATGAAACAATTCAGCAATAAAAGCTTTCACATGGTACACAGTCTGAAGTGATCGAAATATCTTTCACTTACAAAGAAATCGAAATATCTTTCACTTACAAAGTACGGCTCATATTTTCAAGTCACTGTATGGTAGGCATCAGCTAAAATGCAAACTACAAAATGTTTCAATAAATGATAGACAAACACAATGGTGGGAAAGTTTGAATGAAAAGCATGTGACTAGATTTGGCTTCACTTACCCAATTGCTCACTGTGGCCAAATTGGTGAAGGTGTTGTCCTGGTCAGTCTCTGAAGATCATGGAATGAGAGCTTAAATCTTATTGGAAATGATTTTCTTTATTTCTAGTCTATGCTGCTGGCTTAAAAAAAAAACAAAAAAAAAACAGTAGAATGTAAGATAAAAATAAAATCATAGCATTGCACTAAAATGCAGTAATATGAAAGAGAAACTAGTAAAAAATAATCTATTTAACTGGTACCAGGTGACTGGTACAATAGTCCAGTATCTAATTACCATATAACTGGTAAGATTATGTAGCTCAGTTTTATAGTCAGTCTGTAAAATAGTACAAAACATTTTATTTGCCGTCTTATATGCCATTCCCTCAGGAATAGGGTAAGTCTAATGGCTGTGCCCTTGGGAATAGGGTAAGTCTAATGGCTGTGCCCTTGGGAATAGGGTAAATCTAATGGCTGTGCCCTTTGTTTATATGTTTCTATGAATAATTAACAATGTTTTTATGTTTGTACAAAGATGGATTTGAGACACTGATCAAGTTTTGTCAGACGTAGATAATGGTGTTGTTATTGCGCAAAATGTAGATTTACATGTTAGCATGGCTTGTTAAAAAAAAAAAAAACTTTACAGCCTAACATGCAAGTAGAAGAAAACTGTTCAGATGAGCAACTTTGTACTGGTCATTTGTTGCATTTTTTTTTTCACTGCTGAGTTTGTTTTTTTATTTATTGTGTTTCATTGCATAAGGCAGTTCTGAAATAGTGAAATTTGCAACAAATATCTGAGGCTTAGTGTCTCGGGGTTTATAATTTGATTTCTGTTCATGTTTAATGTAACAGTTATTCTTTATGAACAAATATTTGATTAACTTTCAAATAAAAATCATAGCTTTTTATTTGGCATTTATATGGAGATGTTGATCTCTGTGTCAGCCTGCTTGGCAGGTAGGGTAGTTTATTTTTCGTCAGTATAAATGACTTCAAGCCCAAGCAAAATTTTCAAATTTTATTTTTTTGGTACTAGCAGGTAGAAAATAAAGTCCCACATCTTATATAGGTTGTGTAGGAACTTTTTTTCCAACCCAACACTTACATAAACACTGGTTCACTTGTAAAAAAAAAAAAAAAAAAAATTTTTTTTTTTTTTTTTTTTTTTTTTAAATAGGAAAAAAATTTTTAAAATAATTTTAGCAGATTAGCATTTTTTAGACAGGCTGTGACATTTGTCAAAATGGAAAAATATTAATTTTCTGTTTTGTTTTTAAGTTTAAATTTTTTTTTAACTTTTTTTTAAAAATCTTTTATAATTTTTTTTAAGATTTTTAAAAATTTAAAAAAATTTTTTTTAACTTTAAAAAAAAAAAATTAAAAATACTTTTTAATTTTTAAAACTTTAATTTTTTTAAAAATTTAATTTTTTTTTTTATTTAGAAAGGAGTCAAATGTGTAATATTAAATACAGTGTCAAACTGATCCCTAACTTTTACAGAGATATTGGATTTAGGCTAAGTCACTTAACTATTATTGACAAACAAAGTTTGAATCTGTCCTTCAATTATCTACATATATATTTTTTTTTAATTTTCTGAATTTTTTAACCTATTTTAACGTTTTTTAAAATTTTTAAATTGTTAAATATTGTTTACAATTCTTGCAATCATGTGAAAACTATGCCAGAATGTTTAGTCAAGCAATGATCGTACTCGTCTGAGCTCACGGGAGAGAAAGTCTAATGTCATGGAAGCCAGTAACTTTCTCTATGACACCAGAATAGACCTCACTGACGAAGCATTCTGATGTACAATATATTTGTATAAAATAAATTAAAAAAATCTTTTAATTTTTGAAATTTTATTTTTGAAAGTTTTTTTTTTTTTTTTACAAATTCATGCACAAACCACAAACATTTGAGGCATATTAATACTTATATTAAATGAAGAATCAAAGGATACGTAATTCTGTTAAAATATTTAAATCTTTATTCTTTACTTAAATATGTATATTTCTGTATGTTATTTAAAATAAATCTTTTTGCAACCCACCCTCATAAATAAAATTCTCTTTTCGTACACAAAACTGCTCATATAAATAACTTAGTAAAAGTCAAGGATCAATTTGACACAGTATCGATTTTATAAACAGGACCCCCTCTTATGTCCACCTTCTGAATTGATAACATATTTTAAAATTCTGACAAGTGTTTCAGCTGAAGGAAGATCTCAAGAATAATAATCTACAAGAATTATTCCCCCTCCAAAAAAAAGATTTTCCTTTTTTTTTTTTTTTTTTTTTTTTTTTAAGTGGACTGGTCAATTTAAATAGTGGTGACTTTTCTAGGTAACTTACTATTTGAGAGATTGGTGCAACATAATCTTCTGAAACCCTTTTGGTTTTGTGTTAGATGAAGCTAAGCTTAATATATTTGTTGGGAATGCAAAATGATTCCTGCCGTATAACGTGCATTTGTGTATAACGCATACCTATATTTTGTTATAAGTGTTGCCGCTAGATGACTTTCAAATCAGTTAGGGTCGGGAGATCAGTCTTGTGCTAGTAAGCTTGACCCATACCTAATCAGATGCTTTCATTAAATTTATTTTGATTTATTTTATATGTGCTGATAGGATATTTACCTGGGTGAGAAAATTGAAGATGAAGTATATTTCAATGTATAAGTCAACCATGAAGAATTGTGCAATGTCAAACTTGTGTTTGCCTCACATGCCAACAGAAAATGAGGCAGTACCAATTCCATAAGTCTTAATTTCAGAAAATGAAATCAAATTTTTCATGATTCTTAACCTTTTGAAAACCAAGCAGCCGATACACTGATTGTTTGGGTACAATGGGCACCCAGTATGCTACCCAGGGTCATGGGCAGCAGGTGCTCAGGGTGGGAGCTTCCTACTCATCAGACGGTTAGGGTTCAAAATTTAACTGATATATGCCAGCATTTTATATTGTATAAGGAAACATGAATTTTTACTAGTGCTTTATATATATATATATATATATATATATATATATATATATATATATATATTGAAGTGATAAAAGCATCATCATTAGCATCAATTACTGCATCTGTTGATAGGCATGCGATTTTAACCCTCCTGACAGGACACATTTCCTTTACTTAGAAAAAGCTCAGGAAAGGCTAGATATCATGTGCAGTTTTAATAAATAAATAAATAAAAATGGGGCTTCTATTTCAAATATGAGTATCCACTATAATAACATTTAGAAGTAATAAAAATAAATCCACACAATTCCCTAGAAACACACACTTATATATATATATATATATATATATATATATATTATTTGATAATTAGTAGGGATAATTCAAAAGAGGGTATAAATCCAAAGAGAACTCAATGTAAGAACAGAGCAAATATAATAATGATGAAAGCAGAGACTTTAGAAATCCATTGGTAATAATTTATTTCATGGGTCAGACACAATGTCTCTTCAGACAAAAACATTTTACAATGTTATAAAATTTTAGGGTCTGATGAGATGCATATCTGATCCCATGAAATAAAATATTAGCAATGGATTTCTAAAGACTCCACTTTCCGCATTTTATATATATATATATATATATATATGGAAAACGTTTCATGAAAATAAATTTGATAATACATTTTGCTAATTAAGGCTACATCAGATCCAAAAACGAAAGAAAGGAATGAGTATATTTGTGTGTACGTTTAAATAATGAATCATATTTTTTTCCCTAAGCTGACATTTCTCATGATTAAAAAAGAAATAAAAATAAAATGAGTGATTTTTTTTTTTTTTTTTTTTTTTTTTTTCCTAAAAACAAAAACAAAAAAAACACTTAATATTTATTCTGTATCTTTTCTTTACAATTTTCTCAGTTCAAGTTAAAAGTTGTTAATGTATTCCCCCAGCTTTTTTGTATGGAATAAAATTTTAAATTAAGTCCATTCTCATGAAATGTTTTCCATTTGTCGAATTGAAAAATCATCAGAATATATCCTATTTTAAACACTCCCCCATATAATATATATATATATATATATATATATATATATACAAATAAAAATTTGTTGATATATAATCCAAGTGGGTCCTAATAATATAAAATATTACAACTGATCGGCAAAAAGAGCTCAAGGTATTTATTATAACAGAACATATAAATTATACAACAGAGAAATCCATGAGGTAATTTTGGCTTTCTCTGTTATGTTATATATATATATAAATAAAATGGAGTGCAAAACACTTCTTTGTTTGTCTCACTCCCCAAATATTAGAATACCAATTTGAAATTAGGTTAGGCTGATAATTTTTTACCAACTTGTGTGTTATATACTTAACAGCTGAAGAAAAGTTGTCCAGAACTGTTTACATAGCTTTCTTGCACTTTTTTTTTTTTTTTTTTTTACAAAAGAATCTGCTCTCCTTTCAACGCTTTCAATTCTCATCATACGTATTTCGTTAGACACTATTGACTTGTGCTATTATATAAAATCAGTGATAACACCTATTGATATATGTAAAATTACATAATTCAAACTGTCAAGGTGAGCAGAATTTTGTCAATAAGAGTGCTTTTTTTTTTTCTTTTTTTTTTTTTAAGAACTTGTATATATTTATATATAATGTGAGTAAATGAATTATAATAAATTTGGAGTTGGACAATAATTTTTCTAAAATGTTTATTTTAATTTGTTTACTACTAGAACTCTATATTATTAATATTTATTAATATTGATCACTTACAAAAACCTTTTGCCTTAAAACATTATCCTTCAATAATTCACTGGTCAACTTTTTTTTTTTTTTATTCTTGTAACTCAGTATTTGCTATTATTACAAAAATGTGGTTTAGTTTTGTTTCATGTAAAGCAAAAGAACATGGCACCTCAATCGTAATGATTTAAATGACCAGCTTGATAACACCTTATTCCACGTTGGGGTACAAATACGAACATTGGACATTATTCTGGCAGACGGCTTTTTTGCTAAGAATGTCTTTATTCATATAGTTCTTATTCTCCCTGCCTTCCAAATCCAGCCAAATACATGCTGAGATATTAATCAAACCATGGATTCTTTTGAGTGAGTGGATTTTCTTTTTCTTTTTTTTTTTTTTTTTTTTTTTTTTTTTGTTGTATTCCAATATGAAAGTAGTGGGGAGGCAAAAAAAAAAAGAAGTCCTTTTCTCTCTCCCTTATATAATATGAACCCGATAGATCAAAGCGTATGTATGATATTAAAAAAAAAAAAATGCTAATTATACACATTGTTATATCATATGTGATTTATTCACTAATTAAAAACTCAAATGTTATATTACCGATATCTAATGGTATTTTAGATTTATTATTTTGTTTTTAATATTTAATTAATTAAACAAATTAAATATATTTTTAAAATTGAGTTCCTAATTGCTAATATATATATATATATATATATATATATATTTTTACAATGGAGTATAAAGCATCAATTTTCATCCCTTCTTTAATTTTGAAAGATTGTTATCTTTCCAATACATGCTCAAAAAAGTAAAGCATATATATATATATATATATATATATATATATATATATATATATATATATATATATATATCTTGCTTTTATTGCTGCCATCATGTTTCAACCAATTTGTTCTGCCAACTATCTCTTCAGAACCGAAAACAAATATACTAACCAGCTTGGCTGATATCCATTGGCAAAAGCAACTTAGACAATTCCATTCTCAGCAACCAGTGTAACACAAGTGATTCCATATTTGGCAAAGTTTAACAAACATACCAGCAAAAAAAAAAAAATGGCATATCAAAAAGGAGAAATTTTCTCTTGACACTGTTATTTTCCTATATTCTCTTGGTAATATTTCTTGTCCCACACATTAGACATTTTTATAAATTTATAATAGAAAGAATCTGTTTTCATAATCATTTCTTTGTAATATGGCAAATAATAAATATTAGTTCACATATTGTTTATAATCTTGAAAATATAAAATTATTCTTGCAAATAAACAAACTAATAAAAATAATATTAACTAATATTTGTCAATTTTCTAGAAAGAAAAAAAAATAATTCCAGTGTTGATTTTATTAAAATTCAGAAAAATAGCTTTTTAAAAAAAAATTTCCAAGGAAGTATACAATAATAGTGGTGTCAAGGGAATAACCACCTTTTTTGCACTTCAGGTATATTTGTTAAACTTTGCCCTATTTTTATATGAAATTTTTTCCCTGTTTTATAAAATCCATACTGACTTGGCAAGTCGGTATCTCTACATATAAAATGCCTAGTATTACACGTGTTATACAAGGAATAATATAAACCCATCGATATATTTATCAGCTGTTCTGGAGGGAAAAAAAAAATGTCTGTTTTAATCAGGTATTGTATGCTTGAAGAATACTGTGGAACGGACTGGTTGAAATACTCTGGCAAGAACGGAATAAGTTCAAAAGTTTTGAACAATTCTTGGAATGTGAATTAATAGATTGTATGTCAAGGTGAAAAATGAAATACACAAAAAAAAAATCTTGAATGTCAAATAAGAACTTTGGTTTATTCTTGTATATATTTTGATGTTCGTCTTGGAATTTGAAAATGGTATTGTTCATGAATGCTTGCAGGTGTATGTTAATTAGAAAGAAGAAAATGAATGCGATTTACGGATTTTCAAAGTTTTGTGCTAGCAAAAATTGTGCTCTGATAGACTGTTTTTTGTTGTCTACAGTTACATTCATACTGAATTCTGTAATCTGGGGGTGGGGACAAAATTTTATGGTCTTTAAAACAAACATTTTAAAAATATATACACAAATATATTAAATCAAAGGAGAAGAAAGAGCAAGAACAAAGAAAAAAAAATTACCCACCATAATTCTTGGGTCAAAAATATATAACTAAAAAGCAAAAAGTGGCAAAAAAAAAAAGAAATGGCCAATCCAGTTATTGCTCCTCACTCTTCAGAGTTCAATTGAGAACAAAACATGTGTGCAGTGAGTAAGGTGGTGGGAATGCTAGCAGAGAATTGGTAGTATCAATCACAGGCAGATTACATTTAGACTCAGTAGCCATTCTTTATGAGTACAGAGGGAAGGCTGCATAGACTTAATATATGAATGCTTGTTACTATTAGATTGTCACACATGAAATGATGCAGTTTTTCATTGGTTGTTTATCCGGTTGTCTAACAATCTTGATTTATTCCTGATTCTTTTTCTTTCCAAATAATTTTTCTTTCAATATATTGTTACACATAAGCCCAGGGTAAATGATTACAATTAAACAATGTTGAGTAATTTTGCTGTCTGAGTAAAAACTTGGAAAAAGAATCATTTTTGCATCAAATCATTACATGAGATGAGAAATGGATACTCTTTGACAACAGTAAGAGAATAGGCTTGTGGTTAGATGCAAGTGAATCATCAAAACAATACCCAAAACCTCCACTGCACCCTAAAAAACTTAATAGTTACTGAATGGCGATCTTTTGAAGGATTTATTCATTATTCATTCTTGCCTCAAGGGAAAACAATAATAGCAACCTTGTATTGGGGAGAAATTGAGTAAGAAAAAACAAAAAAAACACCCTAGACTTGTGAATAAAGATGACACAATTTTGCTGCACAACAATGCATGCTTCCAAAAGCTGCATAACTTGAATTATGAAATTTTGCCTCATCCTCTATATTCACCTGATATCTCTCCTACTGCTTATCACTTATTTAAGCATTTTGAGCTTTTCATATGCAATAAAAGAATCTCCAATAAGGAAGAGGTAATGAAAGCATTTGAACTGTTTATCACATCAAAGAATGAGGATTTTTTAAAGATAGGATCAAGAATTTAGAATTACATTGGAGAATGGTCATTCATCAACATGGTACGTACTTCAACTACCTAAATTAGTTATTTAACATTTCAAAGGCATTTTATTCATTTCCTATAAAGTGTGTCATTTCACATGTGACAACCTAATATTTATATTAAGTCTAGACAGCCTTCCCTCTGTAAGTGGAAGGATTGGTTGCTTAGTCTAAATGTAATATTTGTGATTTATATTGTCTGGTAGTATTCCCGTTTTTTTTTTTTTTTTTTTTTTGTTTTTTAGTCCTCATGCAGCACATATTTAGGTTTTGTCCTCAGTTTAACTCTGAAGAGCAAGGAGCAATAATTGGTTGGCCCAGTGTTGTTGCTTCTTTGAGCCATCACTTAATAATGAATGAGTAATAATATTTTTTTAATCCTTGCTTTTCCTCCCAATTTGTTTACATACATACATACATACACATATATATATATATATATATATATATATATATATTTCCAAATGAGAGAACAAATGGAGTAAAAAATCCACAGTTCATAGCATTTACTTTTAAAAAAGTGCTTGATACAAATTTGTTTTTAAATTTCCCTAAGAAATCATTTTATTACCAGTTACTTACCATCCCCTGAGGAAGTACATTCATGGTATTGAAACACAAAAGCTTTTTTGTAGTGACTTAAAAATGTTTTTATTATAATAAAAACATATTTTCCTCTACTTTATATTGAGCACTCTTTTAAAAGTAAATGCTATAAACTGGATTTTTACTCTATTTGTTCTTTCTCTCATTTAGACATACATACATACATACATACATACACATACATACATACATATATATATATATATATATATATATATATATATATATATATATATATATACACACACACACATGTGCTTGCTTTTAAAATTTTCATTTCAAAAGACATAATACTGAATTATAGACTGCTCAGAGCTGGATTAGCCAAGTAGCAAATGCTGCAGACCCCACAAATTTTTTTTTAGTGTTCTGCATTGAATATTTTGAATCGGTCTAGTGACGTTGGCATCTTACAATCTGTCAATGTTAATGTTTTACATGTTTGTGGAGCTGTATATTTAATTATTCATAATTACAGGTAACATTATCTCAAGACTGCTATTCAAATATCTCACTAGAATCGTTTGCCTCATATTTTTCTAGGTCCTGTGTTTGTTGGTTATATGGCTCGAAGTTTATTATTTATCCATTTTATAAGCTTTATCACTATGCTAGTAAATAATTTACAATTTAATATTTGTATTTTTTTTTTTTTTTTTTTTTTTTTTTAATTTAAGGTACTTGTATATTGTATCCTTGTATACTACATGTCCTGTACTAGTTTACTCAGGCTTTCGGATGACTTTGACTAATGTCCTTATCTTGGTTTTAATTGTCACAATGTATTTTTGTGCTTGTTAGGTATCTTCAGGGAACCCTGAATAGATCCCTTTATTAAATTCAGAGGCAGATTGTTCTTGTTCCACTGTCCTTATTAGTTAATTCGTCCTTATGGTACTACTAAATCAGAATATACAATTTTTTTCATTTTTTTTTGCACTACCCAACTCAGGAATAGAACTAACAATTGCCAAATAACAAGATTTGCTTAACCAACAATCTTTTAGAATTAAAGAACACAGTGGAAGGTACAACAGGAAAAGAGACTATCACAACCAAGATAATGATTCTAGTTTGTCAGTCAGTCAGTCACGATTTGTCCATCATTATTGACAATGACATCTTTATTTCCCCATCATTGACTTGATTGTTGGTTGCCTTTTTGTTCTTTTAAACCTTTCACCCCAAGCAAGGCAATAAAGCAACTAAGACGCAAGGGTCTACAGGGAATGACAGGACTTTAGAAAGAACCAGAAAACAAATCCTAAACAGGAAACCAGGAATAAACCTCTACTCTTGTTCAAGAGATTGGGAAGGAGTGTGAACCGGATTATAGGTGACACTATCTATGCCTATTAAGGAAAATTGTCAAATATTTGTCATCACTAAACTGGATATCTGTATATAAAAATAATTTCTCATTTCAAAAAAATCATGCAAAAAAATAAATCTATTCAGTAGTTGGATCATCATTATTACTTTAACTGAAATGTAGGTGCATTTCCAAAAAGAAATTTGCTTTAAATTGTGGGGGTACTACTTAAATAGGTGGGGCCACTCATAAAAAGAAGGGAAATAATTTTATGGAATTTTTTTTTTTTTTTTTTTTTTTCAGATTTGCATCCTTCAGGCCTAAAAAAAATATTGATTAGTTACCAGTTTAGAAGAGGAGTTTCAGTTCCTATTTCTAAATCAATAGGCAATCAATATTTTTTATTTTTTTTTTTTATGCTGAAAAAGTGTCACAGCCTAATGAAGATCAGAACAATGTTTATCTACATGAATTATTTACAAAAAATTTTTTCCCTATTTTTATATGTGGACCACTTTATTTAAGTAGTGCTCAATTGTGTTTCTAAGATGACAACTATCGAAATATAAACAAAATCCTCCATGTAATTTGTTATTCAACGATTGAATATCTGTTAGCATACAATTTTGAGGTTGTTCATGTCTGACAAAGATTTTTAATAGATGTTTTTCTTTAGATATTTTTTAATGAAAATTAATTAAACAAAACCTGAATGAAAGAAAAATGTGTACAACATATATCTATATATATATATATATATATATATATATAATATAAAATCAATTATTTAACAAAATAATTGTGGGGGGGACTGTTTAGTTTTTGTTTAAAAGCTATTTTATTTTTATTTTTTTGAAAAATTGTTTTACTTTGATCTTTAGCAAAAACCAAAGCTTTCTTGTGGAATTTCCTCGTCGAATTTAACATCCAAAACCTAAATTTCATACTTCCTCCCTTAGATTACCTTCTGTCACGTCTGTCAGCTATGATTGTTAAAAGTGAATATAATGTAATGGGTGAACTGTTACTTGAGGTGTCCTCTAAAAGGAAAGGGTCCTGAAGATGCTTCAGCAGTTTTTTTCCCTAGTCTATGTACACAGCTGCTCTTATTTCACTTTAAACTTGATATTGTGTTGAGTGTGGGTGCAGACAAATACTTAGCCTTTGCTTTGTAATAATAATTATACTGTCCACCTGCTTATTTAAAAAAAAAAAAAAAAAAAAAAAAAAAATTGACCCCCCCCCCACCCCCGAGTTTTATTTCCAAGATTATTTATTTTCATGTGAACTTAACATAAAAATAAAATTCTATTCTAGGAAAATGATTGAAAAGATTGATTCAGATTTCATAACTTAATTCATTGAAATAAAAGAAAAATTCATTCAGATCATAATAATTCAAAATAATATTTTAGTCGTTTTAACATACAGCCTTTCCTCATTATTTAAATTTAAAATAATCTAAAAGCTACATCTGAGAGAAGATTCTCAGGAGGTGGGTCATGAATATATTTTATTCTATTACGGTTTTTTTTTTCTCCTCTCTCTCAAAGCCTAGACATCCACAGACTATATAATGGTAGGTAAAGCTATCAAAGGAAGGTAATTCAATATTTGATATATGAAAGCTGTTTTGAATGCTAAATTTGATGATGCCAAGAATTTTTTCATGCTAAATACCAGTTTCATACCCAAGATCATATATTTTTGTTTTAATTTGTTTAATGAGCTTGTTGGCTTCATCTATGGCCCAAGGACAAGGAGGCACTTATTTTAAGACTGACGCCCAAATGTCAATAATGTGTTCTTTTTACAGACATTATTTAATACATTAGCTTTAGCATGGTTATTGAGGAACACTTTCGGGCAAATTCAGTGCTATTGTTGGTTCTTTTTTTTTTTTTTTTTTTTTCTGTAATTATTAAAATCTGAAATTTCCAACTGGAATAAATATCTACACGGCACAAATCAAAGAAAAAAAAAATGGTGAGAGAATTGTTGTTGTATTTATTTATTTATTTGTATTCAAACTAATCTGCTAAAACAGAAGCAACCTAATCACATCCTTTGCTTTTGAGTGTCTTTTGTTCCTGAGAACGTGAAGAGCACGGTTAAAATAAAGGGAAGTAACTCTGATTGAATAAAATTAAAATACGAGTTTTTTTTTGTTTTTTTTTTTTTCTTTTTTTAAATGTATAAAATGAAAAATTTCTCAGGTATAACAGATTCAAAAGCTTGGAGTTTTTATTTTGCTTTTTGCATGATTGTTACTCAAATACTAAAAGTTTTTTTGTTTTTTTTTTTGTTTTTTTCATCAATGTTTGGGATTATGTATTGGAAATATTTGACAGCATTGATAAAAAGAAATAATATTTAAACCAAGCAAGAAACTTTCTAAAACATCCCAATTTGATTAACATCAAGTTTGTTTAATATTTACTCAAATGACAAGTTGTTTTCCAAATAACAAATCATAAAATATTTTGGGCTAATTCTCTATCATTGTTTTCTTAAATATGTCTGTGTATGTGTCTAAAAATTCAGATATAAATGAATATATCTGCAAAGACAAAAGAAAGGAGAAGATGAAAACTATTTCATCGTCTGGATTTCATCAAGGGAAATCTAGAAGTTTTATTTAGATACCTGTATTTATACACACAAAAACAGAAGCCATCAACTCTTTTTTTTCTTTTTTTAATATCTCCTTTCTTAAATGCTCCTTCCTAAAAATCAACATTTTTCAATTTTAAAAAAGAAAAATGTTTAACTTGTCTTAAAAAAAAAAAAAAAATCAATAATAACAACATTGACTCCCTTCTCTTTAATAATGTCATAAAAAAAAAAAAAAATTTCTTCAGTCATGTGTCTTGCGTGATATACACTTATGCGATCATGTATCTTGACTGACAAGGCAGATTATTTTTCCCACAGTAGGTTGCCATTTTATTTCTGCCATAGACCAGTTGCCATCCAAGGCTACAGAACCCAGTCTGTCCTGCTATTTACCTATAGCTGGGGTGAGAATGAGAGCATTCATACCTTTCCCAAGGGTATTAACATGTAAGTGAATGTAATGGATGCAACTGGAATTTGAACTCGGCTCTCAGATTCCTCAATCTGAGCCACTATCCATTACTCCACCATCCCTCCACTTACAATATCACATTGAAACACTGGTTCTCATCTGATCACCAAAGTTAAGCAACATCAGACCTTGTCAGTATCTACATAGGGGGAAATACTGTAAGCTTGGATGTTCAAGTGGTGTAAAGGTTAACAATATCGATGATCATAAATCATTCTGACCATGTGTTTGAGTGTATTGGCCTTATTCAATGACGGATCATACCAGATTGTGCATTGTCCCAGAAATTTGTAACTAAAGTCTGTTAAGTATAGTTGCTGTAAAAACCATTGAAGAAACTCGAAAGTGCCTGAGCAAGCGTCTGCAGCAGATTAACTATGATGAGAATATGGGGAAATGTGCCAGACATTATTTCACTTTTCTGTGTCATTAGAAGAGTCCACAGTTTATAGATGAATGAATTTCCCATCTTTTTATCCAATTGAAATTAAATATTTTTGGTATCTTAAACATGGCAAATAAAATATTATTTGTTGAATTATTTTTAGCCTACTGATAAATAGATAGTAAATTTGCAACTTAATTATAAAATATCAAACTTTAAAAATAAAAAATATTTCAAACAATATGCTATCATTTATAAAGTAAAAAAGAAAAAGGAAAACGATATGCTATAATTTATATAGCTGTCAACTATTTTCAAGCTTTTAGCAATGTGATATGAATCAAATATTGACTTTAATATTTTGACAAGTATCAATAAATATTTTATTTAAAAAAATATACAATTATGCATGTTTATGGGTTTTTTTGGGTTTTTTTTTTTTTCCTTTTTAGAGCTTTCAAATGCATGCTTTTTTTAACTTTTTTTTATGAGTTTGGCATTTTTCATTTTTGCATGTGGAGTTATAGCAATTATCAGCTGCAATGGTTTGGGTATTTTATTATTATTATTATTATTATCTTTATATATGTACATAAAACAGGATGTCTGTTTGTCTGTGTGATACCTTTTGCTCGAGATCCATCCAACCAATTTTGACCAAACTCTGCACATACATTGTACAATGTAAGAGATTTTTTCTTAGCATAAAAAAAACAAAAATCAATTTCAACACAAATTTTAAACTAAAAACTCCCTCAATTTTCAAGCAATCTAATACAAACTCCACTCAATTGTAGCCAACAATAAATTGATTGTCATTTAAGTCAATAGCTGAGTCTACCCATATAGTGAAAATCCGTGTAAATAGCAAAAAATGGAAATTTTTACTGTTTTTTTTTTTCTTATTTTTTTGTTTTTTTTTCTTATTTTTTGGTGATCTTTCAACCAATTTTCATCAAACTTAACAATTGCATTATAAATGTACCCTCTTTTACATCCCTGGTAGCAGACTGACAAATTGAATTTCAAAAACTCCAAAATAATTGTGGTCTGAAGTGGGTCTCCATGTTGCCTCTTTTACCCTTTCATGTCCTCAGCTAACTTCGATTGAATTTATACAGACTACCTCTGTTATATCAGTAACTGCATTAATTCAAAATGTTTTTTAATCAAAGTACTTTAAATAATAATAATTGAAGAAGATAGACATTATGCTGTTTTTGCTCCATTCTAATTGAATGCTTTTTCTGATTGACCAGCTGAGTATGGCTGCTAGTTTATTATATTTTTTCCTTCTCCAATGTGATCTGAATGTTACAGTTTGACTTTTGGATGGATCTTTTTTTTTTTTAAAAATCCTGGAACCATATTTCTCTTGTTTTGAGTCTCTTCATCTTTGATGAAATTGTCCAACATCCACTGCCATACATGAGGACAAATATCACAGTTCAGTACTCATTTCTTTCTTTCCAACGTAAATTTTCCTGTCTCTTAATACTCTGCTTAGCTTTTGGAATGTGTCTTTGGCCATCACAATACGTCTTCAGATCTAAGTGTCACACTTTCTGTCCTCTGTTCAAACACTTCCCAGATTTATGTACCTGCTTGATTTTAGTATCCCCAATCTGTAATTTGCATTTTAGGCTCATCTTTATTTTTATTTTTTATTTTTTTATTTTTTTTTTTTTTTTTTAAATAGAATCAAATTGACAGCTGATCTGGAAAATGACCTACAATCTGTTAGCTGGAGCAAGAAATGGCTTGTCAATTTTAACACCCCCCCAAAATGAAACTGCTCACTTAACGAACCTTCTTTTGCCTTCTATCAGCATGGCTGATGCTAACCTTCAGTAGGGCAACTCCCTGCGCCTCCTTAGTCTCGCATTTCCCACTGACATAAAGTGGAATTCTTATATTCCAGGGGTCGGCAATCTTTTGCTAACTATGTGCCGACTTAGGGTTTTAAAATCTTTCAGTGTGCCAATACCATACATATTTTTATACAAATCGAGGTCAATATACCTGTTCTGCAATATATTTTATATAGTAATATATAGTATATATACTTTAGTATTCTAAGACATTTTTATGTTTATACATTCTTTTTTTTATAGATACAAATACTTAAGTAAATGCTCTGTTTTATAATACGGAACCATCATATACGATTTCTCGGACATTCAGGCTGGTAAATGTTAATACTGTTTATTATAAACAGAGCATTTACTTAAATATTTTTATTTATAGAAAAAGAATGTATGAACATAAAAATGTCTTAAAATAATTGACGGGCTCTCTCCATTTTGTAATGTGTGATGTCATTTGTTTACATTTGAATACGCATTGAGCAGATATGAACGTATGTGAGAAAATCGTGGAAATTTGTAATTTAAAAAAAAAAAATTTGCTAACCGAAATGCTCCTCTGTGGCTCAATCGGTAAAGCACGTCAGGCTATATATGATGGTTCCGTATAGGATACAGGTTCGATTCCTGTCGGAGGATGCATATTTTCTATGAAAATTTCTCGGAAATTCAGGCCGGTAAATGTTGTTTAATACTCTCAGTAAACTGTTGCATCATAGTTGCTTTGTTGCCTTACTCGGGGGAAAAAACGATTTAAAAAAAAAAAAAAAAAAACCCAAAAACTAGCAGACCAGACCACCATTTTAATAAAGATATAGCTACTTAACGTCATCAGTTCAGGAGAGATAACTCTGGTGCAACAAATCTACAGAAATCACCAAAAAAAGCAATATCAATAGAGGAGGAGGGATCAAACACAATGGCACAATACCAATTAAATGGGTCATGTACACAGCTAATTGATGTAATAACTATAAGACCGATCGTTACTAAAATTGTAACGTGCACAGTCGGTGCCATAACAAACTTCGAAAGTTTAAGTAAAGTTCAATGTCGGTCGTTATCTTCTGTCTCCTTGACTCCTATTCTTTTACTGTACTCTCTATTTCTTTAGCTCTCTGTAGCCCTTTGCATCTTCGTGTCCTCATTGCCTTGCCTGGGGTGAAACGAATAAAAAGATGTAAGTACTCAGTTTACCTCTGTCAACGCAACGCCATTGTTCCGAAAAACTCAATAATCAGATATGTTGCAAGGGAGGTAACTGTCATTTTAGAAGTCTGGCTTTTTACTTTTTGTCGGACGTCTCCAACTTTGAAAAAAAAATTGAATCCATCTCCGCCCCAAATGTATTCGATTGTTTATTGGTTAAATACTGACAATGTTTGGCACTATTTAAATTGACTGATCCGCTCGTATAAAATAGAGAATTTTTTTGTTAATTTTTGTAGATTAGTATCCATTTACAGAGGACTTTCTCCAAGACACTACGATTGTAGAATCGAAAAATATTGATTTTCTTTTCATCATCTTAGAAGCGGGGACCACTTCATATGGTGTCAAATCGATGGCTGACTTCTTAAATACTAAGTGAAGAGTCGTTCGTATTTTGTTTTTATTTGCAAACTATAGTGGGCTCTGAATGGAGTACCAGGTCACCGGACAAGGTGGAAGGGTTCCTTAGATGAACTACAACGGCCACGTGTTTGTGACCAAGGGGAAACGCCTAGTTGGAGGACATCGGCTGTTGTCTAACCTGGAGAGGGATGGGCTTCGCAAGATTAAAACGGCCAAGACACGCCACACGATGAGAGCACTAAGAAATCATTCGAGGAGACCCAGACTCTTGTACACATACGACTGCGACAGATGGAGAAGAATGGTGCTCCAATGACTCATTCCGGAAAGAGGCTGAAAAAATCGTTGTTTCAAACGGTTTAAGAGCCGAACAATCTCATCAGAGATGAAGAGACTTGAAGCAACAGAAATATGGCTCTACAGAAAAATGCTGGGGATACTACGAGCGAAAAATGCTGAGGATACTATGAACCAAACATGTGAGCAACAACAAGGTTTTGAAGAAAACAGAAACAAACGAAACTCATATTTAACATCAAAAAGAGGCAGTTGAAATTTCTGGGATACGTAATGAGGAAAGAGGGTTTGGAAAATCTGATACTCGGGAAACAGATAGATGGGAAGAAAGACAAAGGAAAGCAACACATAATATGCAATGGGGAAAATAAGTATTTCATCCACTGCTGATTTTCAGAGTAGGCCCGTCTTGAAAGTGAGATAGAATATTAAAAAAAATCTAGAAAATCATATATTAATTTTTGAACATTTCTTGCTTTTTTTTTTTTTTTTTTTTTAATTGAAAAAATAAGCATCACCCCCCCCCCCTATAGCAAAACATAACTCAGTATGTTTACTCCAGTTGGTTACCAAGTTTTTACAGATCCCGGGGGTGGATTTTGGCCCACTCCCCTTTGCAGCTTAAGAACGAAAAAAATAGTTGTTTCAAACGGTGCTTACGTCATCGATACCGCGTATTAGTATGAAGTGGGGAAATGGACGACATCGGTAGTACGCAGTTATCAATGATGTAAGCAGGTTTCAAATTTCACATTTGTAAATAAAAACAAATATAGATAAATATTTAACAAATTAACAATCGATTTGATACTGTATTATGAACCGGACCCCTTCTAAAAGAACATTTTAAAAAATCAATTTTCGATTCTGAAGAATGTCCTGTATTAGATTAGAATTTTAGTGTGAAACAGAATTGTATCAGAATGTTCTCGTGTTGAACTTTAGGTCCTTTAGTATATAATAGAGAAAGAGAATCTGTGTGTGTACGTATGGTCGAGTGTTTAGAACGTTCGCTTTCTGACCATGAGACCCGGGTTCGAATCTCACCATGGTCGATAGCGCAAAGTCAGAAGTCATCGTGGCCGATGTTCAAATTGTTGATCACGCTAGACGCTCTCCCTCTGAAACTATAACTAATGTGCGTGAGCGAGCGTCTGAAATAGGGATTGGCTAGCCGCCCTAGTAGACGGGTATCCTCGAACACGAGTGTCCAGCTATTATTATTTATGTATGAATAATATGGACACGTTGTTGTTAGATTGTGTGGAGCTTACTAATGTGGGTGTTTCCTAAGTGGTTGTGGGCTTTCTGTTGTTAGTTCAAAGTCACACAATCTTCTATTTTTATTGAATAATTTTTCAACTTTGTCAATGAATTTTATTTCTAATCAAGATAACGAGAGAAATGGTAAATTCTATTAAATTTTATTCTAATGTAAGTGAGAAAATGTGTATCATATCCTGTGATAGTTATCATTGTCATATTTTTTTCATGATCATTCATCCGATTTGCGTGTATATATATATATATATATATATATATATATATATTAAGACGTTTTTATGTTTATACATTCTTTTCATAGATACAAATATTTAAGTAAATGCTCTGTTTTATAATAAACATTATTAATAACTTTTACCGGCCTGAATGTCCGAGAAATTTTCATAGAAAATATTCGTCCTCCAACAGGAATCGAACCTGTATCTTATACGGAACCGTTATATAGCCTGACTTGTCTTAACCGATCGAGCCACGAAGGATCGTTCCATTAGCAAGGTCAATTTTACTGTTTTTAAAGTACAATCTTCCAGGTCAACTGCTGATGTACTGACGATAATTGCTTTTGACAGGGTTTGGCATGCAGGTCTTCTCCACAAGCTGAAAGGTTTCTGGACACATTTTTGAGTTGATCCAGTCGTTCCTATTAAATCCTGAAATGAAAGTCATCCAAAATAGCCACTCGTCTAGATCCTTTCGGATTAATGCGAGTGTTCGACCAAGGCCCCATCCTTAGTCCTACTTTGTCTTTAATGACCTTCCCGATGGCATCAGCTCTCAACTTATCTGCGCTGATGACAACCATTTGATAGTATCTTGATAGTAAGGCTGATCAGTCCCACTTAGTCAAAGTAGCAGTCGATATTTAAACGGATATCCGTTGTTAACTGGGGCAAAGCATGGCTTGTTAATTTTAACGCCTCCAAAACTAAACTTCTCTTTATTAATCATCTGAGAGAGCCCTCTATACTTTCCATCAACATGGCTGATGCTAACCTCCAGGAAAGTGACTCGTTGTGCCTTCCCGGGCTAATGTACTCAGTTGACATGAAATGGAAAGACTATATTTAATCCATTGCTTGTTCATCTGCTAGGAAAGTTGGTTCGCTGTGTTATGCGAGGCGATTTTTCTCTCCAGACTCTATCTTACATATCTATAAGTCAACTATTCGTCAATGCTTAGAATATTGCTGCTACGTATAGCCGCACCCTTGCTATTCACCTTTAGCTACTTCATAAAATCGACAGAAGAATCAGCAATATTATCGACCCTGATCTGGCTGCTCGGCTTCACTCTCTTTCCCACCGCCATAAGGTTGCCTCTCTGTTTTTTTTTTTTCTATAAATAGTTTCATGGTAATTGTTTGGACGAGCTCTTCGCTATGGTGTCTATACTTTATGAATTTAAGCGCAGTACTAGACTAGCGTCGAGAATTCATCAATTTACAGTTGAGCTGGCTATATGTAGCCGTAAGTTCTATGCCAATAGTTTCTTTTCTCGCTTGTGGAACTCTCTTCCGGCTCCATGTTTCTAGCCAACTTTGACCTGCAACAATTTAAATGCAATGTAAATTGCTATCTACAGTCCTCCTGATTACTCTCTTCTCTTCCCGCTCATTATTAATGTTTCTGTTGCTAATTATTCCACACCCTGTAACCAATTGTCTTAGTGGCTTTATTGCCTTGCTTATGGAACTCCTTTCCGGTTCCATGCTTTGCAGCCAACTTTAATCGTAAAAATTTCAACGCAATGTCAATCACTATCTACTGTCCTCCTGATTGCTCTTTTTCTCTTCCCGCTCATTATTAATGTTTCTGTTCCTAATTCTTCCACAGCCGGTAACCCCCTTTTGTTTTAGTGGCTTTACTGCCTTACAAGGAGTGAAACCGATTAAAAAAAAAATTATCATGACAGAACAAATTCACTGATTTGGACAGAAAAAGACTTAAGAATGCCGTCAAAATCCGCAAAAATGTTTTATACTTTAATAGTCAGTTGTGCTTAGTTTAATTTCTAAAGTATATAAATGTAGGTAGAAAAAAAAGCAAATGTTGATGAGATAGCGAGGTTCATAAAGCAGGATCCCCAATCAGGCTGTCTCTCGGGTCAGGGAGGGATTCAGATATAGTATGCAATGGCCTTGGTTGTTATATTTTGTGAATGATGTTTCTAGACATTTTAACAGGCACACAACTGTTTTGTCTTGATAGAAAAAAAAAGTTAGATCAGTTTTCTGTTATTCTTTCATAAACTGATATCGCATTTTTATATTTTTAGGACCGAACTTCTAGCACTACAGAATCACAAACAACGAAATTTATCCCCCCCCCCCCACAAAAAAAATCGCATCACTTAAAGATTTCCAACAACCACAATAGATAGAGAAAATAAAGATAAACTCAAGATTTTCACTTTCAATACGACCTTAAACAAAAGGCTAGGAAGGAAACTCCCATCAGTACTAGAAAGAGCCATAACAAGTAGTGAATTCGGAAGCCTATTTTCCTGAAAAAAGTATTTCAACGTTTTATAAAAACCGACCGACAGTAACGCTGTTCAATGATTGTTGAAGGTTGAAGGTATAAGGAAACGGTTGATTTCGTCATTATCATTAAATATCGTAATAAAATCATGAACTGATCTCGCCCTATCAACATTAGTGTTACAGTTCAAGCGATCCACCATGTCCTAAATTTGCTGTTGTGGATCGAATCTTTGGCAAAGTTTCACCTTCGAGTCCGCAATAAAATCGTGTGTCAAATGGTCGGTTTTTCCCTTGACACCGCTATTATTTTGTACTACCTCCATTCTCCCATTTTGTTTTAAAAAGCGATAATTAGAATTTTAATAAAACCCAAAAAATAAATTTATACGTCTTTTTGCTCTTTGAGAATTTACGACAAAAATATTAAATACTATAATGTATTAGATTGTTTGTTTACGAGAATAACTGCAAATCAACCAATACAATGTTTATTATTTATCAGTTTAAAGAAATAAATAGGAAAACAATTCTTTTTTTTTTTTTTTTTTTTTTTTTCATAAAATTATAAAAAGCCTTTCAAACATGAAAATTTAAATAAAACAGATAAAAAGTGAATGTCGTTTTAAATTTTGAAAAAATGTATTTTCCAGGCATTTTTATTTTTTTCATGCAGAAATTTATTCATATTTTTTTATAAAATTATGAATAAAAACTTTTAATTAATGAAATTAATTAATGAAAGTTAAAGGTAGTTTTAAAAAACTACCTTTTTAACTGATTTTATTTAAATTTGTAATTTTTTTTTAGCAATGACATTTTTTTCTTTAACATTTTACTTTCATAAAAGCAAAAAGTACTTCTGAAATATGAGAGAAAGTAAAAACTTTTAACGTTGACATTTTGCAATGTTTTTCTTGGGTATTTTCTTTCGTTTTTTTTGGAGGGGATAATTATATATATATAAATTTTGTAACTTCCGTTACTCCGTCTGTCCGTCACACCCGCTAAAATAGCTACCCATTGACCGAGCAAAACCAAATTTTGGGGAGAATTGCAAACAGTTTTTAAAGGAGTACAAAGTACAGTTGGTTTTAGAGTGTGTAGATTAGTACAATAAATTTTATTAATTATGAAAATTAAAAAAAAAAAACGATTGGTTTGCGAAATTGAGCAAAAATAAATGTATAGTTTGTAAAATCTTTAAAACAATACTAAATACTGAAAATTTCAACATGTTTAAAAAAAATCTTGTAGCTTTATAAAACTGCTGTTTTCATAAATTACATATCTTCTGTTGAAACAGCAGTTTACAATCAAGTTTATAAATTGAACACTAGAAGTACAATGGAAAAATTGTTTATTTTCAACTTACTTGTTTCATATGTTCATGAGATCGCTAAAAAAATAGCATACCATGCATAAAAAAGGCCTTAAACTTGATTAAAATAATTTTTTATCGTCTAAATGTTAATGTTATTATCAAGAGGAATGATCAAAGTATTTTTTGAATATTTTTTTAGATTTTTTAATAATTTCTAGCACGTCCAAAATTTTCGTTAAAAATCTTCAATTTTTTTGAATTGGAAAAATTGACAGAAAATCGATAATCTCCCGTTTTTTTAACTTTTGTTTACAAAAGTGAATGTTGCCGTTTAAAATTTATTTAAAAAATCAATTATGATGTTTTTTTAAATAATTTTTAAAAAATTAGAAATTATAAAGTTTATTTAATATATTTTAAAACAAAGATTGCTTATTTTCTGTGATGAAAACATATTTTTTCAAATGGGAGATAGCCGGTCTGAACTGCGGTGTTGAGTGACAAATGACAAGTGCCTGTTTTTTCATCACGCACTGACATATTACGTGCGGAAATTTATAGTACAGAAGGTCATAAGTGACAATTTATCTTTACGTTAACAACTTATTTACCTCGTTAGTAAAGGCCGATAACACTGCCGTACAAATCAAGTCACGTGATGTTTTTATTGTATCATGTTTCTTCCGGGCCCCCGTACATTTGATTTAACCTTTTTTTTCCCTCACATAAACAGTAAGATTACTCTCAATGGTGTTTCGTCGACTGTAAAACCCTTGTGCTATCAGCTATTTATAATCTGGACAGATACAGGCCCCTAAAAAAAGCATTATATACAGGCTTCAGCGGTACAATTAATTTTAGAATATTCAACAACTTTTAGTAACTTTATGTAAAAATAATAAAATAATTTATTAAATAACAATTAATTCATTTAAAAATTCATTTTTCATCGAAAAAGTTTTTTACCTTCAGACAATATGCATATTGATAAAAAAAACAACTAAAAGCAACTAAAAGCATTTAAAATTAAATAGTATCTTTGTTTTATTGGGTTTTGTATGTTAACTTACAATTCAGAGCTGAATTTAGGTTTACGAGGTCGGATTTAAAAAAAAATAAAACATGATTTACTTTCCTCAAAGCCTTGTGTTTGTAACTATAATGACCTGCGTGCTTCGTCCATAAACTTTTATAGTTTTTTATTAATTTATTTATGGGGGTGTAATATATATATATATATATATATATATATATATATATATATATATATATATATATAATATATATTTTTATAATGACTTTTAAAAAAAATAACATATTTATAATAATTTCCATCATTCCTGAATAGTTTCTGGAAGTTTCATTAAAATCTGACAATTATTTCTATTTTTGCAAGATTTTCAAAATTAATGTGTGCCATAAGAAAAAAATGGACAAAAAATTCGCAATGTTATTTTTACGGGACTTCCGGTGATGACGAGAAACAAGTTTTTCAATGGAAAGTTAGAATGTTGTAATAAATAAAGACAAAAAATTTTTTTAAAATAATTAAAAATTACTTTGTTCTTTACTCTTAATAATAACATAAACATTTTGGCGATAAAATTTTGTTTTCGTCGAGTTTGACGTCTTTTTCACCAGACTATGCGCTTTTTTTAGCGATCTCATGAACATACCTAAAATTTTGAAAAAGGTCATTAACACTACAAATTTTGAAGAAAGCTGTAGAATGGATCATTTGGAAACCCAATGATAACGACAGCAATCTTTAACTGTTGTACCTGCAAACAAAAAAAAATAGTGTATCAAAAGTGTTTTTTTTTTCCCTTGACACCGCTATTATTTTAACTCCTTTCACTCCCTCGGCAATGTTTTTCTTTTTAAAATGTGAGGATTAAAATTCTATTAAAACGAAACATATGAAAGTGAATTTATTTATTTTTGTTCTTGAGAATTTACAGCAAAAATATTATTAGTAGATTTACTAAAATAATTTTATATTTCCAACTTTCTAAAAAGTGCAAACCAACCAATCCCAATACACTCCAATATTTATCCGTTACCAATTTATAAAGAAATAAATATGAAAACATTTTTTTTTAATCATAGATTTATAAAAATTTTACTAATTCATGAAACTATGTGAACCAACGAGAGTGAAAAATCTTTATCATTTTATGAAATTGGAATTGATTGGCAATTCGCCGGTGTTTTGCCAAACATTTCAAAGGACACAATTTTTTTGAAAATTGAAGTTTTTTTATAAATTTTTGAACAGAAAAGATTCTTATTCAACAAATTTATTTCTTTATAAAATGGTAAATAATAAATATCGCATTGTACTTGGTTCACATAATTTTTATAGTCTGGTAAATAAATGTTACCGAGGGAGTTTCGATAGTTTTAAACTTAAAGTAATATTGTCAACAGAAAAACCGTCCTTTTGACAAGGCTTTTTTTTTTTTTTTTTTTTTTTTTTTTTAGGCCACGAAGGTTAAACATTGGCGAATCTCTTAAAAGACAAATTTTAATGAGATTGTATGTGTTCGTTTTATGACAGTTTTAAAATGTTTTCCTCCATTTAAATCTTAATATTAAAAGCAATGACTTGTACCCAAACTTGCTATACTTTAAGAACAGGTTTTATCACTTTTTTCAGTTTTCAGCAAGCATCATGAATCTAATAATTTTATCACCTTGACTAACAAAAATGCAATGCAAAAATGCCTGACTAACCGTGCACAGCTACGAGGGACGTTCTGAAAGTAATGCTTCCGATTTCTTTCCACATAAGCGACAACAGGAACACAGTTTCTCACTTTCAAGATATTAATATTTTTCTAGATAGCCAGCCACCAAATGGCCAAAGGTGTCGCACGAAGCACTTTACTCCCAATACATAACTGCTTATATTCACTGTCTGCAAGCATTGATGAATGTATGTAATTATTTTTCTGCACAGAATTAAAGGACGCACGTCTCTTTCATAGGCATTTTCATGTCAGAAACTATTTTGCCAGACTTTTTCGCTCAGATGTTAAGTATTAGGTTGGTGCAAAAATAATGACGTAATAATGTTGTTTTTTGACGTATTTTTTAACGTCAAAAAACGACATTATTACGTCATTATTGTTGCACCAACCTAATATAATAATATAAGAAGCATTATTTTCGAAGTGATCTCTCCGTACGTTTACACATACAACAGACTAATGCACGATCTTTGTTAAATTATTAATCGTTTAACCTAAATTCACTATATTGACCAAGACATAAGATGCACAAAAATTTAAACATTTGGCTATAGCCAATCTACTGGTATTATGGACAGGAGGTCGACACCAGTTTAGGATATCGACTCCAACTATCACAATACGAGTGGTATTAGGTTGGTGCAAAAATAATGACGGTTTTTGACGTATTTTTTTAACGTCAAAAACCGTCATTATTTTTGCACCAACCTAATAGTTATAAATTAAAGAAATGCTTTTGTTCTTAGAGGCCAGCGGATTAATTATATCAGCAGCAGCAGCGTTTCTTTGTCCCTCCCATAATCCTTTCATAATCTAACGTTATGTTTGTGTTACTCTTTGCGATATTTGACCAGCAAAACTTTCCGTCTCATCTCTCCATTTCCTTTTTTCTTTTTTTTTCTTCTACTGCGCTTGTTAGCTATCGGGGATAATTTAACCGACCTTTGGCTCCATCTGTTATCATTTCTTCTTGCTATACGTTCCACCCGCTTCCATTTTTGTGACTTAATCCCGTTTATAATATATCTTCTGTTGTTGATTGGTCCAAGTTATATCTAGCAGTAGCCTATCCATTGATGTTTGTGCATTTTTGAATTTGTTTTCAAGTAAAATAGACACATATCCATACATTTTCACACACACACCTCTTGATGATTGGACCGAACAATTACAAAAATATTCATCTACGAAACTACAAAGTTGAGGTGCTGAATATAACATCTATCAGTTAAGTGACATTTTTTGTATTAATCATATCTTATATATATATATATATATATATATATATATATATATATATATATCTTACATGTTTCGATACTATAATTGTATTTCTTCAGGAGATGGTAAGTAACTGGCGATTAAAAGAATTTTAATGAAATTTAAAAACAAAGTGTTACCCTCTTTTCCGAAAGTTAAAGTGGGAGGGGATCATAAAGACAGAATTAAAATTAGACTTGTGGGTATGTCTTGATTAACCAATTAAATGGCAGATCTACGCTAAATAGAAAAATAAGCTCAAAGGGAGGAGGTGGGTGAACTATTATTTCATAACACGATAAACCGGAACATAGACATGCTATGGCCGAATACGGAAATACATTTTTTTTTATTTATATATATGCGCGGGTTCAAGTTCACAGTTGATTTGAAAATAATATTTTTTTCTTTTCAGTAGAATTTTATATATACACACTGAAAAGATAAAATTATAAGATCATATGAGAAATTATATTAAAAAAATTTAATCAAAGCACCTTGTCTCTCATATTTAATGAAGCTTTATATATATTATATATATAATAAAGATAGTGTAAAACCAGAAATGCTGTCAATAATGGAAGTCTGTAAGGAAGGACATTTCAGGCAAGGAGTCTTTGCAATAAAGTGTTCAATATCAGAGACTGAACATTAATTGGATTAATACAAATATAAAATTTGTCACTTCGCTGATTGATGTTATAGTCAGCACTCCAGAGTTTTGTAGACGAAGCTTTTTATAATCGTTCGGTCCACTCGTCAGGAAATATCAGTAATTATTTTAAGGAAAAAGAAGTATGACAAATTGGGGAAAAATGGTTTTGTGTGAGCTGTTTCGTCTTTTAGGAGTTAATCGAACTAAGTTTATATTTACGCTGAGGCGACTACACGCGTACGAACGAAGGAGACGTTTCCATAACATTTATTATTAAATATCCCACATTATGTTAATAGAAGCTCTGCCAAAAATGGTGAAATGTTATTAGAACTTGGACGCAAATTTACTGTGGATAATCCAACGATTAGAGCACTTTCTAGGCTTTTTCACCTTAGGGAATTGTTTTCTTTTTCGATTAGAGTAGAATTGTTAAAGTCAAAATTGTGGTCAGTCTCGTTACGGTGAGCAACTGATGCATTTAATGTGCTGGTTTGTAAAAGATGACTTTTAAAAGTCAACATCTCGCGCTATATATATATATATATATATATATATATATATATATATATGTGTGTGTAACCATTTACATCTGCTCTAGCCTGGCTGCCGTTAGCTGCCAATCTACGCGTCATGAACATTTATAAAAAAAATTTAATTTTTGCTTCTTCGCTTACTTTAAATTTAACGTAGCTCATATTTGATTGGTCGAACACAGTAAAGCCGAGAAACCTTATAATCTCCATTTTTTTTCTATTTTTAGTAAAAAGAGGTTGTATTTTGCTTTTAAAACTAAATCAATCGTTCACTCGCCAGTAGATAATTTACAATCGCCTGATGGGATGCATTGATACGCATCGAAACACAACTGCAATTGTGTAGCGATTTTGACATGTTTTCGCTGTAATATAAAATAAATAATACTGGTCTCTTGTATTGATCCTTCTTTTAAATTAAATGTTACGAACGTTGGAATTGTACTCTATTCGTTCTCATCTTACCTGTGTGTGTATATATATATATATATATATATATATATATATATACACACACACACACAAATGAGAGAAACAACAGATAGAGTAAAAATCCACTGTTCGTTGCATTTACTTTTAAAAACGTGCTCAATACAAAGTAGAGAAATATTATTATTGTTATTATATTTTTTATTATAAGAGATTATGATAGAAACATTTTGAAATCGCTACAGAAAAGCTTTCATGTTTCAATACTATGATTCTATTTCTTCATAGCTTTTCTGTAGCGTTTTTATTTTTTTAATTATAATCTAATATATATATATGTACTTCTTGTAAGTTATCTTATTCTTAATTATTTCCTCTCCACCTCTCTTTGCTAGCCATTGGGCACTATTCAACGATCCTTTTGCTCTATCTGTTATCCTTTCCTTTTTATTATTGTATTTCAAGAACCTCCACTGCTTAATCACTTCCATGATAATTATGATCTCTATTTGTTCTCTGATTCATTTTTTTCCCTAACAATACCCACTGTGCTTCTTTACAAGCTTTAGCTGTAAGCGCTGCCGTTGATGAGAACTTGCAGTATTTGCTGGCATCTAAGTCAAGTCGGACATCTCTCTTCCTGCGAAGGAAAAATGTTCAAATATTAAATTGCGTGCTGTTAATATGTGCAAGAGGCTAATCTTCAAAGGTACCAGTTGTACATCTAGACATTCAGCTGCAAGAAGCTGTATTCCAAAACAAAATTTCATTAAACAGGCATCTTTAAATTGGTCAATATAGTAATTATATATCTATATAAGCACATCTGTAAGTCTGTAGCCTGACGATAATAATTTAAAAAAAATATCCAACAAAAATTTCCAATAAAATCTATTTAGTCGATGCACCTAATCCAATATTTTCTCAATTATTCACATAAACTGAACATTATACAGTGATCTTTTCAGATCTAGGTTGACTTTGAGTTAGGCTACAGACTTATTGATCTATTGAGTGTTTGAGATGAATACAATTCTTTCACCATTAAATAGATGAATAATTCAACATTTTTATTGCTTCTCGTTATAATTTCAAGTTTTTTAAGAACTCTATTATTTTCACATTTAATTTAATTAATTTATTTTTAATTCTTTATTTCGAAACAGTAATTATCATATTAGGTTGGTGCAAAAATAATGACGTAATAATGTCGTTTTTTGACGTTAAAAAATACATCAAAAAACGACATTATTACGTCATTATTTTTGCACCAACCTAATATTTAATCGAAGGGTGAGATTTCGCTTTTTTTTCTTTTGAAAAACATCCATTGAGTTCTGGATATGAAATTTGAGTTATCTGGTCGACTAATGTTCGTCTACATTCTGAAAACGGCTACTATTTGTACTTGATCTTTTTTTTCAAAAAATCATTTCACCGTAAGCAAGGCAATGAAGCAACTAAGACACGACTTGTTATTGAATGTGAGAGAATATGAGAAAAATAAAAATAAACATTATTTAGGAGGGAGAATAATACAAGAACAGAATTAAAGAAGGTAGAATATAACGATTGAAATTCCATTTAAACTTTTGAAGATCAAAGTTGACTGGAAAGCAAGAATCCGGAATAAATTTCCACAACAAAAAGTGTGAGAGAAGAAACTGTTAGCAGAGAACCTACGGTTACATCTAGCCATTTCACCTGTAAGATGATGAGACCTTTCCGCCAATCAAGTACTGGGCTTAAATTCATAACATCTAGGTAACAAAAAGAAAAGCGCATCAGAACAATTATCATGAAAATATTTTAGAAAAATATACAGCAATCTTTACTCTTCAAAAATTTAAACGCAATGTCAATCGATATCTACTGTCCTCCTGATTACTCTTTTCTCTTCCTGCTCAATATCAATGTTTTTGTTCCTAATTCTCCCACGCCCTGTATCCTCTTGTGCGTTAGTGGTTTTACTGCCTTGCATCGAGTGAAACTGATTACAAAAGAATAAAACTTGAGAAAGTTAATCTATAACCTGTAATGCTTACCACAAATACACTGGAGAAACCTTTGGGAAATTAATTATATGATTATATTAACACATAATAGATCATTTACAAAACATCACACTCAGTGCATTAGCCACTGATTCTGTCCATAAGTTGGATTTCAAAAAAGGCTACTTTAATTAAAAGAGCTATTTACTAAAGCGAAAATGTATAGAAAGTACTTTGATTGCCAAATCGTTCAAGCTAAATTCTTACATTTTACCTTTCTTGATAGATTTTCTCTTATCTCAATGTTGGTTAGTTTTATTAAGTAATTGTAATCGAAGCTAGCGTTGTTATATCTTCACCACCCCCACTTTCACATATATAATTCCATCAACAATGCATTACATTAACCTGATGAAGTCCCTCTCGACATCGAAATGCGTCACACAGATTTAAAAAAAAAATCATGTATCATATTTATTCTCATATATATCCTACAACATTAGGACTTTGCGGCTCACATTGGTAGGTAAGTAAACATTTGATTTTATTGTTTGACAATCAGTGAACATCATGTTTTGGAATGAGAAAAAGGCAGGCTGGATGCATTAAAAGTATGTTTTTATAACAATGATAAAATAATATTCATAATATGAGGCAGTAGGCTAAAAGTTAAGATAAATTAGATCAGTATTATTTACACTATTTATATTCGGACTATTGTACTCGTTCTTTGTTTTATCAGCGTTTCGGTCATTGTACCATCCGGCCTTCTTCAGGTGTATCGGTGTACTCCAAGAGTTTCTTTTCTCGCACTTCCCGACAGAGAAACTTCCTTCCTCTTACCCAGTCTTTTCTCTCACTTTCACTCTATGTAACCCCCTGCGTACTAGTGATACTCCCGACTTGACTGGGGTGAAAAGCTTAAAAAATGTATATCGATCTGGGTAACCAACAGGGAATTCTGAACTGAACACTTTATTTAATCTACAGAGGTAGACTGTTCTCGTTCACCTGCCCATGTCTAGGGATATCTCGTCTAGTTCTTAGTTTTAGTACTGTTTAATTATTGATCGCCCGTTTCCACTGAGTGCGAGAAGACACTGTCCAACCCAGGGATTGAACTGACAATCGCTCTGTCACAAAGCAACGCTTTAATCCACTAGGCCTACTTTACAATTGCCGAGTAGATTAAAACATCGTTTTGTGAATATATATATATATATATATATATATATATATATATATATATATATATATATATATATATATATATATATATATATATATATAGTGGAAAGGCCTCAATATTTGTGATAGGGCTAATATATTCAGTTGTATGGATATTAGTTTCTAACCATGGGTTTCACGCTATTGTGATCATCAGACAAACTGGTTTATTTTTTAAAAATTGAATGTATTTATGCTTTTTTGTGGTGGGAAGGGGAATTTTCTTCTGGGATTGCTTGGGATGACACTCCCACACATGTAGACATACATATATACAGGTGTACGCATTTTAGTTCACACAAACACACCCATATAAACAATCAGATGTTAAGCGCAGGTATACATCCATGCGTTCGCGCATACATACATACGCAATTGCCATTCTATTTCGGTATCGAGACTCGAGCGTTTATTATATGTAGCGATGTTCTTTCAACAAAGAGCAGGTGGAGGTGTCCATGACGCTTTTCAGATCGGCCGTCAAACAAACTTACACTTCCTCACACACACAAACACACATGTAGACGCACACATACACTCCTATCGGTCTGGGTCTCTCACCACCTTATATATATATATATATATATATAAACTAGTTTCCCGGAAAGTGTTCGGATGAATTACATTCCTTTGTTACGCCAAGTCTAACATGGCTAGAACTACGCATGCCAACTTATACTGAAGCAAGACACCAGTTCCACTCGAATAGCTTCTTACCGAGAATCGCTGCTCCGTGGAACCGACTCCCAAAATGTTTCGCCGATCATTACAATCTTAACCTGTTTAAGAGTTAACTGTTATCTTCGTCTCCTATCCGCATAAACTGCATCCTAACAGAACCTTCTACCTTGAGTGGCCTCCGGGCTTTGCACACTGTGAACCTTACTGTAATATATATAATATAATATAATATATATATATATATATATATATATATATATATATGACATTTTTATGTTTATACATTCTTTTTTTATAGATACAAATATTTAAGTAAATGCACTGTTTATAATAATTTCAGTTTTTTATATTGAGCTCTTTGGATTTTATATACTTTTTGGAATTATCCATATGGATTACCAAATATTATATATATATATATATATATATATATATATATATGCGAATTTCATTCCTGACGAAAATGAATTCATAAATGTGTCAGACACACCACAACTCGACTGTCAAGACGACTGACCTTGCATCTTCATACAGACGCCTGAACCGGTATTAATTTGTACCAACCTCTATATGCAATCTACTTATAGGGAACATAAATATGATAGGGATCTCTAACGACAAAAAGTGTTTTAAAATGACGGAAGCTCTTATAAAAGAAAAAACAAGACACCAACCCTTAATAACATTAGAGATGAACACGGCCACCATGTTCTTGCCGTATTCGAGAACTATAATACGTTTACTTTTCATTAATTTTTAGACTGTCTACAATAGCACACCATTTATTATAGCAGTACAACTGTCAACTTTGAAAGTGACAGTTCACAACCATTTCTGTTCATGCCTCACCTGCAAATCTCTAAGATCCTGATGCCTCCCCCAACCCCGTGACATCTAATTCCTATTCAAAAAAATGAATTCCTATTCATTTGTAGGATGCCTAAAAGACCATTAACTTTGCTTAAGAACTTGAGGCTGCATATGCAATAGTACTGTCATTTAATTTTACAATATTTATAAAAATATTGTGTTACTAATATATGCTGAACTCTCTCCCGTCGTATTCGACGTATGAGGGTCAAGCAACTCGCTTCTTAGGAACCGACAGCCAGACCCCAGCACATATGTTTTGATTATAGCGGTGAAGGCAAAATCAGCCAAACTTTTTAAAGATCCAAATACAGAGACCTTGTGCACAAGGTCCCCAAACGACCAGGTTTTGAATTCAGAGGTTTCCCTCTCTTAGACCAGTTGCCATCCAAGGTTATAGAACCCAGTCAGTCCTACTATGTATCCATAGCTGGGGGAGAAGAAGAGGACTCGTACCTACTCCACCGTGCCTTATATATATACACAAATATTTTTATGTATGCATACTGTATATGCACCGTATGTATTAACTCGCACACGGACACACTCGAAAAAATCACGTAACTGTCAATCATTGTCAGATTGCCTACCCACCTCTGTGGGCGTGCATCTCACGTTGGGAAACACGGGATTACTCGAAAGCGTTCGGAACCAACAAACATTGGGATAATTTCTACAATCATTAAGTCCATAAAAGAAAACAATTATTTGTATACAAGAACAATGTAATATAAAAAAAATACTTTATTAGTATTGTTTAGATACACTAATGAGTTCACAATATTTATCAGAGATCAACTCTGAGTTTTACGATTTTTTCGCTCATTAGAACATCTTTTGAGAATGGTATACAATCACAATTGCAAAATGCCTATTTTATTATTTCATTTCAGGCTCGCTTTCAAATCAAAATGTTTTCTACACTTACAAATGCAAATCTTATATGTAAAAAATAAATAAATTTGAAAGTTAGCCTGTATAAATAAACGTTTATAAAATAATAAAATAAGCATTTTATAATCAGTACAATTAATCGTATTAGAAATCCTAACGGATGTGAAATCAAGAAACTCGGAGTTGATCTCCAGATAAGTATTGTGAATCTAATTTTCAATCAATTTTCAATCATTATTGCTCTAGCTCGACAACAATCGAGCACTTTATTGGCAGGAATTCTGTTCGCTTTTAAATACGTTGAATTCTATAAGCTTACATATTTCAATAGCTGGCATTATTGCCATTATTTCACGTTATATACACACACACACACACACACTATATGATGTCAATTTGGGAGGGGGCGCCCTGAATAATATTAGGTTGGTGCAAAAATAATATCGTTTGTTGACGTTAAAAAAATACGTCAAAAAACGATACTATTTTTGCACCAACCTATCTACCTAAGTTTCACCTAACTGATCATCAGGATAACTCTGGCTTTCTATAGAAAAAACGGCCACCAGAAAAAAAAAATAGTATAAAAAAACAAAAACGAGACAGGAAAACAAAGGAGGGTGGACCAAAAGATATTTCATTTGTGAAAAGCCCACCCGAAAAAAAAAAAAAAAAAAAAACCAAAGGAATTAGCTCTACTTTACGTTTTAACTTACATTCGTTTTTTTTTTTCTTTTTTCTTTTTGGCTAGACATTCTAGTGCTGATTGATCATTTTCAAGCAGTACGGATGTTTTTAGGCTTTTCTTTTTTTTTATTATTTTTTTCCGTTATCACTTTGTTTAATGTTTTTTTATTTACAAATTGTGTTATCCGTTTTTTTGTTTTTTTTCATGCCGCCCGAGTTTAGGTATTAAAATAAAAAAAAATATATAATAATTATAATATATATATTCAGGGTACCTACCTCCGCAAATTGACATCATTCTCGTACTAGATTGGCGGCAAGGTCTCATCGATTCACAGTTGAATTGGCTTGATGTAGCCATAATTCTATGCTAACTGTTCCTTTTATCGCTTGTGGAACTCTCTTCCGACTCCATGTTTCCCGATCAACTCTGATTTTCAAAAATTTAAATGCAATGTCAATCGTTATCTACTGTCTTCTTGATTACTCTTCTCTTATTGTTCTTGCTCTTTGATAATGCTTTTCTTTTTTTTCTTATTCTTTCACGCTCAGTAACACGTTTTCAGTGGCTTTACTGGCTTGCATAAGGTGAAATGATATCTTGCACAAAGTAGTGTTTTATTTTTGCCTCGTTTCCAATAAACAGCTGCTTCTTTTATGACAATATGTCTGACATTGTTAATCGAACCAATCTAGCGAAATTTAGATATATTACTCTACCTAACAAATCTATCACAATTATGATAGAAGGCAATTTATCTAAACTTAACATAAAACCTCTCTTCGTGCAATGCAGAAGGTGCTGCCACCGGGATGAAATCCCTGGGAGCTGGCGCCTTCTCCCATCTAAATCGAGGAGAACAGATACCACGCTTTGATCCCGGCCAAAAGACAGGGAACCGATTTAGGTAAACGATTCCACTGTAACTCCGATCCAGGTTGTATTTACCTGCAGGTTGACTCGAACGGAATGTGGCACAAGGCCGAGCTTAAAGTGTGAGCCCAACATGAACATCGGACTAAGGGCAAGAATTGTTCAAGCCCTCTCGGCATTTACCGTTTTAAAGGCACCGCAAGCGTAAGCCCATTCTCGTAAGAATTTGCTTGGGAGCATATTATAATACATTTAACCCCAATAGGGTTCTTGCAGGAGATTCATGATTAAGATAAAACGACTATCCATGTACAACTGAACAACTGTTACACCCATTTGATAGGGGTCAGTTTTTACACAAACACATACAGTTTATGTGAGTGTACTTAGACATAGGCCCTTCATTAACCTTTGTTAATATTAGTTCCCTAGCTACTGCATTCTTTTTCAAAGCCTCCTAAATGCATTATCCTTATTGTTGATTTCACTCAAGAAATGAAATAATACTAAGCTAAAACTTGGGGAAATTTACTCACCTGTAACGATTGCCATAAAAAATACATAGGAGAAACTTCAAGGAATTTAAATGATATGAACACAAAATAGATCTTTCACGTGATCTTGATGATCGTCAAGTTGTCATGAAATTATTGACATAAAATTCGTTCATTATGATGACGTTACATAGGAGTCAATTCTTCTATAGCTTGAATGTATCCTTCGTTTATTTAAAGTGCTTTAAATTTACCTAAAATCTCAATTGAAGAACGATCTTCTCCATACTTGAAGAATCTGAAATCATTGCTAACATGTGAGTCTATGCGCGTATTGTTGACAAAGCGAGCTATAGAAATGCAGACATTTCTATCGGTCGGTTTCATCAATTAAAATCATTTTTTTTAATCGATTCATCGAAAGCAAGGCGATAATGCCACAAGGGATAAACCTCTACTCCTGTTCAAAAGACCATGGAACCGGGGAGGAATGTGAACCGGAAAATAGGTTTTATAAGTAAAGACACGAAAAGCTACGTGAAACAGAAAATCTTGATTTACGAGGGAATGATATCAAGTTTTTTTTCATAATAATGTTTACCGAAAGATTGAATTTCTAGCCTTGGTTGGCAGCTAGTTTAGGAGAAGGACAACAAAAAAAAAGACGTCAAAATCGGTTTGCTGTTATATCGGATATATTTTCTACATGAGTAATGTACGAAAGAATTCTGTTCTTCAAATCACTAGAAGCAAAACTTTAAAAGATCATATCCAAATCTAACGGAAAATAAGAAATAAAAAGCATAGTACTAGCAGCCTGGTCTCCCTTACTTTCTAACGATATATATTAGCATCAATGAAATATATACAGTAACGTCTATCGACGCATAAAGTGAAAGTGGAGTGTCAAGTTAAAATTGCAGTCTAGAAGAACAATTCTACATTCAAAACCATGAAGAAAGCAACGGGAAAAATCTCTATCATTACTGAGTATCTATGATTGATAAATAATACGAAAACGTTATCTGTGAAGAAATATAAGTACCGATGTCCTCAAGAGACATGACATTTAAAGAAATCCTTAGCTTATTTTTGCATAGCTAGAACTATAGAAAAGTTATCTACTCAGCACTTGGAATAATTTACGAGAAATCCTACATTTTATTGTCTGTCAAAAGAGCAAAACAAATACCTTGTTTCTTTAACTTTTTTTTTTTTTTTTTTTTTCGGAGGCCATTTTCACATTGGTGCTATGTTCAACCGCCATGACAGATTAAAATTAGAGTTTGGGTTGATGCGTTTATCATTTTTAAAATTATTATATATAGATTATAGCATGTAGCGAGTGTATAAAGTTTCCTTGTCAATACAGGGTGTAATTTTCTAGATTTAATTTTTAAGTCGATTATAAATATTTACGGTGGCCTTAAAGGAAGAAAAAATACAATCTGTAAATTCTCTTCTCCGTTGTTTCTTTTCGTGGTGAGAGAACGATATTAATACAGTAGACTTTGTTAGTGGAAGGGAAAAGTTATCGAAAAAAATCATGACATTAGATTGTAAGAAGACTGGGTTTGATTTGGTTTGTTTTTACGGCATATCAACATCTCAATGAGTTATTTAATACCGACAAGATTTTTATTGCTGGTAATATTTTTTTTTATCTATCTATCAGTTTGGTTTGGTTTGTTTTGTGGCATATCAACTTCAATCGGTAATTTAATGCCAAGATTTTTATTGCTGGTAATATATTTTTCCAAAAATGTATTGCTGGTAATATTTTTTTTTCCAAAAATGTATTGCTGGTAATAATATTTTTTTTCCAAAAATGTATTGCTGGCAATAATTTTTTTTTTTTTCCAAAAATGTATTAATGACAATATTTTTTTTTTTCAAAAATGTATTCCTGATAATACTTTTTCTTCAAAAATATATTGCTGGTAATATTTTTTTCAAAAATATATTGCTAGTAATAATGTATTCCTGGTAATAATTTTTTACAAAAATGTATTGCTGGTATTAAAACATATTTTACACTTTCATAGTGTTTTGATCCCAGTTTGGAAGTTAACTATTTGCCCGTAGCTGAGACCCTAACAGGTGCTACCACACTGGGTGAGGGTGGACTTGGGGACACCAGCAATTAAGAGGTGGTTCTACGTTTCCCTCAGAACCTCCTGATCAGCTGCCCTGCTGCTGGATGTAGTTTATCGTCATACCCGGGACGCGGGTGTAGTTTATCGTCTTACCCGGGACGGTTGTAAGAAGGGAAAGTATGTAACATTTTACACTCATAGGATAGAGGAAAATACCAAATAACCTACTTAATGAGCTTGGGTAAGCGGTTGGCAAAACAGGCACCAGGAATATTGTCCGAATATCTGGGATGAGGAGTGAACTGAACCCTTAGTCTCCAAGTATTTACATTATTTATATTCGGAATATTGTCCTCATCTTTGTTGTTGTTATCACAAAGTTTCGGCCATTGTGCTCTCCGGCCTTTCTCAAGTCTATATCGATCTGGTTAATCTACAGGGAATTGTGAACCAAACCCTTAATCTACAAATATTTACACTATTTATATTCGGACTATTGTCCTCATCTTTGTTTTGTTTTTTGTTTTATTTTTATCACAACGTTTCTGTCGTTGCACCCACCCTCGGGCCTTCCTCAGGTGTATATCGATCTGAGTGACCTACAGGGAATTCCGAATTGAACCCTTCATTTAATCTACGGAAGTAGACTGTTCTCATTCCATTACTCATGCCTGGGGATATGTAGTCTAGTTCTTATTATTTAGTTACTATTCAGCTATTATTCACCTGTTTCCATTGGGTGCAAGTACACAGTGTCCAACTCAGGGATTGAACTCACCATCGCTATGTCACCAACTTCACAAAACAACGATTTTACCTACTAGGCCATTATTTCCTGTAGGATATCCAGCTCGATATATGCCAGAAGAAGGTCGGAAGGCACAACGGTCGAAATGCTTTGATAAAAACAACAAAGATGATGACAATAGTCCTAATATAAATAGTTTAAATAGGGATTCGGAATTATGGCAAAAATGACAAAGCTTACTCATAGCGACGAAAGACAAGACGTTGAGAGTCATGATCGTTGACGTCCCGAAGAGACACACACAGAAAAATAATGTTACTAATCAAATAAAATATATTTTAATATAATACGACTGAAGATAAAATTGATACTTAACTGGTGGCAATTAAATAATTAGTATTTTAATAATCTAGTTTACTACTGTAATTACGAAATATTAATTTCTTTAATCCTCAGAACAGAATTTAAATTATCTCTTATTTTATTGCTATAAATTAAATACGACTTTCATTAAGATATATTTCTTGCGGATGTGAATCAACCCACAACAATGAAAAAGGTTACTTGCATTATTTACATTATTCGGACTGTTATCCTCATCTACATTGCCATATTCACAACGTTTCAGCTACGCTCCGGCCTTCTTCAGGTGATTGGATCTCTGAGATGAGGTATTATGATTACTTGCATTATTTACATTATTCGGACAGTTATCCTCATCTTTATGGCCATATTCACAACGTTTCAGCCGTTGTACACTCCGGCATTCTTCAGGTGATTGGATCTCTGAGATAAGGTAATATGATTACTTACATTATTCGGAATGTTATCCTCATCTTCATTGCCATATTCACAACGTTTGGGCCGGTGTACGCTCCGGCCTTCTTCAGGTGATTGGATTTCTGAGATGAGGTATTATGATTACTTGCATTATATACACTATTCAGACTTTTATCCTCATCTTCATCGCCATATTCCCAACGTTTCAGCTCTCTGGCCTTCTTCAGGTGACTGGAATTTCGAACCGAACCCTTTATTTCATCCCCCGGGGTAAATTGCTCTAGATTCACGTGCCATGTCTCTTCTGGATGTTTCAGTTATTTCCCTTTAACTCAGCTCTCCAATTTTTTTTTGTGGGGGGAGGTCATCACTGCTGTGGCCTGGTAATGATCTCACAACTCTTTGGGTCTAGTGACTTGATCTAAACAACATCAATACCACAGCAGTGGTGAACCAAAACTTGGAAAGTTAAAGGGAAATAAATGACACATCCGGAAGAGGCATAGCACGTGGAACTAGAACAATCAACACTGGTGGACGTAATAAATTAAAATATTACTTATTTTCTCTGCGCTTGAATTGCCACATGAATTTGAAATAAAATCTCTACCTTTCCTCGGTATTTTACTAATTCGTAACAATAAGGAATTAGACTTTAAAGTTAATCGCAAACCTACTAACAAAAGCGATCTAATCAATTTCTATTTCCACCACAACCAAAGAATAAAATCCGGACTTGCCATAGGATTCTACGTAGGATATGTAACTCAGAATACATAATTGAAGAAGAGAAATATATTGAGAAACAATTTAGATTTCTTTAATAGCCACACGATTTCATCGTCAACCCTAGAAAACGAGCTTACAAAATCCACAAGTCCCAAAAATTGGCGCCACCAGTAGCACTTCTTATAACAACTTCTTTTTTTATGTGTCGTATCCTTTCAGGGTGTAGGCGGTCATGGATGTGCAGGTGGTGTAATGGATAATGGCTCGGAATTGTTAATCTGTGAGCCAAGTTCCAATTGGGTTCGTTATATTTAATTACGTGCAAATACCCTTGGGAAAGATATTAAGCGACCTCTTCTTTCCCCAGCTATGGGTTAATTTGTTAAACTTGTATGGCTAAAACCAATTTCATGCCAAAAAATAAATTGCTTACAAAATATTTAAATTTCGCCATTAAATAACCCATAGAGGTGTTGATATACCGCTTAACAAAATCAACCAAACCAATCAAAATATTTAGATTTCGCCATTAAATAACCCATAGATATATTGATATGCTGCCCCCCCCCAAATTAACCAAACCAATCAAAATGTTTAGATTTCGGCATTAAATAACCCATTCAGGTTCATATGTCGCTAAACTACGACATTCAATTTCACACAAATGGTATGGGAATAGTATTAATCCATTTCTTCTTCAGACTGGACTCTATAGCGTTGGTTGGTAACCAGTCTAGGAGAATGACAACTATGAATTCAAAACCGTATGCGACCCAGGTGAGGCATATACTTGAACTGCAACTAAGGTCTGCTCAGCATAGTTACAGTATAAACTACAGGTTTGCTCTGTTGAAGAAGGCCTGAGCTATGGCCATTGTTCGGAAGCGAAGAGCCATGCTGAAGATAATGAATTATCGGAATGTTTCTGATAATGATCCATTTCAGTTCTTTAAGAAAAGCTATTTTCATGAGGTTAGTATTCAACGAACATTTGTGGATTTCTCATGTCCGCACCTGACGACTGGTGACATATATTATTAGATTTAATTGGTTCCCCAATTAATCTTCTTTAGCAAACAAAATATTAAATCGTAATAATTATGTCAGTGTGTGTGTATGTATGTATGTGTATATATATATATATATATATATATATATATATATATATATATATATATATACACACACACACACACGCACATATATATTACATTTCAGTAAGATCTGACTGTTAGAAACTAAATCGGCATGAGCATACCCACGTCATAAAAAAAGTCAAAATAAAATTTAAAAAAAAAAAATTTGAATGTGGCGCGCGAACGAGACGTAGTAGCCCATTGCGTTGCTGAGGCGTACATTTGGGGGGGGGGGTATCACGTGATATAGTTCCGGTTTTTTTTCTTAGTGTTTACAGATATGTTTGAGGATTTTCTATTTTGACGATAAAAGCGCGTTTGACAATTTTGTTTAAGTCGTGTTTGACGATGTTATATTTTGACGACAAAATAACGCTCGACGATTTTCCTTGTTAAAAGTTTAAAGAGTACGCGTGAAGTTTAATCTGCGACTGAAATTATTTTAATACTTCGATAAACGTCCATTCTACTCACATCAACAAGAAATAATTTTTATGTTTTTATTTTTGTTCATATTATTATCGACTAAGCACTCCAGTTCACGAATATCAAAAACGTTTTTCTTCCAAAATTTTAATAGTCGGCGGGGCCAGTTTATTTTGTACTATTTACCACTGGCTCAATAGTAAATCTGGTATCGTTGACAAAACTAACCTCGCCGGCGCTTTCGAAAAGAACCTCCGATCTGTGATTGACTGTGACAGGAAATGGCTTGTAAACTTTAATGCCTCCAAAACGGAACTGCTGTTATTTACCCTAACATAGAACCCTCTCTGCCTCCCATCAGAATGGCTGATGCCTGACTCTACGTGAGCGCCTCTTGTGGCTGCTTGGTCTCAGGCTGTCCGATGATATGAGGTGGAACAAATACATAAACTCAATAGCTTCATCTACCGCAAGGAAAGTTGGTTCTCTGTGTCATGTCAGAAAGATTTTCTGGTCCATCGTTCAAATCTATAAATCATTCATCCGCCCTTGCATGGAATATTGCTGTTATATATGACCTGGAGTCCCCGATGGATATGCAATATGATAGGTCCTGATCTGGCATCTCGTCTACAGTCGCTTTCTCACAGACGTGCCGTGGCTTCCCTCTGTCTCTTCTATAAGTATTTTCACGGCAACTGTTCCGACGAGTTGCTTTCTCTGATTCCCAGACTGCATGAATTTAAGCGAGCTACTAGATTGGTATCTCGGTCCCGCCCTTTCACTGAAGAAACAGTTACATATGTAACAGCTTTTTCTCTTGCACTTCCCGTCTCTGGAGTACTCTTCTTCTTACGTGATTCCCTAATAACTATAATCTTCAAATATTCAAGTGTAATGTCAATCGACATCTGATACCTTGACCTTGTTTCCCGTCCTTCTCTTTATACTCTCCCCAAACACGCCTCTTTACTATTGTTCTCTACCCTCTGTAACCCCTTGAGTGCTAGTGGCACTCCCGCCTTGCTTGGGGTGAAATGGTTAAAAAAAAAACTAGTTTCCTTTGCGAAACCCCTTCCAAATATGTGTGTGTGTGTGTGTGTGTGTGATCATACCACATCAAACGTAGTCCTACTTACAAAATTTAAAATAATTTCATGTTAAAATATAAATAAAGTTAATATTTGTATTATTAAAAGCATATTCTTCCCTTATCCTGCGTAATTTTAAAATAACGCTTATATACAAAATTCAAATAATTCCAAACAGCCTCAAAATATGAACTTCTTCTAAATTTTTTCTTATTCTATTGTAATTCTTCTTCTTCTTCTTATTCTTCTTCTTATTATTATTATTATTTCTTCACTCATTTATGAAATTCTCCAGTATTCACTGTCATATAAGGAGACTATACTTTACCCAAAAGTCCAGAAAGCTTCTCTTTGTTGACCCTTTAAATCAGTAAAAAGAACGTTATGTAGTGGGTTGGTATTTGTTGTTGGACCACAATAAATAACAAAAACTTGGTTGGAAGATTAAAGGTCAAATTTTATTGAGGCACGTGTGTGTACTAAACTCAGAGGAAAAAGTGATCGACCTCAAGTCAACAATACTTTGAGAGAGGGTGACTAAATCTCCTTTCCTTAGGACCGTTCCAAAAACACGTCCGAATCCAATGATTCGAAAATAACCAGACTCTAGATGATATCCTTTCCGGAAGTGGGGTCACCAACTTCGCACGTGACCGGAAACTTTTTTTTTTTTTTGGTTTCCATTTACATTATGGGAAAATTAAATTATTTATTATTTAATTAAAATGTTTATTACTTATTTTAGTTATTATTTAAATTTCATTCGCCATCAGTTTCTCTTTTAAATAAAAAGAACCCCAAAATATTGTCGCATCCGTCAATATGACTATTGGAGAATTACCTCCCTTGCTTTAAAAAAAACTAATTAAAATGTATACAATTCTTGCTAATGTGCTGTTGGGTTACCTCCTCCGAATTTTAGAAATCGCTACTTAGGGACGCTTTCCGGCGCTATAAATACTCTGCGATAATTTTTTATCACTCTCTTCTTACTTTTCCGCTTATATGACAACATGTAAATCTCTCTCGGAAGATTGCGTTTTTCCCTTTGTGGGAAGCGCATGGACATACGCACACACGTATGTACGCACATTCATTCACTTCACATACTTTGGACCAAAACAGTTTCCACATTCATTTGTTACACACATTATTGTCTTTGTCACTTGTCACTTGTAACTCTTTGTTGTTAATACATTATCCTTTGATTTTATATATATATATATATATATATATATATATATATATATATATAAACACAAACACTAATAAACTTATAAAGGTAAGCAGCTATACTCGTAGGGCAAAACCTTAAGTGTTTTAGCTTGTGAACGAACAAACTAATGCCCAAGGGGGAAAAAAGATAAAAAAAGAAAAAAAAATAAGTACATGTACTTCTGGCGAAAATAATCGTCTAGTTCAGAGTCCCCCCCCCAAAAAAAAACCTCCGACACGAGTAAAGTAAAATAACCGAAAGAACCAGACTAACCTACCTAGGTTTCACTTACGCAGGTTAGTCTGGCTCTTTAGGTTATTTACTTATATATATAGTATGTATTTAGGCAGCATTTTTTCATTGATGCATGTTTTCATTAAATAATATCGACAAGTGTTGTTTATTTATTTCATGTAAATTCTTTTCATATCGTCTGATAATCTTAATAACATTATCATTAAACGAAGAAAGAAAATGCACGAGTTTGTCGTTGCTTGGAAATCTTCCATGTAAACAGAAACAGACTACCATCACTGATTTGTCCGTGTATTGCTTAATATATTGTAATGTTTGATAATGGCTTATGTAAGCCGAAAGCTTAGATAGGATTTAAAAATATGTATCAATATTGTGAATTTCTTTCTTCGTTTAATGATAATGTTATTGAGCTTATCAGAGACCTTGCTGTTGGATGTAGTTTATCGTCTTACCCAGGACACCGGGGAGATAGCGGTTTACCCTAGACACGAAAAGATTATGATTATAGTTTTTTGCGTCGCGTTTTATCCGTTAAGATTTCATCGGATGAAACGCGTCATAAAAAACCTTTCCAGTTTGTCATATTTTTCTAAATACTGTTTGTTGATATAATACAAAATTATATAACGTTATATATATATATATATATATATATATATATATATATATATATATATATACACCCCTCTTATCGTGGATATAATCACATATCCACGATAAGAGGGGTTGGGATACAAGTCCAACTTTATTAGAAGGTGGGTAATGCTAAGCCACATGCACTCAAACGGACTAGGTGACAGTTTTGATTAAGAGAAAGACACACAACAACTTGTACTCTCTCTCTCTCTCTCATATATGAGAGAGAGAGAAAGAAAAAGAAGTGTTTGTAGAAGAGCTCACTTTCAGTATACGGTTATTTTCTTTACGTAGCAATATAAAATCTGTTAAGGTTGTTGGCTCCGTTCTTATGAGGATGGGTTAATGTTTAGTCACGTGCACTCAACCGTACTCGCCTTCTTGAAATTTATTCCTTTTCCTTTCACCTCTACTGACAATGTCCACCCGTTGTTTACATGTGTAAATTTTGTCACTTCTTTTTTAGTCTAACTCTGAGAAGATCTACAACAATTCATGAAGAGCGAGAAAAGACAACAGATTTTTTAAATTTATATAATATATATTACCGACAGTACGAAGAAAAATATACGGAAAAAACAAACAAAAATGCTAATATGCAATTATGCTGTTATTAACATTAAAACAGCATAATTGCATATAAGGATTTTTGTTTGTTTTTTTTCCGTATATTTTTCTTCATATATATATAATCAGCGGAATGAACTAACTGTAATGTACAATGTTTTACTTACTTTAAGATATAGTTAATAAAATGTTTCGTAAAAAACATCTATGTATTACAATTATATATTATTTTATTATACATAATGGTACGTATAATGATATGTTTATTTAATTCCTTGATTTTTTTAATTTTAATATTGCCATGTCATATGGCCCATTGAATATAATAAGTATTGCATCATATTGGGGTCAAAATAATATATATAGAAATGATTTAATCATGCTTGAGGATCCCTTCTAAAGTCTATACAAAAATAATTTTAAAAAAAATCATAAAATTAACTGTTTGCTTTTTATATATTGTGTGTATTTAGGCAGCATCTTTTCATTCAATAATATAGACAAGTGTTGTCTGTTTATTTTATGTAAATTTTTTTCGTAACGTCTGATAACTTTAATAACATTATTATCGTTGAACGAAGAAAGAAATTCACAATATTAATCCATATTTTTTAATACAATCTAAGCTTTTGGCTTAAGCCATTATCAAAGATGTCAATTACAACATATTAAGCAATATACGGACACGACAGTCTGTCATTGTTTACATAGATGATTTCTAAGCAACGATAAACACGTGCATATAAGACGCTAGAAGCGAAAATCGCATCTCATGACGTCACACATGACCACACGAGAGCGAATTGGAGAAGTATGGGAAGCCGTTGGTATAAACCAATGGCTTCTGTTACCAATTATAGACATTTAAGAATATTTGTAGGGATGCCATAATTGTTTTTGTTTAGGTTGGGTTTCAACTGTTTGATGTATAATGCTTCAAGGATATATATATATATATATATATAATTTTATTGAGTTTGTCTATATTTCTGAGATGAGGTATTATGTACATTATTCGGACTATTGTCCTCCTCTTTGTCGCCATATTTATCTCAAGGACACATGGCACAGTGGATAAAGGTGTTGGTTAGATCCAGTGACAAGACCCAAAGAGTGTGAGTTCAATACCCGGTTAAGGCGGAGAGGGAAAATTAATAGGAGATAACTGATAGCTGACATACATCAAACATGGAACTAGAACAGTCTACCCCAGTGAGCGAAATAAAGGGTTCAGTTCGACATTCCAACCACCTGAACAAACTTGTTTGTAAATCAAAAAATATCTACGTATTAGCAACCGACACACTATGTATGTATGTATGAATCTCAATCTGTTACTCTCTCTATCTTCGTTTGTACCTGTATAAATCTGCCTCTCTCTCTCTCCGTTAATACCTGACTCTATTTCCCTCTGTCTTCGTTGGTACCTGTCTCAATTTGTCTCTATTTCTTTCTGTCTTCGTTCGTACCTGTCTCTCTTTCTCTCCGTATTCCTACGTACCTGTCTCTTTCTCTGTTTGTCTCTGTCGTCGTTCGTACCTGTCTCCATCTTTCTTTCTCTCTCTCTATCTTCGTTCGTACTTGTTTCAATCTTTCTCTCTCTTCGTTCGTACCTGTCTTAATCTGCCCCTCTCTCTTCGTTCGTACCTGTCTCAATATTTTCTCTCTCTCTCTCTCTCTCTTTCTTCGTTCGTACCTGCCTCAATCTGACTTTCTGTCTTTGATCGTATCTGTCTTAATCATTCTCTCTCGTTTGTACTTGTTTCAATCTCTCTCTCTCACACACACTATCTCTCTATCTCCTTCTCTCTTCGTTCGTACCTGTCTTCTCTCTCTTCATTCGTACCTCTTAATCTGTCTCTGTCTTAGTTCGTACCTGACTCAATCTTTCTCTCTCTGTCTTCGCTCGTGCTTCCTTCAATCTCTCTCTCTCACTCTCTTTTCGTTCGTATCTGTCTCAGTCTCTCTCTCTCTCACACACACACTCTATCTCCTTCTCTCTTCGTTCGTACCTCTCTTCTCTCTTTTCATTCGTACCTCTTAATCTGTCTCTGTCTTAGTTCGTACCTGACTCAATCTTTCTCTGTCTTCGATCGTGCTTCTTTCACTCTCTCTCTCACTCACTCACACACTCACACACACACACTCTTTTCGTTCGTATCTATCTCAGTCTCTCTCTCTCTCTCTCTTCGTTCCTACCTGTCTAAATATGTCACTCTCTCTTCATTCGTGCCTGTCTCAATCTGTCACTCTTTTACTTTTCTTATGGATCTTAATTCTTAAATTAATAATTGTATAAGCCCCTTACGGAAAAAAATAAGAAATGAGATATATATATATATATATATATAGAGAGAGAGAGAGAGAGAGAGGGGATCGTAGGATACTGTAAGTTATATTTGCCGTAACACATCTGGCCAAAATTTCGATTTAATAAATGCGAATCTAATCAGAAGAGAAAAGAATTCATTAAGATGAGAAAGACATTGAGAGTGCGCTGATCTTAGAATTCTCGATGATAAACTTAAGACCAGTCTCATACATAATATCACTGATCATTGCAAAGTTAATACTAGCAGAGTATATGATCTAATAGAGAGAATACCAGAGATCTGATTGCTTAATTTAAAATCTAACAGGCATGAACGGCTTTAGTAATAATAATTAAAAAAAAACAAACATGCAGTTTTGTTCTTTCATTCCGATCGGAAGACACTAGCCAAGCAAATACATACAGGGCTTTAATACAATAAAAAAAAAAAACACACGCACACACACGCACACACACGGTTTTGTCTTTCATTCTGACCTGAACGTCCCTACCTAGACAAAAAGGCGGAACGTGTTGTCATTAAAAGAGCTTTCTCAATTTTGTCTTTTTTGTACACAAACACACACATATATATAATATATTATGATATAGTACATACATACATACATACATACACACACACATATATATATAATATTTTAATATTACTAATACAAACACACATACATATATATAATATATTATGATATAGTACATATATATATATATATATATATATATATATATATATAATATTTTTATGTTACTAATGCAATATGAAAATCATGCGATCATTAGGCGAAGAAAACCTAAAACCGATAGCTATAATATGATTTATATAATTTAGCATATATTTTTACTACTTCTGATTGTGTGCATCTCTCTTTCTTTCTCTCTCTCTCCCTCTCTCTCTCTCTCTAGAGAGAGAGAGAGAGAGAGAGAGAGAGAGACACGAGGATAAGGAAAAATGTTATCCACTCTGTGGCAATAACATGTTATGAGGGGGGGTTAATTTTTAACTTTTCCTCGTTTATATATATATATATATATATATATATATATATATATATATATATAGGAAAAAAAATTGAAAATGCAACTGGAGTTTTTAGAATATTTATTTAGAGAAACTTTACCGGTTTCAATATTATATGATTTAAAAAATTTAAACTCAGTGAAATATTTGATCTGCTTCGCACCTTTACGGTTAATAATGCAAGACTCTTCAGTGAATCGAATCGAGTTCTCTCAGTCACTGTGTGTTTATCTAAAAATAATAAATACGCTTAAATTCACCTTCATGCCTGCCGTGCGCCAACGGCTTAGTGGTAGAATCCCCGATTGACGCCATTTCCTAGCTAGAGGCAACCGGATGTCTAGCCACTCTGATGAGCTATGATACACCGAAACAGTCTGTCTGTGGATGACTATATATATATATATATTACAATGAATCATTCATACAAAAAGTAGATTAGTAAAGTTATTAGGTTGGTGCAAAAATAATGACGTAATAATGTCGTTTTTTGACGTATTTTTAACGTAAAAAAACGACATTATTACGTCATTATTTTTGCACCAACCTAATAGATATAAAATGGCGAAATCCCTTCACAAACCAAAATCTTAAAGTTGCATTAACCTACAAATCGCTCGATGGATGTTATGATCCTTGTTTTTAATAACTATAAGCTGTATAAGGTCTTTTTTTTAATATACAAGTACTTTCAACTGTATATTCAGTCATCCTCAGACATGGAAATTATTTTGTTTTTAGTCAAATCCAGGTAGCATCCGAGACGAAAAAATTAAATACGAATCGAAATATGTTTTTTTTTTTTTTTTTTGTTTTTTTTTTTGTTTTTTAAATGTGTTATTGTTAAGGGATACAAACTTTTGGAGTGTGCAGTCGCAACGCTAAGGTTGATTTTTTTTTTTTTTTTTTTTAATTTAAGAGAGTGCGTTTTTTTTTACTAATATGGCAATTTGAGAATTTTTGTTGTTGTAGGAGTTTATCAGTCAATGTGGCATGAACTAAATTGTTCAATAAATAGAGTTATGTCTCAGTTGTTATCCCGAAAATTTGCACGTCGGATCAATTCTTTTAAATCAAATATGTGGTGTCTCTTAAATTTTCCAAAATTCAACCGTTTAATCATTTCACCCCAAGCAAGGCAATAAAGTCACTAGAATGCAAGGGGTTACTGAGTGTTTGAGAATATGAGAAAAAAAGTACAATTATGGAGAGAGAGGACAATAAAAGGAGAAGAAGAAATGAGAGTACAGAATATAACGATTGACATTGCATTTAAATATTTTATGATAAAAGTTAACTGAGAAGCAAGAACCAGGAAGAGAGTTCCACAAGCGAGAAGTACGATATCATATAAGAAACTGTTAGCATAGAACTTACGGTTACATCTAGCAATTTCAACTGTAAAATAATAACATCTCCGCCAGTCTAGTACTCCACTTAATTGGATTAGCAATGGCTTGCGAAACAAACAACCTGGTTAATATTATTCGTTTATATTTTATGTCTATGCAGTGTTCTTATCGACTGCGAGAGATAGCAACATTGTTAACAGCACGGCCTACTAACAAAGGCGGGACGGGTTCGAATTCCGGTTGGTCTTGTTTAGTTCTTTACAGATGGGAACGTATATAAAATAAGTCGGCGATAGTGCCATATCTAGGATATGTTTATGGAATTTTTTCCTCTTCGCTCTCGTCAGAAATATTTAAGTTTATTAAATTTGAAAATGGCAAAAGCGAAGCGGGCGTAGATGGAGCTGTGGTAAAAGCCACTGGAGCCATGAACCTTCGATTCCAGGTTCAAATCAAGGAAGTGAGTGGAACCATGAACTTTCTGGTCGGTTGATTCAAAAGACTGTAGAGGTTAGGTTAGGTTAGGTTGGGTTCAAAAGACAGTAGAGATTGGAAGTGTGATAAATGTAACAAAGTTAAAACAAAAATATTTTACTAGTTTAAGTAATTTACTCATGAAAAAGTAATTGTTAAAATTTTCCTTACTAAATCTGTTCTCAGATCATGTATTCTCTTACTGATGTATTGTAACACGAATAAGACGTACGTATTCAATCTCACCGTAGGCGTAACATATATTAACTTGAAAGTTCAAACCAAAGACGAAAGCTAATGAAGCATAGCAAATTACTACTTACTCACTACATTATTTTTCAAGTCATTTTTGAGTTAAACTTACAATTATTAATAAATAAGTGTCTCCAACCAAGATTCGAACTCACGTCTCCTGTCACAAGGATTATATTTTACTGCCTAATATAAGACAACTGCTCTACCGAGTGAGCTACGAGAGATCATAGAACAAAGCACTCAAATCTAAATTATAAACTCATCCTTTATTTATCACGATCATTGAACAGCAACTAAAATGACAAAGAACACGTTCAAAATTTATAATGGTTAACAATACTTTTCTCTGTGTGTTGCGATATATATATATATATATATATATATATATATATATATATATATATATATATATATATATATATATATATATATATATATATATATGAGAGAGAAAAGGTAATAAATCCGTTGGTATATAATCCAAGTGGATCAGTTGAAGAAGAGTAAGACTGACGAAGATTTCGTCGGTTGAAATTAGCTTGTTTCCCATATGAGGTAATTTGGGATTTTATTGTGTACTAATTACTACATACAGGTTTTGAATTCAGAGCTGTCCTTCTAAGCCAGTTGCCATCCAAGGCTATAGAACCCAGTCTGTCCTGCTATTTACCCATAGCTGGAGGAAGAAGAGGATTAATACCTTTTCCATATATATTATATATATTCTTTATATATTATATATGCGTGGTACTTATTGAAAAGCGCTCACATATTTAGTTGGATTGATGTGAGTTTGTGACTTTGGGTTTCACGCCCTTTCGATCGTCAAAGTTTGCCTTTTCCATATGCCACTTTTTAAACTTGTGCCACATTTTTCAAAATAAATATAACTTTTCTCTCTGGTACCTTGACTTTATGAATTTAGGCGTACCACTAGATTGGCGGCAATGTCTCATCATCTTACCGTTGAAATGGCCAGGTGTAAGTTCTATGCTAACTTTTTTTTATTGCCCTGTTTGGGTGGAAATGATTTTAAAAAATCTATCAACATCTTTAGCCAATAATTACAGCTTTTATTTTTTCATGGATCCTCTAAATGCTAACAGTTTCTTCCCTCGCACTTTACACTCTTCAAAAAAAAAAAATTAAATGCAATATCAATCGTTCTTCTTGTTCTTTTATTGTTCTCTATCCTTAATAGTATTTTTCCTTGTATTCTCTCGCACTTGTTAATCCCTTGCGTCTTAGTGGCTTTATTGCTTTGCTTCGGGCGAAATAAATAAAAAAAAATTAATTCAGAAGTCAAATTAACTTTTAAATGCTTTAATTAGATTTATGTTTTCAATTCGTTAAAACCGTTTTACTTTCCTCTTTTTGCAGGTGCTCCTTTTCACAAAAATTAAGGACCGAAGACTGTATAAGACTGTGAAGCGTCTGCCCAGCCACTTGGATTCGAAAGAAGATTATAAAGTGGAAACTGAGATCAACACCAAACAGCGACAGTCTGTTTCATGCTTGAATCTTCAGGACACATATGTTGTGTTTTGGCACGACTATTTATATATCCTTGTCAATGGTGCATTATGGGTAGTGAGGTTTATTGGATAATCCTAAGGGTTATGCTACAAATTATACTCGGAATAATTGTGGGTCCGAATGTGGTTATTTCTCGGTATTTTATAGTGTTGCTTGTGAACTTTTTACTTGTTATTCATTAGTGACTGCTTATTTGTCGTTGGTATTATTATTAGATTTACTTGTGTTTATGAGTGCATTCATTGTTTAATTTGTTTATTATTTACTTAATTCAGGATAATGCATTACAGACCAAAATACCCATAATGCACCATTGACCAGCATATATAAATGGTTGCGCCAAAAAGCAACACACATGGTCTGAAGATTGCGTTCACGCACAAAAGAGTCCGTCACTGCTTGTCCACTTTTATATTTACATAAGGTCTATGCTTGATATTGAGCACTTTTACCCATAAATATCACATGCTTTAAAACTAATATATATATATGTATATATATATATATATATATATATATATATATATAAAAGGGAAAGAGGTTTTCGTGTAACGTGTTTCGTCATTTTTAGAAGTTTATGTTTACGTTGATGCAAATACATGTGTGCATGAATGAAAGAAAGACATTGAAAATTTAGAAATAATTTTTTTTTAATATGTGTTTTGGATATATAAAATCTCTAGCTGATTTTTAATTTGATTCTTTTTCTTTTTGTTTCCGTCACTTTCATTATTAACTGACCCACATTGTGATAATAGAAGATCCGCCATGGATGGCAAAATAAAAGAATCTGGACCCAATCGTAAGAGCATAAATGAGAATGTTTAAAAAGCGCTTTAATCGCCAGATCATCTACGGTAAATTTGAGCACAGGTTCTTACAACGTTTCTCCATTCTTGGCAGAACTTCTATTTTAATAATGTGGGATATTCAATAACAAATGCGAAGGAAACAAGCAAAAAAAAAAAAAAAAAAAAAAAAAAAGGAAAAAAAAGAATAAAAATGAAATAGTTAAGATTCTAAATCCAAAATACGTAAAAAAAAAAAATTCTTCCCAGCATTTGCCATTCGTGTCCATGTTGAATCTCATCAACTTCGACCAGTAAAGTTCTAAAGAACATTGTCAAACCTCTTTTCCCTAAAATTGTTTTTGATATATAAAAATTTTATGTATCGTTATCCTATAAATATGTATTACATAATATAATATATATATATGATATATAATATATATAATACATAATATATATAAAATATATATTATATATAGTACATAATACATAATATATATATATAATACATAATATATATAATACATTATGTATATATATATATATGATATATATAATATAATATATATAATACATTATGTATATATATATATATATATGATATATATAATATATATAATACATTATTTATATATATATGATATATATAATATATATAATACATTATTTATATATATATGATATATATAATATATATAATACATTATATATATAAATATATGTATGAAGGTTTGACTATCGTTTATTGGATATACGGTCCTGGCGGTACATGATGACTTGAATAAAAAAAAATGTTGTGTCAGTGGAATAAGCATACTTGAAGGAAATAGTGATGCAGTCTCATTAACAATATACTGACAATCACATGTGAAATCAGATCACAATAATTGTACTGCCATACTTTGTCTACAGTTGTGATTAGCTTGAATATAATTGCTTACTGAAGGCGAACCTAACACAGGAAAGGTTCTCTTATTTAAATTATTACCTGTTATTCTTAGATTTGATTTTAATTCATTCATTGCCACTGTAATTATTAGTAGTGAATGTGGTTTTATCATTTACATTTGGTCAACTTTTACTCAACGACCACGTGACCGGTAAACGGTAGTCAAACCAGTCTTTGAAACTGGTGCTAATTCGATGTAAAAAAATATTCAATATATTTTGCTGCTTAAAAATATTTATATTACAATTTAGAACTTTTATAAAATCAAGCGGTGCTGCTTAACGTGATCCTGTGCAGAAGTTATTTTGTTTAAAAGCCATGTCAGAGCGACAGAACTCACATTGACAAACAATGCTAATTTTAAACCTTGATGAAAAGAAACCAGCTTCCTAAAAACAAATCATGACACTTATTCTTCAGTTGTCAGTGAAGTGTTCTTTGTCACGCTAAAACAATGTTTCTCTCTGAAATATCAAAGATCATCTCTGCAAAGTCCAGATGTATGAAGCCATTTTTTTTTCAATATAGGGTGATGCGTTTACCTATTTAGAGTCGCTGTTACACCCTTGGAAATTTTCCCATAATATTTCCCTTGGTGTGTTAATAGCATTGATGAAAAATCTTGAATATATATGCTCTTAATATCTGTCTATATTTCTGAGATGAGGTATTATGTACATTACTTACATTATTATTCGGACTATTGTCCTCATCTTTGTCGCCATATTTATTACGTTTCGGCCGTTGTACGCTCTGGCCTTCTTCAGGTGGTTGAAATGTCGAACTGAACCCTTTATTTCGCTCACTAGGGTAGACTGTTCTAGTTCCACGTGCCGTGTTTAATGGATGTCAGTAATCAGTTATCTCCTGTTAATGCCCTTCTCCAAGTTCTCAACAGGCTTAACCGGGTATTGAAGTCACACTCTTTGGATCCTGTCACTGGATCTTACTAACAGGAGATAATCGATAACAGACATCCATTAAAACATAGCACGAGGAACTAGGACAGTCTACGCCAGTGAGCGAAATAAAGGGTTCAGTTCGACATTCCAACCACATGAAGACGGCCGGAGCGTACAACGACCGAAACGTGATAAATATGACGACAAAGATGAGGACAATAGTCCGAATAATGTAAATAATGTGCTCTTAACAAAAAAGAAAATTATATTCATGAATAATTATGTATACAGGGTGTATCAAAAGTTACTATGTCAGTGAAAAGAAAGCTCTATACTGTCACAAACATCTGCATCATTAGTGCATATTTTTGCCTTGACAAAATGTTAATTGGTTTTATAACGATTTTTGTGCAATTTTGGTGTACACTGGTAGAATTCGAGATGTAGCTGATTTGATTGATTTATTGATTCATTTTTATGGCTTATCAAACTTTTACAGGTTATTTAAAGCCAGAAGATATTTTCAGATTGTATGAATTTTTTTGAGATAATAATAATTTAGTAATATACGTTTTACTAATTAACCCATAGCTGGAGGAGAAGAGGTTGATTCATACCTTTCCCAAAGGTATTTGCGCGTAAGCGAATATAACGAACGCAGCAGGAATTGGAATTCGGCTCTCTGATTAACAATTCCGAGCCATTATCCATTACACCACCTGGTATTACCAAATGGTCACCCACCTAGGTACTGATCAGGCTCGATGTTGCTTAAAATCGGTAATCGTCTGAGAAAAGGTTAGCTGAGTTTAGAAATCTTATGACTGATGAAGTTCAAAGAATACCACCTCAAATTCTGGAAATGTACCTTGAAGTAAATATATTTTTCATGTTTAAACCTGTTTTCCATAATTCCAATTACTTATTGAAAATAAACTTTTGAGATACCCTGTATATATGGTATATTTCCCACCATATAAAACGCACCGATAAATGCCAAAGAATATTTTTGAAAAAGGAAAATAATTTTCAGCTGATAATTCATCCACCTCGGCTTAAGTCGTTTCGTGTTAAGCCATTTTCAAAAATATGTCAGTTTCTCTTAAATATTATAAGGAAAAATAAAACTCGACTTAAGTCGTTTTACTCGAGTTTACGTCGGCTGTTATAAATATCAGAAATGTCAAAGCACTAAAATAACAATCAATAAACACATATAAAATCATATTTAAATAAATTTAAAAATAATATTATATATATATATATATAATAAAATCATGAAAACAAAAAAAATAGCATAAAAAAGTACTGGAAAGAGCGATAATTGCAACTGGATTGTTATATCAGAAATGTCAAAGCACTAAAATAACAATCAATAAACACATATAAAATCATATTTAAATAAATTTAAAAATAATATTATATATATATATATATAATAAAATCATGAAAACAAAAAAAAATAGCATAAAAAAGTACTGGAAAGAGCGATAATTGCAACTGGATTGTTATAGATGAATAGAAAGATTTTATAAATTTTAAGTACTTTAATTTATTTCGAATGCCGAATGTTTCCTTATAATGTAATGCTTAATTCAGTCAGTTAATAGCAATACGAGATACAGTGATACCTCGGTTTAAGTCGTTTCGAGTTACGTCATTTTCGAAAATACGTCGGTTTCTCTTAAATATTATAAGGAAACATAAAACTCGACTTAGGTCGTTTTACTCGCGTTTACGTCATCCGTTAAAATGTTAGAAATGTCAAAACACTAAAATAACAATAAACATATAAAATCTTTAAAATAATATATATACTATCTATCTATATATATATATATATCATAAAATCAAAAACAAAAAATAGCATAATAAAGTATGTTCAGCAGATGTTCTTATTTCAAATTCTTGCCGACAGGTGGTACTCATGTGTTGTCTTCCGCTCCAACACCGATTTTGAATTCAGACTTGTTTACATCTGTGCTCGGCCGTTGATGTTCTTTCAATTACATTTCAGTTGAGAGTTAAAAACGTTTTTGCCCATGTCTCCGAAGAAAAGTCCCAGTGCAAGTGCTAATGCTAAGGGTAAGGCAATATCATTGGAAGATAAGGTGGAAATTAATTATTCTATTCAGAATACTGTATGTACAGATCATAAATACTGAAAAAAGGCAATGGAGTGTGCTTATTTTCAGTTTATAGTGTTTTTTTGTTTTTTTACTCAATTGGTTCCAGAGGTCACGACTCAACGCGGAGGGTGAGGTATATAAGACAAAAGGAAAAGTTACCTGAGCTGACGCATTCGTGCTCTGGGGGACTTTTACTGTGATAATGTCCCTCGAGGATGAAACACGTTTCCGGAGATAACTTTTTCCTTTTGCCTTTATTGTCCTTTTACAGATTTACTCTATGTGAATTTTTAAAAAAAATTTTTTTTACACACGCACTTTCACTCTCTCTCTCGCACGCACAGACACACACACACACATACATACATACATACATTTATTCTAAATATTTTAACACTAAATTTTGACCAACAAATCAAAACAATTATTTAATTTATAATCACGTATGTTTAATTTTGAGATTACCTGGAGAGGATATTGAGTTAAATAACTCAATAACGTGTCATCTCAGTCCCAATCTATGTTGGATTAAATGAATGCTCAATCCAGTAAAAAAGACTCTTGTATATATGCAAGAAAAACATAATAAAAGAACAAACTAAATAAAAGTACCTTGTCTGTCTTATTCAACAAAACAGGTATTAAAGGGGAATTGATCTATCTATCTATCTATCTATCTATCTCTCTCTTTCTATATATATATATATATATATATATATATATATATATATATATATATATATATATATATCAAGGAAAAACTTAACGCATCATAAAAAACATGGTTATAAATTATAATTTATTTCAACGGGTAAGTTTTTAACACCGGTCTTATCAGGCCGAAATTACAAATGCTCTAAATTTAAATTTATCCCGAATATTTTAAAAAACAAAATAACAAAGTCTAAAGGCTTGGACTAGAATATATATACCATATATATTATAAAGACATTTTTATGTTTATACATTCTTTTTTTTTTTTTTATATAGATACAAATATTTAAGTAAATGGTCCGTTTACAATAAACAGTATTATCAACATTTACCGGCCTAAATGTCCGAGAAATTGTCAGAGAAAATATTCGTCCTCCGACAGGAATCGAACCTGTATTCTATATGGAACCATCATATAGCCTGACGTGCTTTTACCGATTTCGCCACAGAGGAGCTTTTGGGTTAGTAAAATCGATTTTACTGTTTTTAAACTACAACTTTCCATGATTTTCTCAAGTACATTCATATCTGCTCGATGCGTATCCATTCTTTTTTATAGATAAAAAATATAAATATAAAAATGTCTTAAAATAATTGTCGGACCTTGTCCATTTCATAATGTGTGACGTCATTTGTTTACATTTGGATACGTATCAAGCAGACATGAATGTGCGTAAGAAAATCATGGAGAATTGTAGTTTAAAAACAGTAAAACGGAAAAGCTCCTCTGTGGCTCAATCGGTAAAATCACATCAGGCTACATGACGGTTCCGTATAGAATACGGGTTCGATTCCTGTCGGAGGACGCATATTTTCTATGACAATTTCTCAGACATTCAGGCCGGTAAATGTCGCTAATACTGTTTATTATAAACAGAGCATTTACTTAAATATTTGTATCTATAAAAAGAACGTAGAAACATAAAAAATGTCTTAAATAATTGTCGGACTTTGTCCATTTCATAATATATATATATATATATATATATATATATATATATATATATATATATATATATATATATATATATATTGTCACTTCATTATGTTTGGTCTGGAAATCAACAGTTGTGAGTTTGATCTTCACTGGATGTCTGGAGTTCATATATCCAAGTAAGATATATGGAGTAAATAACAGATATATTGAATATAATATCAAAATGTTGATAATATTTATCTTCTGTTTGCTAGAATATTGTTGCAAAATATTAAAATTTAAATCTACAACGCAGATAAAGTACTAGAGAAATGCAGTGAGAAATCAGGAGGAAAAGGATAGTCAATGGTCAGGAATTAATACAAGCATATCTGATAGGTCTGTTATTTGTATAATGTAAATGCATTGTTAATGATTTTACAATAGAAATGGATTGAAAAAACGGGAAGAAAGGGATTGTGGTGAATGAGTGCAAGAGTTACGATGGAATCAATGGCCAAATATCTCAGAATGCTAGCCTGGTCTATTTTTGGATTCAATAGAACTGGACAGTGAGATGTAAAAAAAGAAATAAAACGAAACCTGCATTAGAATATGAATTGTATAATTTTCGAATGGTCAATACTTTATTTGAATGATTGCTATCTTTTTTATAGATAACAATTTTTTATAATGGAACAATGCTTCGGATAAGTACCCTCCGGCCATCTTCAGGAGTCCATTGTTTTGTCTGTTTTTTTCTGCTTCTTTGTCTTCTCTCCTTCATCCTTCTTCTATCACTTCTTCCTCCTCCTTTCACTTCTTCTTCTTTCTCTGCTACCACTTCTTCCTTCTCCCTCATTCTACTTCTTTCTCTTCTCCCTCCTCCTTTATCTCTCTCTTCTCCATCCTCCTCCTTTCGCTTCTTCCACTTTCTCTTCAATCCTCTCACTTCTTCCTCCTCTATCATTCTGCTTCTTTTTGTCCTCCTCTTCTATCCTTCACCCTCCTCTTCTCTGCTACCGCTTCTCCCCCTCCTCCTATTTCTACACATCTTTCTTCTCCCCTTCTATCCTCTCCCTCTCCTATTCTATTGCTTTCCCCTTCTTCAATTAATTTTATGTATTGGCATGATATCAACAAGAAAGTATTGCACCAGTATTTTGGTGGTATTACAAATTTATTTGTATTTTTCATTAATTACTGACGGGTATTGAGCTGTATTTGGTTTCAGTAGCAGTTTTTATTTTATCTTATAAATATCGTCCCCATTAGCTTTGGGATTCTTGATTTGTAACCCACCCCCCTCCTATAAGAATAATCTTTTAGCTGAACTGCCAAGAGAGCTGCAACTGCTTAGCTATTTACTCTTAACTGGCAGGAAGAAGCGGCTCTATGCCTCTTGCAATGGCATTAGCATGAAGCGAACCAGAGTGGCCCTGACAAAAGATTGAACTCTGTTCGCTGATTCCATTTTCTGTGTCAATAGCCGTTGTGTCATCTTGCCCTCCGGCTGAGTTTTTTCTTTTTTTTTTTTTTTTTTTGTCTTATGATCAACAATAAAACATCTCCCACTTCTCCTCTTGGTTATTCCATCATTTTGTAAAACAGTAGAAACATTAAGATCACAAGATGTCGCAGCCCACCACTCAATTGGTCCCATAGTATAACAGCTGGTCAACTCAAAACAACAAAATGCTGTTGTATAAGCATAAATTTTTAAAAACACATTTGTGACTACAAAATGTATTGTAAAATTTGACTGAAGACGCTTATGAAACTGTTTACAATAAAAACTAATTAATCGCTAATAAAGGAAGTCCTTAATTATTAACAGCCATTTGTTTGTTACTGGGGATAGACACAGAAATAGCTGTCCTCTGATATGACACTTATTGGGGAATAATTTCTTTGCCAAAAGATTTAGTCCAAATTATTAAAGAAACAAAAGATCTACCATATAAATCCAATTTAAATTGCATTTAATTTTTTAATTTATGTCAAAAAATATACCAGAGATGTATATTATTTTGTATTAAACCATTTACAAATAATAAAATAAACTGATCAAAAATATTTGTGTTATTTTTTTTTTCTTTGAGCATGTCAATCTTGAATTTTACGAATGTTTAAGTTTGGACAAGAATTCTTCTGATAACCAGATTCTGTTTGATTCTTGATTTTACAATCACTTTTATAAGATAATTTGAAAACTTCCTTTTAATAGTCACGATGTTTATTTTTTATATAATTAAACTCATTTGACCGCTTTTTATGCCTCCAGTAAGGCATCGAAAGGGTTGTCGGTGCACTACACATACAACAGCAGTAATAATTTCTAGGAATGCCAGTCGCTCTTCAGGCTTATTTCGAATTCTACTCGGCCAGTTGCTTTACCAAGTATAGAGAGTTCCCTCTATCCTATGATTTCATCCATAGACAAGGAGAGAAAAGAATGGTTTCATATTTTTCTCAACAATAATAGCACAAAGTGATGAAATTATGAATGATTCTATTATCCATGCTGATAAGCATTTAGGCCAAGTACTTTGTCGTTTATGAGACAGCATGAATTTGATGTTGATGTGAAAAGTATCAATAAACGTTTCAAATATTAGGCACCTATCAGATTATACAGATGACACGACAAACACGTAGGATTAATACAAATATGAAATTTGTCACCTGTGTAAATTTCATCAGTTAACGGTTTGAATTTAGAATAAATTGTCACGCTTATGGAATATTCATATACTTGTATTTAGATTGGTCGTCATAGGTTACGTAACAAAGTTTCCCCTATTGGGGTGTTGGGTGATTTGGTTTTGAATTTTCGAACAAATTCTTTATTTAGCAATAAACACCATCACTTGATAAGACATCGGAAGTGTAGAAACAAAACGGCTGTTTATATTATAATTTCTGTATATATATATAGATATATATATATGTGTGTGTGTGTTACTGTTATGGTGAAACACACCTATTCTATAGTTAATAGACTCTCTCACCTAATATAAGTAGGAATAGTAATAGTAACGACAGTCAGTCAATGTCGGACGACAGTTAGTTGAATACGAAAGTATCAGAGACCACGGCAAGATTACTGTTCGTAATACCTATTATATCAAGTTCCTAACGTTTTGTACGTCGAACCTATGTTAGGAGCGATATAGTACAAATACAAGCCTCCACTGCGAAATCACTCCACAACAACTTTGCCGACGAGGGATTCGAACTCATACGGTGGAAGAAAAAAATTCGCTCGCCACAATAACTTCGGCGACAAAATCTCGGATTCACACTTAAAAAAAAAAAAAAAAAAAAAAAAAAAAAACTTGGCAAAGTTTTTCGCAAGCCAAGACGTCAACTTAGTAACGAAAAAAATCTGTCGTATTCTCAACTGAGAAAAGAATTTTTCCCCCGATAATACAGTTTGCTCAAATAGGTCACGAATTGCAAATCCGTAGGACCCCACCACCCTCTACAGTATTTAGGCATTGTGTAAACATTTTACGAAGATGGACGAATGCAAAACTGTATTCCAGGAATTCTTTAAGCTACAGTCGGAACAACAGATGACAATATTAGAGCAACAAAAACATTCCAGATGCAGCTACAGGAGGAAACTTTCAATAGATGAATGCAATTCCAACAAAAAATGGAACAGATGCATAGGGAGTTTCAAAACAAAATTCTGGAAATAACTGAGAAGAGGAAAGAGAAAAATCTACAAAATGATTCTTTCCCAGAGAATACAATATGGAATTCAATTGAAATATTCATGTACAGTCCAGATGAAGAGATAACTTTTGAGGAGTATTATAAAAAATATACGGACGTGTATAACGAGGACTGCCACTCGTGGTCTGAAGGAAAGACGGTTAGGCTTCTTTTAAGCAAATTGGAAACTGCTCAGTATAACAAAGTGGTAAACTACATTTTACCGAAAAAAAAAACTAGCGAGTTGACATTTACCGAGGCGGTAAATATACCAAGTGAATTATTTAGTAAAAAGACATCTCTGTTTCACAAGAGTTGGAAATGTTTGAATCTGATGAAAGATGATGAACAAGACTATATAACGTACGTAGCCAATGTGAATAAGCATTGTGAAGAATTTAAGCAGGCAGAGTTAAGCGCAGACAATTTTAAGTGCTTGGTGTTTGTTCAGGGGCTGGTATCGGAAAGAGACGCAGAGTTGAAAAAATTAGTACTGGCAAAATTGGAAAGCGATCCAAGTATTACGGTATAGAAATTGGCAGAAGACTGCACAAGATATGTTAGCATAAAGAAAGATTCAAAAAAGATAGAACAGTCTGGCATTTCGCATGTAAGGAAAATACGCTACAAAGAAGAAAGTCTACCAAAAAGAATTCTAAAATTGCGGATTATCAAGCAAAAAGTGAAATACCAGAGAATAAAAAAATGTTTCAACTGTAAAAGAGTGGGGCATAAAAGCTCGCACTGCAGGTCAAAAATTAAACACAATAAAATAAGAAAATTAAAGTCCAACGAGGTAAAAGATTGAATAACCAGAAAATTTGTTACCGTCGAAATAAGTAATAAAAATATAAAAATGCAACTTGACACTGGTTCAGATCTATCTATCATAAATTTGCATACGTGGAAGAAGTTGGGGAAACCAAATTTAATGAAGACAAAGAAAATCGTGAGGTCAGTGACGGGAGAAAAAAATACAATTTATTGGAGAATTTTTTACAAACGTAACGTTGAATAAAAAACGCGAAAAGCTAAACTATTTGCCACAGAAAATACTACGAACTTACTTGGTACGAATTGGATAACACAATTCCAATTATGGGATCTACCGATAAATTCCTTCTGTTACAAGGTAGAAAGTTTAAACACCGAAGCCCAAAAATTAGTAAAGAAACTTAAGGAAACATTTCCTATTGTTTTTTTTCTCCGGGGTTGGGAACGTGTACCAAGATGGAGGCAAAATTCCAGCTAAAAGAAAACACTCAGGCGGTATTCAAAAAGAAAAGGAATGTGCCGTTTGCCTCAATTGAACAGATAGATAAAGAATTGGACAGATTAGAGAAAACCGGTGTACTTAAAAAAGTTGAGTATAGTGAATGGGCAACACCGACGGTATACGTGGGAAAAAAGCCCCAGAAAGTAAAGATGAAGCCGACACCGAGAAAATCTAGGGAGCGAGTTACCCGCAGCCAAGGACATGCCGTATTATTAAATGATTTAAGTCAACTGAAGTCACCATAGAAAACGTTAAGAAGCACAAGATCAACAAAAAGGAAGCTAGAGGCTGAACAAATAGAGCCACAAGAAGAACCTACAGAAACTGTGACCCCATCCTTGAGAAGCTCAAAGCGGAAGGTTGTTTCTGGTAACACTATGGCAGTACCAAAAAATAGAAAAGCGGATTGGCAATATTATGTACTTGGTGAAAGGCGGAAAATTGATTTTTGATACGTTTGATCTCACAATGCCTGCAACGATTTTACCTGAGGTACACCGAACCAGGAGAAAAAGAAAGGCAACTGTTCATTTAAAAGTGGATCCAAAACGTAGGAGATACGCTACGATGTTGCTAAAAAAATGAAGTTTTTCTTTTGTTTTTTCTTCATATTTCATGTAAAAAAATAAATAAAACTGTTTTACTCCTCTGGAGTAAAGTTTTAGGAGAGGGGTGTTATGGTGAAACACACCTATTCTATAGTTAATAGACTCTCCAACCTAATATAAGTAGGAGTAGTAATAGTAACGACGGTCAGTCGATGTCGGACGACCGACTGAACGGTTGAACTCTCTGCCTTCGGGCGGGGAGGAACCCGAACGAGGCTACGCCGAAGGGCGGAATCTCGTTCGGGGAGGTAAACCTGACCCTGAACCCGTTTATACGGGTTCAAAGGGCATATTTTTGGCCGAGCCCACGGGCTCGGAGATAACACATTAAACCGGCCTTGTGCCACATGATACCCTTGTGGGGGGGTGACTAAATACTAGTCGATGTCGGACGACCGGCTAAACAGTTGAACTCTCTGCCTTCGGGCGGGGAGGAACCCGAACGAGGCTACGCCGAAGGGTGTAGTCTCGTTCGGGGAGGTAAACCGACCCTGAACCCGTTTATACGGGTTCAAAGGGTATATTTTTAGCCGAGCCCACGGGCTCGGAGATCCCACGTTAAACCGGCCTTGTGCCACATGATACCCTCGTGGGGGGTGACTAAATACTAGTCGATGTCGGACGACAGACGAATACGAAAGTATCAGCGACCACAACAAGATTACTGTCCACAATACCTATTATATCAAGTTCCTAACGTTTTGTACGTCGAACCTATCTTATGATAGATATAGTACAAATACAAGCCTCCACTGCGAAATCACTCCACAACATTTACTTCAGTTGTTCTATTTGCTATTTTTACGAAATGCACATTTTCTTGCACATTACTGGGTTCTCCTGCTTGTGTGGCATGGTGAAGAGTCTTGTTGCCAAACATAGGGTCTTCCAGCAGCCACCTTCTTGACCCAGGGCGGCACTACCTCCTCAAGGCACTTGATGTGGACCTCAGTATTGAGTCTGAGGACCTGTGGGAAGATGAATGGAGGCATAATGTCACCATCACTAGGGATCACTTGAATCACCTTCATAATCGTCATTATATGCACCCAACTCTTTTCAAATCCTCGGCGCCGTCCTCAGAGTGAAACCCAAACACTCTGGAATGTTCATATTGGAACTTACGGTGCGAATTTCAAGCAGTACAGCATGCTATTTTCAAGTTACTGGAATAGTGAATTACGTCTTGGTGCTCTTTTTCTCAAAGACCAAGTATAAACAATGCACATGTGTAAAATTAAAAGAAGTAAAATGCCGACAATTTATCCATCGTAAGCTATATATATATATATATATATATATATATATATACCGAAGTATAGGATTGGTTGGTTGGGTTTTATAGCATATCAACCACTGTAGGTCATTTAATGCCAAATTAAGTTATATATATATATATATATATATATATATATATATATATTAGTACTATTAAACGTATAGTTGTCAACATTACTCCTTCAAAAACGTATAGCTGGCAACATTATGGCTATTGGAATTTATTCCAATTATTGGTTATTGGAATTTATTCCGTATACACCAATCCATAGGATTGGTGTATACGGAATAAATTCCAATAGCCAAAATATACAATTCTTAAAAGAGTGCTAAATACAGGGTAGAGAAATAAAATTATTTATTTGAAAAATATAATATAAATATGTTATAAAATCACAACAAAAATAGCCATTTTGTTTCAACACTTCAGACATTGGGAACATCGGGCTATACAGAGATGACGGGCTCATGGTAGTGAGGAGATCCAAAAAAATTTAAAACGCAGAAAATTAGAAAGATAATTTATAATGAATTCGGAAAACTAAATTTAAAAACAATAGTCAACACTAAATTAAAAAGAGTAAACTTCCTAGACGTAACCCTAGACTTAACGAACAACGTTCACCTACCTTACAGAAAACCTAATACTAATCCCCTGTATGTACACCCTAAGTCAAACCACCCTCCATCTATAATTAAGCATATACCCACATTAACTCAGCAAATAAGGAAATATTCCGACAACACAGTAGTTTTTATAACACAGCCCTGAAAAATAGCGGATACAAAAACGCTGACATAACCTATAGAAACGATAGTACCAATAATAAGAAAAACAGGAAAAGAAAGATCATCTAGTATACCCTTCCGTACAACCAAATGGTCAGCACCAAACTAGGCCATAATTTCCTAGCTTTAATTGAAAAGCACTTTCCCACTAATAACAAACTTAACGAGATCTTTAACAAAAACATCTTAAAATTGAGTTACATATGCACTGAAAATCTAAAAAGAATCATAAAAAGACATAATAAGAAAATCCTAGAAAAACACGCATGCCAAAACAGTAATAAAACTCATAAACTAAAATTAGATAAAAATAATGAAAAATTATGTGATTGTAGAAACCCTAAAGACTGCCCGTTGGAAAATAAATGCCTCACAGAATCCGTGGTATACCAATGCAGTATCTCATCCATTGAGAGTCCTAACACTGATACGATATACATAGGCTCAACGAAGAATAATTTTAAAATTAGATGGAGGCAACACAAGAGCTCCTTCAACAATATTCAAAATAGAAATCAGACATCTCTATCCCAATATTTCTGGCATCTAAAAGAAACGAATAAAACACCAAAAGTAAAATGGAAAATAGTAAATAAAACAAGAACTTGTAAAACCTGGGATGACCCATGCCCTTTATGCCTACACGAAAAACTACACATCATTAAATTTCTAAATAATGAAAAATTATTAAACCATAGGCAGGAGTTCACGGTTTTTTGCCGACATCAACAAACTTTCGCATTAAATAATTAGCATAAAAAAAATCCCATAGATTAATAAAAGTCTTTGTAACGTCACCCCGGCCTCTCTGCCCACGTGCTATCCTGTGACGACCAATGTGACTTGGTATTGGTCGCGGCGCCAAATGTGACGTTCTAACCCTTCGCTGATTCGGATGGGAATCTGGTTAGATTCGGTATCAGCTTTGTCGTTCCCAGCTCGCCTCCAACGTCTGGTTACCGAAGTAACTACTTTGATCTCTAGTATAACCTACCCACGTTGTGATTTGATCTTAGGTAGACGAAATCAATCAGTCGCCGGGCCGTAATGCAAGCCGAATTCGAACAAAGGTGATATCGCACAAGTATATGTAAAAGAAAATAAAGTAACAACTCGAAAGGTTCAAATGTGTTAAAAAAAAGAATAAAAAATATTTTTTATATCTGGTTGCTGAATACAGGACTGCGTCTTTCTCCCAAACCGCTTTTATGGATATGTGACACTTTGCGTTTGTTAGGCGAGTCTTAAGATATTAAGTTGTTTTTCAACAACTGGTTTTTGGTATCTACAGGCGATATTCGTAAAACTTGTTTTGGTAGTGTGAGTCTAAGTCATTCTTCAAAAATAAATTGTTTTTGGTTAGAAATCTGAGTCGGAATGTGTGAATATCTTTCAGTCAGCTTCCTGTGAGCTCACAGCTCAACTCTGTATGCGTCTGCGTTTATATGGACGCCGACTAAAACCGGGTGTGGCCTGTCGTGGTTTGGGTTCCTCGATAATTCCAAATCCACAATAAGGATTTTCTTTGTTTTCGGACAGGAAAATTTATCACTTTCCATTTTTGGAAGTCCATTACTTTCTGCTTTAGAGGAGTTCTTAAGGGAATCGTCCACCCAAATTCTTCCTTTCTCATATTGGTATCTCACACCAATCCCCTCAGGCGGCGTCAACAGGTTTCCCCTCCTTCTCATGTTTACCTTCGCCCACCACTCACGCCACCACTCAGCCAATGACGCTCGGCAGCGCGGGTATGGCCAGCCTGGCCTCAGTTTACAATTATCGCTCAAAGAAAAAAAAATTATCTTGATTTTTTCTTTTCTTTCTTTTCCTCGACCAGACCCCTACGACTCGTAGTGTGGTCCTTAATCTCTATCTTAACCGAATGTCATCTGGAATTTATCAACGAGATTTTCGTCAAATGATTATCATCAGAACCTCCTTATATCCTTAACGCCTTCGTACTTCTGTCGCCACAAGTCTGTTCAGGTAACAAACTTTTATCATGTCCAGTTCTGGACATAAAACTGATGTCTTTTCCCCAAACCAAATGATATCTACGAAAGATAGTTAATGGTTTATTCTTTCCCTTCCTTTTTCTGTAGGGTGGCCTCAGCTGATCTTTTTCTCGGTCAGTACTTGACCTAAATTTGAAATATTCATTATTGTCATGGGCAGATTGCTATCTTTTATTCGCCGCGTCATAGCATAAATTAATTCCGAAATAATCCGAGATCTTACGAATTTCCTATCTTTCGCGAAAAAAAAATACCTTTTTTTTTCACAAATGAAAATAAAATCTTTACCACTTTTCTTTGTTAAAAAAAAATAACATTGCTCAGTATGTCTTTCGTAATAGCTTCTTCTCGCCTTAAGTATTTCTCGCTTTTAATTTTCACGCAACCGCTAAATAGTGTCACATCTTAAAAGCTTAGCCAAATCATTAAATAGGAAAAACCCTTTCTGTAGTCGTCAAAAAACGAAAAAAAAAAACAAATTGAAATTCAGTGCAATACGGTTTGTATATAAAACAATCATTTGAATAAACATATACATAAATAGATAATCAGATGGACAATAATAAAACACAATCCTCCCAATACATAAGGACTTGTATGCGCACCATAAAAATATCCCTCACTGGGAACCAACTAAAGGATGACCACAAACATTAGCCTTGAAATAGATACCCTACCCAACCTTAGCAAAAACTCTCAGAAGATGATGATGCTAAAGATAAGATTTAACTCTCTGAACACTTAACGAAGAATACTAGTCTAGCCACTCCCACAGTAAAGAATGTTATAACGGACCATGCCTAAAAACACACGTAAACCAAGAGATAGCTTATTCCTAAAATTTCGCTTGAAGATGAAACGGGCCAAAACAACTCAATTCAACTTAATTTTAATAATTATTTAAATGGTTTCGGCTCTCGCTTTTGAAACATGAGAACACTTATGTTGCGAAGGAATCATATTTTTAAACAAAAAATATTATAATAAAGCGCTACTTCTGTATGGAGCACTGCCTTCTTAAAAATAAAAAAAAAATAGTAAGGAACGCGGATTATGCACCCAACGTGTTCTTTTCTATTTTCTGCATACCTGCGCACTTAAACATAATATATACATACACACACATATATATATATATATATATATATATAAATAATGAATTATATATAAATTATATACACACACACATATATATATATATATATATATAAATATATAAAATATATACAGACATATATATATATATAATAAATTATAATATATATACACACATATATATATATATATATAATAAATTATAATATATATACACACATATATATATATATATATAATAAATTATAATATATATACACACATATATATATATATAATAAATTATATATATACACACACATATATATATATATATATATATATAATAAATTATAATATATATACACACATATATATATAAATTATATATAATATCTACATATATATATATATATAATAAATTATATATAATATCTACATATATATATATATATATATAATAAATTATATATAATATCTACATATATATATATATAATAAATTATATATAATATCTACATATATATATAATAAATTATATATAATATCTACATATATATATAATAAATTATATATAATATCTACATATATATATAATAAATTATATATAATATCTACATATACATATAATAAATTATATATAATATCTACATATATATATAATAAATTATATATAATATCTACATATATATATAATAAATTATATATAATATCTACATATATATAATAAATTATATATATCTACATATATAATAAATTATATATATCTACATATATATATATATAATAAATTATATATAATATCTACATATATATATATATAATAAATTATATATAATATCTACATATATATATATATAATAAATTATATATAATATCTACATATATATATATATATATGATATATATATAATATATATATGATATATATATAATATATATATGATATATATATATATATATATATATATATATATATATATATATATATATATATAATACATAAATATGATATATATATTATATATATATAAGATATGAATATAATATATTAATATAAAAGTAAACTTTAAATTCAACTCTCAGAGGAGACATGTTGTTTCATTCTAGAAACATAGCTGTAACTGTTATATAATGATAAAATATACTAAGTTACTTAAAAATTGAAAACAGTAACTAAAAATATACAATATGACAAATAATAAAAAACTAGTAAAAATAAATTCATGTAAATTAATCCAAATAAAAAAAAAAAACTAATAAAGGGCTCTCGATAAATTAATCATCAGAAAAAACAAGATAATCAAACCAAATAATTAAAGGAAGTAATGAACAGATTAAAGACTGCTCCTGCCAAAATAATTGTTAGAATAAACTAGAGCAATCAACCCCAAAATTGAATAAATATCTTTATCTTCTCAAACCAAAACAAAACTTTTAAATAAATATATTAGATACAAAATAAAAGTTAATAATGAAAATAATAAAAATAAATTAACCCAAATAAATAAATTAAGAAATAAATGACTTCCGGTAAAATAACCGCCAATATAAACTACCCACAATGCACCACTGACCCGTATGCATAATAGCTGAGAAAAAAACAACACACATGGCCTGACGATTGCGACCAGCTTGAAAGAGTCTGTTGCCCTTAAATGTGGATTCAATGTTCACTTTTATATTTATACGTGCTCTATCTCAGATATTGAGTACTTTATCCCATAAATACAGCACACATTAAGACAATATAACATAATACATATATATTATATATGTATATATATTAAAAATATATATAACATACATATATATATATACATATATTATACACAATATGTTATACATATATATAATATACATATATTATACACAATGTTATACATATATATTATATATATATATATTATACACAACATGTTATATACATATAATATGAATATATATATTATACACGTTATATACATATATATAATATGAATATATATATTATACACAATATATATACACAATGTTATATATTAATATATATACGCCATGAGCAGTTATGAATATTCGAGATTCATGGAAGACTGAAGTTTATAAGCAGTAAATTCGACCTTGCCTACCAAACGCTTCTTTGTAGCCTAACGGTAAGGCACGTCAGCGTAAATGACGGTTCCGTATGGGATGCAGCTTAGAATCCTGTCAAAGAACGAATATTTTCTATGGAAATTTCTCGGACATTCAGGCCGGTAAATGTTATTTAATACTGTTTATTATAAACAGAGCATTTACTTAAATACTTGTATATATAAAAAGAACGATAAATATAAAAATGTCTTTAATAAATAAATTGTCGGACTTTGTCCATTTCGTAATACAATATGTTATACATATATATAATATATATATATATATATATATATATATATTATACACATGTTATATACATATATATAATATGAATATATATATATATATATATATATATATATTATACACAATATGTTACATACATATATATAATACATATATATATATATATATTATACATAATATGTTACATACATATATATAATACATATATATATATATATATTATACACAACATGTTATACATATATATAATACATATATATATATTACACACGTTATATATAAATATAACATATAATATATATATATTATACACAATATGTTATATATACAATATATTATACAAAATATGTTATATATATAATATATATTATACACAATATGTTATATATATATATATATTATACACAATATGTTATATATATAATATAGAATACATATATATGCTATATGCTATATATATAATATATATATTATACACAATATGTTATATACATATATAATAGTATACACCATGTTATATTTAATATATATATATATATATTATATGATGCACAATATGTTATATATATATATAATATATTATAGACAATATGTTATATTTAATATATATATATTATAGACACTATGTTATATTTATTTAATATATATATATATATATTATAGACAATATGTTATATTTAATATATATATATATATTATAGACAATATGTCATGTATATTTAATATATATATATAATACACAAGATGTCATATATATATATATATTATACACAATGTGTTATATACATATACTGTATAATATAGATATATATATATAATATATATATATAATATAGAAATATATATATATAATATATATATATAATATAGAAATATATATAATATATAAATATATATATATATATATAATATATATATATATAGAAATATATATATATAATATATATATATAATATAGAAATATATATAATATATAAATATATATATAATATATATATATATAGAAATATATATATATAATATATATATATAATATAGAAATATATATATATAATATAGAAATATATATATATAATATATTTATATATATATATATATATATAATATAGAAATATATATATATATTTATATATATATATAATATATATATATATATATATATAATATATATATATATATATATAATATATATCATACACAATGTTATATATATATATAATATATATTATACATATGTTACATATATATAATACATATAATACAGAAAATGTTATATATATAATACGTATATATTATACAGAAAATGTTATATATATAATACGTATATATTATACATAACATGTTACATAATATATATATATATATATATAAACTATACACAACGTTATATATATTATACACAATATGTTATGTATATATATATATATAATATATATATATATATATTAGGTTAGTGCAAAAATAATGACGTAATAATGTCGTTTTTGACGTTAAAAAATGTCAAAAAACGACATTATTACGTCATTATTCTTGCATCAACCTAATATCATACACAATATGTTATGCATATATATATATATATATATATTATACACAATATGTTATGCATATATATATATATATATATATATATATATAATTATACACAATGTTATACATATATATAATACACAATTTGTTATACATATATATATATATATTATACACAATATGTTATACATATATATTATACACAATATGTTATACAGATATATAATATATATATTATACACAATGTTATACATTTATATTATATATCATACACAATGTTATACATATATATAATATATATGTATATATTATACACAATATGTTATACATATAATATACATATCATACACAATATGTTATACATATATAATATACATATCATACACAATTTATTATACATATACAATATATATGTATATATTATACACAATGTTATACATATATATATGTATATATTATATACAATATGTTATACATACATATATATATATTATACACATATATATATATTATACAAGTTATACATATAATATACATATACATATATATATATAATATACATATTATACACGTTATACATATAATATACATATATATATATAATATACATATTATACACGTTATACATATAATATACATATTATACATATATATATATAATATACATATTATACACGTTATACATATTATATAATATATATATATATATTATACACAATGTTATCCATTATTATACACAATATTTGTATATATATATATATATTATGCACAATATATTTATATAATACATATATGTATTATGCACAATAATTTATATATATATGATCTATATATATATTATACACAATAAGTTATATAGATATGATCTCTCTCTATATATATATATATATTATACTCAATAAGTTATATATATATGACCTCTCTCTCTCTCTATATATATATATATATATTATACACAATAAGCTATATATATACTATCTCTCTCTCTCTCTATATATATATATATATGTATTATACACAATAAGTTATATATATATGATCTCTCTCTCTCTCTCATATATATATATATATATATATATATATATATATATATATATATATATATATATATATATAATATATATTTGGTTGGATTGATGTGAGTTTGTGACCCTGAGTTTCACACTTTTGCATTCATCAGACAAACTGATTAAATTTTTAAAAATTTGGGGTTTATGTTGTGTGTATTTGTGTTATTGTGGTAGTGGGGGAAATCATCATTGTGATGTCACTCATGCTAATGGAAACATATATGCGTGTCCATACACCTGATGAGGTATGTAGATACACATACACACTTGCTCATCTGCTGGGGCTCATACAGCTATAAACATATGTGGACAGTATGTGATTTGACATATGTATGTATATGGGTGGTGTTGTGTCTATACATAATTATTCATCCCGATAGAACATCTTTGAAGAACAGGAACTGTTTTGGATTATGCAAATTTATTTAATCAATGTACAAAAGGATAATGTATGTGCAAATTTTGACAGGGTTCTGAGCCTAATTACTGAATGGTTGTTTGGTAATATGGTTCAATTTAAGAATCAACGTTTAATCCTGAATATATGCATTTAAAGTGTCTAAATCAGTTAAAATAGGAAACCCGAGACATCTATAAAAATTGTCAATTGTGGGTGACAGAATATAGTGGATGTGTCAAAGTGACATATCCCAAGGCAGTGTAGAGCATCACCCCGGTAACATGTGGCCAAGTAGTTGACAAGCAATATGGTTTCAGCTTTACCCGATCTGCTGCTCACATGCTCATGGCCATAACTGAATTTGTATATCAAGTGCTTCACAGTAATGGAGAAGCTCAAGCTGTGGCTCTAGATATCTCTAAAGCATTTGATATGCTTTGGCATGCTGGACTTCTTCGTAAGCTTCAGGGATATAGCATTACAGGATAATTATTTGACTTCATACAATCATTCCTGTCAAACTGTGACATGAACATTGTTTTAAAAGGGTTCTCCTCCAGCTCCTTTATCACAAACACTGATGTTCCCCAAGGCTCTATCTTGGGCCCTACACTGTTCCTAATCTTCATTAATGACTTTCCCGAAGTCATCAGTTCCCAATTAGGCATCTACATGGATGACACAACCATTTACTCCCGCCTCAATAGTAAATCTGGTATCATTGGCAAAACTAACCTGGCTTTCGGTCTTGAAAATGACCTCCAATTTGTGGTCGACTGGAGTAGGAAATGGCTTGTAAACTTCAATGTCTCCAAAATTAAACTGCTCTTATTTACCCACCACAGAGATCTCTCGCTTCCTCCCATCAGAATGCCCGATACCTAACTCCATGAGAGTGCTTCGTTGTACCTGCTTGTTCTCATGCTGTCCGCTGATATGAGGTGGAACAAATACATAGACTCAATAGCTTCATCTACTGCAAGGAAAATTGGTCCTGTGTTGTACCAGAATGTTTTTCTTCATCTGAGTCCATCCTTCCAATTTATAAATGACTCATCTGCCCTTGCATGGAATATTGCCGTCATATACAGTCTAGTGTCCCCACTGTAAGTCTCAAGGTCCTCGACAAAATCCAGAAATGGATATGCAATGTGATACGTCCTGCTTTGGCATCTTGTGTACATCACTTTCTCACAGATGTGCCACGGCTTCCTTCTGTCTTTTCTATAAGTATTTTGACGGCAACTGATAAGTTGCTTTTACTGGTTCCCAAACTGCATGAATTTAAACTAGTTACTAGGTTAGCATCTCGGTCTCACTCTTTCACTGTCAAAATGGATTCTTCTTCTCAAATGGCTTATTCTCTCGCACTTCCTGTCTGTGAAACTGTCTTCCTCTTACTTGCTTCCTTGATAACTATAATCTTCAAATATTCAAGTGTAATGTCAATTGACATCTTCTGATACCTTCATCTTGTTCTCCGTCCTTCTCTTTATCCTCGCCCCAAACACGCCTCTTTACTCGTTCTCTACTCTCTGTAACCCCTTCGTGCTAGTGGCACTTCCACCTTGCTTGGTGTGAAATGCTTAGAGAAAAAAAAAAAGAAAGCACAATTGGACTTTGTCAATTTACTGATTGTGTTTTGCTTAGCTGAATATGAATTTCATTCAGTTACTGACAGTAAATTTTGGCAGTGATGCTTTGCTTAGATTCCAGAAAGCTGTAATGGATAACACCAACAGCAGACCCCCAGACAGTTGCCATAATCTGTTGATGCAATTTTGGTTTTTGAAAGTACTTGGCACCTTCATCATAATCAAACCACTGAGCTGATCATTTACAATTGTCACAAAGAATACATTTTTCATCAAAAGTTACTATTCAATCAAGAAATTCAAATTTTGCTGATGCAACATTGAACACATTTCAAAACATCCAACTCTTTGACATTTACAGAGTTCATGTGGACCCCATTTATAGAGTTTCTTCCTCTTACCTTGAGATGGTCCAATATTTTTGAAATGCCAACATCCATTATCTAAGACATTACTCTGACACTTTGATGTGGGTCTTTGACAAGTGTTTTCAGATGTTGTCATTATCAGGTGGACATTCTCCTCTACCACCTTGATTGTCAAGGCTTGTATTCTTGTCGTAGAACTTTTAGAAAACAGTGCTATACTGTCTGGTTACAAGTGGATCCCTCTATTAAAATTGGTAGCAATTTGACAAACATTATAACCAAGATTGAAATCATGCAAAAAAAACAAAAAAAAACAAAAACAACTACAAAATGTAAACACACCTTTTCTTTCTTCATGTTTAAGATGAATGCTATGTTTTATGTTAAATTCTGAAAGAAATTGATATAAAATTAACCAAGTGTATACTTTAATCATTTGGAATGAATAATATATATATATATATATATATATATATATATATATATATATATATATATATATATATTATTTTGAAACTGTCATATATTAGAACAAAAGGTTTATTCTAAAAGATTTCTGAACAATCTAATTGTTGAACTTTTGGATATTATCTAGAAGATATTAGACAGTAGTAAGTATATAGCTGTGTTAGAAATAGATGAATGAAGAAATAATATAGAACAGAAATTTTCTCATCATATACAATGTAACTTGGTCAAGTTTATTATTTGTGACTTTATATGAATTATACGCACGGACTAAAAAGTTCATGGATTAACTATGAAGGAGTGATCATAGAGCTGTGAAATCCTGTTTGCATTAATTTCAACTCTTCTCATTAACAACTTCATTGTTTCTTCCCAGGTAAACTGATATTTGACTGTTCAAAGGAAACTTTAAATGTAACTTCATGCGTCTTCTCTTGAAAATGGACAAAATTTGACATTGTAGTGTTATCAAGTACCAGCAGAAAAAGAATTTTTGTTCCAAGGACATTCATGCAGACATGGTTGTTAAATGAAGGGATGACACTCCAGCTTTAGCAAAAGTACAAAAATTGGGCAGCTGAATTTTGGAGGGGAGTCTTGAAGATGACCCAAAGTTTAGGATGCAAAAGGCATTGTGCTTATTGACTATCTTCAAGCAGGGCCACACCATCACTGGAGAGTACTATGCCAACTTGTTGAAGCAGTTATGAAAAGCTATCAAGATTAAATGCCCAGGAAAACTGATGAAAGGTGTCTTGTTTCATCAGGACAATGCACCAGCACAAAGCTTAAGTGGCTGGTGTACATAACTGTGACTTTGAACTGGTTTATCACCAACCCTATTCTAATTATTTGTCCCCATCCGACTATCCTCTGTTCCCCAACATGGGGAGGAACAAAAAAAAAAAAAAAAAAGAAAAAAACAGAAGTAAAGTTTCTTGACCAATGGGATCCAAGCAATGACAACACCAAAGGAAAAAGTGCGTGTTAAAAAAAATAAACCTTATTAGGTGACATTCCATGAGACTATCTTGGTCAGCCTACAAACTTTTCAGTTGATCTTTGTAGTTCTTTTCTGACATTCTCTTTCAACTTTAAACACTTCTAAGGCTTTATTTTGTTCACCTGCCCTTTCTTTTGTTTACTTTCTGTTCTTCACCTGATACCTTTACCTGGATACATTTTAAACATTCATGATAAAAAGATACGAGGCTGGTCATCTTTCCATATTACTCAATGCAACTGTCTTTTGGCAAAAGCAGCATGTTTCTACTCAAATCGTCGTTCATTCATATGACCTATGAAGAAGACAATTCATGATTAAGGCTTTGGACCATCCATTGATTCGTTTTACAGTTTACCAGCCTTTTGCTGGTCACTTAAAACCAGAAAATATTTTTAGATTGTAAGATTTTTTTTTTTTGAAGATAATGATTTACTGATACAAGTCCCGCTAATTAACCCATAGCTGAGGGTAAAAGAGGTAGATTCATACCTTTCCCAAGGGTATTTGCATGTAAGTGAATATCATGAACCTGGCTGGAATCGGAACTTTGTGCTCCGATTTTCAATTCCGTGCCGTTATTAATTACACTGCCTGCACATCCCTGCTTACAGCACCTGGTATTCTCAAAATCAGAATTTAAAGAAAAGTATAACTGAGCTGCTGTATGACATCTCTCCTCCTTTATGGCAGCAAACGTTGGACGAAAAGACTCGAGGCAAGGAGGCATGGTTCTCCAGAAGAATGCTAAAGATACCTTGGACCAAGCATGTGAGCAACAATGAGGTTCTGGAGAGGATGCAAACAAGGAGGATGTTTATACTTAATATCAGAAAGATGCTGAAATTTCTGGGACATGTAATGAAAAAGGAGGGCCTGGAGAATCTGATACTCACAGGTGGAATAGAAGGAAAGAGAGAGATAAGAGAAAGAAATGTATGACATACCTGGCAGGTTTAAGGAAGTGGATGACAGAATGTGGTCTGGGGGAAGGTGGCAGAGAGACAAAACTTATTGAGGGCTACAAGGGATAGGGGGAAGTAGAGAGCCATGATCACCTACATCCTGAAGGGACACGGTACATAAAAACAAAGAAGTTGTGCTTTAAGCTTTCTGAAAATTGTTAGTCTCTTCATTTGAGAACAAGAGGACTTAGCACTTATACTTAACATCAGGAACAGGCAGCTGAAATTTCTGGGACATGCAATGAGAAAGGAAGGTTTGGAGAATCTGCTACTCACAGGGTAATTAGAAGGAAAGAGCTAAAAGGGAAAGCAACACATAACTTATTGAGAGCTACAAGGGATAGAGGAAAGTGGAGAGCCATGGTTGTCTACGTCCTGAAGGGACACGACACATAAAAAAGACATTTTTATTAAAATTTAACTAATCCCAGAAAACAGATATTTTATATATATATATATAACAAATAACATTTAGTATTTTAAAACAATTTTCAATCTGAAAAAAGAATATGCTACTCAATGTAATGATTTACTAAGCATATCTTTGATGTAGCATAAAGTATAGGGCACCCAGTGAGGATCAAACTAGCTTCTCAATCATAATTGATCTATTAGGTTGGTGCAAAAATAATGACGTAATAATGTCGTTTTTTGACGTATTTTTTTAACGTCAAAAAACGACATTATTACGTCGTTATTTTTGCACCAACCTAATAGTATCTGCTGTGGCATTCACCCGGTCAATTGACAGAGTTCCAGCAAGCCTGCTGCCTCAAAACAAATGATTGACCAGTCATAGCAGAGGTTGGTATCCATCTGGACATGCAAAAGCATAGTAGGATTTTTAGTGGGGAATTTGAATTCACAAGTCCTACGCTCTGACTTGAGAAAAAAGGACATTCCTATCACTTGCCTCATCTCTACACAATCTGTTGAACAATAATTCCCACCGGTGGGGCATGGTAGTGTTTTGGGGAGCATTTGTAGGATGTGCATCCTTCAGCTTACTATAACAACATGAGTTCAAATTTCATTTTGCATTATTATTTCATGATTAAAATGATCAAAGTATATTAGAGAAACTTTCATTCAAATATTTTATATTTCTGCCTTTCAGTTCTCTATAATATATTTTGAAACTATACATGTCTGTTTTTTTTTTTTTTTTTTAAATTTTTCTCTTTCATGGATGCCATGTTCTTTTGAGACTTGTTTAGAGACCAAGTTAATGGCCTTTTAAGCTTCCTTCCTGTGAATTGCAGTAACATTTTGGATATGTAAGAATTAAATATTACAGGTAGTTCACCAGAATTTTAGAAATACCAAAGATGGGCATGGACCAAAATTGGTTAGTAACCACTGCTGTAGAAGACTGTGCTTTAGTTTCTGCATCAACCCACAATTCATCAGCAGTTATAGTTATCTTGAAAGAAATTTCATTGCCCTTGAGTGAAATCTAATGATATCACATGTCAACAACAATTGTCCTCATTAGTGAAAAGAGCATTTGACAAAGTTTCACAAGGTAGCAACATTTATAATTACTATGCAATTGAGATTTAGATAGTACCTCATCAACAAGATGCTCTGTCTGAATTTACGAGATGAGGAGTTATTATTTACACTATATTCGGACCATTGCCATCATCTTTGATATCACAACTTTTCAGCCATTGTACCCTCTAGCCTTCCTCAGGTGTATATCAATCTAGGTAACATTCAGTCTATTATCTCATAGTCTAGGTGATTAAAAAGTTGGTTCACAAATTTGGTGACAGTAATCATGAGTTCAATTCCTGGGCCAGGCAGTGTGTACTTTAACTCAGTAGAAACTGGCAAACAATAACTGAACAGTACTAAAAATAAGGCCTAGAGAAGATATCCCTAGGGCAGTGCAATGAGAGCACTCTACCCACTTAGATTAAATAAAGGGTTCACTTCAGAATTCCCTGTGGGTTACTCAGACCGATAAACACCTGAGTGGGCCGGAGGGCATAATGGCTGAAACACTGTGATAACAATAACAATGATGATAGACAATAGTCTGAATATAAATAGTGTGAAGAACAAAATGCTGTCTTATGATGGTATTCATAAAGAAACATTTTGTTCATGCCTCTGAAGAACTGTTGACATGGATCTCATCTTTAAAAAGCTTCAAAACATTAGAAATTAATCAAAATATTAAAACTTCAACAAAACAATTAAATGACCTGCGATTTAAAAAAAGAAAAAAAATGTTTTAGATAAAGATTTTGGTATTTATACATTTTCTTTGTCTTCTTCCTACATTTCCTTAATTTCTAAGTGTCGCCCTCTTCCTACGTTTCCTTCATTGTCGTCCTTGTCCTACATTGTAGTCTTCTTCCTAGGTTTCCTTCCTTGTCGTCCTCTTCCTAGCAACGTTTCATTTCTTGTCGTCCTCTTCCTATCAGCGTTTCCTTAATTTCTAAGTGTCGCCCTCTTCCTACGATGTTTCCTTCATTGTCATCCTCTTCCTACATTTCCTTAATTTCTAAATGTCGACCTCTTCCTACAACGTTTCCTTCATTGTCTTCCTACAACGTTTCCTTCATTGTAGTCATCTTCCTACAACGTTTCCTTAATTTCTAAGTGTCATCATCTTCCTAGAACATTTCTTTGATTTCTAAGTATCATCTTCCTTGAATGTCCATCTTAAAAAAACTGACTTGGCTCTCATCCCAAGCTTCAAAACATTTGAAATTCATCAAAATATTAAAAACTTCATCAAAGATCAAAACAGAATTAAATGAGTTGCAATTAAAGAAGAAAAACAAACTGGCATTAAATTTGCTTTTAAATGAACAAACAAAATCTGTTTTAGATAAAAATTTTGGGGATTTATACATTTTTCTTTTCTTTTTTTTGTCTATATTTTTCCTTCAGCATTGGACAACCGACTTTATTCACTGCAATCTGTTACTATGAACCTTATTTTCAGTGGCTACATGTATGCGAGTCGTTATCCCAGTTTGTTTTCTTAAACAGTAAAATTAATAACTATCCTAGATCAAGAAGTCTTACTAAAGAAAACTGCCAAGAATTGAATCTGTGTCCAGAGCTGGATTATGATGTTTTGGGACTCCTAAGCTAATTAGATTATACCCCCCACCTCACTGAAACAAAACAACCCCCTAACTTGCCCACACTCGACTTGGATATTTTTTTTTTTTTTTTTTACTCATGATATATTTTAGTGACATTTACATAGTTTGAAGTAAACTTATTGCAAATTCTTAAAAAAAAAAAAAAAAAAAAAAAAAAAAAAAAAAAAAAAGAAAAAATACCCCAAAAAACATACTATCTTTTGTCAATAAAATCATTCTTCAAGAAATGCTACTATTTTACTATTTATTGTAAACCAAATTAGCACACATTTCAACATAACTATAAAAAAAAAGAAAAGATTTTTTATAACCAGCATTATAGCAATAAAACAATCAAAATAAATATGAGTTTGTCATAATGATGTCATTTTGGTTTATGAAACTATTTAAAATTTATTATTGAAATCTAAAAAATGAAAATCATTGCTTTATGAAAATTTTTAAGATTTAAACTTTCTGAATTAAAAATCAAACATGTTATCTACTAGAAACACAATGACACAAACTAAAACATTCCTCCTGTATCCTCATCATCCCCTTGACTTTTGTAACCATAGGGCAGATCTGAATGCTGAAGCCACATCAACTATTTTCCACGAAGGTCTATCAATGACAGCCATCAGCAATTCTGGTACAGTCATTGCTGTCCATTATTTGACATTGTCCAACTAGTTTTTGTGTAGACGCCCTCTCTTATGTTCATCTTCAAGAGTGACTTGCATGATGGACTTGCACAGGCTGTCATACCTTGTAATGTGTCCAAACCAAGCCATTTTTCTCTGTTTGACAGCGGTGAGGTTCCTAGTGGCCCATAAAACTTCCAACACCTTTTCTAGCACAAAATCATTGTTTTTTTGTTGCCATTAGAAAATGCCAAGGATTTTTCTTGTGTATTTGTTGGATCTTGGATCCTTCATAGCATCAAGTGCCCATGTTTCACAGCCATATAGGAGAATGGAGACCAATCAGCGGTTGCACAGTCTGTACTTTGATTGAAATTGGATTTTTTTTTTTTAAATTGATCTCACCCCATGCGAGGCATTAAAGCCATTGAGACACAAGGGGGTTTTTACTGGGTGTAGAAAAGTTAGAAACAGAAACAACATTGCTATAGAACGAGAAAAAAAAAAAAAAAAGAAGAGTACTCAGGAGAACAGTAGATATTGATTGATATTGCATTTAAATTGAATTCACCCCATCAAGGCAGTAAAGTCACCGAGATACAACGGGAAGAGTTAGAAACAGAAACATTGCTAAAGACCAAGAACAAAAGAGTAATTGGGAGGACAGTTGATAGTGATTGATATTGCATTTAAATTTTTGTAAATTAAAATAATCTGGAAAGTATGGAGCCAGAAGGGAATTCGATAAGCGAGAAAAGGAACTGTTAGCATAGATATTGCAGCTATATCCTACCAACTTAACTGTCAATTGAAGACATCTTGATTCCAATTTAGTACTGCACTTAAATTCAAAAAGGTCAAGGTACCCTAGCGCAGAGCTCACCCGAACAATTGATATCATTTCAGTTTATGAAACTATTTAGAAGTAATAACATGTACAAAATTAAAAGCATGGCTTTATAAAATCTTGAGGAGCTCTAGGCTGCAGCCTATGCTAGCCTAAAGGAATGCCTCTTTCCATCAGAGAAACTGCTTTTGGGGAGGTTATAAGTTTTATTTAGTAGGGATTCACGATCTAGCCTGGGTTCTTATTAATTTCACTGTTTAAGAAAATAAAAATAAACAGGTGTAGCAAGTAAAATACGTGTATCCATGGAAAATAATGTTTATAATAAATAATGTTAGATTAAAAGCATTATCACTAATCTATGGAAACCAGAAGAACCTTCATTTGTCCCCTCCATGATATGATGTAATTTTGGTTGTTTATTTTTTTTTTTTTTGTAGCATATCATTCTCTCCAGGTTATTTAATGTCAACATCTAAATATTTTGTACGCAATTTTATTTCATCTTTTTGGGTGGCCAGAGATAATTAGTGATGCAAGTCTCTCTAATTAACCCATAGTTGGGGGTGAAGAGATGGATCCATACCTTTCCCAAGAGTATTTGTATGTAAGTGAATATAACATGCTGAACAGGAATTGAAACCCAGTTCTCCGATTAACAATTCTGAGCCATTATCTATTTTGCCACCAACACATCCAAGCTTACAGCAACTGGTATTCCCAAGCAGTCACACACATAAATACTGACCAGGCTCGGTGTTGCTTAACTGATTATTATATAGGAACCAGTGTTTCAATGTGATGTGGCCGTAAGATGATATGAAGCAAGACTATTCTCCAAGAGTAGTAATCTATATTCTACTGCATAGGTGTTGGCATGGAGACAAGTATTTCGACATGAGGACAAAACTGTCGGTTTATTCTTGAAAGATTAAAGTTTTGTCAATTTTTCTTTTTTTTTATTTTATTTATTTAAAAAAAAAAAAAAAATTAGCATTGTCTTAATTCCTTTGAGAAACAAGATTCCTGAGGTAACAACAACAAAGAATAAAACAATTACGTTCTTGAGGGAGGTTTTAAATTTGGGAAAAAAAAAAAAACAACAATAGCAACCAATAGTAAAATTAATAGTAGCAACAGCGGTATGTTGATTTTTGTTTTTTTTGTTTTAATGTTACTAACGACAATATGTGGCATCAATTTGCGTCAATTGAGGGAGCAGAAGCTTCACCTTCCGTCGATAGGAAGGATCCTGACGTGTCTTTTTGTTCTGATCATACCATATCAAATTTTGTTCAAGGTAAACAGTCCGCAATTCTGACAGAGAGACCAATTCCTGTAAATCATCCCAGTTGAAAACTTGGTTATTGTTGAACTGGAAAAAAAAAAAAAAAAGTGGGAAATTGAGGTTAGAAAAACCTGCAGCATGATACAGAAGGAACAAGTTGCATTTTGCTAATATGAACATTTATTACAAACATTAAAAAATTAATCAACTACTGGAAAGGCATTTCAGGCATTTCATTAGGGTCTTCCAAAAAGGTTGCAGTCAAGACTGGTACATACTACTCCCAATTGTGGGTCCCGGGAAATCCTCGCTATCTTAACATTTGCTTTTTTACTTACATTTTTGTACAAATATGTGAATTTGATTTTGCTCAAGCTAAAGAATATATACACACTATACACACACACTATACACACACACTGTACACACTAACTATACATACACACTATACACACTAACTATACATACACACTATACACACTAACTATACATACACACTATACACACTAACTATACATACACACTATACACACTAACTATACATACACACACACACTACACACACACACTACACACACTGTATAAAATTTACTAATTTTTATGGAGGATGGTGAATGTGCTAAAATTATTCAACTTTTTAAGAAGAAATAAATATTTCTAGCAATGTTAAAATTTGCTGTAAAACATTGATTTATTTGTGATGGAACTATATGTACTATATGTCTCCAATTTTTATTTAGATGTATTGTATTTATTTAAAATTTTTCTAGTTGAATTGTTTGCCTATATTGCATATGATCCATTATTGTAACTAACATAAAACAGGATATTTCCAGACTATTTCTCATGGGTAAAAAAAAAAAAAAAAGATAAAAAAAAAAAGCAGAAAATGCCCCATCACTAGACATGGAAAAATAGGTTGTTTATAATGACAAGATCCAACATTAACTGAGGGTGACAACACTACAAATGAATTTTGGATTCTTTGTCAAAACCAAAATTTGGAGACACGGAAAAAAAAAATGTTTTTCCCAATAATATAAGACAAATTGCATTATCTTTCAACCATGAGAGTAGAGCGGCCTATAAGGAATATTTAATATTTCTTCAATGAAAATGATATATATATATATATATATATATATAAATAAAAAAAAAAAAAAAAAAAAAGAAAGAAAGAAAGAAAGAAAACTCACCCAGAAATCGACTAAGTTTTTTAAGTGACTGACATTTTCAATCTTTTGGATTCTATTACAAGCCAAGTCCAAAACTGTTAGTTGCATCTGAAAAGTATGTCACAAAAAGATAACTACTTGTGAAGAAATATGAAAAATTCTAAAAACAATCTTTCTAGTATATCCCTAATATAGAAACATTAAGAACACTGGCCTAATTGTATAGAGCTTATCTTTTAGAGAAACAAAATGGTGATCCTTTCATTTATTTGGTTAAGTAATTCTCTGTATACCTTTAACAAATTAGGCAAAGAAACTCAGACAAGTTTTCATACAAAGTTTTTCTGAATTTTCATATTTCCTGCTTAGAACTGTTTTGATAATTTCCTGTTAACAAATCTTATTTTTCTGTATTAACAATAAAAATTTCCCTTACAAGTAGGAAATTATTTTACTTTAAATGTTTTTCAACAACCTAATATAGTTCCCGAATTTCTTTGAAATACTGTCATTACTATTCATTTTATACACAAGTATTTCTTTCATCTTATTTCTGTTAAATTTTCATTGCATCTCTCAGATCATTGTTAAGCAAGCAGTGCGACTTGGAAATAAAGAAAAAAGGTTCCAGTGAAAAGGTTGTAGAATAACAAGCTGAAAGATGTATTCAAAATCAAGAAATAAAGAAGAGAAAAGACAAAAATTAATGATTCCTCTCACTCCTTGTTTGAATGATTTTTTTTTTAATACAATAGACATTATAGGAAGACGGGGGGGGGAGGATTGCAGTTGAAATCTGACAAAACAACGAAGATGAGGATATGGTTTCAAACTAACAGAGGAAAAACTATGACAAAGTGGAGACCGTTTTCATGTGATGTGCCTCAACCTTTAGGGCTTCATCAGATTAATGTTTTGGTTGATGCAAATACACCTGATCAAGAAGGGAAGATCCGCCCCTCCCCGACTAAAATTGTTATTGATATATAAAAATATATATATCGTTTCTCCATAATTTATCTGCTCACAAACTTTTTCTTGTGTTGAGATTAGAGTGTAAGGGAGATAATCAAGGTTTCTTCACAAAGTCATTGCAATTGAAAAAAAGCAAAAATTACTTACATTGTTTGTCAATCCTTCCAGTTTATCAATACCATTGTCACTCAGGTAGAGTTCATCAAGGTTTACTAATGATTCAAGACCTTCAATCTTTCTTATACGATTGCTCTTTGTAAAAAAATAAAGAAAATATAGCAGAAATATATAAACAGAAAAAGCATGTTTTTTTTTTTTTTTTTTATTTTGAGTAGAAGGATTGACCATGAAGATGTAGAGGGTGGTAAAATCTATTAAGAAAAGAATAGGAATAATAATCAGAGAGAGAGAGAGCGTGTGATTTTGTTAATAATAATAATAATAGGATTACATAGATTTTTTTTTTTTTTTTTTAAATTATTTCATCACATGCAAGGCAGTAAAGCCACTAAGAAACAAGAGGTTACTGAGTGTGAAAGAATAAGAAAAAAAGAAAAACATTAAGAAGCAAAAACAATAAAAGAACAGAAATTAAGAAGACTAGTTATCAATTAACATTGCATTTAAATTTTTGAAGATCAAAGTTGACTAGAAAGTATGGACCGAGAAGAGAGTTCCACAAGCGAGAAGTTTAAGAAAAGTAAAAGTTAGGATAGAACTTATGGTTACATGTAGCCATTTCAAACATAAAATGATGAGACTGTGCTTAAATTCATATAATCTCGGTACCATAGCAAAGAGTTCATCCAAAATATTACCATGAAAGCATTTATTTTTTTACAATAATATTCACCCTGTACAATGCCTAAGAGCCACTCGAGGTAGAGGGTTACAGAATAAAATTGATTAATAGATAAATTTGTTTTTTATTGCTTATAAACCCTTCACAATTTATTCAAAACCAGAAAATAGTTTTAGATTGTAAGAAGCTTTTTTTTGCGTTTGGGAGATAATAGTTTAGTGATACAAGTCTCACTAATTAACCCATAGTTGGGGAAGAAGAGTAGGATTCATACCTTTCCCAAGGGTATTTGCATGTAAGTGAATATAACAAACCCAACAGGAATTGAAATTAGCTCTCTGATTAAAAATTCTAAGGCATTATCCATTACACCACCTGCACATCCAAGCTTACAGCACCTGGTATTCTTAAGCTGTCACTGATCAAGGTACTGACCAGGTTCATTGTTGCTTAACTGTGGGTAATTCAGTTTGCCAGTCGTTTGCAATGACTGAAATGGATTCAAGTGCTTGCTTTCGTCCAGTCCTCCAGTCTACCAACTGAGCTGTTGCTAGTGACCTCTTATTCTTTTGGCCTCGTTAATATGCATGTATGTCGTCACGCCAACAACATGATCTGCCTTCCTCCCAGACTCGCTATTTATGCCTGTGTCGGGGGCAACTAAAATTTGCATATGAGACTTACTTTTTGTTCGCCCAAGACTTCCGTTTTTATAAATTCAAGCTGGCTTGAATTCTTAGTCTTTTTTATTTTTTTCCTTTGTACATCTGCCTGTGATATAGGAATTTCAGAATAATCCATTTCTCTTTTAATGCCGGTAGCAATCTTTCAACAGGACCCGACATGCCAAGCAAATTCGCTTATGCGGAAGGTAAGTTTTCTCATTCCTCATATTAACCTTGGTGATTACACAGCAACCAGTGTTTCAATGTCATGTTGATGTAAGCCTACAGAGTTAAGAGACAATTTCTGAGGATATGTGAGGAAGATAATGGTTAACCCTAAGCTTGAACAGGTTAAGGTTGTAGTGATCGGAGAAGTATCCTTTTGAGAGATCTACAAAGCAGTAGTTCATGAGAAGCTGTTGTTCAAGTGAAACTTGCATCTCACCATTAGAATAGAAAAGGGAATGAGGGTGGTTTGCTTAAATGAGTGTGGCATGATCAGTCATAGCAGTAAAGGTTAGAACTGGTGGAACTAAGGAATGTAATTCATTTGATTACTTCTCATGGAAATAGCGACAGAGCAGCAAGAGGTTTGCAATGTTTTGTCTGTTGGAAAGGGGTTGTAGTGTGGAAAATAATTTATCAGCCACAAGGCCATGTAGAGGCTGTATTGAGACTGACAAGTGAAGACTGGGCAGCTCCAGCCCATATATGGTAGCAGTACTTCATTTTTTTTTTTTTTTAGCTTGATTTGGCTCTTGTAAAGCTAGAAGATAGCAGGAGGAGTCAGATACCTACTAGAGTGTTACAGGTAAGCAACCATTTTTCCAGCATTTTTAGCAATGAATGATATTTGCAAGTCCATTCTGAGATTTGCAGTGAGCTTAAGCCACAATAGACGTCCAAGGAATCCCCTGTACATTGTGATAGACAAAAATTCAGGGCCGCTTGGGGATAATGGAATGCGACTAGTTTGGCTTTTGTGTCACTGAATGTGATCAGCCCACCCTCCGCCACTGCACTGATCTGTTAAAAGTTAGGTCAGATAAGAGATCAGCTGCCAGGCTCTTGTCATTTTTATTTGAAGTGGGAATATTTTGAAATTAACTGATTAAAAAGGTATAATGCCTGTATCATATAAATATTTTGAAATGACTAACTGAAATTTTGAAAACATTTTGATATTATCTGCAGCGATTATTATCAAGTATAAAAAAATTTGTTCCAATATTCATGGCAGAAAAGTTTGGTAAGGATTATGCCATTGATATTTGGTAAAGAAGGTGAGTAGGGACTATTTTTTGTAGATGTGAAAGAGAGGCATTGACAGAGGGATGATGTGGGAGTAAAGAGAGAAGCACTGAGAGAAGGCAGCAGGGGTAAAGAGAGAAGCACTGAGAGAAGGCGGCAGGGGTAAAGAGAGGGGCACTGACAGGAGGCGGCAGGGATAAAGAGAGGGGCACTGACAGGAGGCGGCAGGGATGAAGAGAGGGTCACTGACAGGAGGCGGCAGGGATGAAGAGAGGGGCACTGACAGGAGGCGGCAGGGATGAAGAGAGGGGCACTGACAGGAGGCGGCAGGGATGAAGAGAGGGGCACTGACAGGAGGCGGCAGGGATGAAGAGAGGGGCACTGACAGGAGGCGGCAGGGATGAAGAGAGGGTCACTGACAGGAGGCGGCAGGGATGAAGAGAGGGTCACTGACAGGAGGCGGCAGGGATGAAGAGAGGGTCACTGACAGGAGGCGGCAGGGATGAAGAGAGGGTCACTGACAGGAGGCGGCAGGGATGAAGAGAGGGTCACTGACAGGAGGCGGCAGGGATGAAGAGAGGGTCACTGACAGGAGGCGGCAGGGATGAAGAGAGGGTCACTGACAGGAGGCGGCAGGGATGAAGAGAGGGGCACTGACAGGAGGCGGCAGGGATGAAGAGAGGGGCACTGACAGGAGGCGGCAGGGATGAAGAGAGGGGCACTGACAGGAGGCGGCAGGGATGAAGAGAGGGGCACTGACAGGAGGCGGCAGGGATGAAGAGAGGGGCACTGACAGGAGGCGGCAGGGATGAAGAGAGGGGCACTGACAGGAGGCGGCAGGGATGAAGAGAGGGGCACTGACAGGAGGCGGCAGGGGTAAAGAGAGAAGCACTGAGAGAAGGCAGCAGGGGTAAAGAGAGAAGCACTGAGAGAAGGCAGCAGGGGTAAAGAGAGAAGCACTGAGAGAAGGCAGCAGGGGTAAAGAGAGAAGCACTGACAGGAGGCAGCAGGAATAAAGAAGAGAGGGGCACTGACAGGCGGCAGCAGGGATAAAGAGAGTGAAACAGATGGTCGGTTGAGAAAGTGTATTCTAGTTAATTTGACCATAAACCCAATTAGAAAAGACAGGTTGTTTTGGCTGTCAATGACTGATGTGACTATACAGTCACTGACACAGATACATTTGCTATAGACAAAGAGCGTAATATCAACATACATTTCTATAAGTCTTGAAGAAAGAAAATTCCACATTTAAGCTGATTTTAACAAATTCAAAATATTTCACTTCAGAAATAACATTAATACTGTATATTTTTAATTAAACATATCCACAGTAAATCAAGGAAGTATTATATATCAGTCATATGGATGTGAGTTTGTAACCCTGGGTTTCACGCTTTTGCGATCAGACAAACCGTTTGTATAATGATCACAAAAGTGTGAAACCCATGGTTACAAACTCACATCCATACAACTGAATATATTAGTTCTATCACTGATATTGAGCAATTTCCAATAAGTACTGCGCATATATATATATATATATATATTTGAATGTTCAAGAAAATCTTACCTGTAAGCTCAGAGTAGTGAGGTTAACAAGTTTGTCCAAACCTTCAATTTTAGTGATTTTATTTTTCCCAAGGTACAGTCCAGTCAAATTAGTTAAGCCATCTAAATTTTCAATAGCCTAGAGTAAAAAAAAAAAAAAAAAAACAATGTATAAATATCTCAAAAGATACCCTTGCCAAAAAATTTGGAAACCAAATCATTTAAACTTTGAAAAAATGCAAAATTCTTTTAAAATTTCAATCAAAAAGAAAAGATTCTTAAATATATGCTTATGCTACTAGATTATAAATAGTTGGGAAACAATTACTTTGACAAGAGTATCAGCTTTGTCAAATGTTTGTAACTCATGAGAATTAAAAAACAACTTGAGCACACAAAAGAAGTAGAAATGGGAAAGAAAACAGAAGGAAATTGGAGATTTTTGTTCAAAAAAAATTCTTTTAACAGAAAGTTGAGTTGCATGATTTTATCGCACTTAAATAAACTTTTGGGGTGGTGGTGCGTGTTTGTGTGTGGGGCGGGGGTGATCGTTTTTGTTGGTTATCATTCTTTAGTACTTCCTCAAGAAAAGATTCTTTTTTTATCAACTTAAACAGTTCATACTAATACAGTATAAAATCCATCGCTGAATTTTTATAGATTTATTGGACTTTGATGTTATTTACAAATGTCAAGTTTGAAATTTCATACATTATTTATTTATTTATTTTTTTTTTTTTTTTTTTTGCATTTTCTGAGTTTTTAAACTTGTTTTGAAGAGGGGGGATATTTTTTGGAAACACATGTACAAACATTGGGGGAGGGGAATAATTATTTTAAATGACTATATCTTTATTAATTTTATGTATTTGTTCTTTAATTTAAAATATTTTGGGGAAAGAAAGAACAACAAAAGAAAAGAAAAAAGAAGAAAAAGAAAAGAAAAAGCCTCCTTTCTGCCTTTGAACATCAAAGTCCAGTAACTCTCTAAAAAGTGTGTGGTTGAGTTCATACCGGTGTTTCTCAACCTCTTATTTTTGGTGCCAAGAGAAGAGAAAAAAAAAAAAATAAAATAAATTAAATCACCCACCCCACATAAGCGCAAATTGAAATTCCATGTAACAGGAAATACATTTTATTTACTAAAGCAAAATGTTAGCATGAAATGTAAATCCTGACTAATGACTCACTGCTGGTGAATCTAGCCAGGCCCATTTGAAATATTTCTCAGGCTAACATTAAGAATCCCTGTTTTACACAGAATATTATGAACAGGACTCCTTTCTGAAATGATATAAAATTAATATTTTTTTCAATTCTGACAAGTGCTGCAGTCTAATCTTCAAAAATTATTCTCTCCATAAAATTTCCCCAATTTTTGTAATGAGTGAACCAAAATTTATTAAAGTAGTGCTGTAATACTATTTACGACGCTAGAAAGAAAGAAGAAAAAAAGAGAGGCAAGAATTAAATTTAGGTGATAAGAAGCCATCACGAAAAGGACGCTAAGCGGTGTTATTTTTCTGACAAGGAAAAGTGATAAGATTTTTATTTCCAATGTCGAGAAGGTAAAACACAGAATTTAATCTGATTTATGTTACGGGGCGGCGAGTAAGATATATCCAATCTGCCCATGGCAATGATAAAAAAAGATTTTTTCAAGTTGGACAAGAGACCTCCCGCAGAATTCTAAAGAGATAAAAATAAAAATTAATTAAGCACGCATTGTCTGAGAAAAACAAAAATGTATGCTGACCACCATGAAGGAAAGATTAAGCCTGTCTATAAGCAGAATATCATTGAGAGGAGCATCTGGTTATTATCAGGGCTGGCTATGATAGCAAAACTATTTTATCGGATCAGTAATTGGCACCAAGAATGCAAATACGTCCAATTGACCACCCACTTGTTTGGCAAAGACCCCGGGTGATAAAGTCCAAGGGTTTGTGGTTGGGCAGAAGGAAAGAAAGAGAAAGAAAAGAAAAAGAAAAAAGAAAGATAATTTTATTTTTTTCTTTGAGCAAGATTTTTTAAACCGAGGCTTGTTTGGCCACACCCACGCTGCTGAGCACCCAATTGGCTGAATGGTGGCATGAGCGTTAGGCAGAGGTAATCATGTGAAGGAGGGGAGGCCTATTGCGCCCCCACCCCTGAAGGGATAGGTGTGAGATGCCACTGTGAGAGAGAGGGGAACCCATTGACACCCTCTGAGGGCATGGTGAGATACCAATATGAGAACAGAGGAAGGTGGGAAGACGAAAGACTTCCAAAAATGGAAAATAATAAAATTTTCCTGACCGAAAACAAAGAAGTGGATTGTGGGTTTAGAATTATCAAGGAACCTCAAACCCCGACAAGCCCACCCCGGTTTTGGTCGGCGTCCATATAAGCAGAGTTGCAGCGAGTGAAAACCAGTTCGAGTTCAAGTTCGCAGTTGGAGTTGCACCTGCCCCGCAGAAACCTGGCCGAAAGATTCCACGCAAATCACGACTCAATTTCTAACCAAGAACAATTTATTTTTGAAGAACGACAGACTCACACCACCAAAACAAGTTTTACGAATATCACCTGAAGATACACCAAGAACCAGTTTCTTAAAGAACAAACAACTTAAGATGTTAAGACTCGCCTAACAAACACAAAGTGTCACGAATCCATATAGCGGGTTGGGAAGCAGACGCAGTCCTGTATTCAGCAACCAGATATAAAATATTGTTATCTTTTTTTTTTTTAACACGTTTGAATTTTTCGAGTTATTATTCTATTTTCTTTTACATATACTTGTGCGGTGTTACCCTTGATCGAACTCAGCTTGCATTACGGCCCGGTGACTGATTGATTTCATCTGCCTAAGATCAATTCACAACGTGGGTAGGTTGGACTGGAAATCAAAACAGCTACTCCGGTAACCAGACGTTGGAGGCGAGCTGGGAACGACAAGGCTGATACCAAATCTAACCAGATTCCCATCCGAATCACCAAAAGGTTAGAACATCACATTTGGTGCCGCGACCAATACCAAGCCAGTTGGTCGTCACAGGACAGGATAGCACGACGGACATGGCTAGGCAGACGTCACATTTGGCGCACCGACACCGGGGGGGGGGGGGGAGAGTCACAGTGCCAATTTTACAAGTCAGCCATTGTTGCATTATTTAGCATTTACTTGGTTTTGGAAATAGTGAAGTATTTACTTGTTAGATGGCTGTTTTGGTAGTGAGTGACATCCCTCAGTAGGGTTGAAGATGGCTTATCTTATGCCTCACTGACAGGGCAGTCAGACAAAAGTATATCTTAAATAAAATCAAGTTGTTCTATTAAAAATGTGATTCATGTATGGCTTACCCGTATTCTGTTTGACCCCAATTCAAGCATTTGTAGGTTTGTCAAAGTTTTCAAATTCTCAATTTTTGTAATTTTGTTGTTCACCAAAAATAACTTGACCAGTTTCTGGAGATTGTCCAAATTTTCAATTTTTTTTATTCGATTGAAAGAAAAATCCAACTGTCTGGAAGAAAAAAGAAAAATTTCAAGAGATTCAAAACTAACTGTAGGTCATGAGTAAGGTAAAACAATATCACAGCTATTTCTATTTTTACATTTTTAAAATGTTCTATGTTATTTATTAAAATCTCAAACTCTTACATATATTTCACTAAAATATTTGATTTTTTTCCCCCAATATTAAAGAACAGAAATACACCAGATATGTAGCCATTATGGGTTTTTTTTCTATTTTCAATTTCAAAACTTATTAAAAAAAAAAACACAGAAATCAAAAAGTAAACTTTATCTTGTGAGGAAAACTGAGTTTATTTGCAATTTTGCATTTCTTCAAATAGAAGGTTTTTAAAAATGTCTGAAAAAACATTCATGTATACATTTTTGCCTTTAATTTTCCTTCAAAATTTCTCAATTTAATCTCGAGAATCCTTATTATGCAAAAGAAAATATAGTATACAAGAAATTTATGTCTTCACATTGTTTTTGTGAAACTTATTTAAAAACACAAAATGAAACAAAAATGATTCATGTTAATGTGCAAAGATTGAAATTCTACAAGTGAAAGAGTTGCTTAAATTTCTGTTAATTTCTCTAGAAATACTCAAACAGGAGTCATTGGGCTCCTTGGAGAAAAATTTAAAGATAAGAGGAGGAATTGGAGTAGGAAAGAAGAATTTCAATTGGATGTAAAAAATAAACAAATAAAATGATGAAAAAAAAATAAATAAATAAAAAAAAAAAGAAAAGAAAAAAAAAGGTAGATATTTCAAAACAGGAAAAAACCCAGAATGAGTGAAAAACCATTGCTCCAGAACTTAATAGGCAAATATAAAATATTAATTTTCATAAGAAATTCTATTAATTTAGAGGATAATTTGAGATATCAAGCATGAAATGCCAATGCAACAGTAGGAATTTTGAAGTAAAAGCAATTCAAACATTCATCAATACAACATGGAGAGAAATAATATGATTTTTTTCCTTTATACAGGCAGAAATACCCTCTCATGTAATAGTAAGACATTAAGAAGATGAAGACAACATTGCCACTAAAGTTTTTACCATTATGTGGGAGGTATTTTTTTTACAGCACTCTGTAGAAGGTGAATTTTTTTCAGTTTTGATAAAAAAAAAAAAAAAAAAAAAAAAAATGGGTAACCTACTGCAAATCTTCTAAGGCAGAGACATTTTCAATTTCTGTCAATTGGTTATCGTACAAATCCAAATCAACAAGATGCAACAATGTGGATAAACCTTCGACTTTCTTGATGAGGTTTTGCCGCAAACACAAAGTCTGAAAAGAAAAAAAAAAAATTGTTCCATGTCTTAGTAATGGGACGATTAATTGTAACATTTTGGGGTATCGGAATCGGAATCGGCATTAGAGAATTTTTAACTTAATTTCTCATTCCAAAAATGATTCTTTGGATTTTTTTTGTTTAAAACTTAATTTTCCATTCCTGGTACTAATGATAAAAAGATATAAATATTTATTGATTTCAAACTATCAGTAAAACCAAAATCTATAAATCATAATAACACCTAAGTTAAGCATGATGTAAATTTTATTTATTTTTATTTTTATTTTATTTTTAAACATTGTTAATTCCCCCATTTAATAATTATAATCAAAATTATGTAATCTAATCACAAAATGAATTCACATTGTTGTTCAGCTGGGCTCTCTTTTAAGACAATTAGTTTTTTTAATTTATGAAAAAGAAAAAAAAAATGAATGTATGGAATTCCCATCAATGTCACATTTGATTTCTTCACATAAAAAATTGACCTTGTGCCACAAACTGTCCTTATAGTGAGGCAGTTAAATTACAACAATTTGTTTTTATAATAGAAAATAAAATCATTTTTTAGTCACAGTTATGGGAAACATTTATTCTTGTTTACATAACATACTACATAAGCAAAAGTAAATCTTCTTTTCAATAACGAAGACTTAAAAAAGTAAATTTTCTTTTTATGAAACAAATTTGTATTTCTTAAAACTTTATAGCTTTCAAAATGGATTTTATCTTTATTTACTTAAAAATATAAACAAACTTTTTATATGATGTTTCCTGAAAAAAACAAAAAAAACAAAAAAACAACTTTTTCACAGAAAAGTTAGTATTAAAAAACCTAAAATTTAATTTCCATCAAAAATTGCATTTAATTTTATTATTTTTCTTAGGCATAATTGAACTTTTCTATGTTAAATTATTATAGCATTTAAAATATCCTGAACATTTTTCTAATTTATTCCTCCTCAGAGACAAATGAGATGTAAGTTGAAGTGTATAAAAAAGTTAAAAACAAGTATTTTTATACCATTTTTATCTGGTGATTAAGCTAGTTTTTTCACTTTTCACATTTATTTCAATTTAAAAAAAAAAAAAAAAGAAAAGATCCCATGTAAAAAATACACATTTACAGTTGTTCTCATCCTGATGAAGATTTTAATTATTTTTAATCTTATTTTTATTTAAATGCTTTGTAACTGTTGAATCTCATTCATTATAAAATAATCAAGATGGATATCAGTTTTATTTAGCTTTCAAAATATTGTACAATTTGCTAAAATTGCTTCCATATCTTTTAAAAAACATCAAGGGATATGTTTTTATTGTGTTGTTGCACTTTTACTCTTTTTCCCTTTAACAAAAATAAAACTTTTTGAAGTTATTAAATTTTTTAATTGTGAGAAATTTATTTTATACAGTAAAACTTTTTAGTGATTAAATAAAAAGGATATCTAACTTTATTTCATAAGCTTTTGTATTGATTTTTGTATTAAATGTTTTATTAATAAATATACTTTGTTCGTTAAGATTTCCTAAATCATTAAGTGGCCCAAATATATATATATATACACACACACAAAATATTGCTCTACTTTGTATTGAGCCCTCTTTTAAACTAAATGTCATGAATGTTGGAATTGTACTCTATTTGTTCTTATCTTACCTGGATATATATCATGAAATCACTTGCACATCACTTTTCTTTGGGATTTTACAAACTAGTGTTATGCAAATTGTAAGATTAGTTAAATAATTAACTGGAACTTGGGTAGGGTTTTTTTGAGATTAAATCCCAAATGCATTTCCACAAATTCCAACCATCTCAAGTATTAGAGGCTGAGTTTGGTTGATGCTTAAAAACAAACACAATGACAGACAAGGTGACTCTTAAGCAAATGTTGAACTAACTTTTTGAACTTTTCTCTTTTCTTTCCACTTACTCACTGACTTGAGTCAGTGAGTAAGTGGAAAGAAAAGAGAAAAGAAAAGATAAGAAATAGAGAAGGAAAATTGAAACACAGAGACAGACCCTGGAAAATAACACACAATTCATTTAAGATTTAGACCAGTGGTTCCCAAACCTTTTTTCTCTGGGACGCAATTTCAGAATGAAAATTTGCTTGTGCCTCACCAAATTTTATGGGATAAAAAGTAGATTTAAGAATAAAAAAACAAAAAACAAAACAAAAAAAAACAGAGATAGGGTTAAAAGGAAGATAACCGCAAATCTGAAGTCAGAACATTATCATTGATAACTCTCTCCTCCAATTTGCAGACCCGAGTTATTATATTCTTAATTGGTATAATGCAAAAATATCACAATGATAAAATCAATCAATAACTATTTATACTGGGACTCATGCATGCAATTACAAGTAATCCATAATATTATTTTAAATTTTGAAATCATTTATTTTTGGTATGTGAATTTTTTGAAACTGTTCCTAAATCTTTGATTGCTTTTTCAATCATTCCATTTCACTGGTTATCCTCTTCCACCATGCCTACAAGATGCAGCACATCATTTGGAGACCACTGATTTAGATGAACACCTTCAGGTCTACATAGGAATTGTATATCTCCAAAAGTAATATATCCTTTCTTTTTCCATAGAATGTATGATCAAAGCAAGAAGCACAAAAACACCATTGGATAGAGCAAGTTTTCAGCTACAAAACACTTTATAGAGCCATTTTTGCTTCAAATACCTTGCTTTTACATGCAGAGAAATGACAACAGATGCAAGGAGCACAATAGCACTGTCGGATAAAGCAAGTTTCAACCTGCCAATCCTGCCCTTACTTTTTCGTTTTTTTGGGAGGCTAAATCATAAAGTACTAAAAAGCAGTTCAGAACTGTGGTAATGGTAGAGAAAGGAGTTTGTATAACAATTGGTGCAATGACCAGGATTCAACTAAAGGAAATGGTGAATTAAGGATTTGTTTTTTTTTTGTTGTTTTAACAACCTTTTGTGAGATTTTTAAAGTCAAAACATATTTCAGATAATGGGAGGTTGCTTACAGTTCCTGGCATTCCCAAACAGTCCCCATCTAATTCATGGAAGCGGTCAACAAATGTAGACATGAAGTGAAAATATTAAGTTAAAAAAAAAAATCACAGGGGTAAAGGAGTAATAAAACTGAAGACAGAACATCTGCCAATATCTCCCTCATTTCACTTGCTTTTCTTCTTCCAACTTGCACACACACACACAAGGCGGATGTGAAAAATTTATCTGTGCAACCAAAGACAATAAGGTGGGGGTTAAAAGAAGTCATTTGATCAGATTTTGACTAGTAGTACAGAAAGAACTTTCAGCAAGCCTCTTTATATGTCTGAAGTGTGTGTGTGTGTGCGCATGTGGGTGAGTACATGATACATAAATTTCTAGATTTCAATGTTATATAAACATAATATATGTCCTCTGAAAGAACTTCATTGCACTAAAGTAACATCCTTATAGATGGAATTATATATACAGGGTAATGGGGAGGAGGAGATATAAATGTACACATCATCTGATTCACACTTCTCCCTGGTCTATTAAATTAGACATTTATCCCTTATTCTCTACCCCATTTAGGATTGGGTTTCTGGTCCCTTCTAAAGCCTGCTTGTCCTTTCCTATCCTAATATATGTTCACATAATAACCCTCTACCTTGAGTGGCTCTCATGCCTTATATTGGGTGAATATTGGGAGAAAAAAAAACAAAAAAAAAAACAAACAAACAACAATAATTATGCTCTGAGGGAAAATAAGAATGCTTATGCTTAATTTTAAATTTCAACATGGATGAAATTTAAAAAATAGAAATTTAGTGTTCCTAAGTCTTCAAGGTTTCTCTTCAGTGCATAATTAAAAAAAAAAAAAAAAAAAAAAGAAAAGAAAAAATAAGGTATTTCTCTTAATATCTACCCCACTCTTACATATAGTCCCATCAATAAGAACATTATCTTATTTGATGAAGTCCTTTTAGAAGACAAAACACATTACATAGAATCTTTTTTTTCACTTTGTCAATTTACATAACTGTGCATACGTGCTGACCAATACAAAATGGATCCTGTCACTTTTCAGAGTTTCTACAATTTACCAATTCTTCTTCTATATGCAGTGTCCGTTTAGGACAAGGGAAGTTGTGGAGAGCCATGATTGTCTAACCTGTGTGGCTCTCAGCAGTTTTTCTCTCTTTGCCAAGCCCCCGGTTTAGCCATTCATTCATACAAACTCATAAATGGCTTGTGTTACTGTTAGCCTCGTGAGGGTTGGTTAAGTTTCCTAACCCTTCCTTCCTCATTATATATATCCACGAAATTCCAGCTGCCTTTTCCTGATTGTGAGTAAATGTGTTTTTTCTGTTGCCGTTTTCTTTAAGCTTTCCTTGTTGGTTACTTGCTTTGTTAATGGCATTCTCAGTATCCTTCTGTAGAGCCACATTTCTGCTGCTTCCAGTTTTCTCCTCATCTGTGGGGAGATTTTCAAGCATTCAGTGCCATATAAGAGGATGGATATCACATAGCAATCCAGCACCTTTATTTTATTTTTTTTTTTTCTAGTGAATTTTTCTATTTCTCAACATTTTGCTAAGCTTTTGGAATGCTTCTTTCTGTAGACCAATGTGCGTTCAAAATCTCTCTCTACCATTTTCTATCCTTTGTTAAAACACTTCCCGGATTTTTTCAATTCTGCACCTGCTTGATGTGGACATCTCCAATTTTTAGTTTGCTTCTTGGGATTTTTCTCTTATTGATATCAATAATTTCTGTCTTGCAGTTGATGACGACTCTTTAGATATAATAGTAAAAAAGAAAAAAAAAAAAGCCTAAGAAGAATGTTAATAGTACAAAGAATTTATCCTTACCTGTACGTTGGTTAATTCTTCCATGCGTTCAATTTTTCCAATTCGACAATGACTTAAATCAACATCCTGAGAGGAGAAAATTAATTAAAATATTTTAAAACTTAAGCACACAAAACATTTACTTTTAAAAAATTATAACTAAAACATTATTTTTAGGTACAATACAAACATTGGGTTACAAAACAAGTAGCATGCATTTTTTTATTTTATAGATTTGGATTGAAAAACACCAGCCATTATAATTTAACTAATTTCACCCATAGACAATGGAAGAAGTGGATTTTATTCATGTTTTATAAAACAGAATTGTTCTCAATTGGTTGCCAAACAAAGCTATTAAAGCCAAATTGCCTTGGTATTTTGCTTATAGCTGGATAGGGAGAGAAGAGATTAATTCATGCCTTTCCCAAGGGCATTAGTGCAGAGTGAACAATAAACTATCTTAGTTTCAATTTGAATCTTGTTTGTGAATTCATTTTTTTTTATACAGTTAACACTTTTGCTGTTGAGTATGAATACAAAACTTATCACCCGCTTTTTTTCTTAACCACAGAATTTATCCCAAATGTACATCTAAAAGGAGCTCCAATCAATAGTTATCTAGGGCAGGAAAAATAGCATATAAATTTTAATGCCTTCAAAAAAAAAAAAAAAAAAAAAAAAAAAAAAAAGAAAAAAAAAAAGAGAACTTTTTCTGCCTTACTGCCATCAGAATGGTTGATGCTAAACTCAAAGACAGCAACACACTGCACCTTCTTGGACTCACAATTTCAACTGTCTTGAAGTGGAGAGACTACATCAAATCAATACCTGCATCTACTGCAAGGAAAGTTGGGTTGGTGTTGTTCCAGAATTTTTTTCTCTTCAAAATCCATCTTGCACATTCATTTACAAATCTATAATTTGTCTGTGCATTGAATACTGCTGCCATATCTGGTCTGGTGCTCCTGCTATTAATCTTGAAGTTCTTGACAAAATCCAAAGAAGGATTTTCATGGCAACTGCTCTGACAAGCTTTTTTTTCTCCCTGGTGTCTTGACAATATGAATTTAAATGTGCAACTAGATTGGCATCTAGGTTTTACCCATTTACTGTTGAAATAGTTAAATGCAACAACTACCTCTACTCCAAGTTTCTTTTCTCAAACTTCTCACCTAACTCACTTCTGTTTACTTGCATCTCTGATAATTACAATCTTCAAAAATTTAAATGCAATGTCAATCACCATCTCAAATCCCATTCATCTTTTGTTCTTTATTTAATCCTCCCTATACTCAGTCTTTTCTCTAACTTTTATTCCCTGTAACCCTCTGTTTACTAGTGGCATTTCTGCCTTACTTGGGCTGAAATGATTATAAAAAAAAACAAAAAAACAAACAAACAAACATGCGCACTGGCACCACTAACTCCCACTACACCAACTTGAAACATGAAGGCAGGCATACTTTCTTGTGTTCCTCCCACTACTATAGGAATGAAACAGACAGACACAATAATCCGGATGTGACACAAATCACAAAACAAAAACATGGGAAATCTTACTGACTAATGAAAAACAACATGGAACTCAGAGTACAAGAAGTTTTTTTCTTCTATAATTCATTTCCAGAAAATTCTGATGAACTTTAAATAAAAGTGGGACATGTTAAATATAACTACACACACACACACACACACATATATATTATGCCTCTTGATTCCTTGGTGAACATATGGCCTCAACAACACCTCTTCAATGGATGCGGTTCCGGGTGATCTTCTTCAGCTTGACTTATGTCTGCCTTCACCTTTGTGTCAACATTTCTGCACCAAGTATCATTTTATATATATATATATATATATATATATATATATATATATATATATATATATATGTGTGTGTGTGTGTGAGACAAAAACAGTTTTAATGTATAGTATATTTGTAAAACTGCTAGTTATCAGGGATAGGTTATGGCCTGAAGATTGCATTCAAGCATAAGCATAAAACAGATTGTCACCACTTAGTGTTGACTTCATTGCCTACTTTGAGATATATAAATACACACACACACATGAGAGGAAGAACAGATGGAGTAAAAATCCACTGTATTTACTTTTAAAATATGCTCAATACAAAGTAGACCAATATATTATTATTTTTATTATAAGAGATTATAATAAAAACATGTTGAAATTGCTACACGAAAGCTTTCACGTTACAATACTTTGATTGTACTTCTTCAGGCCATGGTAAGTAACTGATGAAATATGATCATTGTATTGAAACACGAAAGCTTTTGTGTAGCGATTTCGAAGTGTTTTTATTATACTCTCTTATAGTAGATATATATATATATATATATATATAGATATATATATATAGATATATATATATAGAGAGAGAGAGAGGGGGGAGAGAGAGATGGCTTAAAGATTTCATTTAAGTATGAAACATACTACCACCACTGGTTGTTGACCTCAATGTCCGCACACACAATACATCATTAGACCTGACTGATACACATTATCATAGCAGAGACCTGAAAAGACCTGCATTTGAAATTATCCAATTCAATTAAAAAAAAAAAAAAAAAAAATGAACTCTTTAGTTTCTTATTATTTGTATACACTCCTGAAGATGACTAATAGGAATCAACAAATCCCTGATTTTTAATACTTTTATTGAATTTTCAGCAGCCAGATTTGTGGAAAATTATTCACAACTTAGAAAAGTTGACAACTAAATTTAATTGGCGTATAAACCTACACTTTTCAATAAACAAGATGAGAATGATAGTCTGAAGAAATTGAATTATACTGACAGTACCCTATCTCAAAAATTAAATACAAAATTATGAAATACTGCTATTTAAAATAAACATTGACAGGGCAATGCAATGATCACCAAGTGGTGGTCCGTGCAAAATTTTTGATGGTCTTAAGAAAAATTGGGACATTATTTCAATTTTTATAAAGCTTCAGATTCAAAAATGAAAGTAATAAAATGTATTATGGATGATATATATGTTCAAAACCTTATGTAATCTCGAAATAAACAAGTACACAAATGTGTCATCATCTAGCTGTAATATAACCTAACATGACTTTCAATTTATTTTATTTACATAATTACACTATAACTTTGTTAATCTTAATGGGTGCCATCATATTAATAAAATAAAAGTTGGTTGGTCGTTTTATGGCATATTAACCTCAGTGGGTCATTTAATGCCAAGAAAATTTTTGAAATAGATTCTTAGCAATAATTTGGTAACAAAAAAAAGAAAAAAAAGTGTGTATGTATACATATATATTTGAACCATTTTTCAATCACTCATATTTTTGAGTACAAGCCAACTTTTAGGAAATTTACAATCTTGGATGGTTTTATTTTGATGAAAAGTTTTTCAAATTTATTTCCTCAAAAATGTATTACTGGTAATATTATTTTTTAAAATGTATTACTGGTAATATTATTTTTTAAAATGTATTACTGGTAATATTATTTTTAAAAATGTATTACTGGTAATATTATTTTTAAAAATGTATTACTGGTAATATTATTTTTAAAAATGTATTACTGGTAATATTATTTTTAAAAATGTATTACTGGTAATATTATTTTTAAAAATGTATTACTGGTAATATTATTTTTAAAAATGTATTACTGGTAATATTATTTTTAAAAATGTATTACTGGTAATATTATTTTTAAAAATGTATTACTGGTAATATTATTTTTAAAAATGTATTACTGGTAATATTATTTTTAAAAATGTATTACTGGTAATATTATTTTTAAAAATGTATTACTGGTAATATTATTTTTAAAAATGTATTACTGGTAATATTATTTTTAAAAATGTATTACTGGTAATATTATTTTTAAAAATGTATTACTGGTAATATTATTTTTAAAAATGTATTACTGGTAATATTATTTTTAAAAATGTATTACTGGTAATATTATTTTTAAAAATGTATTACTGGTAATATTATTTTTAAAAATGTATTACTGGTAATATTATTTTTAAAAATGTATTACTGGTAATATTATTTTTAAAAATGTATTACTGGTAATATTATTTTTAAAAATGTATTACTGGTAATATTATTTTTAAAAATGTATTACTGGTAATATTATTTTTAAAAATGTATTACTGGTAATATTATTTTTAAAAATGTATTACTGGTAATATTATTTTTAAAAATGTATTACTGGTAATATTATTTTTAAAAATGTATTACTGGTAATATTATTTTTAAAAATGTATTACTGGTAATATTATTTTTAAAAATGTATTACTGTAATATTATTTTTAAAAATGTATTACTGGTAATAGTTTTTTGTTGTTTTTGCACTTCAAAAATTCATTGCTGGTAATAATTTTTTGAAAAGTATTTCTGGTATTAAAACGTATTTTTACACTTTCATAAGGCTTTTTACCTCAATTTTGGGGTTAACTATTTTCCAAGAGCTGGGACCCAAACAGGTGATACTACCTCAGGTCAGGGTGGACCTGGGAACACCAGCAATTAAGAGGTGTTTCCACACTCCTCAAAACCTCCTGATCAGAGGTCTTGCTGTTGGATGTAGTTTATCGTCATACCCACAACAGTAAAATAAAAGTTTTCCGATTATTATAATATAAATGTATTTACCTTATTTTTCTAAATTCATATTAGTGTTCCGACAAATTTAAAATAATACATTTAGTGGTCCATGAAGTTCAAAAGGTTGGCAACAGCTGGCCAAGTGGATTAAAGCACTGGTTTGTTAATTTGGTGACAGTGATTGTGAGTTCAATCCCTGGGTTTGGTAATGTGTACTTGCACTTGGGGAAACTGGTGAGTATTAACTGAACAATACTAAATAAAAATAAGAACTAAATTATATCCTTAGACATGAGCAGTGGAACGAGAACAGTCTCTCCCTGTCAATTAAATAAAGAGTTCAGAACTTCCTGTAGGCTACCCAGATCGATATACACCCGAGGAAGGCTGAAACATTGTGATAGCAACAACAAAGATTAGGACAATAGTTGAAATATAGTGTCAAAAATGATTTTATAATAGTTTAATTCTACATTTTAGTATGTCTATATTTCTGAGATGAGGTATTATGTACATTCTTTACATTATTCGCACTATTGTCCTTATCTTTGTTGCCATATTTATTACAATGTTGTAATAAATATGGCGACAAAGATGAGGACAATAGTGCCAATAATTTAAATAATTCTACATTTTAATTGAACAGATTTTTCCTTTACAAATATTTTGAGCTTTTTTCTTTCAAGAAAATTTTGTTTTTCAACTTTAATGTTTTTTGAAACAGGATGTTGATTTTCTGGTTAAAATGTTTGGATATATGGTTTGTTAAACAAAGACTTTTTACCATGCAATGGTATACAAACAGCATAATGTTCATTTGAAATCAATATTTTATTCTTGATAAACTTTGTAATAAATTACAATAATATGACCAATTTAAAAAGCATGAAAAATAAAGATCTAATTTAGGTTTCATAAGTGACATTAATTTTTGTCTTGTAAGAGATACTTGTACAAGTCAAGACAAAAGTGATATTCTTACCACTGCATCAGGATCAATGATAACAACTTCTTTTGTTGGTTCTTCTTCTTTATTATTTTGATTGGCTTCTCTTTCATCTCCACTTGAATCATGTTCTTTGCTGCCATCCTCTGGCATTTTGATCACGAGTTCAGCTTTATCCATTCTTTCTGAAGGAAAAAAAAAAAAAAAAAAAAAAAATATTATTCAAAATATATTCATATGTTTATCGTCAAGTGATATTTTTAGTTGCATATAATCATTTAAAGCAGCCAAGAGTTCATTAGAATGTTAAGTCAGGAAATTTGACATTTTTTGGGTGTGTGTTAAGAGAATATTGATAAGAGATTTCTCTATTAAAAATAGATAAATTGCAGAAGTAACTGGATGATCAGCAAAACTAAAATGTAGCAAGTGGATGAAATGACCAAATAAACTGAACAAGTGATCTTAAAAAAAAAAAAAAAATTATTTAAAATCATTCTGTTATATATGTCATAGAAGGAATGGCCAGATGATGAAAGCTAACCAATTTTGAGAAGTCAAAACATTTTATCTATTAAATTAGCCACGAAGACAGCAAAGGTAATATGACAAGTGGAGCATATCTATTAAAATTATAATGACAAGCTGAAAATGCTGAAGTTGTAATTATTTTGTTAATACCTGAGTGTTTCATTTATATGCAATGTGAGAATAATAACTAAAATGAGTAATTACAATATAAGTCATCTTAAAAAAAAATATCTCACAAAAATTGATTGCTTCAGTTACATAGATTTGGATGTCAATCATTTAAGGTTTATACAATCAAAATATTTAAACAGTGTAAATATTAATGAATAAAATTATCTTAATTTATATGAAGACTTGTTACTTGAAAGAACATAAAAATAAAACTCATTTAACCCAGTCCAAAAGACAACCTTCTGACATCTTTGTGTTTCTATTATTGGGAATAAAATAGATTTTTTGGCACTAATGTACAACCATAACATTTTGAAGGTCAATATTATCTTGAGTTAGTGAAATGAAAGGAGTTAATAATCTGTTGATTGTGGAAGTAATATATATATATATAAAACCAATCAGTAAAATAGAAGAGAAAAATATAACCCAACCCTGGCCCATGTAATAAAAACATTTGCAGTATTTTCGATTTCATAAAATCACATGTGAATTAAAATTGAAAATTACTTAGATTCTGGGATATTTTAATCTTTAGTTTTTGGGTCATTTTTTCTTTATCTTATTCTTGTTTTCTTATCACCATTTCTTGGGTGGATAACTTCCAACCATTTGGTGTGAATAGAAATAGAACAATAGCTTCTGACAAGATTAGAAAATATCATTTATCTTGGATGATCAACTCAAGAAGCCTCTGGCTGAAGTGGATATAAATCTATAGTCATATTGTCCCTTTAGCCCATTCTTACAAATCTGTAGGAGGATTTAATGACTTGACACCAGAGATTAACCATTACCACATTGCAGATGATAATTGTCAGTATAGAATTATCTCCCTTTGCTACTCTAGGCACATTCTGTTGCCTTGAGATGGTTGCTCTCTAAATAAACATTTGTCTACTTTTATGTCCATTATTTTAAGCTGGAAATCACCTACTACTGCTTTGGAAGAAGGCTAAACTTCCGGCTGCATCAATATCCAACAAAGTCTTTATTCAGGAATTTTTCTTTGATTAGGAGTCCGATATCGAGTGGATATTGATGGTAAAGTGGTCAAATATGACCACGCTAGTGACGTGGAGGAAAGCAATGATAATCACTAGTGGCTACTATCATCCATGCGTGACTAATTTTACGGAAGCTACTGGCAACCATCGACATGTCCAATAGCCTTTCAGAAGGTAAATTATTTTGTCTATTTATAAACAACGAAATAATAACTTTGCCCATGGGACAAATATAAGTAAGGTGAAAGAAAGAGCAAACAAATGCAAGTGTCTTTTCATACATAAACGCTAGGAAACACGTAACTTTTGATGAAATGAAAGCCTTCTTAGTGATTTTGTTTCTTATTGCACCCCGCCCCCCAGAATCCCACAAGGAATAATAAAAGTTAAAGTACATTGAATTATGTATTTTTTTTAATGTATTTGTTTTTTATTTTGCGTTTCTATATTTTTTGTTTTCAGCGTTAAAACAAGCATGCAAAACATAATGCTTTACATCAAAATATTATTCATGCTTTTATTAGTTTACAAAAATTTAAATCTATATGCACAATAAAAAGAAAAAAAGTTATAACAATTTTAAAACAGCAGATGTTCATGTTTTTGCACCCTAACAAAAAAAAAAAAAAAAAAAAATGTAGTGGCAGGGGGAACAATTCTGCAAAGAAATTAGCGTGGTAAAGTTTAATTAGTTTTAGTAATGACTTTTTGGTGAGTCTTTTTGCTATGTTTGCTTTTTGATTATAAAAATGTGACAATTATTATAGACAAAGAATTTAAACAGAAACAATACAAAAAGTAATGGCATGTGTGAAAGAATGCAGAAAAAAAAATAGAAGAAAGAATGTAGCTTTTTCAATGTTTTGTGTAGGCAGTTCAGATTCACTGTTGAATGAGAGTATGTAGCTGTATTAATCATGTGTTAGGTCAAAGAAGCAAAAAAGGCCTTCCTTGATGACATATAATAAAGCATGTTACCAAATGTGACAAATCTGCCCAAACTTTCCCTCTCAAAGCCAATGTACTGATGACGAGACAGAGGAGGGGCTATGCTGATGATATAGGTATTCACAGTAGGGTTTTAAGAATGATCTTGAACAGAAAATCAGCATCCTTCAAGTGTTGTAAGACATTTTCAAAACACAAACTATGATGTGGAGTTGGAATGAAAGCAGTGACGGCACCTACCCTGAATCCATCATAAAAATGAAAACATCCTCTATCAAGTGTCCTAAGAAATAGCATTGAAGATAAACATATCCAAAACTGGAACAATGAACTGGAACTGGAATGAAAGCAATAATGGCACCTATCCTGAATCCATCATAAAAATGAAAACATCCTCTATCAAGTACTCCAAGAAACAGGACTCAAGATAAAGCTTTGCAAAAGAGAAACTATGATCTGGAATAGGAATGAAAGCAGTGATGGCACCTACCCTGAATCCAACATAATAATTCAGGATCTGGAATTAGTAAAGACTAAATACTTCAAATAGCTCGGAGTAGGGGTCAGTTATAACAAATTAAATATAAGAGAAAAAGAAATTGAACATGGAATAGGCTGTGCCAGAAGTAGCTTTGCGCAATGCCTCAAATTGCTACGAAACCAAAACATCAATGTGAACTCTATTCATGTTCTTAATCTTGTCAGAGTAAGACTTTCATGTGGATACCATGCACGACATCAAACCTGTTGAGAAATATCTCAACTGTCAGTAGTATACAGCCTCTTCCTAAGATCAATGGTTAAAAAAAAGCTCTGAGCAAGTAAAGCCTGATGGTCTTGCCAAAGGTAATCCTTCTTTGAACATTATGGACTAGCACTATAGAATCACAAGCAAAGAACTGTACCAAACAACAGAGACATCACTTGAGGAGTACCAACAGCTGAAACAACTAAAATGGATAGCACATAACTAGAAAAGAAACTAATAATATGACTTCAAATAAAAGGTTAGGAAGGAAATCGCCATCAATACCGGAAAGAATGATAACAGCTATTGAACTTAAGAGGCTTTCCTAAAAAAATGTTTAAAGAGAAAGATTTTATAAATTTCAACCAAAAGCAGTACTAGCTGCTCGGTCAATGAATGCTAAATATTTCTTTGTAAGGAAACAGCTAATATTACCATTACCATTTCAGTGTTCTATTTTACAGAAAAATAGTAAAAATAAAAAAAATCAACTGTGTGAATTTCTGGGACGAGGAGTTATCATTTACAGTCAGACTAATGTCCCAATTTTGGCTGCCGTGTTATCTGTCTTCTTTCAGGAGCCTATCAACCTCAGAAAATTTCAAACTGAACTCCTTATTGAATCTATGCTATTAGATTGTTTCCACCCACTTCAATTTATTGTTCTATTATTGCATGTCCAGTGTCTGAATATATCTCAACTACCCAGTCTAGGGATTGAACTGGAGGATTAAATTGAATTTGGTTACAGAAGAATTACAGGTTTAATGCATCAGCTAGGTGGTATAGATATCTTCAGAGTCAGTGGAAACAAGATTAGTAACAATGGAATAATTGATAGAATGCAATTTCTGTAGACATGGACAGCAGAACAAGATAGCACAGATTAAATAAAAGGTTCAATTCAAGATTGCCTAAAGGTTATTCAGATTGGTAAACACCTGAAGAAGGTTGGAGGGAACAGCAAATCAAAATCTTGTGATTCTGACAACAAAGATGAAGTTATAAGTTTGATTATAAATAAAACAACTACAGTATAGCCAAACACTCACATCATTTGAAGTAACTTAAGTTTTTGTTTAGCCCCACATCAACCTCTATGGGTTATTTAATGGCAAAATTTAAATATTTTATATGCAATTTTATTTATTTTTGGAAAATAATGGTTTTAGTGATACAAGTCTTACTAATTAACCCACAGCTAGGAGGAGAAGTGGTGGATTCATACCTTTCCCCGGAGGTATTTGCACATAAGTGAATATAACATCCAACTGGAATTGGAACTCTACTCTCCAATTAACAATTCTGAACAATTATCCATTACACCATCTGCACATCCAACCTTGTATTCCCAAGCAGTCACCCATCTAGATACTGATCAGGTTCGACGTTGCTTAACTTCAGTGATCAGATGGGAACTCTACTCTCCAATTAACAATTCCAAGTCATTATCCATTACACCTTCTGCACATCCAAGCTTACAGCACCCAGTATTTTCAAGTGGTCACCTATCTGGTACTGACCATGATTGATATTGCTTAACTTTGGTGATTGTACAAAAACCAGTGTAACTATTTAGTAATGTTACATGTAATGAAATTAAGTGGAGAAGAAAAAAAAAAAAAAAAAATTTTTTATTTTTTTTATTTCTCTGTGGACTTAGATTTTTCTGGAATGCCTTCTTTAAAACTAAATTTTACTTTCCCTTTGTGTTGCATTTGCATTCATTTTTCAAGGACACAGAATTGAAATAAAATGAGCAAACCAACATTAAAAGGGCTTTGATAAATCAAAACTTGACGTCAATCAAATTTATTTTATTCTTTTCAAGCCCACATGGTCAAATTGAAAAGAAAAAAGCCCAAAATAAAGGCAGAACATTGTAATCATTTTTCTTTTCTTTTAAAAACTAGTTTTCAAAACTATTCTTTATAACTAATATAGTTAAATTAGCTATTGCAAGGTTGTAGGTGGCAAAATAGAAGACTACACAGCATATCATCTAACATATAACCAACACTTGTTGCATATTTTCATATTTTATTTTAACATTAATTCATGACACTTTTTTAAATAATTATTTTCATTGTCACTTTTTCATGTAAAAATCTTTGTTATATAATAAAAATGTAAACAAAACCAAAAATAAGATTGTTTATTTTCCACCAAATTGTTCAACATTTAACCATAAATTCTGTTGATTTTATGATCATAGTTCTGATGTGAATATGAATCAGCATTCAAGTAGATTTTTAAAGATGTACAACTTGACCATATTGGGAAATATGAAAACGTTAGCATATAGTGGCAAAAACCAAAATCTGCCATTTTGAATTTGGCCCAACTCAGTAAAACCCTTTAACTCACGCTATAGTCAAAAGTCCACAAAATTTCTGCCATAAGGCAGAAAAATTTGTCAAATTAAAAAAAAAAAAAAAAAAAAAAAAAAAAATAATTAAAGATATGCTTTTTGGAAAATTAAAGGTAAAAGATAAAGTCATCTTATTTGACTTTTAAAACAAAAAAAAAATAAAATAAAATAAATAGCACACCCTTTAGATCTATCCAAGTACTTTAAAATGGTATATAATTTAACTTTGTAGGTGAAGAAACAAAAAAAAACAGAGATATTGATATTTAAACTTTGTGATATTTTCCAAACTTCATCTTTTTGGCAAAGGTAAAAGGGCCATATATCAGGTGCCCTTTGACCTAGAGATAGGTACCATTCAATTCGTATAATGAAGCTCCAAATTTGAAAAAAAAAAATCTGTCAGTGATGGTCAGACCCTTTTTGATTTGACACAGAATGGCTTCTTTTTCTATTGACACTTATTTTAACTACCTTCACTCCTTGGCAATGTTTTATTTATTTTCTTGATGAAAGTGAATTTATACATTTTTTTTTTTTTTTTTGTTGAGAATTTACAACAAAAATATTAAGCACTATTTATGTTGTGGAGTACAAACTACACCCCTGGTGACTATATGAACTAAATAAAGAGGTCAAAGATGAGAAGAAAAAGCCATTTGGAGCCAGTCTTCAGACTAATTAATACAAGCATCATGGCAAGTAGCCAAAGGGATGAATGGCAACAAGCCATTGCAAATAATCAATATATAATTCAATAAAATGTATTTGTAGTTTATTTTTTGAATAAAGTTGTTAAAGTAAAATGGAAATTATTTATGACTCATCCTAATAGTTTCAGAATTCTTTTTAATTTATCTTCCTATAGCTTTTTTTTTTTTAACATGACATTGTGTTGAAAAGTCTTCAGCCTAACCAGGGACACATTTCAAGAAAAAAAAATTCTGTTCAAACTTTAGTTTGTCAGCCAGGTTAAGAACTTTTCTGCTCCCACTCATAAACCTAATACCTGTCTATAAATAATATTAGGTTGGTGGAAAAATAATGACGTAATAATGTTGTTTTTTGACGTATTTTTTTAACGTCAAAAACGCCATTACTACATCATTATTTTTCCACCAACCTAATATTTTGTTCTGTATGTCATTCAAGCTTTAAAAAAAAAAAAAAAAAAAAGTCCTCTCATCCCAATATGAATTTTAAACATACCTGTTTGTTATCCATCTTTTTGGTAGATGCATTTTGTACAGAGTTATCAACAGTCCTTTTTCTACTTATTGCAAAACGTGTGCCATTTTATTCAATTATATATTGATTATTTGCAATGACCTGTTGCCACTTATCAGACAGCAATTTGATAACTTGAGTTGAATCCTGCAGTTTTGATGTGAGAATGTTTTTGAACTTTTGAATCTGATTTTTATAATTTTCCCCATTGAAGGATTTTTCAGCGATCGGAAAAAGACAATAATTGGTGGGTACAAGGTTGAGTAGAACAGACCATCTGAGTTCTAGAAATTTTTCTTGTGTTGCTCTTGCTGTATACAAACTGTCATGGAGAACATATTTCCTTTCATTCACTGTGTATACATACTACCACTGCTGTTCAAAAATAGTTTATTCTTCACTGCCACAATAGATTAGTAATTAGGATGATACATTGGTCATTACAATTGGTTCCCAAAAATGGAAAACACTTATGACTCAACCTGAGACATTTTGGCGGGCCACGATCACAAGTGTTCTGAAGGGACACTGCACACAGAAAAGAAAAATCCCTTCTTACATACAATATTACCTTTCTTCAATAGAGTTCATCTTTTGGGGTCAGTTGTGGAGAGTTACTCTTGTCAATCTACTGCCTTTTGCGATGTATGTTAGTGAACTCCAAATTTATTTTTAATGGTCACGTACGATTAGTAGTTGGAATGATACAATGATCATTACAACTTTCCCCAAAACAGAAATTACTTATGACCCAACTTCATTAGATTTCTGCCTGAATTTCCTACGGAACAATGGCCTAGTGGATAACGGATTGGTTTGTGAATTTGATGGCATACTGGTTGAGTTCAATCCCTGAGTTGTGAAGTGTGCACTTGCACTCAGTGGAAACAGGTGAACAATAACTGAACAATACTAGATAAAAATAGAACTATATCTCTAGGCATGAGCAATGGAATGAGAACAGTGCACCCCTGTAGAATAAATAAATACCATCAAGGTTACCCAGATCGATATATACCTGAAGAAGGCTGGAGGGTACAATGGCTGAAACATTGTGATAACAATAGTTTAAATATAAATAGTGTAAATAATTAATAAGATTTATTTAACACTATATGAAAAATATTTTAAACTTGCAGTAAGTATTTGATGATTCAATTTAATGTTCAAAATATTAAATTAAAAATTAAATATTTTTTTTTTAGGATTTATCAACCCTTTTGGGGTTATTTAAAACTGAAAGACATTGTGGGTTGTAGAAAGTTGCCTACAGTACCCAGTGTTTCCAAGCAGTACCCACCATCTAAGTACTGAGCAGGCTTGACGCCGAGATTGAATGAAAACCAGTTGTACTAAGATTTATTTAACACTACATGAAAAATATTTTAAACTTTCAGTATTTGATGATGAAAAAAAAAAAAATAAATAAAAAAAAATAAAATAAGAAAGTTACTAGTCAGCCAGGCAGCAGTGATAATATAAACAAGCTTAGTCATCACATGATGAAAATAAAGTGAATACCATTTAATAGGTAATTTTTCTGGCCTACTTATAAAATGCACTTTTGTTTCCTTCCAGGTGAAGACAGTTATAATTAAAGTGAACAGAAACAGTTTAAGTGGATATTATGTAGAGAGTGTAATGTATCATGAGAGAGAGAGAGACTGAGGAAAAATTATTTTTTCCATATTGTTCACCCCTATACAAGACCCAGAGTCATCCGATAGTATAGGGTTACAGAAGGAGTTTGTTGTGTAAGCAAAAAGAATAAAAAAAATAGACATGGTTTATAAGGATATATAGGGGAAGATAATAGTTAACCCGACTTGAACAGGTTAAAATTGTCGTAATCTGGGAAAGCATCCTTTTGGGAGTCAGCCCCACAAAATAGCAGTTCACAGGAACTATTTCAGTGGAATTTATATCACACCAATGAAACATGATGAGAATGAAGGTGGTTTGCTACAATGGGCACCGCATGGTGGGTCTTAGCTGTGAAGATTAGAACTGGTGGAACTAAGGAATGTAGTTCATCTGAACACTTTCTATGGAAATAGTGATGGAGTAGTGAGATGTTTGCAATGTTTCATCTGTGGGAAAGGGGTTATAGGGTGGAAAATAATCCATCACCCACAAGGCTGCATAAATGTTTTTGGACTATCAAGACTAGAAATTGAAGACTTGGCGGCTCCAGCCCAAACATGGCTGCCGTACACCATTTTTTGGCCTGATCTTGCTCTTGTAAAGCTTACAGCATCTAGTATTCACAAGTAGTTACCTACCTAGGTGCTGACAAGGGTTGAAGTTGCTTAACTTTGTAAGAAAAGCAGTGTTTCAATGCAATGTGGTTGTAAACTGCCATTTAGCTGGAAGGTAGGGAATTCTAGTTATGGATTTATTATTGTCAGGTTACATTCGATATTCCAGACAGTCATGGATAGAGTAAGTGTTACATAGGAATAAAGTGTTGTTGCCAACACTGAAGTTTGAACACAGGTGATTTCATATCTAATAAGTAGACCATGTGATGGTAAAAGAAATGTATATATGGGAATTAGCGTGACATCTAAGTGATCACCCTTTCTACTGTACTCTCTATTATTATACAGACCACCCTTTTTATTCTATCCTCTATTACTATACAGATTGCTATTCTCTATACTATTTCTCTATTCAGTCTGTATACGGATTAATTGCTGAGCGAGTATTATTGAGCAAGTGATATTAGTGCGAGTGATATTCAAAGGCGTCCGACACCAGTATTGTTCAAGGGTGTTACTATAGATGTAACTGTGATTACACAGTCTCTACTACAACAAGCATTACAAAAGTGACAATGAGTATTTGTTGACATTACTAAAGTGGTGCCAAGTGTTCATTGACATCACAAAAGCAAGCAAAGAGAGGTGCTGTCCATCTAACAAGTTATGTTGATTGCAGTCGCTTGGCGGAAGTAAGAAGTGGTGGAGGGACATAAATGCTGCCTACATAGACCTGGCACTTTCTTTGTGGCTGACTCAAAACTTGGCCAGTGAATAAAGAATTCACTATATTGAAAACAAGGTTTGCCTTTTCTTTTCTTTCTTTGGAAATGTGTCAGCCTTCTAAGTCTTTTGTTGAATGTTCTCTGAGTCTTTCCCAGTTTTTGCTCACACCAATGAAAATGGAAATTAAACCACAGCATGGTGCAGAAGCTGACCAGAACTGTCACAGGTCATATTCTTCCCACTCATTAAAAAAAAAGAAAAATATACTACTTTTGTGTTGGATAGAGTTTCCGTTCAATTGCTGTAACCATATTTTTCCTGAAAAATAGTCTAATTCCAAAACCAAAATGTGAATGAATCAGTCTGTACATTTCAGGAAACTGCAGATGCCAACCTATTTACATATTACAGGATATACTGCTTGATATTTCAGTTCATGAGGAGTGACAGGAAAATTTTTCTATTAGTAATACAAGGAATTTTTGTTTTAAAACTGCTCATTGCTAAGGAAGATTAACATTCCTGTAATTTTAAAATACCTCTTTTGCATTTATATGGAACCACACCTTAGTTGTATCTATCCTAAAATTCTATGCAAATAAGCAAAAAGAAATTCTATAACTGACAGGTCCTCAATTTTATAAATACAAAACTTCTCAGTCATATATGCACATGTTGAATGACAGTAAAATTGCTCAAGTTTTACACTTCTGCAGACCACAACAACAAGCAATAAATGACTGACAGATATCAGTCAGTTGGAAAAGAGTAGAAAAAAATTTAACGAGTTTTGAATTTATTTTTGCAGATTGCAGAATAATGTTCTCTTCAGGTCTAAATTGAGTTTTCAGTTGGGTTTTGGTAAATTTTATGAGGTTATCAAGTTTTGCTGGGTTGTTTAATGTTGAAATCTATGTGCCATGTTCCTTCAGGACTTGGGCTATCATAGATCTTCACAACTTCCCACCCTTTCTGGCTATTAACAATGTTTATCTTTTTAATATAGAGTCCAACTCTTGATTCTATTCAGCTTTGTTTGAACATTAAGAAAATAAAGCCAACACGGTCTCAAAATAATGCATTGTTGGATAATTCTAAGCTCTGAAAAATTTGAATTAGCATTAAAATCAACAGAGGAAGCGAGGTTCGAGATTAACGTCATCCTTGTGATGATATAAAATCATCTTATTCTAAAAGCAACAAATTTATTAAAACAATTCTTTCTTCTTGCCAATAGTGGTGAGCTTTTAATGATTCAACAATCATCACACAAAGATAAATCTGCACACAAGGAAAAAAAAAAAAAAAAAAAAAAAAAAAATGAAAACACTTTTTAAACTGTGAATGAAAAATGAAGGCTTGACAGAATTAAATTTACATTATTTATAAGTAATTGTAAAAACATTAGGGCCTGATTGTAAGAACTAATTTTGCCTTAATACACAAAGCAAGAAAAAAAATTTTTTTTGTTAATTTTTTGATTAAATTTTGAATGAACCTTTAACAACATTTGTATTTTCTGCTGGTCATAAACTGAAATGACCAACTGTCTTCTACAGATCACCAATCATGGTCCTACTGCTTAGCAATATGGAAAGCAGTGAAAAAGTGGTGTAGTAGTAACTGCAGGGCTCTCTCACAGACGTGCTGTTGCTTTTGTCTTTTCTACAAATACTTTCATAATAACTGCTCCAACGAGATACTTTCGCTAGTTCCCAAAATGCGCGAATTTAAACATGCTACTAGATTGGCATCTCAGACCCACTCTTTCACTGTCAAAATGGTTAAATGTAGCTGTCTCTTCTACTCCGATAGCTTCATGTCTCGCACTTCCTCTTACTTGCTTCCCTGATAGCTATAATCTTCAACTACTCAAATGCAATGTCAATCAACATCTCCAGATGCCTTGCTCTATTCCCTGTCCTTTTCATCCTTTCCTCTATCACACCTGTTTACTCTTGCTCCCACTCTCTGTAACCCCTTGTGTGCTAGTGACACTCCCGCCTTGCTTGAGATGAAATGCTTAGGAAAAATAAATAAATACAGTTTAAAAACTAACTGGACCAAAATAAATATTTATTTTCAAACAACTGTCAGTGATAACGTTAAAAAACATTTTCAATTTTGGGATGCTTGCAGTTGTTTTTCAGGATAGTTCTGGGATAATGGTGAAAAAAAGTTAGACTGGAGCCCTAAAGAAAGCATATAAATTTACACATATAAAATATAATTCTATTATGTCATGACTAGAGAATTCCTGATTTCAGTATTAATTAAAATGCTTTAATATAATCAAATGTCAAATTATTTACTGAGAATCCAATATGATATGATTTAAGGGGTGTGGGGGGTATATGCTTTTCATCTTTGTGAAATACAGCATAAGGAACCAGCTGAGTGCTAACTGAAAAATGGAAGTTTTCTAGATTTGAGATAAACCCAATTTGAACTCTGCCTTCTCACTAGAATTTTTCAACCTTAACAGTGAGGCGATTCTGAAAGAATTAGATGTCCTGCTAAGATTTATTACTGGCGACCACAATCTCAGCAACATAAGATATGCAGATGATACAGTGTTGATAACAGGCATAAAAAGGAAACTACAAGAACTCCTGCAGAAGGTAGTTAAAGTGAAGAGAATGGACTAGACATCAACTGAAAGAAAATAGAATGCATGGTTGTCAGTAAAAGAAACAATCCAATATGCAAATTACAAATTGGGGATACCAGGATCAAACAAGTACAAAAATTTAAATAACTGCAAAGCATTTTAACAGAGGATAGAAAATGTGACACTGAAATCTGAAGGTGTGTTGAGATAGTGAAAGATGCCTGTAATATCAGTCCTCCGACATGGCATATAAACTCCTTACTTAATGCTCAAATTTAATTTTCTTGGAGCTTTGGTGATTTTTTTCAAATGTGTTTTGATGTTTTCATGTTTTGATCCCAGTTGGGGGGGGGGGGATTTGACCATAGCTGGTACACTAACAGGTGTAACAACAACACTTAACCTTGCTGCCAGATGTAGTTTATTGTCATACCCAAAACAGCAAGAATACCATGGACTGAACATGTGAGAACCGATGAAGTTTTAGAGAATATAGAAACAAAAAAAAAGAACATTTAAAATTAACATCAAAAAGAGATAGTTGAAATTTCTAGAGCATGTAATGAGGGCTTGGAAAATTTAATACTCAAGGACATACTGAAGGCAAAAGGGACAGAGGAAAACATATAACCTACCTAGCAAGCTTGAGTATATAGATGGCAGAACAGGGTTTAGGAGAGATAACAAAAAGACAAAATTTATTAAGAGCTACAAAAGACAGGAAATTGTGGAGAGCCATGATTGCCTATGTCCTGAAGGGACACGGCACATAGAAGATCAGAGACAGCATGAATGTATATGTAATAAGCAAATATTCAAACACCAACATAAATAGAGTATTTAAAAAAAAAAAATTTTTTTGTGAAGATAGGATAGAAAGTTAATAGGGGAAAAAAATTAAGAGCAAAAATTTTTCTATAATCAATAACCTTCAATTTTATGTTCAAAATATTCAATTAATAAAGTTTATTCCTATTAAAAATGTAATAAATTTATTTCTTTTTTTATGATTCATTAACTCTTTTGGTGTTATTTAAAACTGAAAGACATTATGGCTTGTAGAAGGTTGCCTACAGTACCTAATGTTCCCAAGCAGCCCCCGCTCCCATCTAAGTACTGAGCAGGCTTGATGCTGAGATTGAATGAAAACCAGTTGTACTAAGAAAAACAACTCCATTTGTGTCATCATTAAGTGTACAATTAGATTGGCAACTAGGTTCAGTCATTTCACTGTTGAAATTGATGAAAATTAAGTTCTATTCTAATAGTTTCTTTTCTCACATTTCTCACCTGTAGAACTCTTTTCCGATTTCTTGTTTCCCTACCACTGCAATTTGTAAAAATTTTAATGCAATGTCAATTGTCATTTTCTGTTTCCCTGAATCCTGTTCTTTTATTGTCCTTCCTCCTCAATAGTCTCTTCATTCTCTACCACTTCCACTAATCCCTTGCACCTTAGTGGCTTTATTGCCTTACTTGAGGTGAAATGATTAAGAGAAAATCAAATAGCAGCCATTCAAATACTGATTAAAATGTGTTCCACCTACACTGGTTGCTCAGTACAACTTTTTTATTCAGTAATAAATCAAACTTTTCTTTTTGGAGAACCAGCCATCCAAACTGTTTTCAAGAAAATTCAAAATAAAAACGTATTTCAAATAAATAATTTTCTTAAAGCATTTATAAAAAGCCAATGGAACATTTATTAACCCAAACATTGTTAATACGAAAATGAAATCATTCCAAAAGTGGAAGTCTACAAACAAAAATGAACTATAGGTCGATTAGTGTGCGAGAGAGAGAGAGCCACACCTCATGATTCAAGAGATTTAATCATAGCAAAGTTTGCTAGTCATGTACATACCGACAGAGAGGACTAGCCTTTTAACAAGGCTGCAATCAAATATTTGACAGATTTTAATAAATGATCAGATGAAAAGAGAGAGCAGGCTAAAAGTAGGTATGATGCATGAACAAATACAAGTTACACAGAGAGGGGATGAGATCCAACTGGTGAAAATGACTAACCTCATTATATATATATATATATATATATATATATATATATATATATATATATATATATAGAGAGAGAGAGAGAGAGAGATAAGACTTATTTTGCAGAAAAAAAAAGTCTCACTGAATTTTCATTGGGTACATCAACATTTTTAGGAACCATATTATGACAGACTTTATTTTTGTAGTATAGGATTTATGGCAGGAAATCTAAGAGGCTGAAATTAAATTTCCATCAGGAAGTTTTGATCTAAGAAGAGTTAACCTGTGGTGACCCCAGTATGTACTGGGTACACTCTAAGTGATACTAAAGTCTGTTTTGTACTCAATGTCACATTGCAATGTGTCAAGAGAGCTAGGTGCCTTGAGGGTTGACTTAGAAAAGTAATCTCAAAGCCACCAAGTGCAGAATCTGGCCATTGGTGGGTGCAGTATCATAAACAGGATATGAACGCAGGTAACTCCTGACATATAAGACGATGAAGGCAGAGTAAGAAGCAGTTTAAGCATCTGAAGAAAGTCTTCCAGGCCACATATTCTCCACAGCTGACATTAATAAAGCCCAACAATTATTTTACACATGAAAAATTTAGTCTTGTCTAATCAGACATTATTAACAACAAAGAAAGAAGGAAAACAAAAAAAAAAAAAAGAAAAAAAGATTGCCCTTTTGTTGCTATGAGCCAAAAAGTGAAATGAACAATGTAATTAGAATTGCGATTGGTAGGCTCGGATCAGGTGAGATGAATATTTACCAAGCCAGTCTTTTGCTAGAGTGAACAATGCTTCCTTGCACAAAGTTACTTGGTATGAGAGTTAATTGCAAATATTAGGTTGGTGCAAAAATAATGGCGTTTTTTGACGTTAAATATACGTCAAAAATGCCATTATTTTTGCACCAACCTAATATTAATATTAGGTGAATGAATCCCAAGCAGTTGCAGTAAAAATAGAAAAATTCAATTGAAAGTAAGTGAATGGGCCGAGGGGATAATTTAACTGTTATAATACAAATTAGGTTAAATGAAAGACCAGATATTATAATGTGTGCCAAGTTGGTGAGGTTGTTATACAAAGAAAACTGATTTTAAATAAAGCTTTCTCATGGTTAGCAATGTTCTTTTTTGTTGCTACTGTCTGAACAAGTAGTTATGGGAGAGGAGTTTGCCCAATTGGCTAATTATCCACTATTTTCCTCAACCATTGTAGCATGCCAGTGACAAGACCTTTATAAAAATAGGTGACAATGGGTCAAGGTGCTCAGAGTAGCAGACTTACAAAATCAAGAATTCAAACAAACGTTTACCAAACATTACCTCCTGCCTTCTTACACACAAACATATATTGCACATTTAAGATGCAATCTTAGATTTTTCTGGAAATAAAAGATAGGTGGGGAATGTATGGAAAAGTATGTCTTCTGATCAGACTTTGTTTATAAAAAATAAATATTTTAAACTTACTGCACTCTCAGAATGTTATCTTCTAGTAACAAACAACCACAAATACCCAGTGGTGTAGCATGGGTAGGGCAATTTTCCTGGGCATTAAATTTTTAGGGGCCCAAAAGAAATTGTTGGATAAAATAAAAAAAATAAAAATAAAATAAAATAAATATATATATATTAGGTTGGTGCAAAAATAATGACGTAATAATGTCATTTTTTGACGTATTTTTTAACGTCAAAAACGACATTGTTACGTCATTATTTTTGCACCAACCTAATATATATACTGAAAAAAGTAATATTAAATCTACACTCTGGAGTTTTCTATTTTCTTACAACACAGTGGGCGGTTGCTCAAGAGGTGCAGGGTGCCTAAAAAGAATATACCCATTTATTTTTCTGGTAATTTTTGTTGCATTATGTTGTAACCTAGAAAAGGCTACTGAATGAGGAATAACCAAAATGGAGATAGGAAATGAAATGGTAATCTTTATAACTTCAACAAAATACAATACTCGTCAGCAGCATGAAGTAGGTAAACCACTGCTAGTAGTGGACTACTTAGATAGCATATTACTCCCGACTTAGTGTCCTACGAATTTATGAGGATTGGGATATAGCCATTAGTGTTTATAGGTATGGCATATAACACATTGCATAACGTCATGTTTAGGCACATGCCTGTGACATGCATTACAGTGAATGCCAGAAGTATTTTTTGGTGAGGTGGAACATGGCCAATTGAGGGAAGAAGGTAAATGTGTCCTTTTTCTTATAACTTGTCTATTTTTAAGCAGTAATTGCAATTTGTTCACGTTTCGTATGTAATAGACATATACATCCATAGATATAAAAATGACGTGTTAATTACTTATAAATAACATCAAATTGCATAGTGTTAATTAGCAAGGTTAGATCTACATGTGTAGTAGAATCTCTTCAAAAAAATCTGCCCCCTCAATCTGAAATAATTTGGAAGATCCTTCTTAAAAAAATTTCTAAATATCCTACATTTGTTACATAATTCTTCCCCCAAATCATCTTGGATCAGTGCTTAGTTAGTTAACAATATACAGGGTGGTCTGAAAATCTTGTCACCCCCTAGATAATATCATTTTCTATTTTAATGCTCCGTGGAATATTATCAAGGAGAGAGTTTCACAACAATCAACAATGCAAAACTTTGTAAGATATCACACAGGACATGGCACTGCATCATTTTATACTACGAAAATGATGGTGACACGGTATGTGACATTGTTGATGAAAGTGAATAAACTGAATCCAGTACGTGTTTTTTGTATTGCTGTATTACTTGTTCTATTGTTCTCATTACTTTTTGGTAGGGGTAACAAAATTTTCGGACTACTCTGTACTATATAACTCTAATAAACTATTTATTTATTTATTAGATGTGTATCCCCACTCTGAAAGTATCTCAGCTACGATGTCTAAAAGAGAGGAATCTGGTACACAGGGCAGGAAAAGGCGAAAAACAGAACAACTGGTTAAGCTAACTTGAACTCTTGACTGATTTATTGTGAAGACTGCTGAAAGCGCCAGTTGAAAGTACACCTGAATCTGTAACTGAGTATGTGCCTGGAAGCTGTTCACTTCCTACTTGAGAATAAGAGATGGCTTTTTGCCTGAAAATGCTTCTACCTCTAAGTAGTCAAGTCATCTTTTACAGAGTATTGATATAAAAGTTTTCATTCATATTGGTTATTGGCCAGGATGTAGATAAAACTTTGAAAAATTAACCTTTTAAGAGAGCAACATCTGAACTACAAAATAAAAGATGTATTTTTTTCCCCAAAAGACAATGATGGCAGATCATTCTCCAAGGCTGTGGTTCTCAAATGGTGTGGGGCACCTCATAGGTATGGCAGAAGAGGACAGCAGGTGAGGCATAATGATTGAAAGACAATAAAAAATTTAGATACAGTTCAAAAAAATTCATGCTCAAATTAAATATGATTTTGAAATTTAAAACATGATTATGGATTACTTGTAATTGCATGCATGAGTCCCAGTATAAATAGTTAGAAATAATTATTGACCAATTTTATCATTGTGATATTTTTGCATTATATCAAATACTAATATAAATAACTAGGCTCTGCAAATTGGAGGAGAGAATTATCAAATGTTAATGTTCTGACTTTGAATCTGCAGTTATTCTTTAACCCTACATTTTTTATTTTTAAAACATACTTTTTATCACATAAAATTTGATGAAAGGCAAGCAAATTTTAATTCTGAAAATGTGGCCCAGAGAAAAGAAATTTAGGAACCACTACTCTAAGAATTGGTTTTATGTGAATTTAGATAATGGTGAGGCAGTTTTAAGATCATGATTACTGTATATTGTTTTCATTGCATGCTTTTTCAAAAAGCTAAAAAGGAAAAAGTTCTTTTGCGTAGTCAGGTGAACTTGAAACATGGTGAAAGCTAAATCCCAGATTTTTAGATCATGAAAAAAGTTCTCATCACAACAAAACATTTGAAAAGTGGAAAGAATTTGAAATGCAACTACGTAAATACAAGACAATGCTGTTCAGATATCACAAGAGAAGTCATTTGAGAAATAGAAAACGGTATCATCAAAAATACTTTTGCCAGAAAAGCCTTATCCTTGGGTGGTCACTCAGAAAATCTATGTTCAAATGCTAACTGTTGAAATTTACTTGAAACTTTCAAGTTACTTGCCAAATATGACCTAGTATTTGCGAAACAGTATCTTCATAAAGTTTAGCAAGCAGCTATGCCATGTCATATCTCTCTCCCCACAGAGCCAAAAGGAGTTTGTCAGACTGCTTGGTGGTCACCTCCAAACAGAAATCTTTCAGAGAATTTTAAAGACTAGTATTTTGCTTTCATGTTTGATAGTATGCTAGATATTTTGCATACTGACTAAATTTACCAAGTAATTTGATATGGATACATTGAAGACACAGAAGTCAGAATTAAGGAGTCTTTTATCAGCTTCATTCAGTTACATGGGAAATTAGCTAATGAAATTACAGAACAAATTTGTGAGAAGTTGCAAAACAGTGCTTGTGTCATGTAATAATCACTCAATTAATCTTGCTGGTCTACATGCAGCTAGTGTTGGAACAAAGTCTATAACTTTTTGGCACTGTGCAAAATGGATACAAATTTTCCTCAAGTTCTACTCACAGGTGAACATGTACCAATTAATGTGAAGCAATCCTGTGGTACAGGATGGAGTTTAAAGCATGAAGCTGTACACACACTTGCTGAGTACACTGAAGATATAACAGAAATTTTGGAAGTTTCAAGAGATGGATTAGAAGGAATCTCAGAAAACAAAAGAGATGCAGGCAGCTTGCTAGAATGACTTATAACCTATCCTTTCTTTTCATTTCTTTACTTCTGGAGCCCAGGCTTACTAAAGTGAATGATGCTCAGATATACTTGCAACAAAGTGGACTTGCATTTGATCAATGTGTTCAGAAGCTAAAAGCATTTTGTGAGGAAAAGTGTGATTTACTAGTTGCAGAGGCAGCTGAGAGAGCTATACAAACATAAAACATGACATTTTTACAGAAAGAAAAATTGGAAGGTGAAAGATGATAACAGACCCAAAAAATGTAGTGATTCTTAAGTTTAATTCAACAAACATGTCAGGAACAACTTGAGGCAAGAGAAGTTAACAACCGAAATAAAAACAGTTACAATACAGATGAATACATTTCATGAGCTATTTACTTTTCTACAAATTCAAACATTGTGAGATGAAAAAAAAAAAAAAAAAAAAAAAAAAAAAAAAAAAGAAAAACATAAGTTCATTGTTTGACACATTCAGCAGTTATGCATGAAATATTCTGAATTAAACATTACAGCTATGAATGCTGATGTACATCGCCTCAGATGCCATATGGTTTTATCTATAGAAGTTTATCCGGAAGCGAGCATTTCTAACAAGAACAGCTTTAGATTTGTTTTGCTGAATAATTAAGCAGAAGCTACAAGAAAGCTTAACTAACATTGTGACACTGAGAATTTTTTTTTTTTAAAAAAACAATTACCATTTCTAGTTGTGAAAGGACGAGTTCCTCAAAATTATTCTTAATAAAAGACATATCAATGGTGAACGAACCAGGAAAGATTATGTAACTTTGCAATATTGTCAACTGAAAGATATTTGCTTCTAAATTTTGATAGCATTTGCAAAAATAAAATCCAGAACATTTTAAATAAATTGAATAATATACTGATACTTAATGTTTTCTATTTTACATCTTATTTTAATACTTTTAGTAGAACGTTTACTTGTACCTGACTTTGTATAATGTAGAATACAGTATATCTATATAGTGATAGTAATGTGTATAGAAGTATATAATACCTGTAGGTTTTACAGGTACTCCTGCAGTTATTATATTGCAGTGAGGTGTTTCTTCAAATATTTAATAACCTACATTTTAACTTTCATGCAAACATAATTGAATAGGTACATACATCAAAATATCTGGGTATGCTGTTTCTGTAGTATATTGCTTAGTATTGATGTTTCTTACTGGTACACTTTTAGTACATGATCTACACCCAGTTTTTCTTTTATATTTATTTAATTATTCTAATTTAACTATAGCATTCAGTACACTCAAATTCGCCCCTTAAATAATTGGATCTCAAAGTCTCACTGTTTGTGTGACTCCCTGCGTTATTTGCAATGATGTCATTAAAAACCCCAAAGCCTATGCCACAGGAAAATGCCCAACAGCATAAAGCGCAATCGCCAGTGTCCGATTACATGCTCAATATTTTTATTTGAAGCTTTTTTTTTAATATCTTAAAAGGCTTTTAGTAGACAATCAAAAAATTTAAATAACATATACAATAAGATAACTGTCCTTTAAATTGAACACCTACAGGATTAGAAACTGCTACTATAAAGAACATAGAGATTGAAACGGAATTATGGTCAGACACCAGAGAAACCATGGAAAACACAGGAACCATGGTGGCAAAAGATAGTAAAAGATGCTTACTCAAAATGGCCCACATAAAACATGAACAATTGAGTAGAGAGTAGTTGTAGTTGGATTCTATGAATGCATATCAATTTAAGCTTACTCCCTCACTATTACAAGGAGGGACTAAAAAAAGTTATCACCCAGTGCCTGATGCATGGCCAATCTGAGAAATTTTGTGCCCATATGGTTTTTATTTAAACAAATAAAAACTATATGACACTGATGAAGTTTATTAAATATACAAAAATAAACTAAAAATTATGTCCAATAGAATTTTCTAACAACCTTAGCTGCATCCATTTTGACTCACACAGCCATCAATGCATAAATCAAATGAATATTATGGTCCAGTTTCAAATCACAGCAATGCCTAAGAATGGAGCTACGATGAATTAATATTGTCCTAGTTTCACTTACTACAATGAAACTTTAGTGCGTGTGTATCTCAAAATATGAGGTCAAGTGAAAAGGCATTTTTATTTTTTTTGGTAAGCAGGCAAACCTGTTTTAGATAAAAAAAAAAAAAAAAGTAGCATTAGATACAAAAATAGCTGACCCTTACCTGAGAGTAGAGATACACATGGGAAGAGATTAAAAAAAACTTCACAGCAGCCATATGGAAATGATGAGATAATTAGCTTATAAAGAAATAAATAAATAAAATCTAACTGGTTTTTTATTCAGTGGAAAAAAAGAAAAAAAAAATTCAAGCAAGAACAGAATGACAAAGGTAAGATGCTATTCAGAAATTTGTTTTGCAATAACAAAATTTTACAACAGGTAAAATCATCTTACTTTCAGGTAAAAGAAAATAAAAGAAAAGGAAGTAGAAAAATGTATTTTTTGTTTTCTTTTCCTATTTGGTTAATTGCCAGTCTTAAAAAGAAACAAGTGAAATGCGTAAAAGTGGTGAGTTGAACTAATGAATAATTCAACAGAGATAGAAATTGGAATATTGTACAATTGATGAGAATTTTTTTTTCCTTTTGGTAGAGAAAGCTAAGTTATTATTCCCTGAGCCTGTTTAAAAAGAAAAAAAGAAAAAAAGAAAAAAAAAAAAAAAAAACAATGGCCAGGGAGACTTTGTCCAGTGATATTTACAATGAAAAATATTTAAAAATGAAAAATTACATTTTATTTTACACCATTTGGGCGGTGGAACAAAAGAAAAGGTATCAGACCTACAGAACCTGATAGGTATCATTGCTAGTGTATAGATATATAAATAAGCATGTGAACACGGATATGTATAGAAATGTGTGTAAGGGCATGTGCATACACAAAGAGGTATATAGGTGTGTATTTTGCTTTAGCATTCTATTGCTCACAGTTTCATAACAAGGATATTTATATCTTTTATTTACTTAATCTGTGTTCATTCATATACAAACAGGAAATTTTAGTCCAATGTTTTTCCAACAAAGATTTTTTTCATGTCTAGTCTTGCAAGCCAATTAGTTTTTGCATACTAAGTAACCAAATGGTACCCTCATTGCTGTTTTATCTGTTCCTCAATCTATATTTCTCCTTATATCATCTCACCCATCCCAGATTATTTCGCTAACCATTCTTACGTAGTCTCTCAAATATTTAGGCACCACACCCCTTCTAAGCTTAGATATAGTGTTATGTTTTAGCAATCTGACAGATCCATTTCTTATTGCTGCAACCTGTCCATCTGATAATCGGACTGTATCTTACCTGGGTTACAATCTACAGTAAACATGCCATCTGGTTTCTTTAAAACCATAAGTTGCTCTAGTTTCTACACTTCTCAGAGATTCTCTTAAAAACCATTGGCTTTTGTGCTTCTACAAGGGGGCCACATCACTCATTTTCTGAGTATAAAAATAAAAAGGCAGCTTGGTAGAATAATGGATAACAGCTTTAGTAATAAAATTGGAGAACTGAATACAAATCCGAATTGAGTGTTTCATTCACTTAAGTGCAAATACCTTTGGGAAATGTATGAATACATCCCCCCAGCTAGGGTTAAATAGCAGAACAGACTAGGATTTGTCTATATTTCTGAGATGAGGTATTATGTACAGTATTTACATTATTCGGACTATTGCCCTCATCTTTGTCGCCATATTTATTACAACATTTTGGCCATTGTATGCTCATGCCTTCTTCAGGTGGTTGGAATGTCGAACTGAACCATTTATTTTGCTCACTGGTTAGATCCAGTGACAGGACCCAAAGAGTGTGAGTTCAATATCCGGTTAAGACAGTGGAGAACTTGGAGATGGGAATTAACAGGAGATAACTGATAACTGACATCCATGTAACCAGTGAGCAAAATAAAGTTTGATATTCCAACCACCTGAAGAAGGCATGAGTGTACAATGGCCGAAACGTAATAAATATGGCGGCAAAGATGAGGACAATAGTCCAAATAATGTAAATAGTGTAGACTAGGTTTTATAGCCTTGGATGGCAACCAGTCTAGGAGAAGGACAACTTTGAATTCAAAACTTCCAACTATAGGTTAAATAGCCTCATCAACCTGCAATTGGCCAATTGTGGTGAATATGCTTACATCCCTGAAGACAAGATCAATTATGCAGGAGGTGCTCCAACAGGAATGAGAAGATCCTGGATCTGAATTTGGTTAAATAAGAGTATTTTGTAATAATTTAATTATTTCATTGCATAGACAGGCATTAAAATATCAAACAAATCAAGTGTCCTTGTAAGATTCAAAGGAATGACTCAAACTAAATAAACAGCATTCATTTAACTTGATTTTATAAGGGACTTCATTTATTCTAAGATCTGTTTATTTTTATTTTTTTTTTTTTTTTTGCAACATTCAGCTAATGACGAAAAAAAAAAAAAAAAAAAAAAAAGGAGAACCTGCCACTGTTTTAATGCAAAGAATTTCATTTCTGAAGCAAATTCTTCACATTTTAATTTTCAATTTTTTTTTTTTGTAAATATTTTCAAGCTTCATATTAAATCTACCTTTTTAAAATTTTAATCATAATAAAAATAAACTTTTCATCATTTTTATGCAACTCTTTTTGCATAAAAAAAGAAAAGAAAAATGTTATGTGTTTCTTCTAACAAACGCAATTCTCAAAGCAACTAATAAATTTTTTCAGTTTATCATATCTGCACATTGTCATGGTGAATTGAAGTTAGCCAGGGACAAATTGGTTAGAAGAGAACCCCAAGAAATGCAACTCTTCTAAGTGATTTTTGTTGACTGAAACTTGAAAATATCCTAGTCAACTCACAAAGTTTGAGGGGTTAAATCAATCTTGAAAAAACAAGAAATGATTTCCTGTTGTCTTCAACAGATTTGAATTTAGTGCTGTTTTCTCCTAGACTGGCTTCAAGTCAAGAATTCAGAGTCCAAACAAGCCTGTTCTTTAAAGTGGGGGGGTTACTCAAAACAATGCTGATAATTATAATCTTCAGGGCAGAACTGAATTATTCAAACTGAGATACTAGGCTCCAGTATCTCAATTTGAATAATTCAATTCTCTTTCGCCTATGAACAGAATCTTACTTGTCCTAAAAGATTCAATTTTAGTGGGAAATTCAGTTTGTTTAAAAAAAAAAAAAAAAGACAAAAAAAAACTTCTCTATAATTTTCTTCTCTTTGTTTTTGTCATTCTGGTAAGCTTCAATGTCACAGACTAAGATGTACGAGTGATGTAATGGATATGAGAAGTTCGAAGGCAAGTAGAGTTCATTACATTCACTTGTGTGCTAATACCCTTAGGGAAAGTATGAAACTATCTTCCCCCTCCCCTCCCCCATTCCCGACTATGGGTTAAATAGCAGGGAAGACTGGGCTCTCTAGCTGTGGTTGGCCATCCGTTTAGGAGAAGGACAACCTTGATAACAAAACAGTATGTGACATGTCAGGATCTTTTAGGTTATAAGCAAAGCGTTTCATCCTTGCACAAACCATAAAACAAGAATTGTGTAAGGAACCACGTTATAGATTAAGCAACTATTGCATTTGTATCGCTTCAAGATAGACCCTCTTAATGATTACCATTAATAAAAAAAAAAAAAAAAAAAAAAAGAAAGTGTACTTTTTAATAATATAAGATGCTTTAAAGAAAAAAAGTGTAAAATGTCATTCAAAGACTATATTTTGCATGACTTTATTCAAGTGTTGATTTTCCAATTGAAAACTGATATCTGATGCAATATTTTGCAAGCCCACCAAAGAAAATTACAAACTTATTTGGGCCCAAACAAAGATAACTTTGCAAAAACTGTGATATCTTACCATAAATTGTATTTTTATTCTCTTTCAGCCTCCAGCTAAGAGAGTGTAGGGATACAGAAGGTGATAAGTCACATGGGTTATGTGACTGACCACTTAGTGACATCACTTCCTACAGTGACAAAAGCGGTAGTCAATGACAGTTTGTTCACAGCAGCCAAACTGAAAGTTTGCTTTGTTACCTTCCCTCCTTATTTAAAGAAATTTTGAGAAAGCAAATTGTCCCAACTAATGTTTATATTAGTTAAAAGCAAAACCACTGACAGAATTTAAATCATAAATCATTTTTTGTAAAACAGAAAAACCAGTTACTGAAAATCTGCTCTAAATAATAAAAAAAAAAAAAAAAAAAAAAATGCAATAAACCAAGACATTATTTAATTAGAGAGGATTTTAATTATTTTCCAATGAATTTTCACAAGAATTGTCTTTACTTTTTTTTTTTTTTTTTTAATTTTAATTAGAATAATTTATAAAGTTTTAAATCTCTCAAATTTCTGCATTACTTTGTCTCCATTAAGTAAAATCTACATTTAATAATCATAAATGAAAAAGCTTAGTACAAATCATCAAAACAACAATATCTTAAGAAAAATTAAAATTTTCTTAAGAAAAATTAAAATTTTTTTTTTGTATGTGTATAAATATGCAATTATATATACTTTAGCTTTCAAAATATATAAAATTCAATAAATTAGATTACGGAGAATATTTTCCTAAATTTTTAATATTAAGTACTTAAAAATAATATAAAAAAGCCACTCACATTTTACATTAATTACTTTTTACAGATACAACCACCGTAGAAAAATATTACATTAGATAAACTTCCATGTAATTCAAGCTTTCAACATCTTAATTTGGGTACCTCCACTTTTTTGTTGAAAAAAACAGCATAACATGATAAGAAAAGGCCCCAAACTTAATAAAAAAGTTTATGTTATTATTAAGAAAGACCAAAGTATTTTTTAATCATTTCTAGTATGTTCAAAGTTTTGGTTAAAAATTTTCTTTTTTTAAAAAAAAAAAAAAAAATTCAGTAGCCTACATAATATTTACGATTAATGTTTTAGTGCCTTTTTGCAGGTGAAAAAATTCATGGATTTAGAAATTCTTGCAAAAATCAAATAATTGTTTGATTTTAATGAAACTTACAGGATTTATGAAAAAAATTATTATTATTATTTTTTTTTGTTTTTTACAAAATCTTGGTAAAATTTGTTTTTGTATATGTTACTTAATTTCATGAAATTTTGAGAAAATAAATTTTTGCTAGAAATTTTTTTCATTAGTTAAAAGCAGAACTTCTTGGATAATGTAAATCATCATTTTTTTTTTTTTTTCAAACTACTACTCATTTCCCCAAAATCTGCTCTGAATTGTGAAATAAAAATGCAATAAAACTATGAAATTATTTACTTAGAAAGGCTTTTAATTAATTTTATAAATAAGATTTATCATAAAAAAAAAGCAAAAAAAAAAAAAGCATAGCATGATGAAAAAGATGCCAAACTTGACAAAAACAAAATTTTATCATCTAAATGTTTGTTATTATTAAGAGGAAAGACCAAAGATTTTTAATTATTTTAAAAAATTCATCCTTCTTTTTAGAACATTCTAAATTTTGATTAAAAAACAAAAAACTAAAAAAAAAAAAAATTTGTTTCTATTTTTTTGTATAGTAAAATAACATACAATTTTTAGCACGTTTTTTTTTTTTTTTTTATTTGTATGACAGACATTAATTTGGAAAATTTTGCAAAAATAAAAATAAGTACAGATGTTAATGAAACTTTCAGAAACTATTCACAGATGATGAAAATTATTATATGTTTTTTTTTATTAAAGTCATGGCAGAAATATATTTTTTTCTATATTTATTACTCTCCCATAACTAATTTTATAAAAACTCTAGAAATTCGATCGAATACAATTTAGTGATTACAAAGCTTTGAGGAATACAATTGCTTTTTTGTATTAGGTTGGTGCAAAAATAATGACATAATAATGTTGTTTTTTGACGTAACATCAAAAAACGACATTATTACGTCATTATTTTTGCACCAACCTAATAATTGGACTCCCACCCCACCTACCTGAAAATCAACTCTGAATTGTAACATACAAAACTCAATAAAACAAAGATATTATTTAATTTCAAATGCTTTTATTTGCTTTTAGTTATTTTTATGAATATGGACAATATTTTCTGAAAGCAAAAAATTTTTTTGATGAAAAATGAATTTTTTGTGCAATTATTTGTTATTTCTTTAATTATAATAGATTTTTACACCTAAGTTGTTAAAATATTATAAAATTAGTTAAAAGCTGCATCCACTTTCATAAATGTCCTTATGAGATAGATCTTTTTTTTTTTTTACCACATTGTAATGTAAATTGTATCGTTTTGACTAATCAGAAGACCTGCAGTAATTAAGAAATGTAATTTTGTGTTTATAATCGGGCTGTAATTATAAAGTACAGAAGACCAACCAGAATACAATTAACTTGTGTTATTTGAGTCAAGCATTTTTCTCCGCTGTTAAGGACTTTACTTTCGCAAAACATGTGTAGAAGTCAATTTGATATTTCAATTTCAACTGAGAAGGGTACATGCAAGTGTCATCTTATGAAATTTATATGATCTTATTTTATATTAATCTCGGAAATATCAAAATTAATAATAAAATGAATGGAAATACAAATACAGTAAAATGTAATAAAAGTACATAAAATTATAGTATTTTATGCACACTTCTTATGAAATTTAATCTCACTCTCAACAGTCTTATTTTAATTTCTTTATAATATATTTTCCATAAAGCATTGCAAACGTGAAAGCTAAGTACAAAAAAAAAAAAAAAATTTTTTTTTTACAGCGCTGAAAGTTTTCTTTAAAAATAATGAGGTAAATAATTTGTTCACTTCTAGGTATGTCCCAGGTAACGCTAAAAAAGTGGTATACCCTGGAGAAAAAACACTTTTTTAGCGTTACCTGGGACAGACCTACTTAAATCTAAATAATTTCACTTCTCTCCTTCCATAGAACAAATTATCTGCACGTAATCCGTCAATACGTCATTCATCACCCCCAAAATACTTTCATCTTTCCTCTTAATAAGAAGAAAGATTTAGAAGATAAAATTTCGTTTTTGTCAAGTTTGGTGTGTTTTTCATCATGCTATGCTCTTTTCTTACCGATCTCATAGAGGTACCTATATTGGAAATTAAATGTAATCATTTAACTTTTAATTAGAGCTAAAAAGAAACCTTCAAGAATCCTTTTTCGTTTTTTAAAAATCATTTTAAACCTTAGGTATTGAAAATTAGTTGAGATATTTACCATGAAATAAACAACTATTTTCGAGAAAAAAAAAAAAAAAAAAAAGAAAAAAAGAAAACGAAAGAAAATTCCTTTCAGTCAATTTATTTTAAATTAATTTCGAAAGACAGTATTTTTCTTGCTTATTGGAAATAAATTCAACCTTGAATCCCCACCCGCAAGAATCCAACAATAATCTTCTTGGACAATATAGAAAATTCTATTTTTACTTTTCCTTTCTACAAAATCACTCATCGCGAGAAGTTTTTAGGAGATAAATTCAATGCAAACTAAAAGTTTGGGTATCGCAATATTAATATTTACAACGTTTATAAAAAAAAAAAAAAAAAAAAAAAAAAAAAAAATCACCGGGTACTCCATACTTTGGGCTTTTTTTTTTTTGTTTCACGTCTAAGCTACGAGTTAAAATTATATAGAAAATTGCCATGACAACTTTTGTTTGGCGTGACAAAGTATTCGTAATTCAATTGTCATCTCTCCTTCGGCAAGAAGTTAGTAATTGTCTTTTTATACTTTAGTTTAGTAAAAATGAAAATTGACCAGTCAAGTGACATGGAACCTAGACTACTTGATGATAAATATTCATTTGAAATCTATTTCGTTACGTCTGGAGAGTGGGCGAAAGGAGGAAGAAGAAAAGAACTGAGATTTATTGTTGATTTCAACAACTGACCATTTTGACTTGCATATTAACAATGGCTAAAATAAGCAAATTTTACAGTTGAAAGAAAACGATCCCAGCCAACGTCCAGTTTTATTTTTTTGTTTTGTTTTTGTGTAGTAAAAGTAGAGATTAATTTAGGGCAATTAATTCGATGAGAAATGAATAGGGAAGTGAACAGAACACAAACAACACTCATCCTAAAAAAATTCTTGATCAACAAGCAAGTACTAATTATTTAATTTTCACCAGAAAAAACGTAGAGAGGGGGAAAATATTTTCAGATCCTCTTTTTCAACAACTTTACCAACAATTATTAAAATTGGCATTTTTGTATGAATCTTTGTGCACCAACGATTTTTTTATCATTGTTTTTTTTTTTACTTTTTATTGTACGACTTTTTAGAGAGAAAATATAGAGAAACAAAAAGTAAACAAACATTATTTAAATAAAAAAAAAAAACATTTAAATAAACAAAATCAAATACAAAATACAGTGAATTTTCAAATAATTTGATCTGGAAAATTATTTTCCTTTTTAAACACTTTTTTTGTTATCAGTGATTCAGTTTCTGTTTATAAAGAAACATGAAGAAATGAAGATTTGTTGTAAATAAAATTTGCATTTCAATTTGAAGACATTTTGGAACTAATAATGAAAATAAGTCTTTTCAATAACGTCAAAAACACTCAAACGAATTTTGAAATTAAATAAAGTAAACAATAAACATTCATTTTATTTTTTATGCAACCAACAATTACTTGAATTTCACCATTAAACAAGGAAATTAAAATATTACCAACAGTGGTTCTGTAGGCAAGCTCTATACTTTGATATTTTTTAATTTTAAGTTTAACGATAAACTTTAAACTAAAGTTTAAAATTAAATTATTTTTTTTTACCTATTTCTTCTTTATTAAATTAAAATATAAAATAAGCCATCATGTTATCTATCACAAACATTAATTTAAAATACACTAACTGTTAGTGACTAACACTTAACAGTAACACATTGTCATTGGGAGATAAATTTAACAACTTAGTTTAAAGTTTAAACTTGAAAACAATCATTTGGGTAAAAAAAGTGAAAAAAAAAAAAAAAAAAGGATAAGGGCGATATTTTCAATTATTTTTTTTTTTAAAGATATGTCATGAAAATTTTTAAAGAAATAAAATTTTATTTTGGGATGCGATTTTATTAACATATGAATTCAGATATAGTTGGTTTTAGCGTTTCAAACAATTTTTACTTCCATTATCTCCCATACAATAATTTTTGTCTCCTTCAAAACAAAAACCAAAAGAAAGTCATGAATTCAAAATAAAACGAAATGCAATTATATTTTTTTTTTTTTTTAACTATATTTTTCCATAAGTAAAAATAAAATTCAGTATTTGTAACCAAAAAAGTTTTGGAATTTGAAAAAATATCATAGTTTACAAATTCTTTTCAGTTCTCAATTTTCAAAATATGAGTTTTTTGTTTCAAGAAACCTAACTTTTATGTAAGGGAGATAAATCAGTGTTTGGTATGTAAAATTAGTTTGAAACGCTAAAACAGACGATATACTCCTTTACCTTTAATTCATACATTTGAAATGACCTCTGGACGAAGTCTTTATTTTAAAATGATTTCTAATGCACAAATAATCAAAATATCAGAATTAAAATTGAAAAATATATTTTGCAAACACTGAGAAACGAGAAAATAAAAATGATAAATTGAAATTTATTTAAATTTAAATAATTATATTCATGAAGAAGAGTTGCTTAATTTGAATTCTTTAAACTACTCAACAAAGTCTGATTTTAGAATTAAAAAGAAAAAAAAGAATTAAAATAAATAATCAAAATTATAAAAAAATTATTTAAAAATAATTTATAATTCTTTTTTTAACCATATAAAATTTTTAAAAGTAAAATTGTAAATTATTTTTAATAATGGATAAAAAAAAAGGGAATATTTTTTTTTCAGTTTTTAACTTCTTAATAATTTGTTCTAAAAATTACAACAATGATATTTAAAAAAAGTTAATAAAGTTTATTATTTATTTTAATTTAACAAAGACTTTTTAGAAAAATTTTTTTTTTTAAATTTGTTAAAAACAAAATTACAAATAATAACTACATTTTTTTTAAATAATTATGCAAAAGGCAAATCAGTTCTTTTAAATTACGTCAACGTCGTAAAATTTTATGAAATGTTAGTTAATTTAGAGAATTTTAAAGAATATTTCAATTTTTTTTTAAGATCATTTTTATGATGAAAAATTTAATATTTGTTTTTAAAAGATCATAAAAATACTTTGTATATTATTATTTTTTGTTTATACAAGTTTTTTTTTCATTAAGAATTAAGATTTGAGGAAACAATTACTAAATTTTCCAATTTATTTTTTTTTTTTTTACTTTGACTCATATCCCAACAGTAGTAATTTTATATTAAATAGTTCTTTTATTTTTTTTTTAAATTATTATGAAAGATCAGGATCTGTGAAGAAGATACATTGATTTATATCATTTTGATTAAAAAATTCTTTTGAAGGCAAAAATCAATAAAGAAACTGATTTAAAAAAAAAAAATAAAAACAATTTCGTTGTTTTCTTTCAACGTCCAATGATACCCGCGATTTAAAAACTATAAACAAAACAAAATCCTAGAAACGTGCCATAGACAATTTAAGTAATATTGCTAAACATACAAAGATAAAAACATTTCTATATTATTTGGAGAATGATAAAATTTAAAATAATGTATTAAAAAAAAGTTTCCCAAAAAAAGTCTTGACGGTAAACTTGCGAGTAAGCCATGTTTTTATAAATGCGTCATAACTGAAAAAGAATCACTTAAAATAAATATCTTTAAGTAATCGAATTACTTAGAAACAGACCTGGATTGGAAGCTTTCTCGGCTGATATTTTAGCAAATAAAAAGCGGGTAACAACCACTTGGCTTGGTATTATTAATTTTTCCTCTTAACCGCAACAGAAATGAATACGAATCACAGCAGCCTTTCTCGTTCTTGTCACGTTTGGAAACGCGCACAAATGGCGGCGTCTTCGGTAAGTCGGAGTTACTCGCCCTTGGTTCTAGCTCTACACGAGGCAGGGAATCTCTTTTGCAGAATTACTTGGTCATGACAAGAAGAATTCCTTTGAGTTTTTTCTCAAATGAATCATACATTTCAATAATTGCACACACTTTCGCATAAGAAATAATAAAAAAAAAAAATTTTGGAATCGAATTGAAGCCTATTTGTTTTTATCATACGTCATATTAAAAAGAAAATTTCCTCTCCTTTTTATTACTATTTTTTTTTTTTTAACAGAAAACAATTCTGGGAAACGACGTCACAATCGTCAGATATTCCTTTCCTCAAGACTCATTAATTACATCTTTTTGCAGCAGTTTCCGAATATAGGGGAATTAGTATTTTCTCACGCACTTAAACAAACAGCCAAATAAGAAATGTAGTAAATTATTCTAGAAAGAGAGAGAGAAAAAAAAAAAAAAATACATGATTGGTTAGGAGGAGTGATCCGTAGGAAATAGTGCCAATGATTTCAGTTGCTCGTGTTATATAGTAAACTCTATTGCCAACACAATTACATAATCATATACGTGAAATATTAACACTCGTCGAAACTTTATTTTCTACCCAATAACAGACAATATTATTTACAAACATGCTGAAAAGATTCCACATTGCAACATACACTATTTAAATCAAAGTTTCTACTGGTTAGAAATTAACTTTACCATATGAAATATTTGGCAACTAAAACCCTAATTTTTTTTTTTTTTTTCGAAAAATAAAACTATGTTTCTCGATTCTACTCTCGAGAAAAATTCTTATAAAACCCAACAAATTTCGACCTTCAGTAACAGAGATGCAACTCTCTCCAAATCGTTCAATCACAAGAGAATACACGGCTACATAGTGCCCAAACTTGTACTGAAAGAAATATGTTGGCGACTTGAAACGAATCATTTCCATCAACAACTCGGACGGTCAGTGAATCTCAGCTACGATCAAAGTCTTTTATAAACCAGAGATTTTCTGTGGACTAACTACCCAACTAAAGACTATTTTTACACCTTTATTTAACAGGCATGAGACTGTAAAGGTCTTTTGGTTGAAAGAATTCTTTTGGGAATGTCGGGGTTACCAATTGTAAAGGTGTAGATTGTAGATAGACCAATACTATTTATATTAACGATATTCTCAACGTACAGGATTCAAGTAAACAACAATAGCTCAAAATTGTTAACCAACAAATATATATTGAAATAACATACAAGAAAAAAACATGCAATAAAATTGTGTTCAGTGTTTAAATTAAGGGAAAGAAGTTGTTCTCCTTGAACTGTAGATTGATTTGTAATTGATTGTTCGAAGAAAGTTCTCGAGAGGAAAATGTTCAGAAATCAATATTAGAGCAAAGTTTGCATGTTAAGAATAAATAACACAAGAATACAATTAATTAAAAATGTGTTGTGTTTTAGAATGGTTTGAATCAACAGAGTTCTGATTGATTGAAGTTAGCAAAGTCACAGGGAGAAATGTAAGTTTATATTACGAAATTCTGTGATGTGTGTGCGTTTGAAATGTGATGAGTAAGATCGTGGATTTGTGCTGACGGCTAGGATCTTACTGACGACTTGTGAAAAGTCGCCCCTTTTAAGAAAAAAGGGTAGGCTCCCACGGCAACGCGGGAAAACTTAATCTTGCACTAAAATATGTGATTGGTTTAAAAATTAACCAATCACGACACTAACAGAACAAGCAAGCAAGCTCAAAACCGAAGATTCAAAGAAACGACTGCGATGGCTAAATTGTCCTATATAAAAGTAGTAGTGATTTATTAGCCAATCGCAGGCGAACAAAATGTAGGCGTGGAAAAACACAGGACCCCTACAAGACCATATTTTCTTTATTTTTATTTTATTATTGTTTGAAATTCGGACGTTTGGATTTTTAATAATAATATTAAAACCCTAGATGATCGAATTTCCTTCACAATGATACATGCTTTAGAAAAAATTTGGTACCGTCTCGGACTTTCTAAAAAACAAAACAAAAAACGTATTTTAAATAATTTAAATGTTTTCTTTGAAGGCAGATTTTGGTTTTAGTTGAAAGATAATCCGTATTAAGAGAAAAATTAATTTCCGTATGTAGTTGAAGTTTGTAGGCATTTTTCCAACATTAGCACTTTTTTCTTGTCACTCATCGAACTGCCATTATAAACGGAGAATGTAAACAGTCAGTTATGTGCCATGCGTGATACATGCTTAGGCGATCATGTATCTTTCGATACATGACTGACGTGGCGGATTTTTTTCCGCAGTAGGTTGCCATTTCTTTCTGCAGTAGACCAGTTACCATCCAAGTCTACAGAATCCGGTCCGTCCTGCTATTTACCCATAGCTGGGGGAAGTGGAGAAGAAGAGGATCTATGCCTTTCGTAAGGGTATTAGCACGTAAGTGAATGTAATAGACTCAACTGGAATTCAAACTCGGCCGAAAATGTAGACAACAAATTTAAAAATCTCTTAAAAATCCAATATTTGTCCTAGAGATATCTTTCGAAGTCATTTAGTAATTTTGGGGATTAATTAACTGGATTTTGTAAATGTAATGTTTATATTTTTTTACTTAAAACCTAATGAAAATAGTGTTTATTTACGCGCGGAAGCCTGTGGATTCAAAAGTTAAACACAGAAAACTATTTACCTAAAAAGCGCGCGAAAAATAAAAATTAAAGAAATACGGAACATCCACAGTGCAATAATGAAGAAATTGGTTTTTATGTTTAGAAATAAATTATCTTTAACCTTTTATAACCACTACTTTTAGGAAATATTTCTTATCCTATACGCTTTTATTAAATTTAGTAGGATGAATAATTTTATTTGTTATACATTAGAAGCAGTTATTTGTTTTGGTTAAATGATACTTTTCAGTTTAATGCATTGGTTTTATTTTTCTATTATTTTATTACATATTTCATGTCATAAAATATATAACTGCACTCAATATGCTCTTAAAAATAATTTTGAATGTAAGAAAATGTATTTAGATAACAGAGTTGCTACTAACAAGAAATAGGCAAAATTGGTAGTTATTAAATTGATACTAATAATTGTTTGCATTAGTTTTTTGCGGGATACTAGTATATTTGGGTAGAAATAAAACTCCATTATGTTGCGGATATCATTTCTTTGGCTGTGATGTATTATAAAAACTATCTCGCTTATTGTAGCATGTGGGGGGTTTCCTTACTTTGCTCGATTCAGCAGTAGCAGAAACGGAAGTAATCAGCAGGGAACTCATAAAAACGCTGACTGAACCCTATTTAGCGTCTTTTCCCATTTTTCATTTTCAGCAGCCGCTACCTTCATGACCAGCCCGAAGAACCACTCACGACCTTTGCTGTAGCTTGAACCTATAGATTTCTCTCTTCACGAGGGAACAAACGGAGAAATCTTTCTTCGAGACACCTACCCAAAGGAAAACCCACTCACATCCCTTGCTGCAGAAGACCCGTACTAGTCCTGGCAGCTTGAACCGAGAGATTTCTCGCTCTACGTGGGACCAAGCGGAGGAATCTCTCTTTGAAACATCTACTCAAAGGAAGAACTCTGTTAACTGGGAAAACCATTTTTTTCCTTGCAAAATACTACTATTTTGCACCGTCTTTCGATCACGAATAAAAGATGTGTATAGAGTGAAATGAATAAAGCCAATGTTCGAAATAACTTTATTTCGAACAGTGGCGTTATTCATTCCATTCTATACACTTCCGAGCGTGAACACACACACACGCAACTGGGAAAATCCCAACAGTATATAGACATTTTATATTAAACAATTATCGGTTCCTGGAACATATATCCCGCAAACAATATTGGTGGACCAAATGTGAGTCCGGGTACAAATAAAAAAACACAAAATAATGAATATAAAACAAATGACAATGCATGTTATTAACGAAAGGAATTACAAGTGTACAACATTGTAATAAAAGGGAAAAACATTAAACTAGTTATAAGAGTGCGTGTTTATTTGCGCGCTCGTATATGTGTGTTTAACAATCGTGTGTGATAGACACGTTATGTATGTGCGTGTGTAAGAGAGTTCAAAAGTTGATAGAAGACCAAAGAAGCGAATGATAACCCGAATTGTATTCCAGAGAAATAAATACTTCATTCAAAGAAGTCAGTCAGTTATGTGCTATGCGTGATACACGCTTAGGCGATGTTTTGACACATGACTGACGAGGCAGATTTTTTTCCCGCAGTAGGCTGCCATTTTTTCTGCAGTAGACCAGTTGCCATTCAAGGCTACAGAACCGCGTCTGTCCTGTTATTTACCCATAGCTGAGGGAGAATAAGAGGCTTCGTACCTTTCCCAAGGGTATTAGCATGTAAGTGAATTTAAATCAGTTATGTGTCATACGTGATACACGCTTAGGCGATCATGTATCTTTTGATGCATGAGTGACGAGGCAGATTTTTTCCCGCAGTAGGTTGCCATTTCTTTCTGCGGTTGACCGGTTGCCATCCAAGGCTACAGAACCCGGTCTATCCAGCTATTTACCCATAGCTGGGGCGGAGAATAAGAGAATTCATACCTTTCCCAAGGGTATTAGCACGTAAGTGAATGTAATGGATTCGACTGAAGTTCGAACTCGGCTCTTCGATTCCTCAATCCTAGCCGCTTAGTACTGTTCTAAATTAAGCAGGAATTAATAAAAGTACCCGGAATTAAATAGGCAACAAGGGCATAATATTCCCCCACCCAAGATAACCTGTATATTTGTTTTGGTGACTAAACCGAAACTGTCACAACTTGGCTGGGCTGATTTCTCTTTTGCCTTAACGACAAAGAAAACATTACTGTGGGAAAAAGCTTATTAAATAAAAGAACACATTTTTAATTATTTTTCCGTGCACTAAACAAATTAGCATATATATATATATATATATTAAGACATTCTAATCCTTGAACTTGTATGATTTTAAAACAAGAGACAAGAAAATTGATTGTTTCCTTTAGAATGTTCTTTTTTTAGTTAATTTATTTAAGGTCTTCAGCGAACAACAATAGTTCATATCTATCATGTTATTGCAATTTATGCAGATTATGCATGAGATTTGTATGTAAATTATCCAGCCATTTAATATTTACGAAAAAAAATAACCTGCCCAGAGAAATAAACGCTTCAGTCTATTCCAACGTACTCACTTTTGGCCCATTTGGGTATGATTAATTTATGGATGTTATGGGTATTACTGCTGGGTTGATTTTTTCACCTAAACATCCAAGACTTGTTGAATTGCCTTCGTCGCTGAAATAAATCGACAAAGAAAAGGCGGATGGATACGGGGACACTAGAGGGACAGTTTAGGACACTGATTTTATTTCCTTCTTTTAGATTCCAACGACCTCTTGTTGGGGAATTTACTCCCCGAACAGTTGGCACGTATTCACCAACCAAAGTCCAACAGAGAAAGAGAGAGATTCTTCTAGTTTATTTTTGGCGCCAGGAAATCTCCTCTTTTTTCTTTTTTTTTTTTTTTTTTTTTGCACATGCGTAAATTGTCTTTCCTGTCAGAGGACTCCTGGGAGATTTTTATGTTTATTTTATTTTGTACTTTTATTTAATTTTGTATTTTTATTTTATTTCGTGTTTTTATTTTATCCCCACAAATTTATCCCAGGGTTCCTTTCTGTCCTCCAAACTATTAACAATGTCGATTTTAGGAACCGCCATCAGATACCTTGTCGCATTCGCTTTAACGTAGACCACAGTGTTTCCATGTAAAGCCAGATGACGCGGCAAAAGAAGTCTGGGATGCAGTGAAAACTGAACGATTTAAGTGATATGATGTTTTTCTCTACCCCCTTCTGCAAATATATAAAAATAAACAACCAAAAATACAAAACAATCAAAAACACCCCCACAAAAACAAAAACAAAAAAACAACAAAAAATAAAACAAAACAAAAACAACTGCTAGTGCCGAATCTGTTCGTTCAGCCACTGTAAATAGGGTAGTTACATAATGCGCAAACTCACTCAGTACTGTCTCAATACTGACATAATAACCACCAAGGAGAGTATCTGTTAACGCATGCACTGTAGGGCACCGCTGATTGGTTACATCAAGGTCGGTTAATTTTCCGGACAAACCACATAAATGCTGAGAGTTAAACGGTTAACAGGCCAGTAAAATAGAATCAGCAAATCGAGTTCGAATTTCGGTAGAGTCTTTTATTAACTTTTGTTCGCTCTGAAAATAACTTACATAGTACACTAATTCTATTGACAGTTCTGAACATGATCTTATATTTTGTTCACATGATCTCGATGTGAGTTATGTACGCCATATTGTATAAATAATTTGCCTTTTGTGAACTTTGAGAGCTGATACAATATGGAAGAAATGGAACGCGTGTGCCGCATTCGGAGCAAATCTACAATGTTAAAAAAGCTGAATTGTTTTCTCGAAAAATACAGCAAATACACCTGATCTCAATCTCACCGAGAATCTTGGTGACATTATGAAGAAGTATATTAAAATGTCAAAGACTTGTTCCAAAATAGCATTTTTTTCAACGGCATCTATTTAAATAATTCTTACATTATGATTTGCGCATATACACGCACAGATGTGAAAAGATGGACACGGACCATTTAATTATGTCTAACACATACCAAACGAATCTACTGATAGAAATTTCCTGCCAATTTACTGACGATGATGAGGGGTTGGAGGCTATGCAGATTATATTAGCATTCATAGTCAGGATAGGGATGATCTTGAACGAAAAAACAAAAAAGAAAAAAAAAATCAAAATTCAGTTGTGTAGAAAGACGACCTACCTGCTCTACCCTAATTGTTGAACTTTGAGTCGTTCATCCGCTATGTGTAGAACGTCTACTCAAAAGGAACAGTCATCGCAAAGTGGGTCGCATTTGAGTCGTACGCTTTGCCGCACTGAACTACGGTATTTTCTATTACTGTATTATTAATCCATGTCTCTCGTGTGATTAAATCTGTTCTTCACAGTATTATTAACCAGAACTACTGTATTCTCTATTACTAATTATGTGATTAAACATGTTCTCCACTTAATCTTTGTTCTAGTGTTCTTCTGGCGGACTTCACCACATTAATTTAACTTTAGATTAGGAAACAAGGCTGACACAGAAAAGGATAAGCCAAATACATTGTTACACATAAAATATGTATTTAACAAGATGTACATTATCAAACAACGATGTGAAAGAAGGCATGCATTTAAGTAAGAAAAGGTTGAAATAAACAAGAGTTGTCTCTCTTTAACTGTTATTTTAGTATTTCAATGCTCACTGGAATAATGTTCATGGGAGTCTCTTATAATGACCGTTCTTAAAATACAAGTTATGTTCAGCATGAGCGTGGTGTGTGTCAGTGAGAAGGTTGGCAGCTGAATTCTCACTAATTAGCTAAGAAAAATTCTTGCTTAAATAAGTGACTATAGGCTCCAGATCGCTGTGCGGGAAGAATTATTCTTCACGTGCAGACGATCTGATTGGTTGGCATAGACCAATCAGCGAGCGAGCTTTGGGGAGACTTAAGAAAGCTTTTGTGATCTGTTTCTCCCAAAAGTGCACAAAACTGGCAACATGAAAATAGAGCGATTACAAAATTGTCGCATTGCTGCGATTGGTAAATTGTCTATAATAACGTAGTGGTGGTTAATTAACCAATGAATGCTTGGCGTTGTATGTGATTTGTATTTTTGTATGCATGTATGTATGTATGTATGTGCGTAATTGATCCGCGCATTCCTTACAGTATTAGTGACCAGAACTTCGAGCGTGATTCGGACGTTATAACAGATCCATTACCAAGTGTTCCGAGACACAGGACTCAAGATAAACCTTTCCAAAGCAGAAATTATGATCCGGAATTAGAACGAAAGCAGCGTTGGCACAGATCCGGAATCCATCCTAAAAGTTCAGGATATAGAAGTAGTAAATATTAAACATTTCAAATACCTCAGAGTTTGGATCATTTATAATATAGCATGCGAGATAATGAAATTGATCTGCGCTGAGGGTAGAACCAATACTGCAAGAGGCTACAAACACAAAATATTAAACTAAACACTCGATTGATGTTCTTAAATAGATTTGTCAGCTCGAGCTTTTCATATGGATGTCATGAATAGGTCTTCTATACTTTCAGCGTTGTACCACATTTAAGCTACGCTTAGAAAATCACCATATGGATGGCATACATTGCGCTCAACTCGGTCAGCAATATCTAAACTGTCAGCCGTATATAACCGTTTTTTTTTTCAGATCAATGATTAAAAATGGCTTCGGGTGAATGAAGCCGGTTGCTCTTGAAAAGAACTCTCCTCCGTCGGATCATGTAGACTGGCGCTCCAGAATCACAAACAAACAACTGCACCAAATAGCTAAAACCACATCACTTGAGCACTTTTAACAGCAGCAACAACTAAAATGGATAGCCCATGTAACTCGGAGAGAAAATTATCGCATAATCAAGATGTTGACATTCCACACTACAAAGAACAAAAGGTTAGCAAAGAAACCGCTATCATTATCGAAAATAACAATAAAAGTTACTGGGTTTGAGAAAGCTATTTCCCGAAAAAAATATTTTAATAGAAAGAGTTTTTTTTATAAATTTTAACCGAAAGCAGCACTGGCTGCTCGGGCAATGAATGTCGAATGTGTAAAGAGTATACAAGTGTAAACATTTCGCAAGGCGATAATAACGCTAAGATGCAAGGAATTACTGGGAGTGAAAGAGAATGAGAAGACTTTAGTGAGGAGAAAAGACAATAGAAGATCAGGTTTCAGGAAGACGGAAGACGGCGATAATGCCACTAAGACGCAAGGAGTTACCGGGAGTGAAAGAGAATGAAAAGACTTTAGTGAGGAGAAAAACAATAGAAGAACAGGTTTCAGGAAGATGGCGATAATGCAACTAAGATATGTGGGGTTACTAGGAGTGAAAGAGAATGAGAAGACTTTAGTGAGGATAAAAAACACTAAAAGAATAGGTTTTAGGAAGAGAGAAGATGGCGATAATGTCACTAAGACGCAGGAGGTCAGTGGCAATGAAAGAGAATGAGAAGACTTTAGTGAGGAGAAAGGACAATAAAAGAACTGATTTCAGGAAGACAGAAGATAGTGATAATGCCACTAATACGCAAGGGGTTACTGAGAATGAAAGAGAAATTCTTGATGTAATAACTGTCTTGGCTGTTCCATTCGCAAAGAATACAGCAGTACTTGGTATAGCCATCTTGCAATCTTAGCAAGAGAGCAACAACCTTGAAATATCCGCAAAGTTGCCAGTTATGTTGATCATAGTGAATAAACCACAGCAGTCGTTTCATATTGTTATAAAATTCTTTCATGTGGACTACAGAACCAACTGGGATTAAAAGTAAAACATTTTCATTTTTTAACAAAACATCTTCTAGACTTGTCTTCGTGGAATCAATGAACAGCTTTCATTCCTCTGGATTGTAACTGATGTTAAGTGATTGCACAAGACTACTGATATAATTGCAGTGCACCAAGTCACCTTCCATAAGGAAGAATGGAATTGGATTCTTGAAACTGTCAAGGAAATGAGAACTCTGTACATCACCAGCTCATAAATTCCACTACTGTAACCTAACAGTTCTACTTTACTTTTACTGACTAAGTTCTTTAGATCATTTTGTGATTTGGAGACGGATATTGGCCAATAATCTTGTTCATACGAAGCTGATGGTTCAGACTCTATGGTTTCATTGTCTTCCCCATCATTTGACTCAATTTCCTACAATTCTCGGGCTTTCGGATTTGGTTTATTTTGTTTTACGGCATATCAACACCTCAATGGGTTATTTAATGCCGACAAGATTTTTAGGATAGGTTCCTATGAATAGAATATTTATTCTTCGTAAGAAATTAGTTTGGTTTCGTTTATTTTGTTTTACGGCATATCAACACCTCAGTGGGTTATTTAATGCCAACAAGATTTTTAGGATAGGTTCATATGAATAGAATATGTATTCTTCGTAAGATATCAATTTGGTTTCGTTTATTTTGTTTTCCGGCACATCAACACCTCAATGGGTTATTTAATGCCGACAAGATTTTTAGGATAGGTTCCTAGGAATAGAATATTTATTCTTCGTAAGAAATCAGTTTGGTTTCGTTTGTTTTGTTTTACGGCATATCAACACCTCAATGGGTTAATGCCGACAAGATTTTTAGAATAGGTTCATATGAATAGAATATGTATTCTTTGTAAGAAATCAGTTTGTAGATCAGGTTTCATTGGCGTATTTTTGTAAAGAGGGATTTTGTCTAGAGTCAAATGTATTGACGGTAATATTCTTTTTAAAAATGTATTGCTGTTATTTTTACTATAAAAATCTATTTTAATCGTGTTCTGACCCCACTTTGGCGGTTAACTATTTTTCCATAGCTGGAATCCTAATAGGTGCTACCACATCAGGTCAGGGTGGACCTGGGAACAACAGCAATTAAGAGTTGGTTCCATGTTTCTCAAAACCTCCCGATCAGAGGCCTTGCTGCCGGGTATAGTTTATCGTCATACCCAGGACGGGTACTTCTGAGACTGGTATGTCGTTATTATGGGACACAGGACACCAACCTGATGGGATGTTTGGATATCGCACTGTCTATTTCTTTTTTTTTATCTTTGATAGTCCCTTAGCAACCGTCGGCAACATGCAGAAATAGAAATCAGTGGCCTGGGTCGTCATTGACTGAGATTTGTTGCACAGGTATTACAGGATATCCGTCTTTCCCTTCTTCTTTTCTTGATCTCCAGTGTTGCATCCAAAATATAGTTGGTAAGCTTTTCTCACAACAGGTGTTATATTTTGCTTTTGAGATGCAGAAGTCATTTCGCCACACGCACAGCAGAAGTTATCAGCTTTGTTCAGACATTCACAATGAATTTTTCACAGGTCAGTTAAATGCGTGAAAACTGAGTGGAAAAAAGAATAAAAATAATTAGTTTATTAGGAGAATAAATGTAAATAATGAGGTGATTGTAAGCATAATAACTAATCTGGTAAGGACAACAATTTTGTTGAAATTGTAGCGGTATTGAACGGCCTTAATTCAATCCGTACATTTTTTTTTTACTTTACAACTGTGCTAGCAAACAATAAGCAAGCAAGAGAAAACTGAGAAAAGACAAAGGCGATATTTTGGTCAGCAAACAATTTTCAATATATTGTAAAAAGAATTACAATGGCGTTGAAATCTTGTAGTTTGTTGTTTAACTTTAAAAGTCAAAATATGTGTTTAACTGGTGTGTGAGAGAGAGAGAGAGAGAGTTTACCTAACAAGTTAAGTATTGTAGTTGTTTTATTTTATCTGGACTCGAGGGAAAAACTTCAGATCGTGAAATAAAGTTCAGTCTCAACGAAAAGAATGTTCTTAGACAAGGTGTTGTAGACTTGTTGAGTGCTGAAGACAATCTCTCTGTTAGAAGTTGAATAAGTTTCTGTTTCTTGTAGTTGAAAGAATGAATAGATGTCGTAGATGTACGTATGTGTGTGTGTGTGTGTGTGTGTGTGTGTGTGTGTGTGTGTGTGTTTCATAGCTTTTGCCAAAAGGGACAAACAATCTCTCCAACGTTACATCTTGAGTGTGAGAGAAGGCAAAAGAAAAAGAGTTGAAAATATCGCTTGGTATTTATAATGTTGTATGTCATGTGATAGGCTCGAAACACAGATTTTTGGCGTAATTGTATTTTCGTTCAGGTGAGAAAATAGGTCGATACAATTCAGACGTAGTTGAAAACATGATATTAGCATTAATTGACCAATCAGGAATCAGAGAAATATCAAGGCTCTGTGATCTACTATTTTTGCACAAAAAGTTATTTTCAGCTATTTGAACGGATGTAGAATTAAAATTCTACAAAATATTTATATAAAACTAGTGTTGTACCTTGAAATCTAGAGCCGATCAACAATTTTGGATACCATTTATATTTCCAGTGCCCCCAAATTAGCTAAGATTAGCTATTATTGTTTGTGAAGCTTTCATGTTGTAGACCAGTGATAATTGATAAAGATAACAATATCATTTCACTGAGAGTAGCTTGTAGAGGACCGTGTGAGTTATGTGTTGTTGAATTGGGAACACGTGCATTTATTTCCTGCTAAAAGAAGGTCCAACAACAAGAAAATGGCGGACTCAAATTGAGTCCAACCGAAGATGTAAAGAAAACAAACAAGACCGATGTATATATATATATATATATATATATATGTAAACAAACACATATATGTATTAAACAACAATTTTACAAGTAACAAAGACATTAACATGTGTGTTTGTGTGTGAACGTAAAGGGTTTGTATTTTGGTGAATGTTCGTACGTACGTGTATGTGTGTATAATGTTCACGGTGTCTCCCACAAATGGGAAGGCGCTATCTTTTGCGAGAGCTTACATTGTAGATGTGTTCGCTGAAATGAAGAAATGAAAAAGAGAACGAGGCAAGAAGTCACCCAGTATTTATACTGTAGGGAGAGCGACCCCTAGTGAACAAGGAGAGAATTAAGAAGAAGCTAACTCCAACAAGCTCGCTCCCAAGGAGGCTTAATTATCCGCCGCCTTCTCCCAATGGGTCCTTTAGTTCTGCCAAACCAGCGAGCTTGTCTCAGTGTTTGGGTAGCGCGTTCAGACATGATGTTTTTGACTGTTTCTGTTGTTTTGAATCTACTGCAATAAACTCATTTAATAATCCTATATCTTGATTGGCACTTTGGATTTGTATTGGGGTGAAAAATATTTTTTTAAAAATCAAGGAAGGGTCTTGTGCAGTTAGTGTAGTTCAGTTATTGTGAATAAGTGAAAATAAACTTTGTTATCAACTTGAAACAGATGAAGACAACGTGTTACAGAAGAAAAGAAATAAACAAATAATTTTCATTCGGCAACTTTTATTGTTTTAAAAATGTTCAGATTTTAATATGAAACTGGAATTTTAGATATTTTCTTTTTCCTCGGAAATTGACGACGGAAGTATGAAACACTATTCTTGCAAATAAACAGTTGAGTTTCGTCTCCCTCTGTTTTTTTTTTTTTTTTTTTTTTTTTTTTACAAATATTTTCACAGTAACTGCTCCGGTGAGCTGCTTTCGCTGGTTCCCATACTTCATGAATTTAAGCGTTCAACTAGGCTGGCATCTCGCTCTTACCCTTTCACCGAGGAAAATGTTAAATGTAGCCGTCTCTTCTACTCCAATAGCTTCATGTCTCGCACTTCTCGCCTGTGGAACTCCCTCCCCTTTTCTTGTTTCCCTGATAGCTATAATCTCCAACTATTCAAATGTAATGTCAAGCGACATCTCCAGATTCCTTGATCTGTCCCTTAACCTTCTCTTCATCCTCTCCTCTATCACTCCTCTTTGTTCTCCCTCCAACTCTCTGTAATCGCTTTCGTCCTAGTGGCTTCCTGCCTTGCTTGGGCTGAAACGCTTTAAAAAAGAAATAGTGTTTAATTATTTTGTCACTTTTTGAGATAAAAAGTATATATTAAGAGACTCGCAACTTAGTGAATTTATGTGATGAGAGCACATGATACGTCTAAAAAAGCATTTTTTCAAAATGTATAATTACAGTTACACGTCGTTATGTGTGTATTTAAATTTTCTTCAGTATCTGTCTATATTTCTGAGATGACGTATTATGTACACTATTTACATTATTCGGACTACTGTCTCATCATTGTCGCCATATTTATTACAACGTTTCGTCCGTTGTACGCTCCGCCCTTCTTCAGGTGGTTGGAATGTCGAACTGAACCCTTTATTTCGCTCACTAGAGTAGACTGTTCTAGTTCCACGTGCCATGTTTAACGGATGTCAGTTATCAGTTATCTCCTGCTAATTTCCCTTTCCAAGTTCTCCATTGCCTTAAGCGGGTATTGCACTCACGCCATTTGGGTCCTGTCACTGGATGTAACCAACGCCTTTATCCACTGTGCCATGTGTCCTTGAGGACATCTGTGTATGAATTTCTGGGTATTTAAATTTGAACAAGGGAATGACTCCTATCCAAAATATAGAATGAGAAAGCCAGAAGATGGATGTTACATCGGCAAGATCATTGAGTAATATTGAAATGCATCAGTTTTCTCCACAAATTATAACAACAGTTTAAAATCAATCTTTGTTATAACCATTCAATAATTTTTGTTATCAATCTTACAAAAAAAAAAAAAGAAAAAAGTGTGACAGACAGCAAGGCGCAGGTAATTCTGCTAGTATTATATAATTTACAACTCAATGTCCGTTCAGTATCTGTCTATATTTCTGAGATGAGGTATTATGTACACTATTTACATTATTCGGACTATTGTCCTCATCTTTGTTGTCATATTTATTACAAACTGTTCTATTTCCATGTTTAATGGATGTCAGTTATCAGTTATCTCCTGTTAATTCCCCTCTCCAAGTTCTCCACTGACTTAACCGGGTATTGAACTCACGCTCTTTTGTGTCATGTCACTGGATCTAACTAACGCCTTTATCCACTGTGCCATGTGTCCTTGTTCACAGAAATTTTTATAAATTTATGAATAAAAATAAAAATTGTTTTCATAGTTATTTCTTTATAATATGGATCATAATAAATTGTAGTTGGGTAATATGTTTTTATAAATGCTGACAGTTGTGCTTGAACGTAGGTCGGGCATGAACAAACACAGGCCTTATTCATTAGTTAGATCACGTGACCATAGCGGAAACGCTTATATAGACGAAGCTGCATGACGTCTAGATTCGCTTTTGCTAATCTAGTCTATCCTCTCTTACTGTGTTCACTATTTCTCCTCTATCGCCTATACTATTCGGGCCGCTATTTTCTTCTCTATAAGAAGTATTGTGGAGGACCGTGCTGCTTATTCCTGCTAGAAGAAGGTCCAACTACAAGAAAATGGCGGACTTAAATTGAGTCCAACTGAAGATACAAAGAAAACAAACGAGACCGATGTTTATATACAGTGTAACCCGGATATAAGAGAGTTGTCGGGACCGGAGAAGAAGTCTCTTATATTGGGGTTTATCTTATATCCGGGTTTGGTCTATTTTGTTTAGGTAAGTATGGCTCTAATTTGGGACCAGAGAAAATCTCTCTTATATCCGGTGTTTCTCTTATATCCGGGTTACACTGTATAAACAAATATATGTATTAAACAACAAATTTACAAGTGACAAAGACATTAACATTTGTGTTTGTGTGTGAACGTAAAGACTTTGTATGTTGGTGAAAGTTCGTACGTGCGTGTATGTGTGTTTCATGGCGTTTTCCCATAAGTGGGCGAAAACGCTTATTTCTTCTAGAGATTACATTTTTAAATGTGTCCGCTGAAATGCAAAACAGAAAAGAGAACGAGGCTAGAAGTCGCTCAGTATTTATAGTATAGGGACAGCGACCTCTAGTGAACAATTACGGAAATTAAGGAGGAGCTAACTCCGACAGTAACATTAGTACAAGTATTATTGTTGACGGCGTATTTGTATCTGCGATTACAGAGTCTCTACTACGTTGGCATTTGTATCAAGAAATTTGTCATCACAACACTAGCTCCAAAGGGTCGTTTTGACGACACAACAATAAACTTGTAGATATAAAAGTATTCTTGTAAATAAACAATCAAATTAATTAATTAAAGAAAGTAAATATTTTCCTAGTTGACACGAAATAGATTTAGAGAATGTGAATTAAGTCGTAGTCATGCCGAGTCGGGTTTTGTCAGGCTGTGTTTAGAGTTCACAGGTAGTAGAATACTAGGGCAACTGTTGGGTTTTCTATGTGGTCATAGCAGATATATGTCACCATGACTGGTGTCATAGGTTGACTGGCTATCTACTTTTTATTTCTAAAGAAAGAAAAATATTTTCATATTAAAACAATACGATGAATTATCTGGTTCGTGTCACTTATGGAGTATAGTGTGGGGGTGAAATTGTAAGCTTGGGGGAGAATGGTTATTAGGTACAGTCTTAGGTCTGTTTGATTTAAGAGTTGTTTTCATTTGATAAAGAACTGATCGCTGGAACTTTCAAATCACTATAAGTCAGGTTTGTTTTGATTGGTGAAATAAGACACTTTCAGATAGAATTGACGAGGGTGTAGAACCCAAATTCTACATTATTCCAATACCCAAAAATAGTTTGGTCAAATCTGTGCAAAAAATGGATCACAGAACACTTTCAACTTCATAAACATTTTCAAATAAAAATCTCAAGCCCTCATTGGTTAATAAATATACAAGTAGGCGTGACTATCCACTCACGCTTAACTAATTTTTACAGCTCGTGAGTGAAATTCAAATTCGCGCCAAGTCTCTGTGAGCCACCCGAAGCAAATAAAAAAAGAAACTCATTCACACTCGCCAGTGAGCATCGTGACATCAAACGAATTGCAACTAAACTTCACGTCACGCAATCATAAGTTTTTCGTCCATATGAACATTATACAAACTTAATATTCACACTCACTCACCAAAAACTCATCAATGAACTCTATCCCTATTCACTCACTAAATTTCTTACGCAGAAGTTAAACAAATTCCTGCTAACAAATCAACTTTATTTCTCAACATTCCAGAACATTGTATTACACAAAACAATCAAAGGTAGATATCTTCTTTGATCACAAAATCGCATTCAACTTTACAAATATTTACTACTTGAATGAACAGTAAATTCTTAAATGTAAATTTTTCTCTTGCAATTAATTTACAGAATCTTCAATAACATATTCTAACAAACATCCTTTCAAATCAGAACTCATTAACAAAATTTAATCTTTCACCAAACTTGAGTTCAACATAAATTAAACTAACAAGATTTCACCTAAAAAAAAATCCACTACATTTTTGTAAAATATTTTCATTACAAATATATATTGAAGATTATATGTTATTCAAATATTTGACTTTTGTCTTTTATCACAAACGTTTCTTGTTTTTGTATTTTTGCTTAACATATTCGTAGAGTAAAAAATGTATGGATTGATTTGGGCCGTCAACACCATTAAATAAATGGTAACCACCAAACTTTCCACTACAATGGCACCGGTGATAATCACGTCAAATGAGGGTGAGATTCCGGAACATGGAAAATGTTCCGCTGAAAGTGGATATGAGCGATGCAAGGACACAATTTTGATTGGTCCAACAATGAGAGGAATGCTGGGATGGATACTTAATGACAAAGGACAATTATTTTGATTGGACCACCAATCATATTGCGTTCTTCTGTAAATAGATTTACAGAAGTCATATTGTTTAAGGTGTAGATGCGTCGAGTCGGGCGTTGTCTGGCGGTGTTTAGTGTTCACAGATAACAGAATATTAGGACAACTGCTGAGATTTCGTTGGCGTGATAAACCAAATAAATACTCTGGATTTAGAAAATTTTAATACATGTTCATTATATCTTAAATTATATGACCGACATCGAATAGCTTAACAGATGGTAGATTACTTATGGCGAAATCATGTTGAGTCAGGCATTGTTTGGCGGTCATAGCAGAAAAAAAAAAACAAATAAATATATAGAATTTAGATGATTTTAATACTTGTTAATTATACATTAAACTCTATGATTAACATGCAATAGATTTACACAAGGTAGATTGTTTAAGGTGTGCTCATGTCGATCGGACTTTGTCAGGTGGTGTTTAGTATTCACAAATAGTAGAATACTAGTGTTGCAGATGTGTGGTGGAGAGGAATAGAAGGTTTGAATTATCAGAAGGTTTAAAATTGTGTGTGTTCAATAGTCTTCCATCCACAACAATTAATACAAGACAGGGAATAATGATTCATAAACATCTTGTTTCAAAATGTAACAATTGAATTTATTAATATTTGGTATACATGCATGAATACTGAGTGAAAAGGTGAGACAGAGTTGTGTCTCTTAGATTAGGTAATATTTGTACCTAAGTTCATAAAGTGAAAGTAATTTTCTAAACTGTAGTTTAGAAGAATAAAGTTTCTTTAGCATGTTTGGAATTGTGTATTGTAAAAGTTCAGAAGAGATTTCAGAGTTCGTACTTGCGTGAATGTTGACCTCGAAAAACAACATTTCCCAGTGCGAAGGTAATTACGATGTAGAGATACATCTTGGAGTAAAGAGAGAGAGAATAGAAAGACATGGGAGGAGAGAGAGAGAGAGCAAGAGAGTAGAGAGTTGGAAGATAGAGAGTGAGAGAAAGAGAGATGTAGGAAAAGAGAGAGAAAGAGGACAGAGTGAGATGTAGGAAGAGAAAGAGAGAAAGAAAGAGAGAGCAGAAACAGGTGTAATAAGAGAGAGAGAGAGAAAGTGAGTAGAGAGAGACATAGGAAAAGAGAGAAAGAATAGATAGAGATGCAGGAGGAGAGGGAGAAAAAGAAAGCAGAGAGAGAGAGAGAAAGAGAAAGAGAGAGAGAGACAGATGTAGGAAAAAAGAGACTTCAAAGTGCAAACAGAAGAGACATATACAGTGAGCACAGACTATGCACCCACAAAGTTTTTCAAGGAAATCCCAATTATATGAGTCGAAACATTTGCATGTTACGCTCACTCCATGAATTCGAATGAAAAATCTTTTTAAGCAGGTTTTAGAGGAGGGATTTGTCTGACCATAATGCTAAATAAAAGAAAGTAAATGTAAATGTAAAGCACAAACAGAAGAGAAATATACAGTGATCCCCAATTTAGTGCCCACAAAATTTTTCAAGAAAATTCCAGTTATATGAGTTGACTCCATTGCATGCTACACTCACTCCATAAATATAAATGAAAAATATTTTGAAGCAGGTCTTACAGGAGGGATTTGCCTGTCCATAATGCTAAATTAAAGAAGGTAAATATAAATAAAATGGACAAAGCAGAAGAGAAATATACAGTGATCAGCCACTTTGCGCCCACAATATTTGTCAAGGGAATCCCAATTATATGAGTCGACTCCTTTGCAAGCAACGCTCACTCCATGAATTTGAATGACAAATATTTTTAAGCAGGCTTTAGAGGAAGGATTTGCCTGACCATAAGGATAAATTAAATAAGGTAAATGTAAATATATAGCACAAAGCGTAAGAGACATATACAGTGATCCAACACAAAATTTTTCAAGGAAATCCCAATTTTATCAGTTGACTCCTTTGCATGCTACGCTAACTCCATAAATTCTAATGAAAAATATTTTTAAGCAGGTTTTCCTGGAGGGATTTGCCTATCCATAATATTAAATGAAAGAAGGTAAATATAGAGTGATCCCCCACATTACGCCACAAAATTTTTCAAGGAAATCCCAATTATATGAGTCGACACATTTGAATGTTATGGTCACTTCATGAATTTGAATGACAAATATATTTAAGCAGGATTTACAGGAGGAATTTGCCTGTACATAATGCTAAATTAAATAAGGTTAATGAAAATATAAAGTGGAGACAGAAGAGAAATATACAGTGATCACCCACTTTACGCCCACAAAATTTTTCAAAGTAATCCCAATCATATGAGTCAACTCCTTTGCATGCTACATTCACTCCATGAATTCAAATGAATTATATTTGTATAGTGGGTTTTAGAGGAGGGATTTGCCTGTCAAAAATGCTAAATTAAAGAAGGTAAATAAAACTAATTTGCAAAGCGGAAGAGAAATATACAGTGATCCCCGACTTTTCGCATACAAAATGTTTCAAGGAAATCCCAATGATATGAATCAACTCATTTGCATGCTAAGCTTAATCCATGTATCCAAATGTAAAATATTTTTAAGCATGTTTCCAAGGAGGCATTTGATGTCCATAATGCTAAATTAAAGAAAGTAAACGTAAATATTAAGTGTAAAGCAAAAGAGAAATATACAGTGAACCCCACTTTGCGCTGACAAAATTCTTCAAGGATAACCCAATTATATGAGTCAAATCATTTCCATGCTACACAGACTCCATGAATTCCAATGAAAAATATTTTTAGGTAAGTTTTTGAAGAGGGATTTGCCTGTCCATAATGTTAAATTAAACATGTTAAATGTAAATAAAAAGTGCATAGCAGTAGAGAAATTTACCTGAACCCTCACTTTGCGCCCACAAATTTTTCATGGAAATCCCAATTATATGAGTCAATTCCTTTGTTACTACGCTCACTCCAAATATTTTTAAGCAGCTTTTACAGTAGGGATTTGCCTGTCTATATTGCTAAATTAAAGAAGGTAAAAAAAACTATAAAGCACAGAGTTAATATTAGGTTGGTGCAAAAATAATTTCGTTTTCTCACATAGTAACATATGTTAGAAAACGAAATTATTTTTGCACCAACCTAATATTTTTTTGCTCAAAGATGTGTAACTGATAATATTATTTTTTCAAAAGCATATAGCTGGTAATATTTTTTTCAAAAACATATAGTCGGCTTCACTATTCTTTCAAAAACGCATAGCTGGTAACATTATTTTTTAAAAACGTGTTATAAGAGAACTTGCAGTTGGACATGGTTTATCATCATACCCAGGATGCGGATGTAGTCCAGGTGTTACCTATTTGACCATAACTGGGACCATAACAGGTGCTACCATCCTGGGTAAGGATGTATCTGGAAACACGAGCAATTAAGAGGTGGTTCCATACTCCTCAAAACGTCCAGATCAGATGCCTTACTGCACAACATAAGATTCAAGCAAGATTTAGAAGTGGGATTTGCCTGTTTATAAGGCTAAATTAAAGAAGGTAAATGCAATATAAAATCCAAACAGTAGACAAATATAGAGTCATCACCAAATTTGGGGACAAAATATTTTTCAAGTAAATCCCAATTATATGAGTCGACTCCATTGCATGTTATGCTCATGCCATGAATTCGAATGAAAATATTTTGAGCAGGTTTTAGAGGAGGGATTTGCCTGTCCATAATGCTAAATTAAAGAAGGTAAATGTAAATGTAAAGTGCAAACAGAAGAGAAATATATAGTGATTACCCACTTTGCAGCCACATAATTTGTCAAGGAAATCCCAATTATATGAGTCGACTCCATTGCATTTTATGCTCACGCCATGAATTCGAATGAAAAATATTTTGAGCAGGTTTTAGAGGAGGGATTTGCCTGTCCATAATGCTAAATTAAAGAAGGTAAATGTAAATGCAAAGTGCCATCAGAAGAGAAATATATAGTGATTACCCACTTTGCAGCCACATAATTTGTCAAGGAAATCCCAATTATATGAGTCGACTCCATTGCATTTTATGCTCACGCCATGAATTCGAATGAAAAATATTTTTAGCAGGTTTTAGAGGAGGGATTTGCCTGCCCATAATGCTAAATTAAAGAAGGTAAATGTAAATGTAAAGTGCAAACAGAAGAGAAATATATAGTGATTACCCACTTTGCAGCCACATAATTTGTCAAGGAAATCCCAATTATATGAGTCGACTCCATTGCATTTTATGCTCACGCCATGAATTCGAATGAAAAATATTTTTAGCAGGTTTTAGAGGAGGGATTTGCCTGTCCATAATGCTAAATGAAAGAAGGTAAATGTAAATGTAAAGTGCAAACAGAAGAGAAATATATAGTGATTACCCAATTTGCGGCCACAAAAGCTGTCAAGGAAATCGCAATTATATGAGTCGACTCAATTGCATGATATGCGCACACCATGAATTAGAATGAAAAATATTTTTGGCAGGTTTTAGAGGAGGAATTTGCCTGCCCACAATGCTAAATGAAAGAAGGTAAAGGTAAATGTAAAGCGCAAACAGAAGAGAAATATATAGTGATTACCCATTTGGCGACGACAAGATTTGTCAATGATATCCCAATTATATGAGTCGACTCCATAGCATGTTATGCTCATGGAATGAATTTGAATGAAAAATATTTTTGCAGGTTTAAGAGGAGGGATTTGCCTGTCCATAATGCTAAATGAAAAAAGGTAAATGTAAATGTAAAGTGCAAACAGATGAGTGATTACCCATTTATTTACACATTAAAAAATATTTTTAGCAGGTTTAAGAGGAGGGGTTTGCCTGTCCATAATGCTAAATTAAAGAAGGTAAATGTAAATGTGAAGAGCATACAGAAGAGAAATATATAGTGATTACCCACTTTGCTGCCACAAAATTCTTCAAGGAAATCCCAATTATATGAGTCGATTCCATTGCATATTACGCCCATGCCATGAATTCGAATGAAAAATATTTTTACCGGGTTTTAGAGCAGGGATTTGCCTGTCCATAATGCTAAATTAAAGAAGGTAAAGGTAAATGTAAAGCACATACAGAAAAGAAATATATAGTGATTACCCACATTGCGGCCACAAAAACTTTCAAGGAAATCCCAATTATATGAGTTGACTCCATTGCATTTTATGCTTATGCCATGAATTTGAATGAAAAATATTTATAGCAGATTTTAGAGGATGAATTTGCCTGTCCCTAATGCTAAATTAAAGAAGGTAAATGTAAATGTAAAGTGCAACCAGAAGAGAAATATATAGTGATTGCCCACTTTGCGACCAAAAGATTTTTCAAGGAAATCCCAATTATATGAGTCGACTCCATTGCATTTTATGCCCATGCCATGAATTTGAATGAAAAATATTTTTAGCAGCTTGTAGAGGAGGGATTTGTCTGTCCATATGCTAAATTAAAGAAGGTAAATGTAAATGTAAAGTGCAAACAGAAGAGAAATATATAGTGATTACCCACTTTGCGGCCAGAAAATTTCTCAGGGAAATCCCTATTATATGAGTCGACTCCATTGCATTTTATGCTCATGCCATGAATTCAAATGAAAAATGTTTTTAGCAGGTTTTAGAGGAGGGATTTGCCTGTCCATAATGCTAAATTAAAGAAGGTAAATGTAAAGTGCAAACAGAAGAGAAATATATAGTGATTACCCATTTGGCGACGACAAAATTTGTCAAGGAAATCCAAATTATATGAGTCGACTCCATAGCATGATATGCTCATGGCATGAATTCGAATGAAAAATATTTTTGCAGGTTTAAGAGGAGGGACTTGCCTGTACATAATGCTAAATTAAAGAAGGTAAATGTAAATGTAAAGCGCATACAGAAGGGAAATATATAGTGATTCCCCACTTTGCAGCCACAAAATTTTTCAAGGAAATCCCAATTATATGAGATGACACCATTGCATTCTATGCTCACGCCATGAATTCGAATGAACAATATTTTTAGCAGGTTTTAGAGGAGGGATTTTCTGTCCATAATGCTAAATTAAAGAAGGTAAATATAAATGTAAAGTGCAACCAGAAGAGAAATATATAGTGATTACCCACTTTGCGGCCAGAAAATTTGTCATGGAAATCCCAATTATATGAGTCGACTCCATTGCATTTTATACTCATGCCATGAATTAGAATGAAAAATATTTTTAGCAGGTTTTAGAGGATGAATTTGCCTGTCAATAATGCTAAATTAAAGAAGGTAAATGTAAATGTAAAGCGCAAACAGAAAATAAATATATAGTGATTACCCAATTTGCAGCCACAAAATTTTTGAAGGAAATCCCAATTATATGAATCGACTCCATTGCATTTTATGCCCATGCCATGAATTCTAATGAAAAATATTTTTAGCAGGTTTTAGAGGCTAAATTTGCCTGTACATAATTCTAAATTATAGAAGGTAAAGGTAAATGTAAAGTGCAACCAGAAGAGAAATATGTAGTGATTACCCACTTTGCGGCCAGAAAATTTGTCATGGAAATCCCAATTATATGAGTCGACTCTATTGCATTTTATGCACATTCCATAAATTCGAACGAAAAATATTTTTAGCAGGTTTTAGAGGATGAATTTGTCTGTCCATAATGCTAAATTAAAGAACATAAAGGTAAATGTAAAGTGCAAACAGAAAAGAAATATATAGTGATTACCCACTTTGCGGCCAGAAAATTTGTCATGGAAATCCCAATTATATGAGTCGACTCCATTGCATTTTATGCTCATGCCATGAATTCGAATGAAAACTATTTTTAGCAGGTTTCAGGGAAGGGAATTGCCTGTACATAATGCTAAATTAAAGAACATAAAGGTGTAGAAGTCAAGTGACTTACCTGCCAACATGACTGCCTCCTTCTATTTCCTTGTAAATTATTTATTGTACAAGAGTACAAATACGGCACAAGGCCAAAAAATGGGGAAAGGGGGCAAGGATGGTCATCTTCTGTCTTAACTTTAATCTTAGCTAGCCGCAATCACTGACCCAAACATACAAACAATGTTCCTTTCACCAAAACGACGCATCCATTACATACCATTCTTACTACATCCACCAAAATTCCTCAGAGACTCTATGAAGTTCTAACTAGTCCCCATATATACAAATCATTGTCTGTAGGGGGAGGGGAATAAAATAACAACTAAAAACCCCAATGAAAATTTACAATGAATACAAAACTATATACAAGAAACTAAACAAAACTTTTTTGTTAGTAGTAAAACCCCCCACAGCCCTAACTGTGGTAGAAACATCAGTTAACTGGACGAAATAAATGCGGGACTTGAAAAAAAAATATATAAAACATTCGTACAATCCATGCACTCGCTACAAACACACACTCAATCAGACACAACAACAAATACGAAAGACACACTCGAAACGAAAGGCGCCCCGCACCCACCAGAGAACTGATATCACTAACCACCTAACGATGGGAGGAATGGGGAATTAAACAAAAGAAAAAAAATCGGGTCAGAAATAAAAGGGGGTCCAATGAGCATACATACCCTAGCTAAGTTAAACTGGAAAAAAAAAGAAAAAGGTAACTAAAACAAGACCGACCTAAACTAACCTATACAAGGGAGGGGTTACCAATGTTCACCCCAGTAATCCCAAAATCCTTAATGCCTAACCGGCATCAAACAGCCACTCCAAGTCAGCACCTTTCACTCTGCAGAGACGTGCAAGAGTCACCCACCTTTCGCTAAATTCCAATGGATGGAGTCGCTTCCTTTCCGTCCTGATCTTGACTTTAAGCTGATGCTTAAAAAACAAGATCAGTTGGGAAGAGGTAAACTTCTCGTCCCCATGAAATTCCTTCTGTCGCGTCGTCCATATCACGACTCGCATAACACCCAGTAAGCAAAGGAACACTTAGTGCTCAGCCTTAGTCAACGGCGGTACTATATTGCTACAGACGGAACTGGCCTCGAGGACAAAGAACTTTCCGCGCAGCATGCGAACCATGAGATCTTCAACGAACTTGCACAACGGAACTACGGCACTACATTGAAAGAAGGCGTGACCTATGGTCTCGACCTCCCCACTGCAGCGAACGCAGTTTGGCGACTTTGCCAAACCCGCTGCGCGAAGTCTTTTGGCGACCCAGAGGGCCCCTCGAATCACTAGCCAGGTGAGTGATGCCTCGGGGTTAGTGAGACATTTCAACCCGGGCGCCCAAGGCCATATGCAGCGAGCCTCCCGCTTCGTCAGCCCGAGCTCGTCAATCAGATCATCTTGAACGTTCCCCCTCACTAACACCTGATATAATGCCTTACGGGACAACGGCTGGACGTCGGAGAGGCCATCCTTCGCCCGTAAGAGTCGCTTGAGGGCCAACCGACATTCGTGATAGAAAGAGCCCTCGCCTCGAGGATTACGGCCGGCCTCCTCCTCACACGAGCGCACATTTCTCAAGGATGGAAAATGTTTATGGACGTCTTCCTTCCAGAATTCGCCGTTCTCATCCAGTTGCATACACATCCGGTCTAGAAGAGTAATGCGAAGCGTATGTCGACGAGTCTCAACGCAAGGCACCCCCAGACCGCCATCAGAGGGATGGAGGTAACAGATCTCGCGACTAACCGCGGCGGCCCTGCCTCCCCACAAGAAGGAGAACAGGAGCCTTACTAACGCCAGCAAAGTGTTAGACGGGAGTGGAAGCACGGAGAGTCGGTAAAGGAGAATCGGGTAGATGTGCGAGCCACATACTTCCGCCCTCCCCTTCAAGGAAAGATTCCTCTGAGACCACAGACGAACTGCGAGCTCGGCCTTCTCTTGCACCTCCGACCAATTCATCTCCAACAAGAGGTCGGGACCGAACCAGACGCCGAGTATCTTGACCGGCCCGTCCGTCCAGAGGAAAGGTCCGGGAAGAGAAACTCCCCTCCACGAACCCAACCGCAAGCCAACAGACTTATCGCGGTTGATCCTCCTGGCCCCCGTCACCATCTCATAACCCTTGATTTCTTTGCCGACTTCGTTAATTTCGGCCCTACTCGACACCAGAACCGAAACGTCATCAGCATAGGCGGAGTACCTGGCCGAGGTGGTAGCACCAGGTAAGGAAATTCCGCGAAGGACCGGATTCGTCTTCAACTTACGCAAGAAAGGTTCCAGCGCAAGAACGTAAAGCAATGGAGACAGCGGACAACCCTGACGAATGGAGCGAGACAAAATGAAAGGCTTCGATCTTACCCCATTCACTTCCATCAGCACACCGGGGGACGCATACAGCAGTCGGATCCAAGTGCGAAAGTGCGGCCCGAAACCGGCGGCCGAAAGGACAGCCTCCAGAAATCGATGGTCAACCCTATCGAAAGCCTTGGACTGATCTAAATTGATCAGCGCGGCATCACTGTCGACTTTCTCGATGATCAAGCGTGCCAAATGAAGGTTGTCCTGAATAGTCCTGCCCTTGACAGCACAAGTCTGCTCGGGGCCAATCAGACTAGAGAGGACAAGCTGCAAACGGTCAGCTAAGACCTTGGCTAAAATCTTCAACTCTGTATTTAACATCGTCAAAGGCCGATAATTATCTACCCATCCCCACCGTCTTTCTTCTTGCGAAGCAACTTGATCACACCCCTGGTGAAGCGTTGAGGAATAGACCCCTGACTCATCCAGTTGTTGAAAATCAGTGCTAGCAGAGGGACAAAGACGGGCGACTGCCTCAAGTACATTTCGTAGGGAAGACCATCTAATCCCGGAGTCTTGTCCAGGCCAACCTGCTTCAGCGCATCCCAGATCTCAGACTCTGTTATGGGCCCCTCGCACCTAGCCGCTTCAGCCGCCTTAAGGCGGGGAAAGTCGGCTAAATAGGCGTCGAACTGAGCAGGGCTCAGACCGGGCTCCCTGGTAAAAAGTTCCTGAAAGTAATCACGAAAAGCCTAGCAAATGCCCGCGTCTGTAGTCACAGTCCGCTTGTCCGGCAATGTGATGCGATCGATATGCCGATTAGATGCCCCACAAGCTTCCTCTGAACGCAATGAAGCGGCCATATTCGTCGCCTCGCAAGATATTCTTTTTATCCTAGCCCTAACTACTAGAGCTTGATCCTTCTTGATAAGCAAGGAGGCCAGCTCCGCCCTAGCTAAAGCTACGTCCCCACTATCACGGGATTTGATCGCCCGATCTACTTTGGCTTCTAGAGACTTTTGCGCTGCTAGCCTAGCTAGGTTGAGTCGTCGACTATAATCAGCAGCAAAAGACCTAAGTTTGGATTTCAGAACACCCCACCACTTATTCCCAACCACAGCCCCCGACAATTCCCGCTGTAACATTAGTAAAAGATGGTCCCGGAAATCTTGCTCACCAAACAATGATGAGTTTAATTTCCAATAACCAGCCATCCTAACCCTAGGCTTACCTAAGTTTACCCGAACCCGGACAAGCCTATGATCCGAGTAAACTATATAATGGAAACTTGGACATTCTAAGAGCCCTACTTCAACTCTCTTAACTAGAACTCGGTCGATGCAGCTTGCGCTAACCACCGTGTCCGAGCTGCCGCCCCTAGTCCAAGTCCACGCTACCTCCCGGGGGTGCTCATTTCGATACTTATCGATGAGATCAAACCCGTCGATGAAGGCCCGAAACGATTTCACTTCCAGATCTTCTATTTCCTTGTAAAGGCAAGCCAGCTGATTTTACCTTATTTAGGAGAGCGCCTAATACACCAGTTGGGTTGGTCCATTTCGCTAGAATGGACCTTCCCAATACATTTGCATGAGGGGTCTTTATTCAGCTATATATTTCTCCATAAATGACTCGTCAGTTTTGGCTACATTTGCCTACTTGTGTGCTAAACCACTGGCAAACTAGCTAATATTCAACATGGCGCTGCGAACAGGATACGATGACTGGCAAGAGCTACTTATCAAAATTGGCATTCCTACCGACTCTGCCAAAACCTATGCTGAATCGTTTGTGAAAGAGAATATTACTAAGGATAGCCTCTCTATGATAGACTGGGAAATCCTTAAAGAACTAGGTGTCACAACCATGGGACATGCCCTAGCTATCCTTAAGCTATCAAAGGAGCAACCTTTGACATCAGACAGCTACACGAAGGCTCCTGCAGCCAAACTCCCCCAGCTCCATTCAGAGATGACATCACAGCAATTCCGAAAGTTCAGAATTGATTGGGAGGTATTTGTGCAAATGACAAACATGCCCCCTACACAGACCAACATCCATTTATACAACTGTGCTGATGAGACTGTGCAAACATTGATCATCAATACATACCCCAAATTTTTCTCGGAAAAACCAAACAGACTCCTGAACATGTTGGAGGCATTAGTTACCCAAAAATCGAACCCTATGGTTCATAGATTGTCTTTTGCTTCGATTTCCCAGGGACCAGGCGAATCAATCCAGCAATTTGTTGTCCGCCTTAAGGGTACAGCACAGGATTGTGACTTCACATGTCCCATTTGCAGTCATGACCTATCTGACATCTATATCAAAGACCAGCTGGTCAGAGGCACAGCAAATGATGCTCTCCAAGCAGATTTACTAGCAAAGGCCAGCTCATTGAAGACCCTTGACCAAAACATCAACCATGCTGAGGCATTCGAGGCAGCACTGCGTGACCAAGCACGAATGGCAGGGACAACTGAAATGTCAGCATTGTGTACATCAACCTATCGCAAAGAAAAAACAACACAAGTGGAAAAAAAACCCCTCAATCCAGAAGCCCCAAAAAACTGATTATAAAACAAAACAAGTTCCGCTGTAGTGGATGTGGTAGCCACAAGCATGGCATCCCAGGAACCAGCACCCGCCAACAGGCATGTCCTGCCTGGAATCAGACCTGTGACTTGTGTGGCATCCAAGGTCATTTTTCAAAAGTTTGCCGATCAAGAAATCGCTCTAGTGAAGTGAGAGGCTTCCAAGACGATGAAGCTAACATGGGCAGTTTGATTGCACATGTAGAGTTTGACCAGGAGACAGGCTCATATGTGTCCTCGAACAAAAATAGTGTTGTTGAGATAGAAGCAACACTGGTCCCATTCTCTCCAAGGCCAGACCCCAGAAATCCTGAAGATATTCCAGGCCTTCAAATAACATCATCGGGAGTATCTCCCTCTGAATCTATGCTCAATGCTATTTTAAATTTCCCTGTTCCGAAAACCATCACCGATGCAAGGTCTTGGTTTGGACTGGTAAACCAACTTGCCTGGGCATATTCATTAAGTCCCATTATGCTACCTTTTCGGGACCTTGTCAAAAAAAAACTCAAAATTCACCTGGAACCAGACCCTTGAGAAAGCATTTCAGGAATCAAAGCAGGTCATTGTTGAACTAGTTAAATTGGGCGTCTCAACATTTGACATCAACAGAATTATCTGCTTAGCTCCTGACTGGAGTAAAGACGGCATGGGATTTTTACTTCTTCAGAAACACTGCACATGTGCAATCGAACGAGCCCCTGTCTGTTGCCCTGAAGGCTGGCATCTTGTGTTTGCTGGAAGCAGATTCTGTACTGACGCTGAACAAAGATATGCACCCATAGAAGGTGAAGCAGCAGCTATCAGCTGGGCACTTGAAAAGTGCCGCATGTTCATACTAGGTTGCCCAAACGTTATAGTCGTGACCGACCATGAACCACTTAAAGGACTTTTTGGTGATCGAGATCTCAGCAAAATTCACAACCCTCGCCTATTCCGACTCAAAGAGAAAAGCTTGAGATATCGTTTCACCATGCAACACTGCCCTGGAAAATGGCACAGAGCCTCTGATGCTATTTCCCGCAATCCAGTCACTACAGTACAAAGCCTACTTGATACCATAGAACCCTCCCTTATAGAAATTGATGAATCAGATGAGACTTGTGCAACAATGAGATTGACAGCCCTCACATCAATATCTCAATTAGATGATAATCCTGCCATAACTTCCCCTGACCACATTCATTTTGCTGGTCAAGAAGACACACAATACACCCTATTACGGAAAACCATAGACAATGGTTTTCCAAACAGTCGTCAAGCAACACCACCTACAATCCGGGAATACTGGGAAGTTCGTAACCGCCTAAGCAATGAAAATGGCCTAATACTACTTGACAGGAGAGTAGTGATACCAACCTCCCAGCGCAAGAACATATTAAAATGCCTACATTCGGCTCATCAAGGAGTAGTTGGCATGAAAGCGCGTGCCAATGACTCAGTTTACTGGCCTGGAATGAATGCCTCAATTCGCAATTACAGGTATAATTGCATTACATGTTCAAGGAATGCCCCAAGTCTACCACATGAACCAATCCAAATGACACCTACACCTGAATGGCCATTTCAACAGATTGTAATGGATTTGTTCTATGTTAAATCCTTCACATATCTTGCTTGTGCAGACAGGCTCACTGGATGGCTCATTCTGTACCGCATCAAGCCAGGGCAAGCGGTTGCTTCCAGGTTGATTTCCATCTGCAGAGAAATATTCCAAACATATGGTGCACCTGAGGAACTTAGTACAGATGGTGGACCGCCATTCTCAGCTTACTCATTCCAACAATTCCTAAAAACCTGGGCTTTTAAGCAAAGAATTTCATCAGTGGCCTATCCCCAGTCTAACGGACGTGCAGAATTGGCAGTCAAGACTGCAAAAAGACTCATAAAAGACTGCACAGGACACCAGGGTTCCTTGGACAATAACATGGCAGCACAAGCAATCTTGCAATATAGAAACACCCCTATCCAAGGCATTGGCTTATCACCAGCGCAACTCCTGCTTCATAGACGTCTTCGAGATTTTATCCCATCGCACCCACAGTTATATAAACCACACCCTGAATGGATAGCCGCAGCGCAAAAACGAGAACAGAGATTATCCAAACGTAATGCAGACCTCATCGAGAAGTACAACCGTACTGCACATGCACTATCCCCACTTTATAAGGGTGACACAGTCTCCATTCAAAACCCAAATAGCCGTCGATGGGACATAGCTGGGTGAATAGTAGAGACGCTTCCCAACCGTCAAAATAGAATTAGAGTTGCAGGATCAGGCAGAATAACCCTGCGGAACCGTAGGTTTCTAAGGAAACTTGAAGCACCCATAATCAAGACCCCCATACCAAGCGCCATGCCTGTGTCACCTGAGCAGACAATTACGGATACATGCAGACCACATCAATCTGCCAAAGACTCGGAAAATGGTGACATTACATTACAAAATAAACCAGCGTCCCAGGGCTCTACACAATCACAGCCATCAAGAACGAGGATTCCCAGGGCGCTATCCCGACTACTCCCGTACAATCAGCCAGGCAATAGGGAATTAATTCCTCCCCAACGGCCAATATGCTTCTGCAATGGGGAGAGGAGGGAGATGTAGAAGTCAAGTGACTTACCTGCCAACATGGCTGCCTCCTTCTATTTCCTTGTAAAGGCAAGCCAGCTCATTTTACCTTATTTTAGGAGAGCGCGTAATACACCAGTTGGGTTGGTCCATTTTGCTAGAATGTGCAACCAGAAGAGAATTGTATAGTGATTACCCACTTTGCGGCCACAAATTTTTTCAGGGAAATCCCAATTATATGAGTTGACTCCATTGCATTTTCTGCCCATGATATGAATTCTAATGAAAAATATTTTTAGCAGGTTTTAGAGGAGGGATTTTCCTGTCCATAATGCTAAATGAAAGAATGTAAATGTAAAGTGCAACCAGAAGAGAAATATATAGTGATTACCCACTTTGTGGACACAAAATTTTTCAAGGAAATCCCAATAATATGAGTCAACTCCATTGCATTTTATGCCCATGATATGAAATCTAATGAAAAATATTTTTACCAGGTTTTAGAGGAGGGATTTGCCTGTCCATAATGCTAAATTAATGAAGGTAAGTGTAAATGTAAAGTGCAACCAGACTAGAAATATATAGTGATGTCCCACTTTGTGGATTCAAAATTTTTCAAGGAAATCCCAATTATATGAATTAATATATCGTGTCATTCAACAATTGACTTCAGTTTTCAATTTAGGCGTTGCAATAATCAGTAGCTTTTTAGTACATAAAATGACAATTTATTTCGACGGGCGTTGTTGGCTTATTGGTAATGTGCCACACTGTCATTCTTTCTATACGGGTTCAAATCTTCGGGCGGTCTTTGACTTACTAAAGTAGCCGCAAGAGCGGTAGGTTCTCGATTTTATAGTAATAGGTTCGAATCCGCTGTTAAGTTCTTTCAATAAATTATTAGAATTGATTGGTTTTTTCATGCTAGAAAAGTGTATTGATTATTCAATAGAATTTTTAGGAGCATTTCTTACTGCTTCCTGCATAAGGAGAACTTGTACACTTACACGTCCAGAATTGATTGTCGCCACAACTGAATTATTTTTACTTAATTCCAGAATTATTAAAATTGTTATGACAAAAACGTCTTACAACGTTAGTGGAGGCTTTGAAGTTTGTTTAGCTTCAACAACAGCAAGGTGAGTAGAATTATCTGTGAACGGTGAAGTAGTTCACGATCGAGTTGTGCAAGAATTCCCGTACACTCTACAGGCTCGAATGTAGTCAGGTCCAGTCTTCTTGGTGGATGACTGAATGTTTATCTGGAGACATTTTAAATTTATTATTATAAATCATTAAATATCGTGCGGATTTAAAAGTTTCCAACCGAAAATAATCTATTTCTTACACGAAGACAAATATTCATTAATGGATTCTTGCTGAACTTGAACACACGAATCCGAGAACACTGTCGGCAATCCTACCACTGACCTGCACCAAACCTAACCATTGTAAATAGATTCTATGAGAATTTATAATAAATCTTACGTTTCTTGGTGTAATATGTTCAAAGAAAAAGTTCACATGAAATTCAGAACACCTCAATTTGATATTACATCAACCGCTCATTTTGTGTGCACACACACACTATATATATATATATATATATATATATAATTTTTATGAAATGCATTTTTGGCTGGATTCGAACCAACAAACGTACTTTTCCTTCTTGAAAAGTCACATGCTTCTTATATACCCTACCGCTACTCTTTCAACGATGCAGCCACAAAGAGTAGACGTAGTACATACAAAAAAACTAACGATTAGTAATCTCAAGGAGTTAAAACACTAATACTCCATTTGACTCGTGATAATTGTGGCTTCCTTAATTTACCACCAAAGAAAGTAAAGCTATTCGCTTTGTAATTTAGTACTATTGACTATTGTGATAACAAGTATGGTTCTTGGATTTGAAATTGTGTAGAGAAAGTTCAACAGTAGAGAGACTTACCACTTCATCGTTGGACCCAGTTGGTGAGGAGAGTGGTTTTTATGCAGTCAAAAATCTTATATTTATTACAATAATTTATTTGAAGTAAAATTTGACCATGAGTTAATGACAGGTAGATAATTAAAGTGATGTTTATATATTTGATGGTAAAAATAAATATCAATAATGATACTATTGTAGTGACATAAGACAATCTCACAATATCAACTACTTTAGTGCAAATATTTCTGATGAAAATAGATAAACTGAAAAATCACATGGATTATTTCTGCACTAAATGTATCCAGTACATTTTTACCAAAGATTAATAATACGAAATTTTATTGTGAAGGCATTGACTTGCATACTAAAATCAGACAGTGTGTATAATATACTATCACGGATAGAGCGTATTCCAATATAAAATATAAAAGTGGACACTGAGACCAACACCCAGCAACGAAAGCTTGTTTTGTACTTGAACGCAATCTTCAGGCTATGTGTGTTTTGTCTAGACTTGACTATCAAAGTGCTTATCTGGCAGATATATTCAACAAACTTAAACTGAATTTATCTATACAAGGAAGAAATTCAAATATCTTATTTAGTCATGACAAAATCGAAGCCTTTAAGAAAAAACTGAATATATGGACTGCAAAAGTTAAGAAAACTTTAGATATGTTCCCTACACGGGACGAATATCTCAGCAACAATGGTTCAGTTAATGTTGATTTGATAATTGTAGATGTTAAACGACATTTAATATCATTTAATATCACTTGCTGAACATTTTAACAAATATTTCTCGAAAGATGTTCCTGATGATATTGAAAATTTTGACTGGATCAGAAATCCGTTTAATGTTGAAATAGCTAATAATAGCATGCTCACAGGAAATGAACTGGAAGAACTGTCGGAAATGTCATGCGACAGAACTTTAAAAATCAGTTTTATGCAGCAACAACTTTCAAAATTCTGGCTGACTTTAGCCTCCGAGTATCCATTGTTATCTCGAGAGGCAGTTAAGATTTTGTTACCGTTTGCAACAACATATTTATGCAAAGCAGTATTTTCGGCACTAATCAATCTTAAAACAAATACAGATCCAGACTTGCTCCAGAAAGTGACTTACATGTATGTTTATCAGTAATATTGCCAAGAATTGACAGTTTGTGCAAAGCCAAACAAGCACATCCTTCTCACTAAGTGTGTATTAAAAAATCCTGTGTGTGTAATTGACAATAAAACTATTTGTTAAATACTATTACTGTTTTCATTTACATGTAAAATTAATATTTTAAATATAACAAAAAATTTAATTTTGTTGCAATATGCAGCATTAATTTATTTGAACACTTATGTCAAAAGTAAGCTTTAAACCAGCTTCTATTGCATTTAATGCAAAATTATATGTTATATTCAGCAAATATTTATGTATAAATTTCATAAGAGTTTATAAGGGGGTCCCCTAAGGTAAAGCCTGAAATATAAAGGGGGCTGCAAGTCAAAAAGTTTGAAAACCCCTGATCTATGGAGCCTGTTTCAGTTGTCCAATCGTTGCACAACCATATATATATATATATATATATATATAATATAGCATTCTCGAAGAACATGGTGACTGGAGAAAGCTTTGCATCTCTGAGTCATGTGTGTGAAGTAGGGATAAATGTCGTCGAGAGAAAGAAAAAGATCGTAATCAGGATCCATGATTGATTACGTGTTCAGGCAGCATCCATCCCCTTAATTGAAAATTTACAAATCTGTGAAGGAATGGAAGGCAAGTATAACTTTTGGATGCAATAGATGTGCTTCGCCAGACTGTTAACACAGTCAAATATTGTAAAAGATCAGACTGAGGGAAGCTGTTATTCGAAAGAGACCCAGACGTTTGTCAGAGTGTTATCCTACCGCTGAAGAAATTGTCAACTTGATAAATGATCGAACCCAGCATTTTGGATGTTTTAACGAATCCAACATATACACCTAACATTATTTACATTATTCAGACTATTGTCCTCGTCTTTGTCGCCATATTTATCACGTTTCGGCCGTTGTATGCTACGGTCTTGTTCAGGTGGTTGGAATATCGAACTGAACCCTTTATTTCGCTCACTGGGGTAGACTGTTCTAGTTCCACGTGCCATGTTTGATGGATGTCAGTTATCTCCTGTTAATTTTCCCTCTGAAATAACCGGGTATTGAACTCACACTCTTTGGGTCCTGTCACTGGATCTAACCAACGCCTTTATCCACTGTGCCATGTGTCCTTGACAAAGTAAAATAACCTAAGGATTTAAAAAAAAAAAAAATACCCTGCATTTTCAATGCTTCAATCTCCACAAGACTTGTTAATATTGCATTTTAAGTACATTGTGCAAAATTATGAATAAAAATAGATTAACACATGTGAAATGTTCTTCCTCTTTAGAATGAAACAATCTATTTGTGTAAATATAATTTTTTTTTTTTTTTTCAACTGATTACTTGTTTTTTTTTTCTCCAAAATTCCAATTATCTTCTTTCCTGAAAAACAAAATTCTAAATCAACATTATTCTAAATGAAAAATTCTAGTCTCCATCAGAAATTGTCCAAAGTTCATTTTGGAAGAAATATGGTGCAAGCTTTTGATTTTAAGTCACCATTTGTCTCTGCCTACCCTGATGATATGCAGGCAAAGTATGACATGTGCATATGTCAGAAAACTCACTATTAGGTTGGTGCAAAAATAAGGTCGCTTTCTCACATGTTACTATACGAGAAAACGACATTATTTTTGCACCAACCTAATAGTTCTATGAAATCTACATTTTATGTAAATAAATTTTTATGTCAGTTAAGATTTCTGGCAAACACAATTGGATTGGATTCAGGATGTCTTCCAGTCAAAAGTCTTAATTATACGGTGACTCAAGAGTTTTGTTTTCTCAACCTTTTATGTATACTCTATTTAAATTGACAGGTACTAAAATGAAAATGTTTCAATGACTATGAAATACACATGAAACCAATTTTTATATGCTTCAATTTAGATGGTAGTCATTATGTTCTTCAAAATTAAATGTCTTTAATATAATATTGAAACAATTATCAAATAAAGTTATTTGTAATGGAAAATTAAGTGGAGTTTGGTAAGCATTACAATTATTTCCCTTCCATGAGAATTTTCTTCAGTGTTGTATTCGATTGGCTGACCACTTGCAGAAAGATGGATATCTGGCAGTATCTGCTCGTTCCATAAACTGATTAGAGCAGTGGACCTATTCTTGGATAATGGGAAAATGCTAAAAAATGTTACATTTTGTATTCAGCTATTGCATACCCTATTTCAACATGAAATAAAACTATCATTAAAGAATATGAAGAAGCATTTTCAGAAGTAAAATAACTGAATTTTGTAATTCAGAAATTGAATTTTTATAACTGCTTATTGAATTTAGAAAGCTATACACTATTCTGGTTGAAAATTTTCACTTTCTTTTCAATCTTAAACACATATGGAGCCTCAAAATTTATTTTTAATTTTCTTACATGTTTGTGAAGGTTTGACAAAAATGAAACTACTGTGAGGTTATCAGGTGTCGTATGATATGTGAATAAATTGCAGTTCAGAGTATTTCAAGAACAATGTAACAAAAATACAAATTACACTTTAGATAAGAATTAAGAAAAAGAAATCTACTCAGAACTGGAAATGGATAAAATTCATAATTTGGATAATGATAGTCATTTATTCTTGAATGTTATTAGTTAAAATAGTAAGAAATAAAAAGATTTTTGGTGTGTTTTCTGTAAAATTTTATTCAAATTACCATAAAAATATTAAGGCCAAGAGAGCTTTATAAAAAGGAAAATATAGCCAAATGAAGATTAGTCATTTCTCGTTGACAATACATTAGCAGACTTCAATAATTTACAGATTTGTATTTATTTGAAGTATTACTTTGATCAAAAAATGGGCTCAGATTGTTAGAAGATAAACAATTGTGCCTGCTTCTTTCCTATTCACTTTTGTTCAATTTCCATTTTTTCTCACTACTCACCCCCTTCTTTATTCCATATGCACTTATTCTAGGGACTTCCACAAAAAGTACAATACCTAAGATTTAAAATGAATTTTTAAAAATGGAAAATCTTGAAGCTTTTATTTTAGTTTTAATTTCAAGGTAATAAATTAAATTGAATATTTCCAATAATCAAAATGCTTTCTTGTATTTCAGAAACTAATTTAAATTGACTGGAAGGATTTTTTTTTGGTAAAATAGCAGATTAGCACCCTTGTTTATCAGTTTTCATTGCAATGTAATTCTCTTTATTAAAATAATCTTCAAAAAATAAAATATACTTTTCTGAAACTTTGAGTAATATTAGCTGATTTAAAGTATAATTAATTTGATCAGAAACAAATATTTACTTTAAGCTTAAAATATCACAGAAATGCATTTTTAACCTGATAGTAGCTGTGCCGACAGATCTAAAATTGTTCCCAAAGACTATCTTTAAAACATAATTGAAGAAAATGACATGAGCGGCTTTTTCATTTCATTTTTAAGTATCAGTTATATTAAAATTTTAGGAAAATATTTTCTGTAACCTAATGTTTTATCAAATTTTATAAGTGTTGATTTTAAATTTACTTTATCACACTTATTTTCTGATATGCTCACCTGTACTTACAAAAATCAGCATGTTTATACACACAACAAAAAACTTAAAAATTCTTTTAAAAATATTGGTGTTTGATGATTTGTTTTAAGCTTTTCCATTTATGATTAGTAAATATAGATTTCTTTTAATAATATCATCTAAAAGGCTGAAATTAATACAAATTTTTAAAAGATTTAAAACTTAATGTTTTCTAAAATAAAAAAAAACAATTCTTTTAAAAATTAATTATTAATCAAAAATCATTTTTCTTAAGACAGTAGTGTCCTCAATATATCTTATTTATAAAAGTAATTAAAAGAATTTCTAATTAAATAATGCCATAGTTTTATTGCATTTTTTTAATTTAAGATTCAGAACATATTTTTGGCAAATTGTGTTTGACAAAAACAAATTGATGATTTAAATATGAACGGACTGAAATTTTAATTTCTCAAAATTTCATAAAATTAAGTAAATGGGATTAACAGAGGTAAAAAAAAAGAAAAAAAAAAAGTTAAAATATAATTTCATTCATTTTTGAGTAAGTCCTTGCAAGAATTTCCAAAATATATTTTTTTTAATGCCAAAAAAGATGCTAAAATGTAAAGATTTACAGATGGGCCCAAACACAGAAATATAACATGATGTGCAGAAATATCCAGAAGAAAATAAGCAGCCAACAGTTCCTAAATGAAACCTTTATCTTCAAGGTTAAAGCCAGTGTTATAGATCTCGTGCTCAGCATTATTTCAGCAAAAACAAAAAATTTATAATCTTTTCTGATTCACTATCAATTTTAACAACACTAAACAAAAAACTTAACCCATTAATAGAGCCAAGTTGCTAAATAAACTCCATTTAATATCCATGTCAATAGATGTTGTGATATGTTAGACCTCAAGTCATGTTGGAATAATTGGAAATGACAAAGCTGATGCAGCTGCTAAACATGTTGAAAATATAGAAATTGATCTGAACTTTAAAATCCATTAGACCTGAAGAGCCAAATAAATATGATTATTAAACAAAAATGGCAGCAATATTGGAGTAAAAGTATGTCAAATAAATTGCTGCAAATCAAGCCAGTACTTGAAGAATGGAATCAGGATACAGAAAAAAAACCAAAAAAAAAAAAAAAAAAAAAAAACGGTAATATTGGCCCACTTGCGCATTGGCCATTCAAGAATTATATACTCATAGTTACTGAAAGAAGAACAACCAATGTGACCAACATGCCAAACTGCATACAAATATTATCATCCTGTCTGGTTCTGCTGTTTTGTTTCTGTTCAATTTGGCCAATGTAAATTTCACTTCAGATTTTAATATTTCTAGGACTTTAATATTTTTGTATATTGCTCGTTGTCCTTGTTCATGATGGAAGAGATCTCCAATGTCTTCATTTCATTTCTGAAGTATTTTTTCTTTCTCCAATATCAGTATTCCATCCTTGAATTTTATGCATCTTGTTGATGATCCTGTCTTTTGTCCTGTTACTTATTTTTATGCATATCTGCAATACTCATTCTTTCTATTTCTGCACATTTTTAATTGAGGCATTCCTCTTTAGCCTGCTTGCATCTGTTTCTAATTTCTTTGTGCAGATTCCTATATTCTGTGCTGCATGTTGATATTGTTTCTTGTTTCTTTTTCACCATGTTAATAATTTCATCTATCATCTATTCTTTGTATAGTTTTCATTGGAATGATCTCAATTGTCGATGTTAATAAAGCTTCTCTTAATCTGTTGCACTTTGAGTTTCCATTCTTATTTTGTCTATTGTATTAGCTTTTAACATAGTTCATATATTTCTCCTTCAAATTGGGTTATTCATATTGCAATTTTCAATTTATGTAGTTTCACTCTAAGTCTCTATATCCTTGGAAGGTGGTTGCTCCCACAGTCAGTACTTGGCTATAATTTGCAGTGTAAAACTGAATTCCTGAATCTGTTATTGATAGTTATATAGTTGACTGGGTTTTCATTTCTCCTCCTGGGCTTCTCCATAACTACATATGCCTTTAGTGTTCTTCAAACCACTAGTGGTTTTCATAGCAGCACATATGCTATGAAAAGTGAAAAATCTACTAGTTTAAAAGTAATAAAGACAATCATTCAAAATATGAAAATATTCTATCTCAGAAGTTCAGAAAGCAATCACTCACTCGAGTTTTAATAATGGATTATTTTACAAAAACTTTTTCAAATTCACCGAATGTAATATGCATTAAACTATATACTTCTGGAATTATTGTGCATAATACAACAAAACTGAAAATGATAATCTGAATAATTCATTAACATGTTCGGACCTCATATCAAAATTTCAAATAAGATCATATTTTTTCTCTATTGAAATATATGTACAGTGTAACCTCAGATAATGAACGCCTCTTATTATGAACTAATCGGTTCATGAACAAATTTTCTGAACCAAAAACGTCTTGGGTGATCAGTGGTGTCTAGAGAGATGAACCATTGACATCACCAAACTCTTGCATTATTTCACAGGTAACTGATTAGATAGAAATCATTCTTTCTTTTGATTTAATTATTTATCTTATTGCAATTGTGTCATTCAAAATATTTGTTTCAATTGTATCAAAAATAGCTGCCATATTAGTGTTGTTTTTCATTAAAAAAACTGTCAAAGTTTTATTTACAGATTCTGACACTAAAAACAGTAGAAAAATCCTACTATATACCAAGGGGGAATCTCAATCACCGTGATTGAGATGGGGATACACAACCAGTATACTTGTACTGACAACTGTTTTCAGTCACTATCAATTTCGAATTTAGTACCCAAAAACTAATATTTGCTAACATGTAGCAGTGATCAAACTTTGATTTTATAACAACTTTCCACCAAAAAAATCATTAAGAAAAATATGTTTTCGAGTGTGGAAATAAGCATAAGATAGCTATTTGTAATATTGTAAAATTAGAATTCTACAATTGTAATCAAATTAAAAAAAATCCTGATCTTAGATTCAATAAATAAAAATATTATGACCAGATTCTTGGTTTTGTTTACAAAAAGCAAACATTTTATGCTTATCTCTGTTCATTATAATACTCTGTACTTTAATCATTAAACATCTTTAGCGAGTAATATTAGTCATGTTATTTAAAATATATGGATTTATCTTGTTTTTAGCTGCGATGTGTTTCCATGCACCATGGGGCAGCCATCAACAGACAACAATGCACAGTCCAGGAAGATTCAGGGAAGAGATTTGCTGCTCTTATAAGCAATCACTGTTAAAACATAAAAAAAGATTACAATGAAATTGTAATGAAACTCCCAGTCAAAGGATGAGCGAAATATTAAAAATTTTAATCTAAAATAAATAATATCGTATTTTCTGGCTTACAAGACACAACCTAATATTGGAGAAAAAAAAGAAAGAAAGAAGTCATTCTCATACACCATGAGTCCCTCATATACTAGCGCCATGTATCGCTTACTTTAATCACTCATCCGATTTTGTTTATATGGCAATGGCATACTAGTCAAGAGCAGAAAGGCTCCCACCACTTCTCGTAAACAGAGCCTGTTTAAGAAGATTATAGATCGGCTATTGGAAATACTTGTAACAGCTAAGTACTGAGGTTACATTGTGGGCTCTTCCACAACAAGCTAGTTAACCCCTGCTAGGAAATGCACTATTCCTGTTATAATTTTCACCATCACAATTTTACAAATATATAACAAGTATTCATTGGTCAATCACCTTCTATTTGGCTTGCTGATTAGTCAGTTCCAATCAATCAAACCGCCTGCATGTGACAAATCTGTTTTCCCGCTCAGTATACTGGGAGCCTCCCAAGTGGTACACAACCATTATATAACAGAACACGTGTAAGCTCCCTGAGTAGTCTCTCTTTCCCAAGTACCAAGATGTAATCTTCAAGAACTGCTGTCTTAGCCATTGCGGCCAGACGTTAATGACCATTACCAACATTCACACAAGTATGAACTCTGAAATCTCTTCTGAACTTTTACCAACTTGTACTATAGAATTGTCAATGTTTGTTTACTCACCCCCCCCCCCGTTAAAAATAGACTCTTCTATAAGAATTAGCTTTGACCAATCAACACCACACATTGTGAAACTCGGCTTGTTATTGGCCGAGACGACCCTAGAATGTGTATCTATGGTCAAAAATCCGTTTTCCCGCCAGGCCACTGGGAGCCTACTTTGGTTTACCAAAACAAATAAAAGGACGGATTTCAGTCCAATTCACCAGTCAGATCTATATTCCTAGAGAGATACCAAATTGACCCACGCAAGTCAAAACTCTGACCAACCAGGACTTTGCTGCGCAAAATATCTGACTCAACAATCCACAAACACACTATCTCTCTCAAGAACATCACTTACAAAACTTTGAAAAGTGACATTTTCTTCTCACTACTTAATAAGTATTAATAAACAAACAAATTCTCACACAACTAAAGGACGCAACTCCTGCCAATTATACAAACATACTTACACACACACACTAATAACTGAACTAGCACAAAGGACAATTTAGTACTTAACTGGACACTTAGCTTAATTTTGTGAACAAATCTGAATAGCAATTGCAAACACCTTCAAACATTCACAATAATATTCTACACAGCCAAATACACCTATTTTCATTTATCCATTTAAAGTTCAAATCAATTGTTATTCTCAAAATTGTATATTAATTGTACATAAATGCATTTTGTTCTATTGAAATCTGATAATCGGTGTTCCTTACTCACTTGCCTGTTGCTTGATTCGTTTTTTTGAATGTCTATCTTTAATGTTGCGGATAAAAATATGTTGAACATCCTCGTAAACTAATAAAAACCTGATACCAAATTCAAACTCCTAGTAATCCCAACAGTACAATACATAATTCCAAACATGCTAAAGAAACTTTATTCTTCTAAATTCCTTTTAATATGAACTCGGGTACAACTAATACCTAATCAAAGGGACACGACTCTGTCCTACCTTTTCAGTTCGCATGCATGTATTAATAAATAAATTCAATTGTTATGTTTTGAAATCATTCCGTTCAGTTTTGTATTTTATACTATGTGCTATTTACGTCAAATATAAATTGCATTGTGTCCACGCATTGTCCTTAATCCCACCTTTCCGAGCCAAAGTTAAATATTCTTAACAGTAACACTATCACTACAACATAAAGCTGAATTAGATAGCCAACATAGTCTAAGGATTCAATATGCAAATCCATGTCCCTATCAGTGAAGCCAATTAGACGACCGACCAAGCTTACTTGAGCCTGGGTGTTGCCTTACATTCGTCTTGGAAAATAAAGGTGTCTGTCTTGTAAGCAGGAAAATACAGTAATTCACCATATAATTTATCAGGTAAAGATTAGTTAATATTTTATCATCTGTTACCAAATTTACATATTTAGTCATTATTATTCTAATTCAAAGCTTTTAAACATTTTAGCCACAAGAGTATAACACCCAATAAATACTGAATATAAATAACAGATTTCAAATCTTGTTTGCCAGTAGGCGTCACTGATTTCTGTTCTTCCTTCTCTTAAAAATATAATCCATTTCTGATAAGAGTTATTTCCCTTGGCCGGATAAACTATAGATTGATATTTGGGGCATACAAATTTTATATAGATTTGTAACACACACTTCAAATAATTTAAATTTTTGTTGTAAGTAAAATTTTGGTTTTATTTTCGTAAAAAATAATTTAAATTAGTTTTTAACATTGGTCACTCATCAAATTAGAGACGAAAAAAAAAAAAAAAAAAAAAAAAAGAAAAGAAAAGAAAATGAAATTTAAAATCTTTTAGAAATCCAATATTTGTCCTGGAGAACGCTTCCATATAATTAATCCTTAAATTTAGTAATTTATCAGAATTTTTTAAAAATAATCCTTTTTCCTTGAAACATAGTGAAAATAATGGTTAAAAAGAATTGAAAAAAATTTCGGGAAAATAAGTAAGTGGGGTGTAACATATTAAAAAAAAAAAATATTTTTTACTAAAATTTACTAAAAAGAAATATTTCAAAAATAATTTCATTCATTGGTGAATAAGTCCTGAAAATTTCATTAAAATCGGACAATTACTTTAATTTTACAAGAATTTCCAAATCAATGGGTTTTCAACGAGAAAAAAGCGCAAAAAAAAAAAAAAAACAATGTTATTTTTACAGCACCGCGATGACGTAATAAAAAGAAAACTTTAACCAAAATTTCGAACGTGTTAAAAAATATCAAAAAATAATTAAAATACACTTTGGTCTTTCATCTTAATAATAACATAAGCGTTTTGACGATAAAAATTTATTTTCGGTAAGTTTGTGGCATTTGTTTATTACGCTATGCTGTTTTCCCGCGAAAAAGTGGAGGTACCTAAACACGTGGTAGGCTGTGAGCAGTTGTCAAAGTTATAAACTAACATGATTACTGTCAACCTCACATAAAGTGGTATTTACCAACATCCCTAAAACTAAAAGGTAGGTTGTGACACAAGACAAATTTTATGTGGGGCAAATCTGAGCCTGTGGACTTGGACAAAAATTGTCCATAGACCCCGTATACACAGCGTAGTGGTAGCTGTCCAGACGAGATTCTGCTCTTTGGCATAACCTTGTCTGGGTTCCTCTCTGCCCGGATGCAGACAAGCAGAGCACCCACAAACCAAGAAGTTTTGCTGCCTCTCTACATTGAGCATAAAGCTATAGTTGTTTTTGTTCTCTGTACTTTAATCTAGAAAACAGTATTAATTCATATTTTAAACAAACATCTTTAACTGCATATAACCAATTGTTGTAACTTGTACTTACCTTGAAACTTGATGTAGAGGGTGTGTGGAAATGGAATTCCAATAGTTGTGTGGCAGTCAGTCAAGGTAAGAAACAGGGAACCAGTTTTTATGTTTGGTGTTGTAGTAGATCCTATCTGGTTAGATTGATGAGAATACAAAACATTTGACACCATCTGGAAAGCTATAAAGGAAATCCTTTTCTCACCCTCCAGATAGTTCTCTTAGTATGTTTCTACATTATATAGTTACAATATTAGATACTGTTATTATTAAAAGGACAGACGTTTCATGTAAGCAGTGATGCAATTGGTTACAATCTCAAACTTTCATTACCCGAGACACTGTGAAGTGCTGCTACAATAGGCAAGAAGAGTTATCTCATTTTCTCCTTTCACGTCGAGTTTAGGGTACAACGCTTCTGAGTTGCCTAGCTGTCTGAGTTTTACCTCTCCCAATACATTAGCGTAAAAAATCCGAGACAATAGTTTATGAAATTAAAAATTTATTTTTTTCTACTGCTATTGTCATATAAAAATAGTTAAAATGAAAAATAAAATTTAAATCGAGTTCATATTTGAAAATAACATTAAACTATATACCTATTTTTTTGATTCTTCATTTAATTAAAACATCTTGTTATGAACTGGATTACTTTCAGATTTGTACTAAAAATTACAAGTAATTTTTAAAAATAAAAATTGATTATAGATTTTTTTTCTGTCATAAAATGTTTTATTAAATTATTTAAGCATCAACTCTCAACAGAAATCTTTTTTTCAATTGTATTGGAATAATTTTCAATTAGAAGTGTTTTTTTGTTTTGTTTTCATTATCAAAAGTGTACACACATTTTGGTGATACCTAATATAAGTTCAATTTTTCAAAAAATAAATTTTGGTTTGAATTTATTAATGATTCTGAACAATATTTATATATATATATATATATATATATATATATATATATATATATGAATTGACAAGAAGCAGTTTTTTTTAAATGGATGCATCTATTTCCTCATCTGGAGAAAAACCAAAGATAAACAATCAAAAGATTGTTTCTTGGTGCTCGTAAAAAGATCTGTATGAAAAGCATTAAGATTATTTTCAAAATCGCTGCAAGCTACTCACTGCATAAGTTCGAATGGAAAATATTTTTAACCAGGTTTTAGAGGAGGGATTCGTCTCTCCATAATGTAAATTAAAGGTAAGTATAAATCTGAAATGCAATGCAGAATAGAAATACAGTGATCAGCAGATTGGCGCCCAGAAAATTGTTTCAAGGAAATCCCAAATACATGAGTCGACTCTGTTGACTTCATAAGTTCCATTGAAAAATATTTTTTGCCAGGTTTTAGAGGGATTTGCCTGATCATAAGGCTAAATTAAAGGAAAAATAAAACAAAAGCGCAAAGCAGAGGAGAAACAGAAAGTCATCCCCCACTTTGCGCCGACAATTTTTCAAGGAAATCCCAATGAGTCGACTCCATTGCATTCATGCTCATGCCATGAATTCGAATGAAAAATATTTTTATCATGTTTTAGAGGATGAATTTGCCTGTACATAATGGTGAATTAAAGAAAGTAAATGTAAAGCGCAAACAGAAGAGAAATATATAGTGATTACCCACTTTGCGGCCATAAAATTTTTCAAAGAAATCCCAATTATATGAATCAACTCCATTGCATTTTACGGTCGTGCCATGAATTCGAATGAAAAATATTTTTAAATAGGTTTTGGAGGAGGAAAATTCCTGATGAGGCAAAAATAAAGGTAAATATAAATGTAAAGTGCAAAGCAGACGAGAAATAAAGTTATGCTGGACATTACGTTGGAAAAAATTTAAGGAAATCCCAATTATATGAGACGAATCCGTTGCATGGTACACTCACTCAATATGTTCGAATGAAAAATATTTTTAAACAGGTTTTAGGGGAGAGATTTTCCTGAACAGCATAAATAAAAGGTAAAAATAAATCAAAAGGACAAATGGGACGAGAAATAGAATGTGATACCCCACTTTGCGCCCAGAAAATTTTTCGTTGAAATCCCACATATACGAGATGAATCCTTTGCATGCTACACACAGTCCATATGTTCGAACGAAAAATATTTTTAAACGGGTTTTAGGGGAGAGATTTTCCTGAACATAATGCTAAAAAAAAAAAAAAAAAAAAACTGCGAATGGGAGGAGAAACATTCACTCCATATTTTTGAACAGGTTTTAGAAGAGAGATATTCCTGAGCATAATTTTACCCACTGCGTCCAGAAAATTTTCAACGAAATCCCAATAATATGAGTCGATTACTTTTCATGCTATGCTCACTTCATGAATTCGAATGACAAATATTTTTAAGCGGCATTTAGAGGAGGGATTTGCCTGCCCATAATGCAAAATTAAAGAAAAAAAAAATATAAAGCACAAAATAGTCGAGAAATAGAAATACATGCTACGCTCACTCCATAAACATTTTAAAGCACGTTTTAGAGGAAAATATTACCTGTCCATAATGCTAAATTATAGAAGGTATATGTAAATTTAAGTCCAAGCATTAGAGAAGTATAGAGTGATCACCCAATTTGCGCCCACATTATTATTTGATCTACCGATTTTATTTTATTTTCCCACAACACGTATCAAAATTATATAAAAATCATATAACCTAAAACCCTTTATATTTTTAAATAAAAGTCTATCACTCCTCTGTCGTGAGAAGAAAACTATTACATTTTCTTGCAACTGAAACAAATAGTATTGTTGCGGATGTGTGATGTGTATTGGAGAGAATAGAAGGTTTGAATTATCAGGTTTAAAATTGTGTGTGTGTTCAATAATCTTCCATCCACAACAAGACAGAGAATAATGATTCATAAACATATTGTTTCAAAACGTAATTTATTAAGTATTTTATGTACAAGGATAAGAGCTGAAGGTTTGATAGAGTTATGTCTCTTAGATTTGGAAATATTTGTACCTAAGTTCATAAAGTGAAAGTAATTATTAAACTGTAGTTTAGAAGAATAAAGTTTCTTTAGCTTGTTTGGAATTGTGAGTTGTAAAGTTGGTAAAAGCTCAGAAGAGATTTCAGACTTCGTACTTGCGTGAATGTTGGTAATGGTCTTTAACGTCTGACTCCATTAATTAAGACAGGAGTTCTTGAAGATTACATCTTGGCAGCAAGGAATGAGACGCGAGAGAGAGTGAATCACTCGTGTTTTTGTTTATATATGATCGTAAATCACGTGACTGGCTCAGATGGAAAACGCGGGAAAACAGATTTGTCGCGTGGAGGCGATTTGATTGGTTAGAACTGATCAATCAGCGAGCTACATTGAAGGCGATTAACCAATGGATGCTTGTAATATATTCACTAACAGGGAATAGTTTATTTATCTACGCAGTGGTGTAACTGGCTGACGTGGAAGATTCCACAGTATCATCCATATTTACTACTACTCACTGTTCTGTCATGAAATAGTATTTTGTAGAAACATTTAAAATCTAAGTGAAGTTATTAGGTTACTAGTGTAACACTGTAAAATTAGCAAAGAGAAATAAACAGTAATAACTATTAGGTTGGTGCAAAAATGACGTAATAATGTCGTTTTTTGACGTATTTTTTAACGTCAAAAAACGACATTATTACGTCATTATTTTTGCACTAACCTAAAATAAAAATATTTATTTAAATCAGTTTTAAATTATTTAGATAAAAAAGCGTTGAAATTCATAGAAATTCAAGGGAGATAAATCAAAGAATTCAAACAAAGGGAAGTAACTAAGTCAAACAAAGGGAAGTAACTAATATATCATTGGTTAAATGGACATTGGACACAATTGCAATCGCTTGCTTATTTTATATTTAAATTGTTTTAAGATTCTGAGATAAAATTTTTTTTAACTAAATCTTTTTTCTTAATTTTTGTATACATTTTTTTCCTGTTTTTGACAAATTCCTTAACCTTCATCACAAATCGATCCTTCTGTATCTTTAAGACGCTTTAGTTCGATTTAATGATGTTTGATTTATTATCGAATTTTGTTACTAAAAAAAAAAAGGGAATAGAAACAAGTAATTCCTCAAGATTCCTAATCAAAATGTAATAAAGATTTTCTTTTCAAAAAAAGAAAAAAAATTATTTGTAGAGTTCTTTTAAAATCTATAACCAATAATTCTGTAGTTATTTAGTATTCAACTTCTACCTAAATATTACTTTGACTCAATGAAATCTATAGGTTGTTAAATACTTCAATTCATTTTTCATGTAATATTTTCCTTGACAACAAACTTTGTGTAAACTAAACGTCAACTGGATCACAGGAGCTTCGAGTGAAATGTCGACTTCTGATTGCCAAATATATTTGAAAATTGTTACAACGCCTACGCAGTTGTGTTCAAAACTAATTGAGCGCCAAAAAGTTTGTGAAAAGAATTAAACGTGCTCACGAAGCGGTCACATGACCTACAGCTAAATAAATACGATAACGTGAGCGAACCTCACAGTGAGATTTTTATCAGCAACAAGCGTGCCGCCTGAGAGCATATCATTTTCAACACACTAACACACACACATATATATTATATATATATATATATATATATCTCGGCCTATTTACTTTTCAAATTTTCTAATAAAATGTTGCGTATTGTAACCAAAATTGAGATAAACTGCCGAGGTTCATGTTGTGTTTTGTGTAAGTACTTTTGCCTGTCTCTGTCATTCTCAAGAACCAATGTGGCATCGATTTCGGAGACAGAATTCCTTCGTTTACAAACTTTACATCATCATATTCTTCTGTAGAATATAATGGATACTTCATATTTGAAATAGAAACCCATTTTTATTCATAAAACACTGTATGTTTATCGGCTAGTACATTTGAGAAATCTTAGAAAATGCGTTGCCACCTAGGATCGAACACACTGATGTTCAGGGAAAAATCACTTATTTAAGAAAGAAATCTCTTCATTGAGATTATTTTCTTGAATATGAAGAGAATTTATGTGGAAGGGGAGAGCTATTGATATTATTAATTATTATATCGCATTTGATTTCCAAATAACTACATAAAAAATTTCTACAGCGATTAAAAAAGAATTATTCCATCAATAAAACTTTAGTGAAAGCACTAAATGTAAGGGAGGTAATTGCTTTCAAGATTTATCTCCCTTATTAAGTTATTGGAAAACGTCCACGAGTCAAAATTTTGTTAGAATTATAAATCTCTTGCTAAAAAAAATGATATCTATCTATGTTTATCCAATGCAGGGAATACCGACTTACTTACAAAGAAGAAAGTACGCGTGTCTCCATTATGAAACGGAAGTCTATTTTTTCCCCTCGTTGATAACGGAAGATTAATATATAGAGGGTAATCCACATTTATCTGTTAGGGGATTTGAATATGTACTTTAACACCGTCATTGTGCCACACACGCATATACATATTTACTTCTGGTTATAAATACAAGTTGTAAAATAAAATCTCTACATTTACCATGATAAATCACCTCAGGAACAAAACGTGTTGGAAAAAAAATTCACCAGGGGTTGGACAATAAATTGCCAAGAAGAGTCGTATAGTATGCACATTGGAAGATGTAAAAAATTGGAAATAGATCCATTTTTAAAAAAATAAAGCAGTGTCTAATGATCGCAAAAGCGTGGAACCTAGGGTTACAAACATACAACTGAATATATATATATATATATATATATATATATATATGTGTGTGTGTATATATAAGTATAAAAATATATATATATATATATATATATAATTGTGTGTGTGTGTGTAATATATATACAGAGAAACCCGGATATAAGAGAGATTTTCTCTGGTCCCAAATTAGAGCCATACTCACCTAAACAAAATAGACCAAACCCGGATATAAGAGAAGTCTTCTCCGGTCCCGACAAATCTTATATCCGGGTTACACTGTACTATTATTTATATATTATATGCGCGGTACTTATTAGAAAGCGCTCAATATCAGAGATAGATTTAACATATTTGGTTGCATTGATATGAGTTTGTGACCCTGGGTTTCACGTTTTTGCGATGGTCAGACAAACTGATTAATTTTTTAAAAATTTTGGAATTATGTAGATTGCGTGTATTAGTGTTACTATGGAAGTCGGGGGAAAATCGTCGTCAAATGTCACTTATGCTAACGCAAACATAGATGCATGTCCTTTCACCCATTGAGGTACGCAGACACACATATACACGCCCTCTCCCGTCGGGGCTCATACAAACATAAACATATGTGGACAGTATGAGACTTGACATATGTATGTATATGTGTGCTGTCGTCTCCATACATACGCATTCACGATAAATATTCGCTACACATCCCATCTTTGAATTTTAGCAACCAAATGCGTATGTATGTAGACAACAGCACACATATGTCAAAATATTTCTCTGAGCGCCTAAAAGTTTTTTTTAAGCCAGTAGAAAGTTGTTAAGGGTTAGAAACACTCACAGTTTTCTTTACAGTTCTTGTAGAGTAGGAAAATGTCGGTAGATATAGGAATTCTGTAGTTGAGCGAGTTCATAGGTCGACGACAGAAGACTTGTAGGTGAAATGAGGCAGTTTTCAACTGGTCTTTAATAGTGGGCCGACGTCCGTTCTCGACAGACTCTTGGTAGGTAGTTCTTTTTGAAACTGGTTCCGAAGATGACTAGTGTTCTCTATCGCCGACCTCACAGACGGTGGGCCGAATTCTCACTGCCAAATAGGCGAAGATTCTCCAAATTTTTTGAGATTTGAGAGGCTCAGAAGAATCAGGGGACTTTTCCCTTCAATATTTTTATACAAATTTTCTGGCCCCTTCATTGGTCAGAAAATATATTCTTATTTCTGATAAGAATCAAGGCTTTGGAAGTCGGTTTTGAAAGTAAGAAAAAAGGTTGGAGTGAGGATTGGGAAAATAGGCTAGAATATGAACTTGTAAAATATTGTATTCGTGGTTCTCAAATTAAATTCCAATACTATATATTAAACAGAGGACGTCTGTCTGTGCGATACCATTTTACTCGAGATCCATCCAATCGATTTTGACCAAACTTGGCATATACATTGTACAATGTAAGAGATAGGTTCTTAGCGTAAAAAAATCGATAATTAAAAAATAAATAAATCAATAATCGATAAAGCTGGTCAAAAATCGATAAATTCAACTTTTTTCCTCCGATTTCGTTCAAACTCGGTATATAGGTTACATATATCATGACGAGCTCAACAATACCTCATTTTTATTTCTACACCACTGTGTTTAGCGAAAAAGAAAAAAATCGATTTCAGCACAAATTTTAAACTAAAAACTCACTCAATTTTCAAGCAATCTTTTACAAACTTCACTCAATTGTAGCCAACAATAAGTTGATTGTTTAACAGTCATTTAACTTGATAAGACCACCCATGTAGTGAAAACCCGCATAAATAGCGAAAAATGGCGATGTTTACTGGTGTCTTCCTGATTTTTTTCGTTGATCTTTCAACCAATTTTCATCAAAATTAACAATTGTTTTATAAATGTATCCCCTTTTACATCCCTGATCGCACACTGACAAATTGAATTTCAAAAACTCCAAAATAACTGTGTTCTGAAGTACGTCTTCATGTTGCCTGTTTTACACCTTCATGTCCTCGGCTAACTTTGATTGAATAAATACAGACTACTTCTATCAGTAACTGCATTAATTCAAAATGTTTATTAATGAAAGTACTTTAATGTAATTGAAGAAGATAGTCTCTGTTACATCTAAACATGATACTGTTTTTGCTCCATTCTAATTGAACGCTTTTTCTGATCGACCAGCTGGGTAGGTCTGCTAGTGTATATTATTTGGAATGCACGTTTTGAGTCGGACAATCTTGGAAAGGGTGGGGTGACATTCTGACTTATGGTGGAAAGAGGCATTGGGCAAAACGTGTTGAAAATCGCTATATTATAGGTTTGCTGTTATGAATTGTGTATGTGTGTGTGTGATTCGTATATGCATGTCAGTATGTGGCCCTCCGATGGAAAGAAATTTCCTCCAGCGAAGACAAGGCGCATGTTGACGCTGCTACATTTCGGAGCAAAAGGGAAAGAGGGGGTTTGTTGATCTGTCCTTTTATAGTCCTGAACAGCATCCTCGAGCTTGCATTTTGGTAGATAAAGTAGGGGTAAATCTAGCAGTATATCTGTAGGTATCGGAAAAAAAAAGTATACATACTGTTTGATATTAAATGCGGTTTCAGGCACAGAGTTATCTTGAGACGTATTCCTCGCGTATGAAAAATAACATATATTTATATTTTTATTTGCAGTAGAATATTCACCTATCCCATCCTATCTACTAGTATTAATCTGTTTAGTCTCTTCATGGAAGGTAGAAAAAGAAATCGACGAGTAGGCAGGAAGATTTGTCGCACCTCCAAAAACCTAAAAGATATTTTCCCGTTAAAAGACGGACGTAGCCAGTATTAAAACGTTAGTTAACTTAGACGATGTAATGTAAACAACGCGCGGACGTAGTTACAGCAAAATAAGGAAACCAGCAAATCAGAATTAAGGATTCAATGTTTTTTAATCAGACAGAAAATTAAGAATCCAAGATTTATGTTCAAGTTGAGCCCATCTCCACCAATATAAGCAGAAGAGAATTAACCTTTAGCCAGATAGCGTTATAACGACAAACGGTGACTATAACCACATCGACAGACAAGGAACGACACATCGGCACGACATACCGACACCGTAAAATTCCACTCACTACTCCAAGACGAGGAATTAGACTAACGCGCCACGGATAGATAATTGGATTTATTTGTAAGCACGAGCTTCGCATACTAAAATCCAATACGCTCCCAAAACCTTATAATTTATGACCGCTGCTTGCCATTTCCACAACGAACTAATCACTCTGACAAAGATTCATTATTTTTCTTTTCTACAGTGCCAGTGTTTCGCATAGTAAACAATTGTTATAGTTAGTTCCATAAATATATGTTTGTGATTTTTACCCAAGGAACAGCGAAAGGTACAATGTTTATGATTGCTACCCAAGGGACGGCGAAACAAACATAGCGATCACACCCACTACTGTTGCATTCACTTTCTCACTAATGATAGACTGTTCCTCTTATGTAGGTACAGTTCAGATGAAGGCCAGTTATTCGAACGACGATATTTATGGCTCGGAGACCTGCCCACTGTGCAGTTAGTGTATAAATTCGCATGTATTAGGTTGGTGCAAAAATAATGACGTAATGTCGTTTTTTGACGTATTTTTTAACGTCAAAAAACGACATTATTACGTCATTATTTTTGCACCAACCTAATATTATTCGTCATCAGTCCATCTGTTGCAAACACACCCAAATCTTATTCAGTCTTTATCGAACTTTAAGTTTTAATAACAGTTTCATTGAAGGTGTTGGCGTTTCTGTCTTTTGTCTATCTAACTAATTTTCTCTATATAGTAGTCTGTTCATATCTATCTCAATCTGCCATTAATTCTGTCTGGTAATCTAACTACCTTACGTACCTATCTAACACTGTATGTCTTAGTTTATTCATATCTATCTATATCTACAGCTGTTTATTATACATTTATCCTGGTCTATTCGCTATCATTGTACATATCTGTCAGTTTATTCATATCTATCTATTTATATCGATCTTAGTCTATTCATACTGTCTAACACTGTGCATGTCTGTCTCAGATGGATAGATATGAATAAACTATCTATCTATAGCTGTTTATGCAGTTAGTGTATAAATTTATCCTGGTCTATTCGCTATCTGTCTATAACTGTACATATTTGTTTTAGTCTATTCATATCTATCTATCTTACTATTTGTATCGACCTTAGTCTATTCATACTAACACTTTACATGTCTGTCTTAGTTTATGCATATCTATCTATCTATCTATCTATCTATCAGCATGCATAAGTATATAACACGTCGAGAAACGAAAGAAAAAAGATGAAAAACAGAAATGAAAAACAGAAATGAAAAATCGAAATAAGGAAACGAAATCTTCCGCACAAAATTCAACAGCCCCATTGTTTTTTCTGCGACATATCGATTGGACATGCAATCGATTGATCGATCTCCATACAATTTTCGCAACCAAACTGATCTTTCTCCCAATTGATCTCTGCAGAATATTTTGGCGAGTGGTAGCGATTCGCTGTGTGCTCATCTGCTTGTTTGTATGTCTAATCCATCACCAACTGGACTCCATTTTATTCTTTCTCACGGTCAGCTCCTTTCGTAACTTTCCGTTTCTTTCCGCGGTTAGCGATTTCATCTTTCAACCTTCATTTTGCCTCGTTTCATCCGCATTATATGTTTTTATCTGAATCTTTTTCTACATTTCTTAATCTTTGTTTTTACTTTTTTTTTCAATAAAAGCTTTTCTTGTCTTCCAATTCTGTTTTTTTTGGTTTATTATATTTCATTGTTAAAATTCGTTCACACGCATAACAGCTAAAAAATGCACACCGATGCTTTACCTTGCCGCGCAAAATGTCTGCATTTATCCAATTCTCTGTCTATCTTCATTATCTATTTTCGTATGATCATTATCTATCTTCATTATCTATTTTCGTATGATCATTAGCTATCTACGTTCATTATCTGAGATGAGGTATTGTAACTATTTACACTATTTACATTGTTCAGACTGTTGTTCTCATCTTTATTGCCATATTCATCTTCAACATCCGTCTTTATTTCTCAGATGCGGTATTGTAACTATTTACACTATTTATATTGTTCGGATCGTTGTCCTCATCTTCGTTGCCATATTCACGACGTTTCGGCCGTTTTACAATCCGGCCGTCTTCAGGTGATTTGAATTTCGAATCCAACCCTTTACAACGCTTTTATCAAATTTGTTTCGAAAGGCTTATGATATTCGTGTATTTACAATTAGTAAAGGATGTTTTGTATGCGTAAACAGTGCTTCAGTTTATTCTATGCATATTTTCTTAACTTTTTCCTTAGTTCCTAGTTAATTAGTTTTAGTATTATTTTACTTAGTTCACCTGTAATTGGGTTTATGACTCTACATGTTGGATTTGTTTTGAAGTTTTCTTTTGGTCTTTTAGTGTAATGAATTCTTGCGATTTAGCGATGCATTTTACTCAGTCGACTAGATCTAATGTTCTGGCTGATTTTTTAGCTTCCGTATCGTATTCTGCGAGTTTTGGTGCATCTCTAATATGTTGTCCTTGATTGGTTTATCGTGTCTTTTGGGGGAAGGTGTGTGTGTGTGGGGCTTAGTTCATATAAATTTCTAGTTTTGTCCGTTGAGATAAATACGTTAGGTAAATTGTTTATTTTAGCTATATTTCCTTTTAGTTTTTCTGAAAAGCATCTAAGTTTTATGATTACAAAATTAGTCAAGTCTCTTTTGAAGTTATTCAGTTCCTTGTATTGAGGAGGCACTTTTTGTCGTTTCAAAACTCTAGTTTTCTAGTTGTTCTGGGAGGAAGTTGTAGCAATTCCATATTGGAGGTATCTTTAAAAGAGAGTCTACACGTTTTTCTGTTTTCAAATATGATAATGTTCTTTTAATGATAGTGTTATCTACAAGGATTTTTCTTACTGGAACAGATAGTTGCGTATGGTTTAAGTGCAATAACAATACGGCTATCAAATCTAAACTTCAGACCATCAATGTACATTATCAAAACTGGTTTTGTAATAAACAACAAAATTAAATCGGCCACGTAAAGGAGTCATTAAGTTGTAGATTGACATACCACTGAAGTGATCTGAGCTCGATATATAGAGTACATCATACATATTTTTCTATGACCTTTTGCTGTGATAATCCATTCTCCTTTGCAGAGGCGACGCCAGACCATTTCAAAATATTTACAGAGCTACGAGGGTAAAAGGACGATTCCATGAAAGATGATGGTATAACAATAATGAATTATACTAGAAAGACCTGTGATAATTTCACGGTTTTTCTATTTTCATTTTTTGATGAATCTCAATTCTTAAATCAATGAGTGAATAAGCTCATGGCATGTTGTATGGTAAGATATACATAGAAATTTCACTATTGCATCGTTAAATATTTGAGCTTAAAATATTGTAATAACAATCACAAACATGAATGGTGACCGTTATTTTAAGAAGTAAGAGGGTACAAATGAAAGGTTTCAAATTGACAACTTTTTCTATTTCACTGAAATAGCCGTTAAATACTTCTATTTCCCCTTCTTTCTTTGATATCAAGTAGTGTATGTATTTTTTTTCTAAGCGATCAAAACGGAATAGTTCCTTCCTTAGTTAGTTAGTTCCTTCCTTAGTTAGTCAGTTCCTTCCTTAGTTAGTCAGTTCCTTCCTTAGTTAGTCAGTTCCTTCCTTAGTTAGTCAGTCCCTTCCTTCCTTAGTCAGTCCCTTCCTTCCTTAGTCAGTCCCTTCCTTCCTTAGTCAGTCCCTTCCTTCCTTAGTCAGTCCCTTCCTTCCTTAGTTAGTCCCTTCCTTCCTTAGTTAGTCCCTTCCTTCCTTAGTTAGTCCCTTCCTTCCTTAGTTAGTCCCTTCCTTCCTTCGTTAGTCCCTTCCTTCCTTCCTTCCTTAGTCCCTTCCTTCCTTCCTTAGTCCCTTCCTTCCTTCCTTCCTTAGTCCCTTCCTTCCTTCAGTTCGTTCGTTCGTTCGTTCTTAAACCTCGTCTTGCAAACATTTCTCTTAATAATTACTACCTCCCAAAATTAAACGTCAAATACAAGAAAAGTACTTAGAAGTTTAAACACATCTTTATATATATTACTTTTAACCCGTGAAAATCTCCTATTCATTTTAGGGTTAAGGTTTCTACACGATCAAAACGGAATTGTCCATTATTTATGAGGTGATGTTAGAAAGAGACATTAAACACTTCTATCTTCTTTCTTTCTATGTATTTAGCCAAATCCATGTCTTGTAAATATTTCTCTTAATAATGGTTTCTACCTCCCAAAATTAAACGCCAAATACAAAAAAAGTACTCGGATATTTAAACACACCTTTATATTTATTAGTTTTAACCCGTGAAAATTTCAGTTTTCCCATTTTAAATTTCTGATGAATCTTCATTCTTTAGATAATGATTGAATAAGCCCATGGCGAGTTCTACGACAATAAAATATCCGTAGAAGTTTCCCTATTGTATCGTTAAATATTGGAGCTTAACAACTTTAACAAAATATTGCAATAACAATCATAAATAGGAATGTTGATCGTTATTTTAAGAAGTAAGAGGGTACAAATGAAAAGATTTGAAATTGACAACTTTTTCTCTTTCACTGAAACTTATGTCTTGGCAGGAGACGTTAAGCACTTGTTTCTTTCTTTCCACGCATTCAAAACGGAATAGGCCATTATTTAGGTGGTATTGGCAGGGCTTAACAGCCGTGCAAACTAAAAAGAGGACAAGTATAATTATAATAAGATAATTGAAAAGACGGAAAATTTAATAATATTGATTTTATATATGCTATTTTTATACCATGTGTAAAGTATTATTTGCGCGCGTGTTTCGTATATCTACTGTTAGCTTGCCTGTTTCACAGGACATTGGCGATCATGACTTCACATCTTTTTCTTGATTTGTTAATTTGAAATCATAATTTCGTTTCTCCTAGACTGACTTCCATAATAGGCTAGAGATCCCAGTTTATCGAGCTATTTAATCCATAACTGGGGACATAATTGATGGATTCATGCCTTTTCTCATGGGTATTAGTATGAAGAAAATGCAACAGACAGGGTGGGACTTCCAATCGCTGATCGATACATGACTGACGAGGCAGATTTTTCCCGCAGTAGGTAGACCAGTTGCCATCCAAGGCGACCCGGTCTGTCCTGCTATTTATCCATAGCTTTAGAAGAAGAAGAAGAAGATTAATACCTTTCCCAAAGTTATTTCTCCGAGCCGTTATCCAGTACTTCACAGTGCCTCCACCAGCACTCTCACTACGATAAAAAATAAGGGCTTTATTTAAGTAAATTGGCAATTTTGTTACTCTGCACGAGTGATCTTCGATTATCATCTCTTATTGGCGAAACAATCCTCCTCGCCCAATTTCTCCCCTTTCTTTGGCGTAGTACTTCAGTAAGCTTTAAACGCTACCCCCCCCCCAATATAAGACCTACAAGCATCTCATGGTAGGTAAAAGAATGGTGCTGTTTTATGGGCCTAAGAATTGTACATTATGAGTATATGTAGGATAGATAATGGTTGATTTGAGGTGGTGGGGGGGGCATCCTCTCGTAAGTTTTTTTTCAGTAAAGTAGCGGCTCTTAGGATAAAACTGAGCAGATGAAATTTCCTTCTTTTCAATGAGATACAAAAGGAATGTGGGCGGTTCGCCCCTGTGAACGTTTGAATTGGTGGAACAATTTAATGTAGCGCGCCAGAGTAATAGTCATTGAAATACAGAGAGTGGCGATAGGCTTGCTGTTGTATAGGCACATCGTGAGCGACGAGTCAGTTCGTTGATATAGTTGCATTCTTCTCTCGCGGTGGTGATCGCTAGTTGTTTTGATTTAAGATGGAAAGAACTTCATCACAGGGAAATTTTCTTAACTATTTCATTAATCTAGTGGGGACGTTTCCTCGCCGCACCGGGGAGCAGTTTAACAAACGAAAGGAAAACACGTCTATATTGTTCGACGGTTAAACAACAATTCACTGAAAGACCGTTTTATATATCTATCATTCCCACGCTCGTTCAGGCAATCAAAATCGACTTCCTTGTTAAGGTCAAACTCAGAAGGTTCAATCCTAGATACATTTCCTCTAAAAAAAAAAAAAAAAAAAAAAAATACTGCTATGCTAAACTAGCATTCAACACCTGCGACTTTGCGTTTCGTGGAAAGGGATTTTAGGGTGAAAAATAAGCCTGCGTAATTATCTATACCCACATATATATTTATATTTTGGTTAAAATATAATGGAAATAGACAAAGAGTGGGAGATGAAAAGAGCAGAGAGTTTAGAGATAGAAAGAGAGAAATAGATTGCAAGAAAGAGAAAGAAAACAGAAGGATAGTCTGAAAACGATAGAGATAAAGAATTGACCATTAGATATCTCTCTTTCACTCTCTCTCTATATATATATATATATACACACAGAGATAGAGAGAGATAGAGAGAGATAGAGAGAGATAGAGAGAGATAGAGAGAGATAGAGAGAGATAGAGAGAGATAGAGAGAGATAGAGAGAGATAGAGAGAGATAGAGAGAGATAGAGAGAGATAGAGAGAGATAGAGAGAGAGAGAGTCGAGATAGAAAGAGTCGAGAGAGAGAGATAGAAAGAGTCGAGAGAGAGAGATAGAAAGAGTCGAGAGAGAGAGATAGAAAGAGTCGAGAGAGAGAGATAGAAAGAGTCGAGAGAGAGAGATAGAAAGAGTCGAGAGAGAGAGATAGAAAGAGTCGAGAGAGAGAGATAGAAAGAGTCGAGAGAGAGAGATAGAAAGAGTCGAGAGAGAGAGAGATAGAAAGAGTCGAGAGAGAGAGAGATAGAAAGAGTCGAGAGAGAGAGAGATAGAAAGAGTCGAGAGAGAGAGAGATAGAAAGAGTCGAGAGAGAGAGAGATAGAAAGAGTCGAGAGAGAGAGAGATAGAAAGAGTCGAGAGAGAGAGAGATAGAAAGAGTCGAGAGAGAGAGATAGAAAGAGTCGAGAGAGAGAGATAGAAAGAGTCGAGAGAGAGAGATAGAAAGAGTCGAGAGAGAGAGATAGAAAGAGTCGAGAGAGAGAGATAGAAAGTCGAGAGAGGCAATATGTTGAGAGAGAGAGAGAGAGAATGAAGGGATAGTCAGAAAGAGATACAGACAAAGTGACCAGTAAAACGTGATATAGAGGGAAAATGAGTAGAGAGTTAAACAAATAGAGTGAGAAATGAAGAGAGAAAAAGAGAAGAGAGACAATAGAAATATATTACAGATAGAAAGTGAGAGATAAAGAGAGATAGGCAAAAAATAGAGGGTGAGAAAGAAGAGAACAATAAAGAGAGAATGTGTGTGTAAGAGAGAAGGGACATAAAAAAAGAAGAGTCAGAGAGGTAAGTGAGATAAAAAGAGCCAACGAAAGAGATGGACAACAAATCAGAAAGAGAAGATTATATATATATATATATATGATCGACTCTCCCGTCGAGATTCGACGTATGAGGGTCAAGCAGATCAGTTTCCAGGAAACCGACAGCCCAACACCGGCACATGAGATTTGATTATAGTAGTGAAGGCCTCGTGCAGGACCATCCACACTTTTTGTAGATTATATATATATATATATATATATATATATATATATATATAGAGAGAGAGAGAGAGAGAGAGAGAGATAGAACATAGATATATGGAAAGAGATGCAGAAGATAGAGAGAGGAAGTGAGAAGTTAGACAGACATAAAATGACAGTGAGAGTAATGATAGAGATCGACTGAATGTGAAAGAGAATGATGGTGAGAAAGAGAGGGAAAAGAAAGATAACCATACAAAAGAGAGAAAGAGAATAGAGATAGATAGCAAGAGAGAGTGAGAGAGAGGCGAGAGGTAGAAAAAAAAGATATAGTGAAAGAAGAGAGAGAAAATAGAAAGAATAGATAAAAACAGATAAGAGGGGGTGAGAGAGAAAGGGACAGACTAGCAAAAGAGAGAGCGTGATAGAGCATAAATAGAAAGAACTTGAGTGAGAAAAGAGAAAAGAGGAACAAAGTGTCAGAGCGAGAGAGGGGAGCGAGAAAGATCAGTGAAAGATGTAGGAAGAGAGAAAAATAGAGCGAAGAGAGAGAGAGAGAGAGAAAAATAGAGCGAAGAGAGAGAGAGAGAGAAAAATAGAGCGAAGAGAGAGAGAGAGAGAAAAATAGAGCGAAGAGAGAGAGAGAGAGAAAAATAGAGCGAAGAGAGAGAGAGAGAGAAAAATAGAGCGAAGAGAGAGAGAGAGAGAAAAATAGAGCGAAGAGAGAGAGAGAGAGAAAAATAGAGCGAAGAGAGAGAGAGAGAGAAAAATAGAGCGAAGAGAGAGAGAGAGAGAAAAATAGAGCGAAGAGAGAGAGAGAGAGAGAAAAATAGAGCGAAGAGAGAGAGAGAGAGAGAAAAATAGAGCGAAGAGAGAGAGAGAGAGAGAAAAATAGAGCGAAGAGAGAGAGAGAGAGAGAAAAATAGAGCGAAGAGAGAGAGAGAGAGAGAGAAAAATAGAGCGAAGAGAGAGAGAGAGAGAGAGAAAAATAGAGCGAAGAGAGAGAGAGAGAGAGAGAAAAATAGAGCGAAGAGAGAGAGAGAGAGAGAAAAATAGAGCGAAGAGAGAGAGAGAGAGAGAGAAAAATAGAGCGAAGAGAGAGAGAGAGAGAGAGAAAAATAGAGCGAAGAGAGAGAGAGAGAAAAATAGAGCGAAGAGAGAGAGAGAGAAAAATAGAGCGAAGAGAGAGAGAGAGAGAGAGAAAAATAGAGCGAAGAGAGAGAGAGAGAGAAAAATAGAGCGAAGAGAGAGAGAGAGAGAAAAATAGAGCGAAGAGAGAGAGAGAGAGAGAAAAATAGAGCGAAGAGAGAGAGAGAGAGAGAAAAATAGAGCGAAGAGAGAGAGAGAGAGAGAAAAATAGAGCGAAGAGAGAGAGAGAGAGAGAAAAATAGAGCGAAGAGAGAGAGAGAGAGAGAGAGAAAAATAGAGCGAAGAGAGAGAGAGAGAGAGAAAAATAGAGCGAAGAGAGAGAGAGAGAGAGAAAAATAGAGCGAAGAGAGAGAGAGAGAGAGAGAGAAAAATAGAGCGAAGAGAGAGAGAGAGAAAAAAATAGAGCGAAGAGAGAGAGAGAGAAAAAAATAGAGCGAAGAGAGAGAGAGAGAAAAAAATAGAGCGAAGAGAGAGAGAGAGAAAAAAATAGAGCGAAGAGAGAGAGAGAGAAAAAAATAGAGCGAAGAGAGAGAGAGAGAAAAAAATAGAGCGAAGAGAGAGAGAGAAAAATAGAGCGAAGAGAGAGAGAGAAAAATAGAGCGAAGAGAGAGAGAGAAAAATAGAGCGAAGAGAGAGAGAGAGAAAAATAGAGCGAAGAGAGAGAGAGAGAAAAATAGAGCGAAGAGAGAGAGAGAGAAAAATAGAGCGAAGAGAGAGAGAGAGAAAAATAGAGCGAAGAGAGAGAGAGAGAAAAATAGAGCGAAGAGAGAGAGAGAGAAAAATAGAGCGAAGAGAGAGAGAGAGAAAAATAGAGCGAAGAGAGAGAGAGAGAAAAATAGAGCGAAGAGAGAGAGAGAGAAAAATAGAGCGAAGAGAGAGAGAGAGAAAAATAGAGCGAAGAGAGAGAGAGAGAAAAATAGAGCGAAGAGAGAGAGAGAGAAAAATAGAGCGAAGAGAGAGAGAGAGAAAAATAGAGCGAAGAGAGAGAGAGAGAGAAAAATAGAGCGAAGAGAGAGAGAGAGAGAAAAATAGAGCGAAGAGAGAGAGAGAGAGAAATAGAGCGAAGAGAGAGAGAGAGAGAAATAGAGCGAAGAGAGAGAGAGAGAGAAATAGAGCGAAGAGAGAGAGAGAGAGAAATAGAGCGAAGAGAGAGAGAGAGAGAGAAATAGAGCGAAGAGAGAGAGAGAGAGAAATAGAGCGAAGAGAGAGAGAGAAATAGAGCGAAGAGAGAGAGAGAAATAGAGCGAAGAGAGAGAGAGAAATAGAGCGAAGAGAGAGAGAGAAATAGAGCGAAGAGAGAGAGAGAAATAGAGCGAAGAGAGAGAGAGAAATAGAGCGAAGAGAGAGAGAGAAATAGAGCGAAGAGAGAGAGAGAAATAGAGCGAAGAGAGAGAGAAATAGAGCGAAGAGAGTGAGAAATAGAGCGAAGAGAGAGAGAGTGAGAAATAGAGCGAAGAGAGAGAGAGTGAGAAATAGAGCGAAGAGAGAGAGAGTGAGAAATAGAGCGAAGAGAGAGAGAGTGAGAAATAGAGCGAAGAGAGAGAGAGTGAGAAATAGAGCGAAGAGAGAGTGAAAGAGTAAGAGTGCAAGAGAGCAGAGCGAGATGTTGGAAGAGAGAGAGGGGAAGAGAGCAGAGAGATGTAGAGAGAGCGAGAGCTAGAGAGTGAGAGAGAGCGAGAGACATGGGTAGCGAGAGAGAGAAAGAGAGGAATCGAAAAGTAAACCTATAGGCTTTTCCGCTCGCATATGTAAATAACATTTACCGCTTATCAATAACATCGGCACCTTGAGAACGGCCCTCCCCTCCTGCAGCCACCGGCACGCCCCACCACCGGCACCCCCCACCACCGGCACTCTCTCCCGTCATACGCAAACCGGAAAGGCAATGTCACTTGATTCTGAGCTGGCAGAATCAGTTTGGGATGATTCCAAATGCCTTTACATCGCCGTTGCATCCGAAACTGAAGAACTGGAGCCGTGCCCTCGGGCCGACGAGGGTCGGAACGGGTTGTTGCGGTTGGAAGTCGACGTGAACCTTTTCTAACCTACCCTTGGGTCTAGTTTGTGGCGAACCTGTGGTGCAAAGGTTCGCAGGGTAGGATGGTGTCGAAAGGTTAGAGAAACATGATTATTGTCTCATTTTTACTATTTAAAATGCGCCTTGTAGTCTAGTCAAGTATGATGATGATGTATACATCTCTGCAAAAACAACAACCAAGAAGAAATTCTGATAATGGCAATGTTACACAAACAGCTAGCACAGTCTGTTCTTAGCTAGCTAGCTAGCACAGCCTGTTCTTAGCTAGCTAGCTAGCACAGCCTGTTCTTAGCTAGCTAGCTAGCACAGCCTGTTCTTAGCTAGCTAGCTAGCACAGCCTGTTCTTAGCTAGCTAGCTAGCTAGCACAGCCTGTTCTTAGCTAGCTAGCTAGCACAGCCTGTTCTTAGCTAGCTAGCTAGCAAGCACAGCCTGTTCTTAGCTAGCTAGCTAGCACAGCCTGTTCTTAGCTAGCTAGCTAGCACAGCCTGTTCTTAGCTAGCTAGCTAGCACAGCCTGTTCTTAGCTAGCTAGCTAGCACAGTCTGTTCTTAGCTAGCTAGCTAGCACAGTCTGTTCTTAGCTAGCTAGCTAGCACAGTCTGTTCTTAGCTAGCTAGCTAGCACAGTCTGTTCTTAGCTAGCTAGCTAGCACAGTCTGTTCTTAGCTAGCTAGCTAGCACAGTCTGTTCTTAGCTAGCTAGCTAGCACAGTCTGTTCTTAGCTAGCTAGCTAGCACAGTCTGTTCTTAGCTAGCTAGCTAGCACAGTCTGTTCTTAGCTAGCTAGCTAGCACAGTCTGTTCTTAGCTAGCTAGCTAGCACAGTCTGTTCTTAGCTAGCTAGCTAGCACAGTCTGTTCTTAGCTAGCTAGCTAGCACAGTCTGTTCCTGTCTATTTGGCTCTGACCATACCTCAGTCTACACATCTATTTATTCAGATCTTAGTATATTTTTATTATTCTTACTATTTTATTCATAGTAATTGAAACCTTAAAATATGCCATTTAAGAAACAATGATGGAATTTTCATTTTATAAAAATTACGTCCTGCAGATGGCGTCCTCCTGTACGAATTCATTCTTGAAATCTGCTGTTGAGATTCCTCATTGACTTCTGCAACATCTCAGCTGGGATACTGTGAATTTCATCTTGAATTCGAAATGGCGAAATATTTACTTGCTCAAGGTCACTGTCTCCCAGTGTTGCCGCTTGCTCATGTCTAGCAATAAGCACTTCAAAAATTCCCGTTTTTTTGGGGTCACCCTATATATATTTGTACGCTCCGAACTTCTTCAGGTGGTTTGAAAGTCTAAGTGAACAGTTTATTTCGCTCACTGGGGTGCCATGTTTAAATGTTAATTTCCCTCTGAAAGTTCTCCACTGCCTTAAACTAACGCCTTTATCCACAGTGCCATATTTCCTTGAGGGCATCTGTGTATGAATTTCTGGGTATTATAAAACTAATGTCTTCAGCCATCATTTTTTAACAGTGCCCGTATTGCAATTTTTGCTGTTATCATTGAATGTTTTTACCAGAGCTCATATTGCAAATTTTGTCGCTTTTCTACCCCAGTGAGCGAAATAAAGTGTTCAGGTCGACATTCCAACTACCTGAAGAAGGCCGGAGCATACAACGGCCGAAGCGTTGTAATGAATATGGCGACAAAGATGAGGACAATAGTCCGAATAATGTAAATAATGTACATAATACTTCATCTCAGAAATATAGACAGATAATGAATTAATGTCTTTCCAACTTTCAACGCGGATATTTGCAAGCAACTAAGACATGAAGAAAGCTGGCCAGGTGCTTAAATGCCGGTCATGAGACTGATGAATATTTTGGACTATATGATTATCTATATAATAAATCCGAATGTCAGTGTGTCACCGTGTCACACCTTTTCAGCTTTACTCCTAGTGGTCGTAGCCCAAAATATAACATTTTGGAATCAAGCCGACTCCGCGACCAAATTAAAAACATTCCTGACCGGAAGCGGAAGTCTGGGATTTTTATGTGAAGTTTTTGCGACGAATTTTTTGTACGATAACAGTTTTATAACTTGGAAATAAATTTGGGGATAATCAAAATTAATTGCGAAATCCAGTGAAAGTCACCCACGAAATAAAAATATTTTTTTGTACAGAAAGTAAGGACCTACGTACACCAAATTGTCTTTAAATTAAGCGGCAGCAGAAGAAAAATTATCATTGAATTTTTAAAAGCTAAACTTAGATATTAATGCAATACTTAAATGCAGCCGTTAGTTATGAGCTCTTCTGTAGTTTATTGTTTCCTATCACATCTCCCTACCTATTGCGATGAAATCCAAAAATAAGATCACCCCGCAGGAGCTAGCTTAAATGCCGCTCAATAGGGCGTCTTTAAAGCTAGTTGGTAATATTTGGAAAAATTAATTTATTAATTTTCTAATGTTTTTTCACAGCGATATTTTTGTAACAGTATAGATAAAAATATAGAAATTGAACAATTTCAGTTTTAATGCTGTTCCGTTATAAGGTTTTTCGTATAAAACTCATTTGAAATTTTTTCTAGCATCAATACTTAGAAGTTTATATGTAGAGTGCATGAAGATAATAAATTCAATAGATTGATCTGTTTCTGACGAGCAGTATATCTTAAATTTGAAGTCCGAAAGATATGTTTTCCCCATAGTAGAGTAGTGAGGCATCTGGTAAGCATCGACATTAGTACACTAATAATGGTCTCTCATATTATCTTCTTGTATATAATTAAAAAAAAGCTTTCCTTAATTTCTTAAAAAAAACAGCAGGAAGGGACACAGTTAAACTCATCCTCTGAAATAGTCTGCAAATCTGCCCGAGGGACAAATCGCTCAACAAAAGATTTTTTGTACTTAAATCGTAAATATCGACTGTTTATTTTAGTCTTTTGTTCCGATGAAGGTTGATACAATTAGAGACGGATCATTTCACTTGCTACTCACGTTGTTAGAAAGTATCCACTTTTCATCAGCCGGTACAATTTCTTATGTGGGAACGACACAACACCTTGGTTAACTCCTGCGACTTATAATGTTTATTATTTATGAGGCACTGCTTGAGAATCGAACTCGCATACCAAATCTGGTACGATGTCACAGTATTGTAGCATTTAGAGGGGACTGATCTCATTAAAATGGCAGTAGTTTCCAAGGCTAATTTGTCGACCATGTCTCTACAGCAGAAACCGTCTGTATATCTGCGTGTAATTATTTATTGAGCTGAATTCATTTTTGAATGTTGTTCAAATTAAGGCGAACCCAGCAAGGATCAGTCTCACTGAGTAAATTAAATGGAATGTATACTAGCATACACTGGTGGGACTTTCATAAGGGTAATAAGAGGTACTTTCATAGAGGTACTAAAATGCACTAGTGGTACTTTCCTAGAAATACTAAAATGCACTAGTGGTACTTTCCTAGAAATACTAAAATGCACTAGTGGTACTTTCCTAGAAATACTAAAATGCACTAGTGGTACTTTCCTAGAAATACTAAAATGCACTAGTGGTACTTTCCTAGAAATACTAAAATGCACTAGAAGTATATCACAGAGGTACTAAGATGAACTAGAGGTACATTCATAGATGTACTCAGATGCAAAAGAGGTATTAAAATGCAATAGAGATACTTTCATAGAGGCAATAAGATGCAATAGAGATACTTTCATAGAGGCAATAAGATGCAATAGAGATACTTTCATAGAGGCAATAAGATGCAATAGAGATACTTTCATAGAGGCAATAAGATGCAATAGAGATACTTTCATAGAGGCAATAAGATGCAATAGAGATACTTTCATAGAGGCAATAAGATGCAATAGAGATACTTTCATAGAGGCAATAAGATGCAATAGAGATACTTTCATAGAGGCAATAAGATGCAATAGAGATACTTTCATAGAGGCAATAAGATGCAATAGAGATACTTTCATAGAGGCAATAAGATGCAATAGAGATACTTTCATAGAGGCAATAAGATGCAATAGAGATACTTTCATAGAGGCAATAAGATGCAATAGAGATACTTTCATAGAGGCAATAAGATGCAATAGAGATACTTTCATAGAGGCAATAAGATGCAATAGAGATACTTTCATAGAGGCAATAAGATGCAATAGAGATACTTTCATAGAGGCAATAAGATGCAATAGAGATACTTTCATAGAGGCAATAAGATGCAATAGAGATACTTTCATAGAGGCAATAAGATGCAATAGAGATACTTTCATAGAGGCAATAAGATGCAATAGAGATACTTTCATAGAGGCAATAAGATGCAATAGAGATACTTTCATAGAGGCAATAAGATGCAATAGAGATACTTTCATAGAGGCAATAAGATGCAATAGAGATACTTTCATAGAGGCAATAAGATGCAATAGAGATACTTTCATAGAGGCAATAAGATGCAATAGAGATACTTTCATAGAGGCAATAAGATGCAATAGAGATACTTTCATAGAGGCAATAAGATGCAATAGAGATACTTTCATAGAGGCAATAAGATGCAATAGAGATACTTTCATAGAGGCAATAAGATGCAATAGAGATACTTTCATAGAGGCAATAAGATGCAATAGAGATACTTTCATAGAGGCAATAAGATGCAATAGAGATACTTTCATAGAGGCAATAAGATGCAATAGAGATACTTTCATAGAGGCAATAAGATGCAATAGAGATACTTTCATAGAGGCAATAAGATGCAATAGAGATACTTTCATAGAGGCAATAAGATGCAATAGAGATACTTTCATAGAGGCAATAAGATGCAATAGAGATACTTTCATAGAGGCAATAAGATGCAATAGAGATACTTTCATAGAGGCAATAAGATGCAATAGAGATACTTTCATAGAGGCAATAAGATGCAATAGAGATACTTTCATAGAGGCAATAAGATGCAATAGATGTACTTCCATAGTACTACTAGGTTCATTAGAGGTACTTTCATAGTGGTACTAAGATGCACTAGAGCTACTTTCATAGAGCTACTAAGATGCACTAAAGGTACTTTCATAGAGCTACTAAGATGCACTAGAGCTACTTTCATAGAGCTACTAAGATGCACTAGAGCTACTTTCATAGAGCTACTAAGATGCACTAGAGCTACTTTCATAGAGCTACTAAGATGCACTAGAGCTACTTTCATAGAGCTACTAAGATGCACTAGAGCTACTTTCATAGAGCTACTAAGATGCACTAGAGCTACTTTCATAGTGGTACTAAGATGCACTAGAGCTACTTTCATAGTGGTACTAAGATGCACTAGAGCTACTTTCATAGTGGTACTAAGATGCACTAGAGCTACTTTCATAGTGGTACTAAGATGCACTAGAGCTACTTTCATAGAGCTACTAAGATGCACTAGAGCTACTTTGATAGAGCTACTAAGATGCACTAGAGCTACTAAGATGCACCAATGGAAAATTTAAATCTTTTCTTTTGCACACTCTTAGTTCTTGAATTAATCCTCTGCATCCATGTTTTTAATGGGTATTGAGATATTTTGCCAAATATTTTTCCACTTCCTGTTGAAGGAATTCTTGTAGTTAGTGTTCTCTGCTATCAGCACTGTGTCTTCTCCATATAATGTTTTGAAGATCGTGGCCACCAATGATGAATCTTGGTAGGCTTTTCTTATTTGCTTTATAACGACCGTGTGCCTTTATTGATTTCTCTTAAGAAACAAACTCATTGCAAGAAAGAATATCTTGTTCATTAATTTAACCTGACGTGTTGACGGAAAATAAATTTTTAATAATTGTTAATCTGTGAAAACTGTTTGCGATTTGTTCACAAGATTAGAATTATATTTGGAAGAATTATTGCTAATCTGAAATTCTGAGATCAAGACACTTCGTTAATCTCTGTTAATCCAAATAAAAGAATAAGAAGGTGAGTGAGGGGGAGAGGAATAAAAATGAAATTGGAAAGAGGCAAGAAACAGAAAAAAGGAAATGTAGAAGAATAAGAGGGATAGAAGAAGAGTGAGGGGGAGCACGAGAGGGTGAAAAGGGGAGAGTAAAGAGAAAGAAAGGCTCAGAAAGAGGAGAAAGAAAATAGAAGATGGAGAAAAGAAGAAGAGGGAGAAGAATAGAGGAAAGCAAGAGGAAAAGCGAGTGAAAGAAAGAGAATGAGAGGAGAAAAGTAGGAAGAGGAAGAAAAGGGAGGGAGTAGAAAAGAGTGAATAAAGGATAGAAAGAGAAGAGGAGAGAAAATGAGAGCAGGATAAAAAGTGTGAGAAAAGAGGAGAGAAAATGAGAGCAGGATAAAAAGTGTGAGAAAAGAGGAGAGAAAATGAGAGCAGGATAAAAAGTGTGAGAAAAGAGGAGAGAAAATGAGAGCAGGATAAAAAGTGTGAGAAAAGAGGAGAGAAAATGAGAGCAGGATAAAAAGTGTGAGAAAAGAGGAGAGAAAATGAGAGCAGGATAAAAAGTGTGAGAAAAGAGGAGAGAAAATGAGAGCAGGATAAAAAGTGTGAGAAAAGAGGAGAGAAAATGAGAGCAGGATAAAAAGTGTGAGAAAAGAGGAGAGAAAATGAGAGCAGGATAAAAAGTGTGAGAAAAGAGGAGAGAAAATGAGAGCAGGATAAAAAGTGTGAGAAAAGAGGAGAGAAAATGAGAGCAGGATAAAAAGTGTGAGAAAAGAGGAGAGAAAATGAGAGCAGGATAAAAAGTGTGAGAAAAGAGGAGAGAAAATGAGAGCAGGATAAAAAGTGTGAGAAAAGAGGAGAGAAAATGAGAGCAGGATAAAAAGTGTGAGAAAAGAGGAGAGAAAATGAGAGCAGGATAAAAAGTGTGAGAAAAGAGGAGAGAAAATGAGAGCAGGATAAAAAGTGTGAGAAAAGAGGAGAGAAAATGAGAGCAGGATAAAAAGTGTGAGAAAAGAGGAGAGAAAATGAGAGCAGGATAAAAAGTGTGAGAAAAGAGGAGAGAAAATGAGAGCAGGATAAAAAGTGTGAGAAAAGAGGAGAAAATGAGAGCAGGATAAAAAGTGTGAGAAAAGAGGAGAAAATGAGAGCAGGATAAAAAGTGTGAGAAAAGAGGAGAAAATGAGAGCAGGATAAAAAGTGTGAGAAAAGAGGAGAAAATGAGAGCAGGATAAAAAGTGTGAGAAAAGAGGAGAAAATGAGAGCAGGATAAAAAGTGTGAGAAAAGAGGAGAAAATGAGAGCAGGATAAAAAGTGTGAGAAAAGAGGAGAGAGAAAGCATTAGAGTAGGAGAAAGTGGGAGACGAGGGAGAAATAAGTATGTGAAAGAGGGAGAAACGAGGAGAGAGAAACCGTGAGCGTAAGAGAAAGAAAATAGCAGAAATATATATTTTAAAGAAAAACATACCACTTTAAGGTTCCATTATAATAATTTATTTCACCAGAGCCCTTGTAAAGAACGCCGGTTCAATCAGATAGCACTTCCAAAAAATGAAAGGAAAAATTAAATGAAAATTGATGGGTAGCGTAAAGTTTTTGTAATTTAACAGAGTTTAATAAGGGCTCTGGTGAAATAAATTATTATAATGGAACCTTAAAGTGGTCTGCTTTTCTTTAAAATATTAGCTCTGGATTTACATTGAGCTCTCAGGATTTCATCCTCCTTGAGACTACCCATACTGATTGGAGAAGAGATGAGTACGTGCCTTTCCCTAGCAAAAACTTGAGAAAGGGAACGCAACAGTCTACAGCAGAATTTGAACTCAGCTCGCAGATTCGATAACGTTGACAATCGTTACACTAACTGCACTTTGGATGATGATGTTACAGAGTCACGTCCCAAATATGACCTTTGTGACAAAACGATTTCTCACACATCCTTACTAGATAAAAGGGAAAAGAATCTATTTAAGTCAATTTAATTACCAGCGTTTTCAGGATTCCTGTCACCAGACCGCCTTTGATTAGGCAAACATAAAATTTTATTAGTGATTTTAGATAATCATAAAAGTAGAGTCCTTTGAAAAACTGAAATCCAGCCAGCTTTTTGGCGTCTCCTTTTCCGGAACACAAGTTGACGGATAGGGGTGGTAGGACCCCAACCAGTGTCCATATAATGAGTAATCAGTCAGGAGCAGTCATTGAGAAAAGGACCGGCAGTGAGTGAAGAAAGGACCAGTGGACAGTGAGTGAGTCAGCTGTCGTCGAGACAGTGAATGTAAGGGTCCTTTCTCCGTGGTCGGAAGTTAGTAAGATAGCAGTCCACCTTCTCAAAGCCGAAAGAAGACATCGTCGATTTAGTGAAACATCGTATTGTTGCTATTTCCCAACCAGGGCCTTGAAAAGCATTTATCGTTATTCTTTGTTGAATTCGATCACGGTCAAGACGACAAACCTGTCAACATGACCGGGTGTATATATGCATACAACCGACCTTTGATATCATCACAGTTGTGCAGTGTTGGACGTGCGGAACACGTCGTTACATCTTACAGTTAAAAGGTTTTTTTTCTTTTTGTAGCTGGAGAATTGCCACCTGGGACGGTGAGTAGTGGATAGAAACGTTCTCAGCTGAATTTGAACTCAGCTGGCCGATTCGTTTTTTTTTGCGGGGGATTTTAACCATTAAGGCATTCGCAGCCGCAAACGTGTGTAAACGAGTTAGATAGAAAGATACTAATGAAAAGGACACATTTACTGAAAGATGAAGCGGTTTTAGTTGCCCGACCCTCAAACTGCACATGCTCAAATGCAGATAAATAAATAAATCTATTCTTTTGTCATCCTTTTCTATACTTTTCACTTTCGTTTTTTATCATTATTTTTTTTTTCCATTCCTTTTATTTTCGCCATTATTTCCTTACTTCCGGTCCCTGTTGCTGCCTATTTTTATTTTGTTTTTTTTTTCTCTTTCTTCCTCATTCCGATACATTTTGCAGCTTTCCCTCGAGCCGCTTCCATCATTATCTCTTCTCCCTTCCCTCTACCACTCAATCCACCAATTTGCTTACTCAGCTGCCTCTGTGAAACAAATCCGTCAATCAATGAGCAGGAGAAAGAACATTTAAAAAAATAATTAAACAGTTATTTAAGAGGAAGAATTCGCGGCAAAAATAAACAAAGCTTTATCGTTTGAACGATGTTTGCTACTGCTATTACTACTACTAATAATATCCTTATTAAAAGACAGAACGTGTGAAATATCGAACACTGTAGGACAACAAGAAATTTCTGAACAACAACAACTACTATGTCTGTTGCGTGTTCGCAATGCTTACTGCAAAATATTCAATAGAATCATGCACGTGTAAAAACCAGAAGTTTTCTTAAAGACGCGAAAAGCAAGATGTCTTAGAAAAGAGAAGCGCAGAAGAGGATTCTGCTTAAGCAAGAAAGAAGAATTCTAATTGTCTTCGAACTGCAGATGTGGCCGATCGACTAATCCACGCTGTAGGTCTGTAAGAAAGACGCAAATGAAAAACTTCATGATGAGACCACTGACAGGCACTTTCGCTCATTATCCCAGCCGGGGGGGGGGGGTATTTTTCTCTCTTTCTCCCTCTCATTCATATTTATTTTTAATCAATTCACCCCAAGCAAGGTGATAACGCTGCTAAAACGCAAGAGACTACTGGAAGTGAAAGAGAAGGAAAAGACTTTAGAGCAATAATAATATTCATTTCAGAGTTTAGGCTGAGACGTTGGAAATATAGCGTTGACGTAGAATTTATAAAGAAACGGAAACCCAATATTAAACAGGAAACAAGGGATAAACTTCTGTTCAAAAGACTGAGGTGGAATGAACCTATATATATATATATATATATTACATATATATATATAAAACACTATTATAAACAGATCATTTACTTAAATATTTGTTTGCGTATAACTAATAATATAAATAGCGTATAACAAAATATATTAAAATAAAAATAAACCGCCAAAAAGCAAGGCGATAACGCAGCTAAGACGCAAGAGACTACTGGAAGAGAAAGAGAAGGAAAAGACTTTAGAGCAATAATAATAAAAAATTCATTTCAGAGTTTAGGCTGAGACGTTGGAAGTATAGCGTTGACGTAGAAATTAGAACGATCAGGCTACCCAATCTTAAACAAGAAACAAGGGATAAACCTCTTCTGTTCAAAAGACTGAGGAGCAATGTGAACCGGATGATAGGTTATATATATATATATATATATAAATAAATAATACTAGCTATTATAAACAGAGCATTTACTTAAATATTTGTATCTATATAAATAACGTATAGCAATAAAATATATTAAAATAATTGTCGGACTTTGTCCATGTCGTAATGTATGACGTCATTTGTTTACGTTTAGATATGCTTCAAGCAGATATGGACGTTCGAGGGAAATCATGGGAAGTTTGTAGTTTAAAAGCAGTAAAATCAACCTTGCTAACCAGACGCTCCTCTGTAGGTAAACAGGTATAGCATGTCAGGCTATATGACGGTTCGGTGTAGAATACAGGTTCTATTCCTGTCAGAGGACGCATATTTAAGTTTCTCGGACGTTCAGGCCGGTAAATATTGTTAATACTGTTTATTATAAATAGAGCACTTATTTAATTGTGTATATATAAATAACGTATAAACAGAAAATATATAATTGTTTTTACTTTATATATATATATATATATATATATATATATATATATATATATATATATATATTAGTGAACATTGAAGTCAATACTTAGAGGCGAAAGGCTGTTTCATGCTAGACGCAATCGTCAGGTCACGAGTCTCTCTCTCTCTCTATATATATATATATCTTGGACTGACGATTGCGTCTAGCATGAAACAGCCTGTCGCCTCTAAGTGTTGACTTCAATGTTCACTTTTATATTGACACACTATCTCTTATAATGAGTACTTTATCCCATAAATATAGCACACCTTAAGAGTATATTTCTCTCTCTCTCTCTATATATATATATATATTGACCAACATATTCTTGTATATTTTTTTATAGTTAATGTATTCAGCACGTGAGAAAAATTCATAGCTCTGTTGCTGATAATTATACACTGTCATCTATCATAAATCCTACCATTTCAGGCTTTTATAAACCTATAATTAACACCAAAAACTGCTCCCATTTAAATTCGGAATTATCAGTCAAAAAAAAAAAAAAAAAATAAATAAATAAATAAAAAAAATATGAATCCGTTTATGATTGGTATACATAAATGGTTCATAGATTTGTGGCATGTCTTAATAATTCTCACAAATTTCAATCCTTTGGAAAATTCCAAAATTCCAAATAGTTGAAATTGATAGTCCACATTATGAGGAATGAGGCTTGGAGAATTTGACACTGACAAAACATACTGTAGGCAAATGGAACAAGGAAATAGAGAGTTACTTTACGAGCTTGTGTAAATGCATGTCAGAGCAGATAGTGGAAGGGATAGTAAAAAGACTGACATTGCTCAGCGCTACAAAGGTTAGGAAGTCGTGAAGAGCTATGATCACCTACCTAAAAGCCTATGTAAACGGATGTCAGAGCAGGGAGGGATAGTAAAGGCAAACACTGCCCAGTGTTACAAAGGATAGGAAGCTGTGGAGAGCCATGATGATCACATACCTATCAAGCCTATGTAAATGGATGTCAGAACAGGGAGTGGGAGGGATAGTAAAAAGACAGACATTGCTCAGCGCTACAAAGGTTAGGAAGTCGTGAAGAGCTATGATCACCTACCTAACAAGCCTATGTAAATGCATGTCAGAGCAGGGAATGGGAGGAATAGTAAAAAAACATTTCTGAGAGCTACAAAAGATAGGAAGTTATGGAGAGCATTATCACCTACCTAACACTTTTGTATAAATAAATTTCAGAGCAGGAAGTGGGAGGGATAGTAAAAAGACGAACATTGCTCAGAGCTACAAAGAATCGGAAGTTGTGGAGAGTCATGATCACCTACCTAAGAAGACTATGCAAATAGATGTCAGAGCAGGGTGCGGAAGGGATACCATTAGAGCATAAATAATCAAAGTTCACAGATTTTTCTTTAACTGTTATTTGCCATGAATTCTTGGGAAAGGTAATGGAGTGGTGTCCTGTTGCTTTTTCCATGTTTTGGAACAGTTTTCCTTCTTTTAGACTGGTTACCAACCAAAGAAGGTACCCTTACTATTTGCCTATAGAGAAGAGGAGTTTTATTCTATTATTTTTTATCTATCTTAATCATTTCACCTCAAGCAAGGCAATAATACCACTAAGACGCAAGGACTTACAGGGAGTGAAAGAGGATGAGAATGTTTTAGCAAGCAGAAAGGACAATAAAGGAATAGGATTCAAGAAGAGAAAGAGATGGTGATTGATGTTGCATTTAAATTTTTGAAGATTTTTTCCAATCAAATCTGGCATTAATTATAAAAATTTAGTGTTAATTATAGATTTATAAAATCTTGGTCTTGTAGCTTTCATATTAGAAGACAGAATGTATAATTATCAGCAAGAGTAAAACCCTGAGATGTGAGTTAATGAATTGAAGATGTCATAATCAAACAAATAGGAAAGATTAAATATCTGGGAAGTGTTTAATAGAGGATAGAAAATGTGACATCAAAAGCTAAAGGCGGATTGGAATAGCAAAAGATGCCTTCCAGAAACTAAGTAAAGGAAAAAACAGGAAAATTTCATTAGAAACAAAGAAAAGTGCTAAACTGCTATGCAATATCAGTCCTATATAGTAGCGAATTAAAATTACTCTTGTAAATAAGCAAATAAATAGTTTTTAACATCTTTGTTGTCATTTCCCAATAATAAAGAAAATGTATAAATCCACTTGCATGTGTTTGGGTCTTATTAAAATTATAATCATCGCTTTTTAAGACAATCATTGCCGAAAAAGTCAAAAGTGTATACAGTAATAGCGGTGTTAAGGGAATAACCGTTCTTTTGACACAACATATTTTGCGGACACAAAGGTTAAACGTTGCCACATTTTGAACTCAAAAACCTTCTCGACCTCAAAGACTACTAAAAACAACAATTTGTTAATTTGTTCGCTTATGTACATTGGATAATTTTGATAGAATCAAACTATTTACGTTATGAAAGTGTACAATGGAAAATGTATAGCTCATTAGGTATTAGATATATTTGATATCTTTAAGCATTTGTTAAGAATTTTACTGAACTGTTACGTGATATCAATCCTACTATATGGCAGTGAATGCTTGACAATCTCCTCACAGATGAAGAAGAGACTTGAAGCAACAGAAATGTGGTTCTACAGAAGGATGCTGAGAATACCATGAAGTTTTAGAGAAAATTGAAACAAAAAAAGGACACTTATACTTAACAGAAGACAGTTGAAATTTACATACCGAGGAAAGAAAGCTTGGACAATTTGATACTCACAGAACAGTTTGCAGGAAAGGGGGTATATAAAAAAAAAGACAACAAAAAACAACAATGTATTACCTACCTAACTAGCTTGAGTAAATGGTTGGCGGAACAATGTCTACAAGACAATTTGTTAAGAGTTACAAAAGACAGAAAATAGTGGAGAGCCATGATCGCCAAAGCCCGATACATAGAAGAATATTAACATTAAGTTTTTGATAGAATATAATTGTTATGAACGTCTGCAAAACAATAAATGTATAGTTCATTAGATTTTAGATACATTTGATATCTTTAAATATTTTTTAAGGATTTTACTGAACTGTTATGTAATATTAGTCCTCCTATATGCTTGACATTCTCCTCACAGATGAAGACATTTGAAGCAACAGAAGTGTGGTTCTACAGAAGGATGCTGAGAATATCATGGAATGATGAAAATAAAAAGGACACATAACATCAGAAGGAGACAGTTGAAATTTATACAGCACATACCGAGGAAAGAAGCCTTGGAAAATTTGATACTCACAGGACAGCTTGCAGGCAAGGACAGAGGAAAACAATGTATTATCTACCTAACGAGGTTGAATAAATAGATGGCGGAACAAGGTTTAAGAGGGAAATAAAAAAGATACAATTTATTAAATGATACAAAAGAGAAAAAAGTGGAGAGCCATGATTGCCGAAGGGACACGATACATAGAAGAATATTAACATTAAGTTTGGTATGAATATAATTACGTTTATATTATTAATTCTCTGTTACTTGTTTCATTTTTAATGTTTTGTTTTTATAGACAATTCTATGAGAGTATTCTCTACTTATTTAATTTCAAATAATTATAATATAAATTTTATAAAAAGTGACGCGACAACGAGCTTAAAGGCCACCTTCAACGGCTTATAAGCTATTAATAAATAAAAATATAGAAAAAAAAAAATTTCCAATATTGATAATGACAGAAAAGAAAAATGGCAGATTTTTTTCGATTAACGTAGGATTTGACACATGTTTGTAGAACTAAAGCTTGGAGAAAAGAACAAAAATAAACAAATAAACAAAACAAACAAAAACCAAAAATAAATATGAAAAAAAGACTTCGATAATCTTCACCATTCATCATTCTGGCAGGATTTTTCTTCCTTGTCTCATATTTTCAACTTGTTTTCGCCACTTTCCTCAGCTTATATCTTCGCAGTCATTTTTGTCAAATTTTACCTCGCCGCTCAAACCGAAATGATAAAAACTTAATAACATACGACGTTGGACCCGTGTTACAAAAGCTGTTGTTCTAATAGACATTTGGGTTAAGATTAGGGGATATAAGGCGACTGATTGTAGGGGCGATCGGATTAAGTAAAAGGAAATCAAGATAAGTAAATATGAATGCATTTAGAACGAAGAAGAAAAAGAGAAGCGCGAAGAGAAAGAAACGATTGGGAGGGGTAAAGGGAAAAAGAGAAGAGGGAAATAAAAAAAAAACCCTGGGAGTCAAAGAAGCAATAGAAGTAAAGAAAAAAATTGTAAAACGGGTAAAAAAGAAAAAAAAAAAAAAGTGGGAAATGAAATAACGTGGAATAAAGGGAAAATAAAGAAAGAGTGATAAAAAAAGAAGCGGGAAGAAAAAGAAGGAAGAGGAAGGGGTAAAGGGAAAAAAATGGAAAAAGAAGCAGGAAGATAAAGAAACAATAGTGAGGGGGTAAAGAGAAAAGGAATGTGGGATAAAAAGAAGAGGAAAGAGAAAGAAGAAAGAGCGAGGGGTAAAGAGGAAAAAGAATGAGGGACAAAAAGAACAGGAAGATAAAGAAACAATAGGGAGGGGTAAAATGAAAAAAGAACAAAAAGAATCGGGAAGATAAAGAAGCAAGAGAGAGGAGTAAAGAGAAAAAAGAAAGAGGGAGCAGAAAAAGAAGCGGGAGGATAAAGAGAAAAAAGAAAGCGGGAGGATAAAGAGAGAAAAGAAAGCGGGAGGATAAAGAGAAAAAAGAAAGCGGGAGGATAAAGAGAGAAAAGAAAGCGGAAGGATAAAGAGAGAAAAGAAAGCGGAAGGATAAAGAGAGAAAAGAAAGCGGAAGGATAAAGAGAAAAAAGAAAGCGGAAGGATAAAGAGAAAAAAGAAAGCGGAAGGATAAAGAGAAAAAAGAAAGCGGAAGGATAAAGAGAAAAAAGAAAGCGGAAGGATAAAGAGAAAAAAGAAAGCGGGAGGATAAAGAGAGAAAAGAAAGCGGGAGGATAAAGAGAGAAAAGAAAGCGGGAGGATAAAGAGAGAAAAGAAAGCGGAAGGATAAAGAGAAAAAAGAAAGAGGGAGGATAAAGAGAAAAAAGAAAGCGGGAGGATAAAGAGAAAAAAGAAAGCGGGAGGATAAAGAGAAAAAAGAAAGCGGGAGGATAAAGAGAAAAAAGAAAGCGGGAGGATAAAGAGAGAAAAGAAAGCGGGAGGGTAAAGAGAAAAAAGAAAGCGGAAGGATAAAGAGAGAAAAGAAAGCGGGAGGATAAAGAGAAAAAAGAAAGCGGAAGGATAAAGAGAAAAAAGAAAGCGGAAGGATAAAGAGAGAAAAGAAAGCGGAAGGATAAAGAGAGAAAAGAAAGCGGAAGGATAAAGAGAAAAAAGAAAGCGGAAGGATAAAGAGAAAAAAGAAAGCGGAAGGATAAAGAGAAAAAAGAAAGCGGAAGGATAAAGAGAGAAAAGAAAGCGGAAGGATAAAGAGAAAAAAGAAAGCGGAAGGATAAAGAGAGAAAAGAAAGCGGAAGGATAAAGAGAAAAAAGAAAGCGGAAGGATAAAGAGAGAAAAGAAAGCGGAAGGATAAAGAGAGAAAAGAAAGCGGGAGGATAAAGAGAAAAAAGAAAGCGGGAGGATAAAGAGAGAAAAGAAAGCGGAAGGATAAAGAGAAAAAAGAAAGCGGAAGGATAAAGAGAAAAAAGAAAGCGGAAGGATGAAGAGAAAAAAGAAAGCGGAAGGATAAAGAGAAAAAAGAAAGTGGAAGGATAAAGAGAAAAAAGAAAGCGGAAGGATAAAGAGAGAAAAGAAAGCGGGAGGATAAAGAGAAAAAAGAAAGCGGGAGGATAAAGAGAAAAAAGAAAGCGGGAGGATAAAGAGAGAAAAGAAAGCGGGAGGATAAAGAGAAAAAAGAAAGCGGGAGGATAAAGAGAAAAAAGAAAGCGGAAGGATAAAGAGAAAAAAGAAAGCGGAAGGATAAAGAGAAAAAAGAAAGCGGAAGGATAAAGAGAAAAAAGAAAGCGGAAGGATAAAGAGAAAAAAGAAAGCGGAAGGATAAAGAGAAAAAAGAAAGCGGAAGGATAAAGAGAAAAAAGAAAGCGGAAGGATAAAGAGAAAAAAGAAAGCGGGAGGATAAAGAGAAAAAAGAAAGCGGAAGGATAAAGAGAGAAAAGAAAGCGGAAGGATAAAGAGAGAAAAGAAAGCGGGAGGATAAAGAGAAAAAAGAAAGCGGGAGGATAAAGAGAAAAAAGAAAGCGGAAGGATAAAGAGAGAAAAGAAAGCGGAAGGATAAAGAGAGAAAAGAAAGCGGGAGGATAAAGAGAGAAAAGAAAGCGGGAGGATAAAGAGAGAAAAGAAAGCGGGAGGATAAAGAGAGAAAAGAAAGCGGGAGGATAAAGAGAGAAAAGAAAGCGGGAGGATAAAGAGAAAAAAGAAAGCGGGAGGATAAAGAGAAAAAAGAAAGCGGGAGGATAAAGAGAGAAAAGAAAGCGGGAGGATAAAGAGAGAAAAGAAAGCGGAAGGATAAAGAGAGAAAAGAAAGCGGGAGGATAAAGAGAAAAAAGAAAGCGGAAGGATAAAGAGAGAAAAGAAAGCGGGAGGATAAAGAGAAAAAAGAAAGCGGAAGGATAAAGAGAAAAAAGAAAGCGGAAGGATAAAGAGAAAAAAGAAAGCGGAAGGATAAAGAGAAAAAAGAAAGCGGAAGGATAAAGAGAAAAAAGAAAGCGGAAGGATAAAGAGAAAAAAGAAAGCGGAAGGATAAAGAGAAAAAAGAAAGCGGAAGGATAAAGAGAAAAAAGAAAGCGGAAGGATAAAGAGAAAAAAGAAAGCGGAAGGATAAAGAGAGAAAAGAAAGCGGGAGGATAAAGAGAAAAAAGAAAGCGGGAGGATAAAGAGAAAAAAGAAAGCGGGAGGATAAAGAGAGAAAAGAAAGCGGAAGGATAAAGAGAAAAAAGAAAGCGGAAGGATAAAGAGAAAAAAGAAAGCGGAAGGATAAAGAGAAAAAAGAAAGCGGAAGGATAAAGAGAAAAAAGAAAGCGGAAGGATAAAGAGAAAAAAGAAAGCGGAAGGATAAAGAGAGAAAAGAAAGCGGAAGGATAAAGAGAGAAAAGAAAGCGGGAGGATAAAGAGAAAAAAGAAAGCGGAAGGATAAAGAGAAAAAAGAAAGCGGAAGGATAAAGAGAAAAAAGAAAGCGGAAGGATAAAGAGAAAAAAGAAAGCGGAAGGATAAAGAGAAAAAAGAAAGCGGAAGGATAAAGAGAAAAAAGAAAGCGGAAGGATAAAGAGAAAAAAGAAAGCGGAAGGATAAAGAGAGAAAAGAAAGCGGAAGGATAAAGAGAGAAAAGAAAGCGGGAGGATAAAGAGAAAAAAGAAAGCGGAAGGATAAAGAGAAAAAAGAAAGCGGAAGGATAAAGAGAAAAAAGAAAGCGGAAGGATAAAGAGAAAAAAGAAAGCGGGAGGATAAAGAGAGAAAAGAAAGCGGAAGGATAAAGAGAAAAAAGAAAGCGGAAGGATAAAGAGAAAAAAAGAAAGCGGAAGGATAAAGAGAGAAAAGAAAGCGGAAGGATAAAGAGAAAAAAGAAAGCGGAAGGATAAAGAGAGAAAAGAAAGCGGAAGGATAAAGAGAGAAAAGAAAGCGGGAGGATAAAGAGAGAAAAGAAAGCGGGAGGATAAAGAGAGAAAAGAAAGCGGAAGGATAAAGAGAAAAAAGAAAGCGGAAGGATAAAGAGAAAAAAGAAAGCGGAAGGATAAAGAGAAAAAAGAAAGCGGGAGGATAAAGAGAGAAAAGAAAGCGGAAGGATAAAGAGAAAAAAGAAAGCGGAAAGAGAAAGAGAAAAAAGAAAGCGGAAAGAGAAAGAGAAAAAAGAAAGCGGAAAGAGAAAGAGAAAAAAGAAAGCGGGAGGATAAAGAGAAAAAAGAAAGCGGGAGGATAAAGAGAAAAAAGAAAGCGGGAGGATAAAGAGAAAAAAGAAAGCGGGAGGATAAAGAGAGAAAAGAAAGCGGGAGGATAAAGAGAAAAAAGAAAGCGGGAGGATAAAGAGAAAAAAGAAAGCGGGAGGATAAAGAGAAAAAAGAAAGCGGGAGGATAAAGAGAGAAAAGAAAGCGGGAGGATAAAGAGAAAAAAGAAAGCGGGAGGATAAAGAGAAAAAAGAAAGCGGGAGGATAAAGAGAAAAAAGAAAGCGGGAGGATAAAGAGAAAAAAGAAAGCGGGAGGATAAAGAGAGAAAAGAAAGCGGGAGGATAAAGAGAAAAAAGAAAGCGGGAGGATAAAGAGAAAAAAGAAAGCGGGAGTAAAGAGAAAAAAGAAAGAGACTAAAGAGAAAAAGAAAGAGGGAGTAAAGAGAAAAAGAAAGAGGGAGTAAAGAGAAAAAGAAAGAGGGAGTAAAGAGAAAAAGAAAGAGGGAGTAAAGAGAAAAAGAAAGAGGGAGTAAAGAGAAAAAGAAAGAGGGAGTAAAGAGAAAAAAGAAGCAGGAAGATAAAGAAGCAAGAGAGGAGTAAAGAGAAAAAAGAAAGAGGGAGGAGAAAAAGAAGCAGGAAGATAAAGAAGCAAGTGAGAGTAGTAAAGAGGAAAAAGAAAGAAGGAGGAGAAAAAGAAGCCGGAAGATAAAGAAGCAAGAGGGAGGAGTAAAGAGGAAAAAGAAAGAGGGAGGAGAAAAAGAACCAGAAAGATAAAGAAACAATAGGGAGGGATAAAGAAAAAAGAAGCTTATAGAGAAAGAAGAGTGAGGTGTAAAGAGGGAAAAATGTATCAGGAAGATAAGGTAACGATAGGGAAGGGTAAAGAGAAAAAAATGGAAGTGACATTGAAAAAGAAGCAAAGATTAAACGAAATGAAAAAGAAGTGGTGGAGAGAAAAAATCGTGTTCTAAATAGAAAACGGGAAGATAATAATGATAGTCTATTTTTGCTGCATGAAATTTTTCGACAACGACTAACTCGTGTATACGAGACGCGAAAGCGAAAATCGCGCCGCAGCTCGTGACGTCACACATGACCACGCCAGAGTGAAAACAAGAAGTATTAAGGCTATCATTATTGTTTCGTCCGTGTATTGGTTGATATATTGCAAAATAAATGTCATCTTTGATAATGGCTTAAGTAAGCCGAAAGCTTAGATTGGATTTAAACATGTATCAATATTGTGATTGTCTTTCGTTTTTCAATGATAATGTTATTAAGCTTAACAGACAATATGAAAGGAGCTCACTTAAAATAAATAGATAAAACTTGTCTATATTATTTAATGAAACAGGCACCAATGAAAAATTGCTGCCTAAATATACACAATCATATATATATATATATATATATATATATATATATATATAAATAAAATGTTGATCGGATATAGTTTTGATTTTGTCGGCGAAATGTTGCTGATAAAGTTAGATATTTTAAATTTTTTTATAATAATTAATTTGCTATTTTTGGTTTGTTTAATAGGGGTGATGTATTTTTCTATAATCTCCCTAAAGGCGAATTCGTCTTGTTTGTTAATTTTATGTGACGATAAAATATATTTATGCCTGTTGTGGTCTGTTTAGGAACCAGAAAGAAAGACACGGAAGACGAAGGTAGGTTGAAAAAGTATAGTGAAGATATATACAAAACAATAGTGTCAGTAATAAGTAGATTAGTACTGCGTCTACTACTCCACTCTCGCAGTTTGTATTTATGAAAGGAGGAAGAGTTCATTAAACTGTACGAGGGTTTACCACAACAATGTCATTGCTATTCTCAGTGTGAACGATCTTAATCACCGTTAGTTTTTAAAGGAACAATGCAATCAAATACAATTGTTTCTTTCAAAACTAAGCCATAATGAGACATTGTCAAAAAATGAATGAGAAAAACAACTAAGGATGACGAGAAAAATGTTCAAAATCGGAATTTCTGGAAATTCCGAGGTTCTGTCTCAAAGAAAAATAATATGAATTTGAACACTTTCGGGAAGAGTCCCGGGTGAGACGATAAACTACATCCGGCAGCAAGGTCTCTGATCAGGAGGTTTTGAGGAGCATGGGACAATCTCTTAATTGCTGGTGTTCCCAGGTCCACCCTGACCCAGGGTGGCAGCACCTGTTAAGGCACCAGCTATGGGTAAATAGTTAAACCCCAAATTGGGGTCATAACGTGTAAAAATAGGTTTTAATACAAGCAATTAATTTTTGAAGAACAAATTATTACCAGCAATAT
>OZ010604.1:73434118-73469118 GCA_963932145.1 Acanthosepion lycidas | reverse complement strand
TTTTTTTCCATATGGAGAAATTCAAAGCTACGCATCTGCTTCGTTCATATTTTTATATATGACATCATTTTACCAGATTGCAATGCTCAACAAAGAAAAGAATTGTGTGTTAATAGCAGGAACATTCAAGCTCTGCTGCTCTACTATCGACACTCACCTCTGACGACGTAGGCCAAAATTATAAAAGAGGAAGCATTGTTTTCGGAGCAACACGCGTATTTTCATTGTCTGTATTGACCCTTACAAAGTAAATTAAATAAAAAAGAAATGCCTTTCTGGTATGCTTACTTTTTGAGTACTAAATTTCAACTAATACTAGGCTCGAGAGCTACATAAGGTAGAGAATAATTGTAAAAACGATAATGCTGAATCAGTTATATATAAATAAAGAAATTAGAGGAATAAGGTGGGAAGATCATGATTGACTTCACTTGAACAGATCAATATTGAGATTTTCATGGAAGCACCCACAAAGCTGGGGGAAAAGCTGACTGAGTGTAAATGGGGGTGATTTTAACTATGGAAGGGACATGGAACTGTTCTAACTGTAAAGGCATGAACTGGTGGAACTCAATGAAGTCGATCTAAACATTTTCCATACAAACAGCTGGTGTTAGTGTTGGTTGAAATATTAAAAACAAGTCTTTCTTCAAACAGTTTTTGAGGTAATTAAACCTCTTATATCCAATAGCGTTCTGGGCACCTCGACGTGGCGTAATGTTTAGCAAGCGTGTCTCGCTAGATCAATTACGGCTGAGTAGTGGATCTGATCCTCACTGGGTGTCCCAAACATTCGGCCTTGTGCCAAATCTAAGCTACATTTAGAAAATCACGTTTGGGTACCTTGACGTAGTGTAATGGTTAGCGAGCTTGTCGCGTTAGAACAATTACGAGCTAGTAGTGAGTTCGATCCTCACTGGGTGCAACAACCTTTTGGCCTTGTGCCACACTACACATGGAAAAGTACCCAATCGAATATATCTCCTAACTCTTTTTAATATTGGTGGAAACTTAATTATAAACATTTTGTTTTTGTTAGTGTGGTATATTTTTGTTCACCACTGCTGTAGTCAGGTATTGAACTCCTAATTCTTTGAGTCAAGTCACTGGATCCAACTAACGCTTTTATCCACTATGCCATGCGTCCTCAAAGACAAAAACTTGGAGAGTTGAGTTGAAGGGAGATAACTGAGACATCCGAAAGAGGAATGGCACGTGGAACTAGAACAGTCTAACCCGGTCGTACGAATTAAAGGGCTCAGTTCGAAATTCCAGTCACCTGAAAAAGGCCGGAGCGTGGAACGACCAAAACGTCGTGAATATGGCAATAAAGATGAGGACAACAGTCCGAACATTGTAAATAATGTAAGCAGAAAGATTCTTTTCATTTTATCTAAAGGTAGCACTGACTGTTTGCTCAATTCATGCCGAGTGTTTTCTGATAAGAAAACAGCTAATATTACCATTACTATGAGATTCGAGCAAAGTGAGATATTCACTAACCGCCCCACGCGGTCGGATGCGGCACAAGGCTAAGTTTATAGTGGGGTATCCGAGCCCGTAGGCTCGGGCAAAAATTCCCCGTAGACCCCGTAAAAACGGGGTCGGTAGTTGTCTACCACCCCAGACGAGAGACTCCCCTTCGGCGCAGCCTCTCTTCCCGCAGGCAGACAGTTTGACATGCACACTTCCAAAGTAATCCGGATAGGTATCGAGCAAATTGACTTGAAACGGAATTATTGCTGCAATAATGACTAATCTGGTACAAGGCCACATTAAAGGAGTATCTCCCAGGAATCTAAATCACAGCATGAGTGAACTGGCTTGTGAAATAAGCATGTAAGACATCGCGCTACAGTAGGCACCCACAAAAAAAAGGGGGGGGGAACAGAAAACAAAAAAAAACACAAAAAAAAAAAAAAAAAAAAAAAGAAAAGAAAAGAAAAAAGAAAAAAATAGTGGATGTTATTTTCTGAATTCCTTTTGAGTCATTCGGGTGGAAAGTTTGGCGCCGGCAAAACTGCAGGAAAGTGATTGTCGGTTTCTTGAAAGCGAATTCTTTGTATTTTATTGATAATCATTTCTGATGATAATTGACGTTTATGAGTTAATAAATTTAGGAATCGAATCAATATATATATATATATATATATATATATTTAAAGATTTATGTACTAATACGTGCGTGTGTATGCAGGCGTGTCTGGAACACGATTAGTATGATTGCAGAAGTATCTGTGAGTATTTGTTCATTATCTATCTCATTGTATTAATGTCTATTTATTCTATCTTAACAATAGTATGTTCATCTCTATGTATGTGTGTGTGTGTGTGTGTGTGTGTGTGTGTGTGTGTGTGTGTGTATATATATATATATATATATATATATATATATATATATATATGTGTGTGTGTGTGTGTTTACCCGAGTCTGTTCATATTTATCTATCTATGCTTGTTTACCTGAGTTTGCTAAGTAAATTAAAATGATTGTATGTATGTATATATCTATCTTAGTATATTCAAATCTCTCTCTATATATGTATATATGTTTACCCGAGTCTATGTGTGTGTTTACCTGCTTCTGTTCATATCTAAGTAAATTAAAATGTATGTATGTATGGATCTATCTATCTTAGTATATTCAAATATATCTATCTGTAAAAGCACACTGAAGCTAAGAGAAAGAGAGAGGAGGGATGGGGAGAGAGAGTGAAGCTGCCATAGAATAAGAATGAATTTCAGTGACTATAATCCCGAATGTCATTTTGTTGCAGATAAAGTGAGACTGAATGCTTGATTCATTTCTTTTTCTCTGCAATGTATGCAAAAGGACGTGCTGAAAAATCCTCCACCGAGTCGTTTCCCAAAATTTGACTAAGTGACCAAACATAAGATTTTTATAAAAATCCCTTTACTGTATCCAATCGTGTGAATAAGTTCTCTACCCAGCCAAGAAACTCTTTTCAGTAAAACATGATATTCATATTTTGTGAAGCGAATTGGACAAAGAACATTACACACACACACACACACAATAATTAATTCAATATACCAACAATCCTTCATATCAGTAGTAACCATGAAACTAAGTTATTCTGGAGGTTAGCATTAGACATGCTGACAGAAGACAGAAAAGGTAAATTTGCTTCTAGCTTCTTACAGCATTTTCGCCTTAGAAAAATCATCCGTTGGTAAAATATGGGATATTTAAAAATAGCAGCTATAGAAACTAAAACGATGATTAAACACAAAGAGATCGGCTGAGCTGTGCGTCTGGACACATTGGAGGCCAGAAGTTTGAATAAAAAAAAACTGAAAAGTTTCAAATTTAGACTTCCTACGTTTTCAGCGATTCCCAAGATGCATCATTATAAACGGCATTCCCTCCGACCAAGCGTAATTCTACACATAATTCCATTAATAAGAACATTACATTAGTCGAATTAAGTCCTTTTTTTGAGCAGCTGTCTCCGACCACGGACCGGTTCCGGACAGTGGACCATTTGTTACCGGTTCGCACAGAAATAAGAAAAACGTTTCTCTTCTATTTAGTTAACTATCGCGGTCTTGTTTATCGTGCTTTGCAATGGGCATGACAGACACAGATAACACACCATCACTGGTCCACGGAAAAAAAGAGCTTGCATGACACCGGTATGCGGTGACAAAAAGTTGGAGACCGCTGTTTTACAGTATGAAACCCGTTAGATAGTATTTTTTCCTGCACTGCCATTCAATTACCTAATATATTTTACACATGTTGCTTTTCCAAGCGTAGCTTAGATGAGGCACAAGGCCGAAAGTATGGTGCACCCGGTGAGGATCTCATTTTTTAGCTAAGACAATACTTAAGAAAAAGAAATTAAAACAAATATTGCCTAAAAATTTAAATAAAATTTTAAATTAAATTATATACTTTCTTTAAAACCTAGTAATTTTCCAAGCGTAACTTAGATGTGGCACAAAGCCGAAACTATGGCGCACCTAGTGAGGCTCTCATTTTTTAACTAAGACAATACTTAAGAAAAAGAAATTAAAACAAATATTGGCAAAAATTTAAATAAAATTTTAAATTAAATTATATAAAACGTAAATGGTATATAACCATTACTTTTTTTTTAAGCAAGGAAGTAAAGCCACTAAGACACAAGGGGTTACAGGGTGTGGAAGAATTAGGAACAGAAACATTAATAATGAGCGGAAAGAGTAATCAGGTAGACAGTAGATAGCGATTGACATTACATTTAAATTTTTGCAGATTGAAGTTGGCTGGAAATTATGGAACCAGAAGAGAGTTCCACAAGCGAGAAGTGCGAGAGAAGGAACTATTAGCATAGAACTTACGGCTACATATAACCAGCTCAACTGTAAATTGATGAGATCTCGACGCCAGTCTAGTACTGCGCTTAAATTAAAAAAAGAACTCTAGGTAACAGCGAAGAGCAATATTTATTCTGTTAAATACACAGAAATGTGGCAAAAAGCCGAAGAGAGGAATGGTCTTCATCTGTCTTAACTATAGCTTAGCTAGCCACAATAACTGACCCAATTGTACAAAGAATATCCCTTACACCAAAACAACACATTCATACGTAACTTTCTTGCTACATCCACCATACTACCTCATTGTCTATGAAAATACTAACTAGTCACCATATTTACAATTCATTGTCTGTGGAGGGAGGGGAACAAAATTCTAAAATCGAGCCCCAATGAGTACCATAGCGAAGAGCTCATCCAAACTATTACCATGAAACTATTTAGAGAAAAGACAGAGAGGCAACCTTATGGTGGTGGGAAAGTGCCTGAAGCCGAGCTGCCAGATCAGGACCAATAATATTGTTTATTCTCTTCTGGATTTTATTAAAGAGCTCCATGTAAATAGCAGGGGCACAAAACTATATATGGCAACAATATTCTAAGCTTGGACGAAAGATAGATTTATAGATTTGCTTTTATAAATATTCCCTATTGTCTAGCAATACGCGATTTACTTTTATCAAAACTTTCACTTGCTCAGTTTTATTTTTCTTTCTTTAATCGCTATATTTACATTTTATTTTAACACATTTCCTGTGTGCAAATCCCATTGATTTGATCACTATTGTATTTTTTTTTTATTAATTGTAAGAATATTTCAAATCGATTGCAGTGTTTTGGTTTATAGGATTGCCATGGTGACGCATTTTCTTTAGATTTTTCAATTGTTTTGAAAATGCTTACGTAAAGTAGCGTAAAGTCACACGTAAATTAAAAAAGAAATACTCATTTCAACCTTCAAATGGTTTAGGGTCTTGGGTATGACGATAAACTACATCCGGCAGCAAACCGTGTCAAATCCATTTCAGATACCTAAGGCAACAGCCTGGACTTCACTATTCTTATCTAAATTTTGATATACTCTTTCAGCAATAATCGTTAATACATTGCCTGTTGACTTAGAGAAGCAAAAACCATATTTCTTATCTGAAAAAACATTGTGATGTAAGATGCTTAACCAATTCAGTGTTGATTACAGCCTCTAGTACATTGCCAAAAAAGTGGTAAAAGGACATTAGGCCAGTAGTTAGGAGGGACAGTGGAGTAATGGATAGCGGTTCGAATTCCAGCCGAATCCAATGCATTCACTTATGTGCTAATAACCTATGGGCAAATAGCAGAAAGAAATGACAACATACTGCGGGAAAAATCGAAAGATACATGATCGCCTAAGCGTGTATCACGCATGTCACGTAACTGACTGACGGTTCGCCTAGGTTTTCATTATTTACCTTTTTATACTCTTGTTCAATCAACCCAAAGTCCAAGAGCCACTCAAGGTTACTGAATGAATTTATTGTATGGACATAAGGAGGAAAAAGTTCATATTATGAGGATATGTAGGATGGGTAACAATTAACCCTAGACTTGAAGAGGTTAAGACCATAGTGATGAAGGAAGTATCTTCTAGGGTGTCCGTTTCGAAATAGCACCGTTCTGCTGAACTTCCTCCTTACTGTTGTAGCATACCTACGGACGATAATGGGTATGCCCCAAATCCCATAAATGCAGTAGTGAATACTGTATGTTGGTCTGCAGTTGGAGATTCGTCTCCAGCTGTGCTTGTCAAACTATGCCTCCAGGCAGAGAGGATACCCAGATGAGGCTATGTCGAAGGGCAGAGTCTCATCTCGAGAAACAGCTATCCGACCCAGTTTTATACGGGGTCTACGGGAAAAAAATTTCTTGGCCGGACCTACAGGCTCGGGAGACCCACATTAAATTCGGCCTTGTGCCACATTTGACCGCGTGTGTCGGTTGGTAGTTATCCTAGAGTTGGAGATTCGTCTCCAGCTGTGCTAGTCAAACTCTCTGCCTCCGGGTAGAGAGGATCTCCTGACGAGGCTATTTCGAAGGGAAAAGTCTCAACTCGGGAAACAGCTACCGGACCCCATTTTATACGGGGTCTATGGGGAATTTTTGGCCGGGCCTACGTGGGTCGGTTGGTAGATATCCTAGAATAGGAGAATCATTGTGGAATTCACTTGACTCACTTCTAGCATCTGTCTATATTTCTGAGATGAGGTATTATGTACACTATTTACATTATTCGGAATATCCTCATCGTTGTTACCATATTTATCACAACGTTTCGGCTGTTGTACGCTTCAGCCATCTTCAGGTGGTTGGAATGTCTAACTGCACCATTTATTTCGCTCGCTGGGGTAGACTGTTCTAGTTCCACGTGCCATGTCTAATGGATGTGAGTTATCAGTTTTATCCCGTTAATTCACCTCTTCAAGTTCTCCACTGCCTTAACCAGGTATTGAACTCACAACTCTTTGGGTCCCGTCAGTGCATCTAAACAACGCTTTTATCCACTGTACCATGTGTCAGTAACGGCCGAAACGTTGTGATACATATGGCAACGAATATTGATTGAATAATCCGAATAATGTCTTCTAGTAGTCGACTACTTCTACGCACCACTGGCGAATCTTGTGTGTTGTTCTTGTCCTAAGTATCATTGTTCATTATCAACCTTCGTTCGATTATTCTATTCAGTAACCTTCCCGGTATTTATCAATCCACCCACGAGGACCGAATGTGGCACAAGGTCGGTTTAATGTGGGTACCTCCGAGCCCGTAGGCTCGGCCAAAAACATAGCCGTTGAACCCGCCTAGACGGGTTCAGGCCCTGTCTACCTCTCCGGACGAAACCTTGCCCTTCGGCAAAGCTTCGTCCGGGTTCCTCTCTGTTAACGCAGAGAGTCCGACAGCTGTCGCTTACAGTCAAAGACTGTATCACGACTAAGCTAGACTCGGAAGCCAAGTCAGCCCTTCCCTAGGTTACAACACTTACTAATGGAATACGAAGGGAATGATGGTGAGTAGACACTGGCGGATTGTAGCTATAATGGCCTGAGTTGGTGGAACTAATGAATGCTGCTCGTCAGACCATTTGCATTGAACGTAGCGATAGATTAGTGAGAGGTTAGCAACGTTTCGTTGGTGGGAAAGGGGTTGTAAGGTGGAAAATAATTCATCACCCGAAAGGTCACCGAACGCTTTTGAACTATCAAGTGAGGATAGGGAGAGCTTGGGTCCAGATCTGTCTGCAATGCTCTATTCTTTATTACGCTACTTCTTTTTGGTGATCGTTAAAGAATGACGACAAAGTATTATTGTGATAAAAAAGTGATCAATAAGATTATAGATAATTAAGTGTTTCCTCTCGGAATTCAAATGATTTACCCACAATTCAATCCACCCATTACCCATTCATAAAAGTCGGAAGCGTCTATTATGTCCTTTTGTAGAGTCTGCGGCAACCCCAAGACAAGCCAACTATGAGAAAAATCAATGTAATTAGCTCTCAGGAATTCTGTTTGAAATTCCGTAGAGTTACCATTATTTACATGGAGACTATTATCCTTATCTTTGTTGTTATCATCTAATCGCGTTCTTTCTGAATTTCTGGGATGAAAAGTTATTTACATTCGGACTATTTTCTTCGTCTTTGTTGTTATTATTGTGGCCCAAGAAAAGTTTTTATCCAAGAGAAATAAACTATATTCAATTTCAAAATTTAATTCCGCAATCCTTACTCAACATAAGTAAACAGTATTTTGAACTAGTATGGAGTAAGTCCTCTATTTGCTAGTTTCAGTGCTTGTATTCGATTTTTCATGGATTTGATCAAGTTATCAACAATCGTCTGACTTTTAACTGTTTCTTTAAGGGTTGCCACTGACGTAATTTGGTTGCACGCTCTTCAAGTTTTCGGTCAAGATGCTCCCAAACGTACTGTATAGGATTCATGTCAGAACTTTGGGCTACCCATGGCAGTGACTTGATTACTTGGGATTCCTTCCAGACCTTTGCTACTTTGCTTGTATGACATACTGCCCCATCTTCTTGAAAACGGTAGACATTCTTGTCAATCTGATTTCTGATGGTGGGAGTAGTCCTTTCTCTAATATTTGACATTATTTTGGCCATTTAACCGCTCGTCAATAAGAATCATCTCAGATTTCCCGCCAAACCAGACAGCGCCCCAAACCATTACTCCAATCCCTCCATGTTTCACGGTCGCCTGCAGACATTCAGTGTTCCAGGTCTCATTCTGATTTCTCCAAACATAAACAAGTCTTGAATTCGAATATTGGCAGAATTTACTTTCATCCAAAATTCATAATCTTTGCTCTCGAATTCTCTCGCCCAGTCCATACGCCTGTTCTTGTTAACCTCTGAAATCAAGGGTTTCTTTCTTGCAACTCTTCTTTGATAGCCTAGCTCTTTCAGATTCTTTCTCACCGCATATGGTGATATCTTTGACACACTAACGACGGTTTCTGATGACTTCCTTCTTCAACGTCCTTTTTGTTCGCTCAGACACGATACTTGGTCTTCTTGAACTTAGTTTCACACGAGAATGGCCTTCATTAAATTTCTTGACAACATTATTAACCGTTTGATGATTAACTTGGAAAAACCAAGCAATTTCTCTATTTGACTTGCCCCAATGATGCCGTCCTATTATTTACCCTTGTTGAAATTCACCAATTTCCTTACTTCCACGAACTTTCATTGCAGAATATAAGTCAACTATCGTTCATAGATTAGAGTAGCTTGATACGAACACGGTATTGACTGAAAAAAAAGAAGAGACATTATGATACAAGCCAAAATTGCTGTAATCAAGTGTGGCTAAAAACTTAGCCCACTGTATAACATTGCCTGTCGACCCATGTAACCATCAGGGAATTTCGAACTGAATCCTTTATTTCATCATTCTAGAGCAGAGCTTCCAGTCACGATGAACAATTGTACTCTCAATGAGGCTTTTTGCCTCGAACGTCACTTGAGACTCAATCTCACACCAGACTACAATTGAAACTCGGATATACAATCCAGCGCTGAAAACACTGGAAGAATAGCTCCGTACCGTAGAAATAATATCTGACTCCTACCTTGCTCTTTGTATCCAAGGCTCAGAACAGAGCAAAACAAATTATTATTGCTGCTATGTTCGGGACAGAATTATTCAATCCATTCTTTCTAGTTTTGATAAACTTTAAAAGATTTTGCACGGCCTTTAGAATGGTTCCCATCGTAAATCCACTTCATTACAGTGGAAATGTTGCTAGACTCTTGCTCGCAATTTAATTGTCAGGCCCACATACAGAGTCGACTCATCTGCATTCTCTTCGTAATTCAGCGTTGAAGAGTAAGCTCCACTCAGACAACTAGAACTGTTGCATTGTGGAACAAACTCCCGGGACAATGCTTCTCCGATCACTACAATATGAACCACTTTAAGACTAGGGTCATCCCTTATCTGTCGTACATGTACACCCTTAACCCTATTTAATAACTCACTACCATGAGTGGCTCTTGGGCCTTGTATCGGGAAATAGATAAATATTAGTTGTAAGTTCATTCTTTGATAGGGAATACTTGAATGTGGTAAAATTTAGCTGACCTTAACTAAAACTGCTCCCAGCTAATATATATATATATATATATATATATATATATATATATATAAGAGCTGATTCTCTGTCCCTCATATACAATGTATACATCCTTCTGCAAATTAATTGAAACAAACGCTTTAGTTTCCTTTCTTTCACCATACGGTCAGTTTTAGCCCCACTGTAGTGACAGGGTGTAATCGATTTCTATTTTTTCCTCAGATTAGGTCATTTGCAGTGGTCTACAGTAATATGACTATTTTTGGAGTGTATGATGAAATTTGTTTGCCCTTGAAAAATATTACATCATCCGTGACTGCCTCAGATTTTTATTACGGCCAGACACTATTGTCTCGACTGACGATTAGTTTTCCTACAGCCATTATCAGAGAGACATTACTCCAAGAAAGCGTACAAAAACTGTAACACTGTAACACTGTACGAACACAATGGCAAGGCTTATCAATGAGCAAATCAAAATACTACCGACTGACCCGGAAATTTTCCTGATTTAAATCCAATCGAGAATCTGATCAATCTGCAAGGAAAGACTTCGTGGAATGGACATACGAAGTACCAACATGTGTACTGGGTCATGTTTCATTGGAAAAATAAGAAAAAAAAAGTAAATAATAACGGAATTATTCGTTTTAAGTAATTTGCCAAAGGGTGTATACCTATATCTGCGCTGTGCATATGAGACTTACATATGCTTGTGATAATGTATAAAACAGCACACACATAAACACACAATTTGATTGAGTTTGAAACAAGCCTTGCTCATGGATGAACAATGAAATCGTGAATACTTAGTAGGAAGAAAAAAAATAAAAGATGATTACAATATTTCTATTAACTTTTCACAAATTATTCGATAATATAATTATTTATTGAAATTTTATTTTTTTTAATCTTATACAAATATATTTTTTAACTCCATTAAAATAAAAATACGAGGTTTGATCAAAAAGTATCTGTTGCTATGGTAACAGAGCTAAAGAGCGCGGAATGTAGCCGCTAGTCGCAGATAGACTTTGAACTCTGTCGCGCATGCGCCCTAAGTTATAACGCTGTCGCTTGTTTTCGTTGTTTATAGCAGTGCATGTAAGGAAAGAGTGTGTTTCATAACGTCACATAAATTCCGTCAGTGACCATGGCTTGTGCAGCATTTTTTGTCTCAGACAATATTCTCCACGCCTGACAACCCCCCATATTTCCTAGTTCCCGCTTCCAAAGTTTTCCTCTTCAAAAAATCAAATCCTATTTGAAAGGAACAAGATTTCAAGACCTCGACCAATCCAACAGAATGCGAAGATGTAGTGAACAAAACAAGATCTAGATTTAAAATTCAAATGCTAAGCACTGACTCGTTGATTTTGTTATAAGTTAAAAAGACTAATTTACAAACTTTGCTTAACACACACGCAAAAACAACAAAACTCGTGAAATTTCACACCTTGATGCGAAATGTTTTTCGGCCAATAGAAAACTAGGAAACATTTAAAAACAAAATTCAAATAATCTTCAATTCTCAGAAATAAATTCTTTTACGGATCTTTTCGCGAGACGACGCGAAGTTTGTTCGTCGTCCAATAGAAAAGCCCGAATCATGTCCGAGAGTGAATTCCCAAATGACATTTTCAATCCCCACAAGCAAAATAAATGACGGGAAAGTTCGCCTGTCACCAGAGAGAAGGAGACGAGCGTATTAACACGTCCCTTGACAAACGCCAAGTGATCGTTATTATTATCTCTTTGTCCCTCACCTCTTTTATACTTGATAAACGAACAGAACAGTTTAAGACTGAGCAAAGACATTCCTGCTCTATGATAATGCTTATCTATACATGCATACACCCACACATACGTTCCTGGCTATGTACACAAACTGATTCTTGCAAGGACTACTACCAACATTTTGACGACCGTGTATCAACCAAAATACATTAATTTTATTTGTAGAGATCTTAATTGATTTATATGTATAAAAATTTGTTCTTTCACTTTACAATTTGATTTTCTTGTTTTATAGCCCGCTTATGGTGAGTTATCTAATTAACAATTAACTAAATCAAACTAATCTGTTTTAACACTCACTATAACTGATAACCCACTATAAAGTTACTTACTATGCCCACAAAAAAGGAGCTGCAGGAATGTTTCCATCAATGGAAACGATGCTGGATAAAGTGCATGGCTTCAAAAGGAGACTACTCCGAAGGAGATTAAATAGGGAATTCATATATGTTGTAGTTTTCATTTTATAGTACGATCTCAGATACTTTTTGACCATCCTTCGTATATATGTGCACACGCAAATATACATACAGAAGCTTGCATACATACAATTTGAATGAAACTGAAATACTGTGTCGTGAATGCTAATTTTAATTTCTGTCTGGGAACAACCATTGGGCAACAGGAAAAGAGCCATGTGAGTCATTTTTATGACTATTATTTAATCTGAATATACTTTTAAATGAATGTAGTATTTTAAATGAAGAAATTATTTACATTTGAAACTTGATCATCTTGATCATTAAAGTGACGAATTCTTCTGCTTCTTCTATGTGCCGTGACCCTTCGGGGCGCTGGGGATAATGGCTCTTCACAACTTCCTGTCCTTTTTAGCTCTTAGTAAAGTTTGTCTTTTTGTTATATCTCCTGATTCCTATTCTACCAACCATTTACACGCGCTGATTAGTAAAGATATATACTGTTAGCCTCTGTTCCTCTTGCTTTCAATATATCCTGTGAATATCAAATTTTCCAAACCTTCTTTCTTCGTTATGCGCCCTAGAAATTTCAACACTCTTTCTGATTCTAAGTATAAACGTCCTTATTTGCGTCCATTTTCTTCTAAAACTTCGTCGTTGCTCTCGGGTTAAGTCCATGGTATTCTCATCATGCTTCTGTAGAACCAGTTGCCTCAAGTCTCTTTGTGTCATGACCGTTCAGCATCCACTGCCATATAGGAGTATCGATCATATAACGGTTCAGCGCTTTTCCTTGTTTCTAACTAAAGTTCCTGTTTCTTAATACTTTGCTTAGCTTTCGGAAGGCCGCTTTCGATATTTCAATAAGCCTGCTAATTTCTGTGTCATGTTTCCCATCTACTGTTAAAATACTTCAATTTATTTTATACTTGCTTGATTTTATTACATCTAATTCCTAGTTAGTACCTTGGGCTTTTCCTCATGCTGACAACCATACATTTTCTTATAGTTGATGGTTAGTCCTTTCTTCACCTTTTCCTTTACTACCTTCTATAGGTTTTCCTTCACTTTCTTTTATGTGTCTGATCTCTACACTGTGTCATCAGATTTATTTTAAGTTGTTGAGATTGTGTGTGCCAATAAAGAATTCTGGTACGATTTCTAATCCTCTCAGGATGGCCAGTGAGAAGACATCTTTGTTTTACGCTTCTTTCTGTTTATATTCTTCGAGTCTTTTGATTCCTTGGGGAACATAGAACCGCAACAACACCTCTTCAACGGACGCGGTTTTGGGCGATTCTCTTCAGCTCGTCCCATGTCGTGCCGGCTGCCTTCACCTCTGCATCAAGACTTCTGCAAATTTGTTTTGGTCGACCCACTTTTCGCTTTACTTGTGGATTCCAGTGAAGGGCCAGGCCTGGTGACACCAGAAGCAGGCTTGAGGAGTGTATGGCCAATCCATCGCAATTTCCGTTTCTTGATGTCAATCTCAATTGGGGTTTGTGTGGTCATGTCCCACAGCTGGTCGTTGGAGACGACTTCCGTCTACCTGATATTGAGGATATTCCTGGTTTGTGGGTGTTGGTCTTGATTAACGCCTGGTTTCTGAGCCGTAAAGTAGGACCGACTTGACGTTGAAGATCCGGATCTTGTAAAGTGAGAGCTCTTGATCTCCAGATTGGCCGCAAATGTTTATAATAGTTTTAAATTCTAACTGTTCACTTCTCTCGTTCTATGGCACTTCGGTTTGAACAGGCATGAACACTAACTACCCTATCTTATTTCAATATTGGGATGTCAGCGAATTTTGCTGATAACGAATTATTGATTAACAGACATTTTAATAACGAAACTTGTAGATTATGTTAACGGTCTTGTCTAGTCGGATGTACAGTTTACCATTATTTATTTAGTAAGTGAATGAACAAGTCTGAATTAGAATGCCCAGCCCCCTAAATTGATGAAATCAGTTCATCTTTAACTGATCCTTCACTTCCGAACCCTCTGATGGGGTTACCCATTACTGACCTGCTCTGCCTCGTTCTGGTCTGTGATTCTTCTTCAGACAACACCGTTCGCCATTAATAGCCTGCTCTTTGATACCGAACTGCGTTAAACTGAAGTTTAACGCTGATTTGTTTTTATTTCTCAAACCTTCTCCTCCACCCAGCCCCGCCACAAGCCGGCTGTCTCTCCTCCTATCTACACATGAATGATCGATAAGTGATCGATGTGCTTTCGCGCTGCGTCGGCTAGAGGTGGTGTTGGTGGCAGTGGTAGAGGGGAGCTGATCGATTTATCAGCTCACGCGCACCGGCTTCTACATATTAAAAAAAATGAAAAAAAAAAGAAAGAAGCGAAAACAAAAAAGAGACAAATAAAAATGTTATCTTGTCGACTCGCAGTATATTGTAAAGTGTGTACATCTAAAACTGGGTTTATATTTTTGAAGATAATGGAAGATGAACATTGGCTAGCGAAATATGAAGATATGAGTGTGTTCTTGAACACAGACACAAACACACACACACATATATATATATATATATATATATATATATATATATATATATATACACACACACACACAGGGTGTCCCAAAAGTTGCACTACCATTTGAAAGCTTTACAAATTTTATATTTATTTACCGAATTAAGTAATGTATCTGAAAATATATTATTAGGAAATTTTATTGGTCTAATTATGGGAGATGATGTCATACAAATTTCCTCCAGTTCATATTTCCAAAGTGTACATTTTCTGACAATTGTAGCATAACTTATGTGACATCCTGTGTGTATAATATATATATATATATATATATATATATATATATATATATGTGTGTGTGTGTGTGTGTGCGTGCGTGCGTGCGTGCGTGATGTTGATGCCAAAGAAATCTTATAGGGAGATGCATGTACAAGTTATGAAGTGTGTGTGTATAAACAGATTGTTGCTACACCAGGATAAAATGATCGTTTGGAAAGGGACCATATTTGATTACAATAGAATACCAAAGTATCACAGCGATTAAAATTTTAGGTACCTTTCGGCCGAGACTTCTTCAGAATAGATATAACCGTCGGTAAAATAAAACCAAGTAGTTGACAAGAACAATTATTATCAACGACTTAAGTTAAAAAATATAAATTACCAAGACTAGAGGAGGGAGAAAAAAAACATCTTCCTAGTTAGGCGTAAAATTATCGACTGGTTCCCCCGAATAAGGCCAACTTATGCTTTAAATCTCTGTGTGTATATATATATATATATATATATATATATATATATGAATGTTTCATTAAAAACGACAGGCAAGGTACTACGGTTAAGCTTTTCATTTAATTTTTCTTGTGTTCTGACAAGAGCTTTCTTTTCTGGACAAAGGGTGTGTAAGAACTGTCCAAATGTTTTATATTTCCGAGCGCTTTCGGCTATACATTTAGCCATTATCAAGGATGATTCGATTTTCAGTTTAATTGAGAGTGTGCGTTCTGTGTGTTTCTTGGTATGTGGTAGGGATGTTTTTAATTTCCGAATACAGTTAGCACATTGTGGCCGTGTTCGTAGTTAATATTGTTAAGAGTTGGCTTTTTCTTTTTTATTATTAAAGCTTCCATTATTATTTTTTGCAGGTGGATGCAGTTAATATATTTGTGTTTTCTACTAGTATGTTCCTAATGGAATCGGGTAAATTTGTGTGTGTGTTTAAATGGGTTCTAATGGAGATATGATCAGATAGGTGTAACGTAAGACGTCTGGATAAGCATGTGGTTGTGTAACCGATGTAATTATTTATGAGTCCTGTTTTGATCAGGAACACAGTTCCTTTAGGGGCATTTGAACTCATAGATGTTCGTTCTTTGCAACTTTGACTTAGTTGGTGTGTTGTTATTTTTGAGGATAAGGTTGGCCGTCTTAAATTTTTTTATGATAGATAAGTTTGATTTTTTTTATTCGGATCAATTGGAGTAGTATATTTCTTTATAATATGCCTTAGAGAAGATTCGTCTTGTTTGTAATTAATATGCATTTGGTTTTTGTAATAAATGTGTATGTGGTTTTTGGCTGTGTGTTCGCTATCGTTATTACTTGCTTTGGGGAAAAATAGTCTAATTTGGTGGTCTATAAAGGTAGTTAGGGAAGCCGTTGTTGAAACAAAAAAAAAAAATCTTCCATTCTTAGATGTCCTCATTGAATACAGCAATAACACTTTCATTACATCATTATACAAAAAACCCACCAGCAAAAACTCGTGCCACCTTAACTTCAAAAGCGAATGTCCACTTAGGTACAAAATATCAGTAATAAAAAAACTTTCTAAATAGAGCACACCAGAACTCATCTTCTCGACTATTCTTTCTCAAAGAACTTAGTAACGTTAAACAAACACTAATTAACAACACACAAGGCTATAGAATCCAGTCTACTCAGCTATTTATCCATAGCTCGAAAGAAGAGATGCATTCATACATTTCCCAAGGGTATTTGCACGTAAGTGCTAATTAGACTGCAATTCCAATTTCTCAATCCGAGCCGCAGTCCTTTCCTCCATCGTGCCTGTATAATACATAGTATAGTTTTTGACAAACTATGTATATCTTATGTGTATTTCCCGACAAGATATCTTTGACATTTTGTTTTAGCTTTAAACTCGCATATAAAGGCATTCGAAAGACAATACCTGTGGTTATGACTGTAGGCAATATTTACTGTAGTAAAAAACTCCTGTATGTCAATAGGTAACTATTTAAGCAATTACACAAAACATTAAAAGGTGTATATTAAGACATGGATGAATTTTCTTATAGAATCTATTCAACCCATTCAGCTAAACGATCCCGCCAAAAGTAGAAGACCTCCCAGGATTTATAAACGCTAGATCTAATCTTAGCAGCACAAGATGCTTGGATCGGGCCCAGCGTCGTGTTGTAATGTTTAGCGAGTTTGTATCGCTAGATCAATTACAGCTGATTAGCGAGTTCGCCCCCCCACCTAACTCGGTGCCCCAAACATTCGGCCTTGTGCCACATCTAAGATACACATAGAAAATAATTTTAGGGCACTTCGACGTGATGTAATGGTTAACAAGCTTGTTACGTTAGATCAGTTACGACTGAATAGAGAGATCGAGACTCACTGTGTGCCCCAAAATTTCGGCCTTGTGCCGAATCTAAGCTACGCTTTGAAAATTATTTTAAGGCACTTCGACGTGGTGTAATCGTTAGCAAGCTTGTCTAGCTAGAAAAATTACGACTAAATAGTGAGTTCGATCCTCACTGGGTGCCCTAAGCTTTCGGCCTTGTGCCACATCTAAGCTACGCTTAGAAAATCATTTTAAGGCACTTCAACGTGGTGTAATGGTTAGCAAGCTTGTCTTGCTAGATCTGTTACAACTGAGCAGTGAGTTCGATACTCACTGGGTGCACCACACTTTCGGTTCTGTGCCACATCTAAGCTACGCTTAGAAAATCATTTGGTCCTTTCGACGTGGTGTAAATGTAACAAGCTTGTCTCGCTAGATCATTTACAAATTAAAAAGTTCGATTCGCTCTACGTGCCCCATACTTTTAGTTTTCAAGGACACATGGCACAGTGGATAAAGGTGTTGGTTAGAGCCAGTGACAGGACCCAAAGAGTGCGAGTTCAATACCCGGTTAAGGCAGTGGAGAACTTTTCTAACACCCATTAAACATGGCATATGGAACTAGAACAGTCTACCCCAGTGAGCGAAACAAAGGGTTCAGTTCGACATTCCAACCACCTGAAGACCGAAGCGTACAACGGCCGAAACGTTGTAATAAATATCGCGACAAAGATGAGGACAATAGTCTGAATAATATAAATAGTGCACATAATACCTCATCTCAGAAATATAGGCAAAAAAAAAAAAAAAAAAAAAAAAAAAAAAAAAATGCAGACAATTTTCAGTTGCTTCAGTACTTTTTATTCTTTTGTTTGTCTTTTTTTTTTTTTTTTTTACAGTGAGGTTCACCTTGTACACAACCCACCCAAGGTAGAGGGTTAAAGAATAATAGAGACAGTTTATAGGTGGAAAGATAACAGTTAACTCTAGATTTGAACAGATTAAGCTTGTAGTGACGGGGAAGCATCCCCTTGGGAGTCAGCTCAACAGAGCAGTGGTTCCCAGGAAGAAGCTGCTCGAGTGGGAATAAGGAGGAGGATTAGGTTAGTTTGCTACAATGTGAGTGGCAAGTAATGTCTTAGCCGTGATGGTTAAAATGGCGGAACCAAGGAATACAGTTCATCTGAGCATTTTCCCGTGAGAGACTTGCCACATCCCGTCTGTGAGTGAGAGGTTGGAGGGTGGAAAATAATTTGTGAACCACGAGGATGCGAAGACGCTTTTGGGCTCTGTCAAACCAGGCAAGTCAGGAACGTGCATTTCTGGTCCAAATATAACAGTAGTACTCCATTTTCGGATTGATCTAGCGCTTGTAAAAGTAGAGGGTAGCTCGAGGTGTCAGGTACTTTGTGGAGCGGTACAGAAAGCCGATTATTCTTCCTGCATTTGTCGCGATGGGCCGTATGTGCGAGTTCCACTTGAGTTCTAGGGTGAGTTAAAAGCCCGATAATCTCTCTAGGCACGGGACATTACCAAGGAGATATCCATTCAACGTGACTGGTGCTAGTTCGAGGTCCGATCGACGATGATGGAATGTAACTAGTTTGGTTTTCAAGGCATTGTTTGTAACCAGATAGTCCCCCGCCCCCGCCGAGATATTATAACTAGATCGGGGGAGAGGTAGCCTGCTCATTTCTGGTCATAACGAGATTTCAATTGTTGCTTCCAAGGAATTAAGTATTTTTTGTTTACCTTTACGAAAATTCGACCTCACGAAAAATAATAAAACATTTAACATAGATAAATTAATATGGGGCCTAAAGTGAAATTATATTTTTACAATTCTAAAATAAATATCTGGAATTTTTTTTTTAAATACTGTACTACAAATAACTCTTTTAATATGACGAGTCCATGGGCGATCATGTTTCTTTTCAACTTCTTATACCGTCCTGGGGAAGACGTTAAACTACATCCGCGTCCCGGGTAAGACGATAAGCAACGTCCAGCATTAACGATCAGGAGGTTTTGAGGAACGTGGAACCACCTCTTAATTGCTGGTGTTCCCAGGTCCACCATGACCCGGGGTTGTAGCACCTATTAGGGTCCCAGCTATGGTCAACTATTACCAGCAATACTTTTTTGAAAAAAATTACCAGCAATATAATTTTGAAGGGAAAATATTACCAGAAACAGATTTTTGAGAAAACAAAATATTACCAGCAATAAAAAATGTGAAAGAAAGAAAAAAGAGAGAGAAAGAAAGAAAAAAGAGAGAGAAAGAAAGAAAAAAGAGAGAGAAAGAAAGAAAAAAGAGAGAGAAAGAAAGAAAAAAGAGAGAGAAAGAAAGAAAAAAGAGAGAGAAAGAAAGAAAAAAGAGAGAGAAAGAAAGAAAAAAGAGAGAGAAAGAAAGAAAAAAGAGAGAGAAAGAAAGAAAAAAGAGAGAGAAAGAAAGAAAAAAGAGAGAGAAAGAAAGAAAAAAGAGAGAGAAAGAAAGAAAAAAGAGAGAGAAAGAAAGAAAAAAGAGAGAGAAAGAAAGAAAAAAGAGAGAGAAAGAAAGAAAAAAGAGAGAGAAAGAAAGAAAAAAGAGAGAGAAAGAAAGAAAAAAGAGAGAGAAAGAAAGAAAAAAGAGAGAGAAAGAAAGAAAAAAGAGAGAGAAAGAAAGAAAAAAGAGAGAGAAAGAAAGAAAAAAGAGAGAGAAAGAAAGAAAAAAGAGAGAGAAAGAAAGAAAAAAGAGAGAGAAAGAAAGAAAAAAGAGAGAGAAAGAAAGAAAAAAGAGAGAGAAAGAAAGAAAAAAGAGAGAGAAAGAAAGAAAAAAGAGAGAGAAAGAAAGAAAAAAGAGAGAGAAAGAAAGAAAAAAGAGAGAGAAAGAAAGAAAAAAGAGAGAGAAAGAAAGAAAAAAGAGAGAGAAAGAAAGAAAAAAGAGAGAGAAAGAAAGAAAAAAAGAGAGAGAAAGAAAAAAAGAGAGAGAAAGAAAGAAAAAAGAGAGAGAAAGAAAGAAAAAAAGAGAGAGAAAGAAAGAAAAAAAGAGAGAGAAAGAAAGAAAAAAGAGAGAAAGGGGAGGAAGAATGAAACAGGAGATAGAAAAGGCGATAACGCTCTTATACATTTGACGCCTGCTTTAGTGAACGCGAAAACCTTGTCGATTTCGAATCTTTTAATTTGTACGCCCATACTTCAAATAATGGATGAACAGACAGACAGGGACAAAGACAGACAGGGACAAAGACAGACAGGGACAAAGACAGACAGGGACAAAGACAGACAGGGACAAAGACAGACAGGGACAAAGACAGACAGGGACAAAGACAGACAGGGACAAAGACAGACAGGGACAAAGACAGACAGGGACAAAGACAGACAGGGACAAAGACAGACAGGGACAAAGACAGACAGGGACAAAGACAGACAGGGACAAAGACAGACAGGGACAAAGACAGACAGGGACAAAGACAGACAGGGACAAAGACAGACAGGGACAAAGACAGACAGGGACAAAGACAGACAGGGACAAAGACAGACAGGGACAAAGACAGACAGGGACAAAGACAGACAGGGACAAAGACAGACAGGGACAAAGACAGACAGGGACAAAGACAGACAGGGACAAAGACAGACAGGGACAAAGACAGACAGGGACAAAGACAGACAGGGACAAAGACAGACAGGGAAGATAGAGGAGGCGATAACGCCCATCAAAACATGGAACGTGGAATAGAACAGTCTACCCCAGTGATCGAAATAAAGGGTTCAGTTCGAAATTCTAACAACCTGAAGATGCTGGAGCGTACAACGGCCGAAACTTTGTGACAAATATGGCGACAAAGATGAGGACAATAGTCCGACTAATATAAATACAGCCTTGAGTTTATGTAAGTTTTTCTCTGGGGGACATATCTGTAAAAAATACGTAAAGAATATAACGTGTTCGCCTTTTGTATATAATTTTTAACTACCCAGTAATCTTAAAAATTTAGAAAAATATTCTCCGTAATCTAATGTTTTATTGAATTTTAGGTACTTTGGCTTTGAATTTATTATAGTTACCGTTATTATTTTCTGATAATGTCGTGTACGGTCGTCTGTATTTACAAATATCGGCACGTTTATAAACACACAAAAATTAAAACTCGTTTCTAAAATATTCGGGGTCGTTGAGTTGGACAAAGCTTTTCCATTTATGATTAGTGAATATAGTTTTTATTTATCATCTAATATCATCAAACTGGTACAAATTAATACAGAATTTTAAGATTTAAAAGATGAAAAAAAAAAATTCTTGTAAAAATTCATTATTCAAATTTTTTTCTTAAGGCAGTAGTGTCCGTTATGTATTTTATTCATAAAAGCAATTAAAAGCTTTTCTAATTAAATAATGTCTTATTGCATTTTGATTTTACGATTCAGAACATATTTTCAGTAACTGGCGGTCCTGTTTTACAAACAAAATTGATGATTTAATTTCTCCTAGGCGTTTTACGTCTAATTAATATGAAGCAAAAATGCGTGTCTCGAAATTTCATAAAATTAAATAAGTGGGTGGCGATAAAAATTGTTTTTATCAAGATTTTCTAAAAAAGAAACATTTCTAAAGTAATTTAATTTATTTTTGAATAAGCCCTGAAAGTTTCATTAAAATCCGACAATTATTTGATTTTTACAAGAATTTACAATATTTCCCCGAAAAAAAAAAACAAAAAAAAACGCTAAAATTTCCTATACTAATTTTTGGTTTCCCTCTAACTTAAACAAAGATAAAATTTTTAACCAAAATTTCGATCATTCTAAAAAGGTTAAAAAATAATTTAATGATCCTTCCTTATCAGTCCTTCCTCATTATAAAAAAAAATATTTGACGATAAAACCTTGTTTTTATTAAGTTTGCGGCATTATTTAATTATGGTATGCTAATTTTTGGTGAATCTATTGAGGTATATATAGATATTAGGAAGGTACTAAAAAGATAAAAGATATAATTTAATAATCAGAAAATCCGTTGGCCTTTTCTCTCGATAATAAAAGATTTTGACGATAAAACTTTGTTTTTATTGAGGTTGGGGCAATTTTTTCATCATGATATGCTGACTTTTTAGTTAATCTGTGGAGGTAACTGTTTTTCTCTTCTTTGATCTAAGTCACGTACAAGAGTAATAAAATCTGTCTATATCTCTGAGGTGAGGTATTATGATTACTTGCAGAATTTACATTATTCGAACTGTTATCCTCATCTTCATTGCCATATTCACAACGTTTCGGCCGTTGTACGCTCCGGCCTTCAGGTAATTGGATCTCATAGATAAGGTATTATGATTACTTGAATTATTTTTCAATAATGTAAATATAATTCAATAATCAAAAATCCTCTGGTCGTTCTTAATAATAGCATAATGGTTTTGATGGTAAAACTTTGTTTTTACTATGTTTGGGTTATTTTTTCATTATGGTATACTCATTTTTCAGCGAATCTGTGGAAGTACCTATATTTACTCATTGCACTTGAATTCATCTTACAATTGTAAAAAAAAAAAAAAAAAAAAAAAAAAAAAAATGGGACGAAATAATAGCGTAAAATAGGATACCTAGGCATATATGAGCATACTTCAACAGGAGAGATACAAGTACGTATCTATCAGTAGCTATTTTAATGAAGTTTGAAGAGTCTTGAGTTTTTCGAATTTAACATTGTATTTTATTCACTCCAGTACTTCGTCAGTAACCGTTCGCCAGCCTGTGATGCGTGATCTCACTAGAAACGTGGTCCTTATATTCTCGAAATGCGATGTATCAGAAACTGCTCCCTCCTATCTCGGGCGTTTGTTTATATATGCATTTGTCCAACGATTTTTTTTAGTACGTACGCCCATATCAACCTTGCCGACAGAAGTTCACCTCTCGGGGTTACCACTGGCAACGAATGAACCACGGATTTCCCACTCCCTTCACCGACAGTCATCAACTCTGAACCTGGTTACCCTTCAATGTACTGGTGTGAAATACAAGTTAAGCATATTTTTTTTAATAAAACCAGAATATATTCGAATACGTATTCACACACACACACACACACACATATACAAATATGTGTAAGCACGCATCACAAAACATGTGACTGCCTCCTCACCCCCCCCCACTAGGTTGAAATATGACTACTACGATTTGGTAGACTCGGATATACGGTTAGTATAACACTTATCAGTATGGAAACTATTATGTTCTGGAAAGGCATGAACTCATCATTGCCCTCCGCAGTTAGGGATTAAATAACAGAGCAGAATGAGCTCTAGTGTATTTAATTGATTGATTTGTTTTTTTTTACAGCTTATCAACACTTTGCGATCTGCTAATAAACAAGCACAGGTTGTTGGAAATATCTCATGTTTCTGAAATGTGATATATTTCATAGTTTCAATTGACGGTTACAAATCCTGTAAAAATGGAGCAAGATGTGGTGGTCCGTTTTCATTGTACGTGAATTGACGAAGCAAAAATAACTAAAATGCGAGATTTCCTTATGAAAAGTAGTTTCTGCTTCCAAAATTCCTTCGATAATCTTCCCTATGTAAGGTAAGTGTCATCCATGCTAGGACAGGGAAGTGTCTCCCACTACACTCTGAGTCATTGACAAATAGTGTGCAAAATTTCCCTACTGGGGACAATGAAAATATCAAATAAAGATCATATACGTTGCACTATTTATTATTACGGGAAAAAATTTCTCCTGAAGAGACAGCTAAATCTGACTTTCATTAAGAAACAGACTGTGACTTTGGTATATTGGTCTGAAGAGAGTCATGGAGACTAATGTAGCGACACAACCGGGACGGCCTACTACGGATAAACGACTGTAGTCACCAAACACCAGTGCGCGCTACATAAGACGTCGGGATAATATCACAGAAGGTTATTCAATAAAACCGTCCCCAGTCTCGATAACGGCCTTGATGTAGGCTCGGAAGGGATTTCAGACAGAGGTCAAAAGGTTATCTTTTATTTAGTCCATCACATCAACGATATTAGTTTCTAATCAATCAATTGGTATTGTGGACACACATACACACGATGGGGAAATTGTCGCCATGTTATATTTTTTATTTCGCGCATGCGCATTATTTATTTTTGATTTTGTCGACTGCACAGTATAGTAGGGTCAGTTGCGCACCGTCTGTGAGAATAAGACCACCAAGATGCAATTCACTCCGCCAGAAATTTGGAAACGGCATGCTGTACTGTTTGGCATTTGCGCCAGAAGCTCCAATACGAACATTTCAGAGTGTTTGGATATCAGTCTGAGGACAGTGCAGAGAATTCAGTAAGAGTTGGATGAGTTTAATAGTGATTACGAAGGTGTGTGGAGTGATCACTAGACGTTATGCTTCCATTTATCTTCTCACCGAGTCTCAGACTCAACACGGAGATCTTATATCAAGTGCTGCCCTAGGTCAATAGGGTGGCTGCTGGAACACCCTATGTCTGGCAAAGTGTCTTTGCACCATACCACAAAAGCAGGTGAGCCCAGACATGGCTGTCAGACAAGTTTTGCGAATACATCACCCCTTACATCTGATTCATCAGGCTGCAACACACTTGATTATTATGTATGGAGCGCAGTTTAGCGAGAGACCAACAAATCTCCTTGTAAGACCAAAGATGAACTGAAAGCAAGGATTATATCAGCATTCACCAACTTAAACAAGGAGGCCGTATATTAGAGTTGCAGGGAATTCTGAAGTAATATGGAGGCCATGGTTGAAGCCAATGGCTGTTTTATGGAATAAATTAACTATTTATTATTTAAAGATATTTTTGTGCAATTTTGGTAAATATATTTGTTAAAATGAGATGTCAGTGTTATTTTCATTTTTGCGTAATTTAGACGGCATTTTATCGATCGCACCATATATATATATATATATATATATATATGTGTGTGTGTTCAATAAATCAAGAAAATTTCAAGTAACTGATCTGGTTAACCGACTAGAGTTTCGCGTTGAAACGCTCACTAGGACCAGATGTTCGATAAATTGAACTTATCAAATTTCCTGTTTATAATCTTTGAGCGAACGAACGTTAAATCTAACTTTCAGATTTCAAAATGTGAAATACATAACACGGTAGAGATTCATCAGAACATCACAATGTTTAAATTTAGAATTTTTTAATACTTACTAACATATACATGTATATTTACACATTCAAATTTTGAAAGAATTTTCATTTTTTTATATTATTTTTATGTATATATTCGACACTAAATTGTAAATTGTAAATCTGTAAGTATTACATAATTCGTAATCTTCAAACATCGATTTGTCATTTTTAAAATAATTATTTATAGATTTCGTTTATTTTTATATTTTTGATTTTCGGCAAATCATTTATGTGCCATGCATGATACACGGTCAGGCGATCATGTATCTTTAGATAGATGACTGACGAGGCAGATATTTTCCCGCAGTAGGCTGCGACTTCCTTCTGCAGTATCCCAGTTGCCATCCAAGTCTATAGAACCCGGTCTCTCCTGCTATTTACCCATAGGTAAAGAACAGAGGAGAAGAGGATTCATATCCTTAGGACGTAAGTGAATGTAATAGATTCGACTGGAATTTGAACTCGGCTCTCCGATTTCTCACTCCGAGCCGGTATCCATTATCCCACCATGCGTCTTTCGGCAAATACCAAAGGTGTTTTTATTTTCATCCTCCTCTTACCGACACTCCAGATCTAGTGGCATAGAGGATTCAATGCAAAAGAGTAAAGAGAACGCTCTTTTTTTCTCTCAGACACTATAGATATATATATATATATATATATATATATATATATATATATAGCTGGTACCTTATGATATGTCATTTCCAACACTTCCGAATATCAACAGCAAAACATTAAATATATAAAAGTTTTCTTCCTTATTTAATAATATGTAGTAAAATACTGTGAATATATTATAGTTTCTTAGTATCCTTATTAAATGAAGAGAGAAAATAAACATGTTGATACATATTCATTTTTTTCGAGTACTTTCGACATTAGAACGATGTCATCATCAGGGTGGCGTTTTCGTTTCCAAGACAAAATCGTTGTGTTCATCTGAAATCGGACAGTCGATAACCTTAGCGTTTTTCACATCACAATTAAAAAGAATAACTTTCAGATTAACACAGATTGGGCGGCCGTTGGTGATACTCATCCAAGTATCCATAACTCAACGGATTGTGCCCTAAAAGCCACGACTTTACCTTCTCACGAACCGCTCCATTGTAGAGCATTTGTTGTGTCAAGCAAGGATATACAGTTAATAGAATTATGGGGATTTAGGCATTCTGTTGAGGATTCTTTTGGACTCGATGAAACCATCCAGTGCTTTCTGTTGAGAATTCTTCTAGACTATGAATTACCATATATATATATATATATATATATATATATATATATATGAGCATTTCACTCCAAACTAGGAGGGAGTGCCACTAGCACGCAAAGGGCTACAAAGAATGACAGTAAGAGTAAAGAGGGGTGCTTGAGGAAAGGTTAAAAAGAACGGGGATCAAGATCAAGAGATTATAAGATGTTGGTTGATATTACATTTAAATTTTTGAAGATTAGTAAGAGGAAGGGTGTTCCATTGCCAGGAAGTGCGAGAAAAGAAGCTGTTGTATTAGAAGAAGCGATTACATTTAACTGTTTCGACAGTAAAAGGGTGGGACCGAGATGCCAACCTAGTAGCACGTTTAAATTCATACTGTTGGGGCACAAGTGAAAATAGCTCTTCAGAGTGGCGACAGTCTATGTCATACTTGAACGCAATCTTCAGGTGATGTGCGTTGTGTATTTGCTCGACTTATTAACAGTGAATTGTTTTCTAGTGAGTCTAAGTGAGAGTGTTAATTTTAATGCATGTTAATACATGCGATGCATATGCAGTATGCATACATACAAATATTTTGTGTGCATGTACGTCCATGTGTAATTGGCATGCAGGGTATTCCCGTCTCTCCACACGTTTGTTTCCTTCATTTGAATTGCAGTAAAATTTTGAATATCTAAGAATTAAATATTAACGGAGTGGAAACAGAATTTTAGAAATACCAAAGTGGGGCATGGCCCCAAATCGGTTGGTAACCACTGGTCTAAAGTGATGTAATCCTGACATGTACTTAAATCACATAACTAGCTTACCAGTCTAATTTTGAATATATAAGAATTAATATTACAGGGAGCACCAGAATTTTAGAAATACCAAAGTGGGGCATGAACCCAAATCGGGTGGGTACCTCTGTTCTAGGGACTAGTGTAGAAATAATTGTGGATTCGAATGCAGTTGTGTGTAGCCATTGTATAGTGTTACTTGTTAAAATTTTACTCATCATTTATTATTAATTATCTTTCGTTGATTATTATTATTATTATTATTTGTGTTTATTTGCAGAAGGACCAAACCCCTGATAGCTATAAACTTCAATTATTCATATGCAATGTCAATCGACATCTCCAGATGCCTTGATCTATTCCCCGTCCTTCTCTTCACCCTTTCCTCTATCACGCCTGTTTACTCTTGCTCCCTATCTCTGTAACCCCTTACGTACTAGTGTCACTCCCGCCTTGCTTGGTGTAAAAAGCTTAAAAAAATGTTCGTTATGTTCGAAAAAGAACGAGACAATTTGACGTAGGTTGCGTAACATTGTTCAGTTGTCTTCCATTTATGTCTTCTCAAATATCCGGAGTAGCTTGTATACAAAATCTGACAACACACTTATCTTTGAATTAGTCTTAACTTTAACATCATTAGGTTACAGGAGTAACTCGACAGAGTGTCGGACTCACCATCTACTGAAATATTATCTCGCTTAACACTATCTCATCATCACGTACATACAGAGCCTGACTGAAAATTGTTTACTTCAAAATACAAAAAATAAAAATAAACGAGATCTGGAACAGGCAATAGAGGTTATCCCAGACGGAAATTTGTTGGCAAATACCAATTTTTGTGTGTGAAAACAACTGACTTGCAATATAAAATCTGTAATCAGGTACATCTTTTAATTAGTCTTAAATTTACCTTACCGAGTTTCAGGAGTCAGACTAGACTAAATGTCGGTCTCACCATCATCTCAGATAATATCTCGTATAACACAGTCTCCTCATTATACACACACCGTAGCGGTCTGAGAGTTATTTACATTTTTTTAAAAATCGATTCACTCTAAGCAAGGGGATAATGCCCCTAAGACGCAAAAAGTTACTGGGAGTGAAGGAGAATAAAAAGACTTTAGAAGAAAACGGAAACCTAAACAAGAAACAAAGGATTTAAAAATCAAAAAGTAATCAAACAAGGAATGGCACGGAAAATGGGGGTTAGAAATGATGAAAATGGGGGTTAGCAATAGCTTTACCTGGTTGTCAAAAATATTTCCGATACGAATCAGCCACAGGCAAGATTTGGTAACCTGGTGTTCCGAGAGGATGGCACTTCAATTCCCTCACACTTCAAAAGTCAGACAACATTGATGCGAGAAATTCTCACCTTCCAGCCTTGACAGGGGTTCAAAATAATTTACGCGGACTTGTGGGTGATGAATACTTTTCCACCTTGTAACCACTCTCCTACAGACGAAATTTCGCGAGCCTTTCACTATTTCAACTATTTCACATCTCAACCAACTGTGTTTAGAATTCCTTCTTACAATTGAAAACAATATTCACGCTTGATCAAGTTCACCCCACGCTCGAGAGGCGTATATTCATAGATGAGTATAAAGCAGAAGAGAAATCCTAAACGTTAAGAAATCTACAAGTCATAAAATTTGATTAATTGAGCCGGTACAGCACGAGTAAAGTATCATTATTAAATTATTTCCGGAGGGCCAATGCCTCTGATTTTCTTATCAGGAAAGGTATCACGTGGTGGGTAGCACCTTCGTACGCTGATAATATCTTTTGGCTCATGTAAGAGAAAGTTGTCGAAAAAAAAAGATAGAAATTATTTGGAAAAGAAAGGAAATGAAGGAGAAGAAAAAGAAAAAAATCAGTCGAGTGAAGGAAGTTGAAAAACGATAGAAAGCTATCTGTGAACATATAAATAGTAAGAGAAAAGGAAGTTGAAAGAAAAGAGGGTGAGAGAGATGAGGATAGAAAGAGAAAGAGGTAGCAGTATTGGTAATAAAATAGAGAGAGGGAGTTAAAAAGGAAAAGAGAAAAAGAGGTCGAAGTATTGGTGATAAAAGAGGGAGAGAGAGGATAAAAAGAGAAAGAACAAGAGAAAAAGAGGTAGCATTGTTGGTAATAAAGGAGAGAGAGAGTGGTGGTTAAGAGAGAAAGAAAAATAGAAAAAGAGGTAGCATTATTTGTAATAAAAAAAAAGAGGGAAGTGGAGAAAAAGAGGAAGAATAAAGAAAGAGAAAAGTAGTATTAGTAATAAACGAAGACAAAGAAGACAAAGACGAAGACAAAGAAGACAAAGAAGACAAAGACGAAGACAAAGAAGACAAAGAAGACAAAGACGAAGACAAAGAAGACAAAGAAGACAAAGACGAAGACAAAGAAGACAAAGACGAAGACAAAGAAGACAAAGACGAAGACAAAGAAGACAAAGACGAAGACAAAGAAGACAAAGACGAAGACAAAGAAGACAAAGACGAAGACAAAGACGAAGACAAAGAAGACAAAGACGAAGACAAAGACGAAGACAAAGAAGACAAAGACGAAGACAAAGAAGACAAAGACGAAGACAAAGAAGACAAAGACGAAGACAAAGACGAAGACAAAGAAGACAAAGACGAAGACAAAGAAGACAAAGACGAAGACAAAGAAGACAAAGACGAAGACAAAGAAGACAAAGACGAAGACAAAGAAGACAAAGACGAAGACAAAGAAGACAAAGACGAAGACAAAGAAGACAAAGACGAAGACAAAGAAGACAAAGACGAAGACAAAGAAGACAAAGACGAAGACAAAGAAGACAAAGACGAAGACAAAGAAGACAAAGACGAAGACAAAGAAGACAAAGACGAAGACAAAGACGACAAAGACGAAGACAAAGACGACAAAGACGAAGACAAAGACGACAAAGACGAAGACAAAGACGACAAAGACGAAGACAAAGACGACAAAGACGAAGACAAAGACGACAAAGACGAAGACAAAGACGACAAAGACGAAGACAAAGACGACAAAGACGAAGACAAAGACGACAAAGACGAAGACAAAGACGACAAAGACGAAGACAAAGACGACAAAGACGAAGACAAAGACGACAAAGACGAAGACAAAGACGACGAAGACAAAGAAGACGACGAAGACAAAGAAGACGACGAAGACAAAGAAGACGACGAAGACAAAGAAGACGACGAAGACAAAGAAGACGACGAAGACAAAGAAGACGACGAAGACAAAGAAGACGACGAAGACAAAGAAGACGACGAAGACAAAGAAGACGACGAAGACAAAGAAGACGACGAAGACAAAGAAGACGACGAAGACAAAGAAGACGACGAAGACAAAGAAGACGACGAAGACAAAGACGACGAAGACAAAGACGACGAAGACAAAGACGACGAAGACAAAGACGACGAAGACAAAGACGACGAAGACAAAGACGACGAAGACAAAGACGACGAAGTTATCCGTAAATCTAAATAGAAAGAAAAAGAAATAAAAAGGTAAAAATGAAGAATGGAAGGCGAAAAAAAGATAGGAAAGTAAGAGTGGATAGAGAAGAGAAAGGGGGCGAAGAGGAGAAAGGGGGCGAAGAGGAGAAAGGGGGCGAAGAGGAGAAAGGGGGCGAAGAGGAGAAAGGGGGCGAAGAGGAGAAAGGGGGCGAAGAGGAGAAGAAAAAGTAGTGTAAAAGCATGAAAGAACAACGCATAACTTTTATCGGAAGCGTGAAACGTGCCAAACTGCATTTTATTAAGCAAAACGAAAAAGAAAAACGAAGACAAAATTAGGTTAAAGAAAGAAAATATTGCCATCACTGTAATCGACGTCATTATTATTATTATTATTATTATTATCACCATCTTCACCACTACCACCATCATTATCACTATATTTCAATTTCTGCTATAGTCACACTCCCTACCAAGTCTACGGGAAGACCTCAGCAGGCACTGGTGTATGGTTATGTCTACATTTCATGATTTGTTTTTCTGACTCCCATAACATCACTAGAATTACATGGACAAAGTTCTTCTTAGTGTGTGGGCTGTACTTATCAAGACAACCTTTTATATTTATCTTAACATGGGATTTCCAGGGATATTTTTTTCAATGTGTTGTTTTGTTCCTTTTTTCATCATTCCAAGCGCACCTACTATGGCTGAAGCTATTCTTGTTTCCATTTCTATTATTATTATTATTATTATTATTATTATTAGTAGTAGTAGTAGTAGGAGGAGGAGGAGGAACAGGAACACGAAGGTAATAATGGCGGCGTTGTTGATGACGCAAAGAAAAAAGATGTAAGAAAATGTAAGAAAAAACTATCAGAAACGTGAGAGGATGTTTTATGCTATTAAATATAGGAACATAGCTAATAAAAGAAATCTAACATTGTTAATAACAGTATTGACATCGTTATTCTGGGGTAGTAAATGGAAGCAAACGTTAATCAGTGATTATATTATATTAGTTAAGAGCGGATAATAGTCGTCGTAGTAGTAGTGTTGATAGAAGTGATATCCATAGAAGAAGAATAGGTAAGAGAATGAAAGGAAAGAATTGGCAGAATGGATACGTCGGGAGGTCAAAAGGGAAGAGGAAGACAAAGAAGAGGAAGAACGATGAATTTGAAATAAAGAGGAGGAGAGAGAGGGAGAGAGAATAATGGATACGTCGGGAGGTCAAAAGGGAAGAGGAAGACAGAAAGAAGAGGAAGAACGATGAATTTGAAATAAAGAGGAGGAGAGAGAGAGAGAGAATAATGGATACGTCGGGAGGTCAAAAGGGAAGAGGAAGACAGAAAGAAGAGGAAGAACGATGAATTTGAAATAAAGAGGAGAAGAGAGAGAGAGAGAGAATAATGGATACGTCGGGAGGTCAAAAGGGAAGAGGAAGACAGAAAGAAGAGGAAGAACGATGAATTTGAAATAAAGAGGAGGAGAGAGAGAGGGAGAGAATAATGGATACGTCGGGAGGTCAAAAGGGAAGAGGAAGACAGAAAGAAGAGGAAGAACGATGAATTTGGAATAAGGAGGAGGAGAGAGAGAGAGAGAGAATAATGGATACGTCGGGAGGTCAAAAGGGAAGTGGAAGACAGAAAGAAGAGGAAGAACGATGAATTCGAAATAAAGAGGAGGAGAGAGAGAGAGAGAGAATAATGGATACGTCGGGAGGTCAAAAGGGAAGAGGAAGACAGAAAGAAGAGGAAGAACGATGAATTTGAAATAAAGAGGAGGAGAGAGAGAGAGAGAATAATGGATACGTCGGGAGGTCAAAAGGGAAGAGGAAGACAGAAAGAAGAGGAAGACCGATGAATTTGAAATAAAGAGGAGGAGAGAGAGAGAGAGAATAATGGATACGTCGGGAGGTCAAAAGGGAAGAGGAAGACAGAAAGAAGAGGAAGAACGATGAATTTGAAATAAAGAGGAGGAGAGAGAGAGAGAGAGAATAATGGATACGTCGGGAGGTCAAAAGGGAAGTGGAAGACAGAAAGAAGAGGAAGAACGATGAATTTGAAATAAAGAGGAGGAGAGAGAGAGAGAATAATGGATACGTCGGGAGGTCAAAAGGGAAGAGGAAGACAGAAAGAAGAGGAAGAACGATGAATTTGAAATAAAGAGGAGGAGAGAGAGAGAGAGAGAGAGAGAGAATAATGGATACGTCGGGAGGTCAAAAGGGAAGAGGAAGACAGAAAGAAGAGGAAGAACGATGAATTTGAAATAAAGAGGAGGAGAGAGAGAGAGTAGGAGAAGGTGGATAAGAAAGACAAGGTTTTGAAGGAAAAGAAGCAAAACAAAGATAATGAATAATGAAACAGAAGAGAGAGAAGGAAAAAATGAATTGGGGAGTGGACGACGAACCTGGAGGTGAAAGAGGAGAAAGCGAAAAAGCACAAAAGAGAAAGAGAAGGGATTGAAACAGTTTGCATAAACAATTGTCGGTCAATCTACTTCTTTAACTATAACTATTCAGTAATCAAAATCCTTTTAGTCTAGATTTCTATTGTAAATAATTCTCCTATAAATAACTAGAAATACTCTATTTGAAATTACTAATGAGTTAATTTTTAAGTTACCAATGGAATAAGCTCATGGCGAGTTCCACGACAATAAAAGATCCGTAGAAATTCTATAGCATCGTTAAATATTTGAGCTTAAGAAATTTAAAACATTGCAATAGCTATTATAAATATGAATGCTGACCGTTAAGTAAGGGAGTCGAAATTTCCATCTCATTGAAACAGACGACATTTCTATCTTTCATTTTTCTCACTGAAAACAAGTAACGTCTATGATATCTCTATTCCGTCTTTCCACGTGATCAAAATGGAATAGTTCATTATTTATTAGGTGTTGGCAGGACGTAACGGTCATGTTAACTAGCAGAAATCCTTTTGCATTGAAACAGGCGTTAAAAATATCTATCTTATTTTCTTGAGGCTTATGGCCATATCACGTTGAAACACCGGTTCAACTACGCTCGGCGAAGTTAAGCAACGTTGAGCCTGGTCAATACATAGATGGGTAACCATTTGTGAATAATGTTTTGTAACCTTCGATGTGCAGGTGGTGTAATGGATAATGGCTCGGAATTGGAAGTCTGAGAGAGCCTAGTTCGAGTTTCAGTTGGAATCGTATTCAGTTACGTGCAAATATCCTTGGGAAAGGTATGAATCTACCTCTTTCCTCCTCCCAGATATGGATTAATTAGTAAAATTTGTATCAGTAAATCATTATCACCCCCCCCCAAATTCTTACAAGGTAAAAAAAATTCTTGCTATAAATAACCTGCAGTGGGTTGATATGTTGTAAAAAAAACAAATCAGTCTTTTCTTTTTCTCATTGAAACCAAGTAGCGTCTTTTATATTCGTTTCCTGATTTCTATGCACTCAAAACGGAATAGTCCATTATTAGTGAGTTACTGGCAGGACGTAATGGTCATGCTAACTAAGGAACTAAGGGAGGGACTAGCAGAATTATAAGATTGTACTTTTTTTTCTTTTGCAATGATGTTCAACCTATACAAAGCCTGGGAGACACTAGAGGTAGAGGGGTACAGGGTAAGAGGCACAGCTTATGTGGATATGTGGGGAAGATAACGGTTAACCCTAGACTTGAACAGGTTAAGACTGTAATGATTGGAGAAGCGGCCTTTTGGGAATCAATTCAACAAGGCAGCTGTTCGTGGGAAGAATCTGCTCGAGTGGCACTTACATATCGCCAATGGAATACGAAGGTAATGAAGGTGGTTCGCTACACCTTAGCCGTGAAGGTTAGGATTAATGGAACGAAGGAGTGTAGTTAATCGGAAGACTCGCCATGGAAATAACGATAGATCAGTGAGATGCATGCAACGTATGGTCTGTGAGAAAGACGTGGAAAATAATTCATCGCCTACAAGGATACGGAGATTCTCCAGCACTGTCAAGTGCGGAAAGTGACTTGAAATTAAACTAGAAAAGGGACTCAGAAATAAAGGCCAATAATAATAGTTTATTATAGAATTACATTATTATAGATTTTACATTATAGATTTTACATTATTATAGAATTACATTATTATAGAATTACATTATT
>OZ010604.1:73346618-73429118 GCA_963932145.1 Acanthosepion lycidas | reverse complement strand
CAATTTTATTAGGTTGGTGCAAAAATAATGACGTAATAATGACGTTTTTTGACGTATATTTTAACGTAAAAAACGACATTATTACGTCGTTATTTTTGCTCCAACCTAATATATCGAGTAATATGCTTCCAACACACAGTGTACAATATATTATTATTTAAAAAAAAAAAAAAAAAAAAAAAAAAAGACAAAACCGTTGTTGAAATAACATGCCAAAAACCTAAATATCCTTAAACAAGAGAACATCGTGAACAAGGACAGCAATAAGAAAAAGATCTAAATAAACACCTACCTACTCAGTAAAAATATATATATATATATATATATATATATATATATATATAGATATATATATATATATATATATTAGGCAGCATATTTTTCTTAAGATATGTCTGATTGTATAATTTAGTCAAGTTTTGTCTACTTATTTTCAATAGGATTCTCTCATTCATGGACAAGCTTCCTAGTATCCTTATTAAATGAAGAGAGGAAATTACGTTATTGATATATATGTTCATTTATTCCAACTACTTTTGACATTAGCACAAAGTCATCAGCAGGGTCTTTTTTCTAAGAAGAAATTGTTGCGTTCATCTGAAAATTTAATTTTTTTAACTGTGAAGTGAAAAATGCTAAGGTTATGTACTGTACGGTTTAAATTTCAAGTTGTAAACGTTAGGTGAGTTTTAAAATGTCAATATGCCTTTAAAAATGACAAACAAATACTTAGTTAAATCCTAGATATAACACACACAAATATATATATATATATATATATATATATATATATATATATATATATATATTGAAAATTACTAAAAAAATAAAGTGAACGGAATGGACTTAGATGAAATTTGAACTCGATTTCAGGATTCCATATTTCGCGCTAATAATCGTTTCGGCATCATATATCAAGAGATGCAAGAAAACAAATTAATGACTGATAGGATAATGCTGTTCACACGTCGAGCGCTTCCATGGAAGAGCACTTACCTCGAACAATGTCCAGAATCCTAAACGACGATATCCACTGTCCATTGGTCCGCAGACTGACCGCCTCCTCTTTTTCCGTTAATTCGCAGATTAAATTTTTGACATCGATATTCTGCACTTCTGTTAATCTCCACTGCTTTCAAGGGATTATACCAGCCGAAGATTAGCCGTCATATATTAGCCGCTTCGTAATCGCCCAACTTACATAAGTTGTGAGCATTCTAATCCAGTGTTATTTGAGATTTTAGAAGCACATGGGCACTTAATTTCAACTTAAAAATTTCAACGATTCATCAGCTACATTTTTGTTTTAATTGCTAATTTTGTTTATAGGTGAACGAATCGGCTCAAGCTAACAGGATTAACAGTGGAGTAGCGATAATGGCGGTGGATACCGAGAAGAGTATTCAAAATCTTTCCGATTTCAAAGTTCAAATTAACACTAATGCCATTGGAAAATGCATTCATTTTTTTTTGAACCCACCATCAATGGGTGAAATAGGAGGGTAGACAGGGATAACTAGTCTTAGTTGGGAACTAGTTTAGGAAAAAGAATAAAATTCATGAAAAACAACGGCAAACGACTCCCCAGTTATTCCCACGAATAGCTGTGACGAAAGAATCTACCGTAAAGGACTACATATATAATAGTGTAATTGATTAAACTATCGCTTCAGATCCGGCCCAACCCAATCTAGATGAATGCCCAGACTGTACAACAACAACTAGATATGTAAAGCTGGCCACTCGTATTCAAGGATACCCGTCTACTATGGCGGCTAGCCAATGCCTATAGCAGACGCTCGCTCAGGAACATTTGTGTTTAGCCAATACCGACAGATCCCACCTGTGGTTTATACTGCGACTATGTTTAGCAGACCTTAGAGTTTCTGGGGAAAAAGCGTTTTATCTAACGTAATCAACCATTTGAACAAGGCTAGCACAGTCAAGGCTTCGGCCATGATGACTTGTGACATTGTGCTAGCACAGCTAGGGTTCCGGTCACCCAATTTCACTCACGAGACTTGGGTCAACCCTTGGTATGTTTTTCAGGCATTTTCCAAAGGGGCCGCATACTGGGATCGACCCTCTCCTTCCTGACAAATCGACCATGGTGAGAATCGAACCCGGATCCCATGACCAGAATGCGAACGTTCCAACCAATCGGCCACGTACACATAAGAACTAGATATACCCGTGAAAATTTTTTCACGATTTTGCTATTTTAATTTTTAATGAATTTTAATTCTAAATTTAACGATAGAATGAGCTCATGGCGTGTTCTACGACAATAAAATATCCGTAGAAGTTCCCCCATTGCAACGTTAAATATTTGAGCTTAGCTTGCAAAAACAATCAAATATGAACGCTGGTTGCTATTTTCAGAAGTAAGGGGGTACAAATGAATAGAGTACATGATGCATATTTTTTTCTTTTCTATGACCTTTTGCTGTGATATTCCCTTCTCCCTTGCAGTGGCGACTCCAGGTGGCAGTGTATTTGTAATATCAGACCATTTCAAAATATTTACAGAGCTACGAGGGTAAAAGGATGATTCCATGAAAGATGATGGTATAACAATAATGAATTATACTAGAAAGACCCGTGATAATTTCACGGTTTTTCTATTTTCATTTTTTGATGAATCTCAATTCTTAAATCAATGAGTGAATAAGCTCATGGCGTGTTGTATGATAATAAAATATACATAGAAATTCCGCTATGACATCGTTAAATATTTGAGCTTAACAACTTTAACAAAATATTGTAATAATCACAAACATTAATGCTGACCGTTATTTTAAGAAGTAAGAGGGTACAAATGAAAGGTTTCAAATTGACAACTCTTTCTATTTAACTGAAATAGCCGTTAAACACTATTTCCCCTTCTTTCTTTGATATCAAGTAGTGTATGTCTTTTTTCTAAGCGATCAAAACGGAATAGTTCATTATTTATGAGGTATTGGCAGGAGTCTTTCTTTCTTTCCTTCTTTCTTTAACCCCGTCTTGCAAACATTTCTCTTAATAATAATTACTACCTCCCAAAATTAAACGTCAAATACAAGTACTTAGAAGTTTAAACATCTTTATATATATTAGATTTAACCCGCGAAAATTTCTCAATTTTCCCATTTTGATATTCTGGTGAATCTTAATTTTTAAGTTAATGATTAAATAAGCCCATGACAAATTTTACGACAATAAAATATCCGTAGAAATTCCCCTAATGCATCGTTAAATATTTGAGCTTAGCTTGCAATAATAATCATAAATGTGAATGCTGGTCTTTATCTTCAGAAATAAGGGGGTACAAATGAAAAGATTTGAAGTTGTCAACTTTTTCCATTTCCCTGAAACAGACGTTAAACATTTCTATCTTCCATTCTTTTTTTTCTTTCAGTCATTTTTTCACTAATACCAAGTAGTGTATATCTTTTTTTTTTCTACACGATCAAAACGGAATTGTCCATTATTTATGAGGTGATGTTAGAAAGAGACATTAAACACTTCTATCTTCTTTATTTATATCTAGCCAAATCCCTGTCTTGCAAACATTTCTCTTAATAATAATTTCTACCTCCCAAAATTAAACGCCAAACACAAGAAAAGTACTTTGAAGTTTAAACACATCTTTATATATATATATATATTAGTTTTAACCCGTGAAAACTTCCTATTTATTTTAGGGTTAGGGTTTTCCTATTTTAAATTTCTGATGAATATTAATTCTTCAGTTAATGGTTGAATAAACATCGTTAAATATTTGAGCTCAAACTATTGCAATGACAATCACAAATATGAATGCTGATCGTTATTTTTAAAAGTAAAGGTGCGGAAATTTCCATTTCATTGAAACAGACGTTAAACATTTCTATTTTCAAGTAGCGTCTCTGATATGTTTTTCCATCTAATAATTCATTATTTGAGATATTGGCAGGGCGTAACGGTCGTGCTAAGGGTGAGACACGTATAATAATAACTGACCTAAAGGTGCACCAAGAATGGCTCTCACGGATTCTGATCTTGATTGATGGTGAAATACGTACGTGTTTTACCTTGGGTAGTTAAGGTATGCTACGGAAATACCCTTGGGAAAGGTATGAATCCTCTTCTCTCAGCTATGGGTAAAAAGGTGGACAGATCTGGTAATGTAGTCTTGGATGGCAACTGGTCTACCGCAGAAAGAAATGGCAAACTACTCCGGGAAAAAAAACTGCCTCGTCAGTCATGTGACGAAAGATACATGATCGCCTAAGCGTGTATTATGCATAATTCATAACTGACTGATTGACGGTAAATATCCTCTCCAGTCCAAAAGATTCGTTTGGAAGTTGACAAACCTTAACCAGTTATATCTCCGCTATAAATTGACACATTGAGCATATCTGTTCATGAGCGAGAGTAGTTGGAGAGCAATATAGCCAGATGTGAAAAGTTTTTTCTTTCCAGTTGGAAGGATGGGACAGCTAAGATGACATGCGGGTCACATTTAGATACTAAGGATCAACCCCAATTGCAGACAGTTTGAAAGATTTGGGTTACTGCGCCTGAAGATATTTCTGAGAACCACCTTAGATGTTGAACCCTGCTTTTATTTAAACCTGTCACACTATCATGTACATTTGGCACATATTCCGAGTAAATCTTTTCAATCTAGATGCAATGATGGGTATATTGGGCGGTGCATGTTGGTATTTCAGCATCCCTTTGTGGATAGCACAAGTCGTCGTCAGCTTTCTTTCGTATCCAAGAATTTAATTTATTTTCTGATCGCTTTATGATGGCGCTGATGACTAAGTAGACCAATTCTTCTATAGCAGAGCTGATGACATTGACTTCATGGTAATTTTGGTGATGGACAACGTTGATTTCTTTTTATTTAGATTTATTCAACCAAATATGTTCCATTTTGTTCCACTACCTTTCACCATCTTTGAGAGAGCTGCATGATTAGATTCTACTAGAACTTCGCATTGTTCTAGTTGATAAACTGGTCTAAATGGATTTTACAGGCTTCCAGAGAATTGATTTTCTTCCCATTAAGAGAATATTGTAGAGAATGTCATTGACTTTATCTCGTATCCAAAAAAGGAATTCCTTCTTTTCTGGTCTGATGATGGCGCCGATGACTAAGCCGACCAATTCCTGTATAGAAGAGCTGATGACACTGACTGCATGGTAATGTTGGTGGTGGACAAGGTTGATTTTTTCGTTATTTGATTTCTTCCTTTTCTCTTCTTGTGGCTCTAAAATTTTTGGTTCCAACATTGATGGAACGCCACCAGTTACTACTTTCTTGGATCTGTTTCAAATCATTTAGACTCAAATCCATTGACTTTTCAGTTGGTACTTGTATCTTCAAAGAGGGTAACTCCATAGTTTTTCCCTGAAGTGAGCTCAGACTTGACGTGAAAACCTTGTCTCTTCCTTACTTGCGACGTGTCTTGACCATCAAATACATTCTTGATCAGCAATTTGATGTTTGACTGTTGGCACTTTCAATGACTGTTGTTCGTCACATCGTATTCCCATTTTATGTTCAAGATTGAACAAAGATTTTGCAGGTGAAAGCATTTTAATTGTTCGATCCTGCAACAATATAGAGTCCATGTTGAAATAAATGATGATTTGAAGGTGCAATGTCAGCTAAGTATGGTGGGTGTAGTAGGACGTTCTCTCCAAGCAACTCTAATTTCTACTGAGTCTGCAAAGAGATGCAAGGTCTGGCATACTTCTGATAGAAAATATTCTTCTTTTTGGTCAATTCCAGATGCTTTTCATCAAGTTATTCCTTTAATTGGAATGATGAAATTTTAAACGCACAGATACACACACAGAGTCGTTGACTTTATCTAACGTCCAAAAATTTAATTCTTTTCTGATCGCTTCCTTTATGATGAGGGCATTAATGACTAAGTAGACCAATTCTTCACATGGAAGAACCGATGGGATTGAAGGCATAATAAATTTGGTTGAGAACAAGGTCGATTTTGCCGACCCATTCTTTCTTGTATGTTTTCCCTTTGTGCCATTTTCCCTATTTTCCCACATGTGTCATTTCACACCGTGCCATCATTACTGTCCCCCATGAAAATTATCAATGAAAATGAAAGATTCCTTTTAAAATTATACTGAAGCATAAGAAAGTTCTCAGAAAAGAAAACTACATAAAGTGAAGAAAAAGAGACCTACTCTAAATAGTTTTCTAAGAATAATTTAGTACATTATTTTGAAGCAAAATCCGTGGTCACAGCGAAGCACACTAGCTGAAGACTTTTCTTTGAGGTGTGAACGATCTTGTTCGTTTCAATTATCGTCTGCTGGTTGTATGAATTCTTCGGCGTTTTATTTCTGGACCGGGACGACCCGGATTCATGTAGCAGCTGTTTGTCGACTCAGAAAATCAAATCCAAGGCCATCTTTAAATAAATTACAAGAAGGCTTCACATACGCTGCTCGGTATTTGGAGGGAAATTTTTTTTTTTTTTTAGTCTTGGATAAAAAATAAACGCAGCTGTTTTACAACTGATCAAAATGTACCATAAATATTTTCGAAATTTAAAAAAGAATAAAGCAAGAACGCATCACGATGTCTGCTTCCTTTCTGAAAGCTTGATATGTGCTTACGCAGCGTAATTTTTTTTTAATACACTGAGAGTTAACATGTTAAGAGTTGTAAAATAGAAACTTCAAAATTTCAAATGACTTCCATTTCGCTGAAGCTAACAATTATTTCTTTATTCTTTCTTTATTTCTAAACAGCTCCTTTAATATATCGTTTTACTGTCTATCTTCGTAATAAAGCAGGAATATTCCATTGTTTATCCGAGGTAATAGCAGGGCGTAACTTATACTTTAAATAAGGAATTAAAGATTATAAGATTCGCAAGAATTGTTGAAAATATTTCCGATATTATTTAAAAACAGGTAAACTTATTTTTAGTTTTATTCTGTCGAGGTCTTGCTATAAGTGGAAAAACTTGTTTCTAATCCTTTCTCAAACAACCGATTAATTTCTCTCTCCCCGTTTATTAGATTTTCTATTCTTCTCCGTTTCTTACAAACCCTTCGTTTTTTGGCACCCGATAGTATTTAATGATTTTTATAATCGAACATCTAAAAAAAAAAAAAAAAAAAAAAAAATGCATGTAACGTTTCGTAAGCTATAATTAGCTCGAAGTATTCACTACTATTAAGTTGGTGCAAAAATAATGACGTAATAATGTCGTTTTTGACGTTAAAAATACGTCAAAAAACGACATTACGACGTCATTATTTTTGCACCAACCTAATATTTCTCTAGTACATTAGTCTTCAATGTCAGGACTAGTTTTAGCCACCAGCTGTATCAACTATTTATCAGGTAGAGATTTGCATATGAATACATTTTTTTTCCAACTCTTTTTTACAATGTAAATTGGGAATACTTTATTTCGTAAAAAGAAAAGGAATTAAGTTCAAAAAAAAAAAAAAAAAAAAAAAAAAAAAAAAGAAAAAAAAGTTAACCAAATTATTTTTTAGTGTCTGATACAAAGTCAAGGTTCCTTGGTGATACTCTTAGAGCGCCTTAGAGGATTTGGGGGTATTTTTGCAGTGTTTGGACTAAAAAAGTTACAGGTTCCTGGTTCAGCCCCTTCAGTTGAATCACTGGACACTGGGGAAAATGTGTGTGTGCTTATAACTGCATGATAACATTCAAACGTTAAGTTTTTCAAAATTTTAATAAAAAAATTGTTATGATGTTGATTTGGGGTTAGTAGAGACAAACGCCAAATAACACGTAACAATAAAAGGGGTTTTAATAGGTTGGTAAAAAGGTACAGAAATCGCCTGAGTAGTCAATAACTAGCTCAGCTAAGAACTTCTGTCTGTCTCCCTCATGTCAACTGACATGTCACTATTTAAAATCTTTGTTCACAGACGCAGACAAGTTCATCTTCAAGAGGGGGGGTAGGTTTCCGACACAACAAAAATTGAATAACCTCCAGTGAAAAAATGAGAAGACTGGATGAACTGGTCATTGTTTGGTTTGTAGAAGGTAGCTGTTGGCGCTAAAACATGGTCAAAATCAGCACACAAATTTTTAAAATTCTCAATTTTATGTTTTTTCTAAGAAATATGCACACTTCGCATAGAAGCTAGACTTTTTTTTTGTTGTCCTTGGTTTTGGTAAAGGACTCGGTATCACACTTAATAGCAAATTATTGAATATTGATGGATGTTTGGGTCGGTATTTTCTCTGTACAAAGTTTCATAACCAGGTGTAAAAATGCTTTTCACAAATACCAGTGTCTGGATGGTTAGGGGTGTTATCTCTTCGTATTACCTTTAACCATCTTTCTATTTCATCTTGATCTTTTAGGAAACGAAGCAACCAGACCTTGTCTTGCTGATTATAATTGCCTCAACGGGCTGACACATAACACTTTTTGGCGATTTTGAGATAATATTCAACAACAGCACTAAAAAAAAAAAAAAATTATTTAACAAAATTATAGATTAGTTTCCCCGAATTAAAAGAATTTAAGTTTTAGAAATCAAAACAGTGGTTAGTCAGCGTTTTTAAATTTTTAATGTTCGCTACGCGTGTAAATTCTATATATATATATATATATATATACACACCAAATAATCAAGAATACACGTTATGGTTTTATATCACTTGAGATTATAAGAACATTTTTTTTTTGAATGCAGATGAAATACAAATAGATATCTTGGGAAAGTTTCAAAAGTGTTTTATTAAAACAATTTCTGTTCAACGGACACGTTCTTGTAAAGAAAAATGTTCATACGAAATTATTATACCAAAGTTCATCTGAATATATCAAACAGTATCGCAGATGGGAGAAATTAAAATAGTTGTTAATGAAGTTGGAACAAGATTAAGAGATCTTAAAATATGGCGGATGTTTAGCCAAGAATTTTTTAAACTTTCAAACAATATTTCTGCTGTTATTATAAAGAAAACGTTTGTAAAACAAAATGATTTACTATATTCTATTCGACTAGGGAACAGAATTAGGGTACCTCGAACCATTGTTACCTACAGGTGATCTCTGGCTAACATCTAAAAACCTGATTGTCCCCACTAACAGTATTAGTTATTTATTTTTAGATGTGTATGTTGGTATGTGTGTGTGAGTGTATCTGCGTTGATATGTGTATTGGTGTGCGTATAGGGGGAGGGTCAAGGAAAAAAAAAAAGGAAGGCGAAATTTTTTCTTCGGGAAAATAAACGTAAACAGAATGTGATTCTTGAGCACGTTTTCGTGTGTGTACATGTATGTGCATATGTCTCGGTGAAAGAAACAAATCGTTACTTACCACTTCAAGCCGAGCACGCCGCCATGTTTCTTCTCAGATAGAAACTGTGGTTGCGTTTGCTTCCTTTTTTATGGAAGAGCTCACATTGCTGGTGAACCTAAAGTTATCCGGGATTGGTCCATAAATTGTCAATAGGAGTCGCAGTGTGTGGTCGGGAGGATGGAAAAAAAATTGTAGGTAACGGAAGGTACACAAGTCGATACCAAGTCAGTATCGACTGGGTCACAGTGAAGAGGGTGTATGATGTTGAAAGACCCGAAACCCTTAATGAACCTCGGCTAGAAACCTCACTGATGAAATATACCAAAGCAAATTTATAATACGCCCTTATGTAAATTAATTGAAACAACCACTTTAATTTCCTTTCTTTCACTATACACTCAGTTTTAGACCCAGTCGAGTGAGAGTGTAATCGATATTTTTTCCTTAGATTACCCAATTTGCAGTGGTGTGCAGTAATATGAATCTATTTCAGGGTGTATGATGAAATTTGTTTGGTCTTGAAAAATATTGCGTCATCCGTGATTGCATCAGATTTTCATCACGCCCAGACACTATTGCTTAAGCCTTCGATTAGTTGTCCTACGGCCATTGTCTGCGATGGGCGTTACTCCAAGGATGCGTACAAAAACTGTAACGCTGCAGAAACTCACTGAGAAGTCTTTCCAGTTAGCAAATTGAAGTACTATAGACTGTCTCAGGAACTCACCTTTTTTTTAAATCTAATTTAAAATCTGTGGTTCATCATGCAAGGGACGACTTCGTGTAATGGACATGCGAAGTCGTAATATGTACACTGCCGTGTTTCATTGGAAAAAATAGGAAAAAAATAAATAATAACGGAATTACTGGTTTTGCTTCAATGTAAAATGTCAACGCCTCCCTCCTCGTTTTATTCATTCATCTGACACAATTTACATTTATATTCATTGACAGAATTTTTCCTAGAAAATTTTTTTCACTGATCAAATGAAAGAACAAAGAATTGATATAGTTCATTCCACACACACCTATCGTCTTCCTTAAACATAAACACAAATAACGATGAAAAAATTAAAAAAATCTTTTCCTTGAGATTCATTTGATCTTTGACGGATTGTCTTTTGCAAAAAACTGTTGGTCTTGCGCACGAGTTTTAATTGAACAACTCGAGTTTTAACCAAATGAAGAAATATAAATAGAACAGAACCCAGACAATTTCATGAAAAAATGAATATTACAGTATTTCGGAGTTAGGTCTGCTTTTCGGAAATGTAGTCTAAAATCATCTTCCCGAAAGAATCTCTTACACATTTACAAGTTTACCATTCGTCGATGCGTTGAATGTCACTTCAACATCTGGTCAGGTGCTTCTGCTATGTATTTAGAGATTCTTGATTAAATACAATGAAGAATCTGCAATGTTATTGGCCCTGTACTGGTACCTCGGCTTCGGGTACATTCCTTAAAAACAAACACAAATACAATTTAAAAAAATCTTTTCCTTGAGATTCATTTGATCTTTGACGGGTTTTCTTTTGCATGGGTTTAAATAAGAGATTCATTTGATCTTTGATGAATTTTCTTTTGTGTGGGTTTAAATAAGAGATTCATTTGATTTTTGACGGATTTTCTCTTGCAAGGTGTAAATAATAGATAAAATTGCTCTTTAACAGATTTTCTTTTGCAAGGATGTAAGTAAGAGATTCATTTGATCTTTGAAGGATTTTCTTTTGTGAGGGTGTAAATAAATGGAGTTTTGGACATTAAGACAAAAAAAAAAAAAAATGGCGAAAAATAGATATCAATAAAAACCCGGTCTGTCCTGCTATTTACCTATAATCAGTCAGCTATGTGTCATGCGTGATGCACGCTTAAACAATCATGTATCTTTTGATACATGACTGACGAGGCAGATTTTTTCCCGCAATAGGTTGTCATTTCTTTCTGCGTTCGACCAATTGTCGTCCAAAGCCATAGAACCTGGTCTGTCCTGCATAGCTGGGGAGGTGGGAGTGAATAAGAGGATTCATACCTTTCCCAAGGGTATTAGCACATAAGTGAATGTAATGGATTCGACAGGAATTCGAACTCGGCTCTCCGATACCTCAATCCAAGCAGCTATACATTTTTGAAGGGTAAATATTACCAGAAATAGATTTTTGACAAAAAAAAAAAAAAAAATATTATCAGTAATAAAAATGTTGTCGGTATTAAATGACCCATTTAGGTGTTGATATGCCGTAAAACAAACCAAACCAAACTAACCGAATTGGCTCCGCTGGTTACAGACATTTGCTGTTCCAACCATCAAATGTTGTAAAGTTACTGGTTAAGCGGGGCCGTTACGCCAATTCTGGCCATCACAGGTTTTGCGTTCAGAATTTTCCTTTTCCTAGACTGGTTGACACACACGCCTAGAGAGCTTCATCTGCACTGGACGTGGAGAGTTGGGCCTCATAACTTTTCAAATGTGATCGTAACGATCTCAGCCTGTATTCGAACTCGACACGCCGAAGATATTCTCCGCGCCGATAACCGCTGCGTTGCATGCACCTCAATAGTGAGATAATCACTGCAGAAGAGGGCACTTTACTGCGCATGCGTGCGCCTAAATTCACTTTTCTCATCCCTTCATTATTTCATGAATTACTCGATCGAATATCCTAACCTTTGTTGTTTACTTACAACCATTCAGAGGATGCGCTAACCACTGTTTCTTGATTTATATACATTCATGAACGGAAATACTCATTATTCCGCGAATTAATCGAATATCCTCACTTTAGTGCTCTCCGCTCTTTCTAGATTTATCGACATTCATGAGATGAAACTATCATTATTCCATGAATTGCTCGATCGAATATCCTTACCATTTTTGTTTTGTTACAACGTTTAGGCCGATGCGATCTCCTTCCTTTACGAGATGAAACATTATCATTATTCCATGAATTGCTGTTTCGGTTACAAGCTTTCCTCTCTATCTGGAGTTGTTTAAATGTATCCTGCTTATTTCTTTACTCAATTATACCAACACTACCCTATAAAAACAAAGAGTGCAATGATGCCTTGCAGAAAGCAGATGATGTGCCTTTATCTTCGAAGCTAATTATCTCTCTGCAAGGGTTCAATTTCAATTTAATTTTGTGACACTTGCCAAGTAACATTGCAACTGCACAGAGTAGGGCTAATTGCGTAAGGCATGTGTTTACAATCCCTACCAAATTTCATTAGGGGTAGGGGAAGATGTTGCGTTTGACACTAATGGCTGCAAAGCTGTTGGGGTCGGGTCTGGGAGTAGTGTTTGGCAATTGAACCTAACTCCCAATTACATCGGGTGAGTGAGACTTGTTGAAGTCGTTACGACCGCCTCCTTGTTTACATGTGGAAAGTATGTGGTTGGCTCAGAATTGAACCCCGGAGGACAATTCTTTCTGTCCGGCTGTGACAAGTAGCTTATAATTTACTGGTTTCATCACAAATGCAAAGATATAGAGATGGCAAAAATCGGTGGCTGATAAATCTGCTCTCTAGTCCAGCTGCTACACAACGTTTCCCACCGGAATCTATCTTACAATATCCCTCTTCAAGTTTTATTCCCATCTTCCTTAACAAAATACCGATAAAAAACATAAAAAATACTAAAGCACTTTTTCTTGAAATCTCTTCATCTTATAGAGATTTTCTTTTAAAGAACTTTTCGTCTGGCACAATGGCCTTTATTGAACAAATCAAGTTTTAACCAAACGAAAAGCTACAGCCGGCAGCAATCCCTCTGATCGAAAGGATTTGAGGAACGTGGAGCAATCTCTTAATTACTGTTGTCACCAGGTCCACACTGACCAGGGGTGGTAGCACGTACTAGGGTCCCAATTATAGGTAAATAGTTAACCACTGGTAAATTGGGGTGAAAACACTGTGAACGTACAGTGCAACCTCGGTTCTGGAACGTCTCACATGACGAACAAATTGGTTTTCGAACGTAATATTTGAGATGAAAATGCGTCGCTTATCAAACAAAACTTCTCAACACGATTGATTTAAATTATGAATTCATTCAATGCATACTCCCAGACTATTATTTTTCTTTCTCATATTTTTGCTTATTTAGCAATAGTTTATTCCGTATTCCGTTTCTTTTATTCTTGAAGAATGGCAAACCCCTCTCACCTCCTATTTTATTCATTCATGACTATTATTCTTTTTTCTCATATTTTTGCTTATTTAGCAATAGTTTATTCCGTATTCCGTTTCTTTTATTCTTGAAGAATGGCAAACCCCTCTCACCTCCTATTTTATTCATTCATGACTATTATTCTTTTTTCTCATATTTTTGCTTATTTAGCAATAGTTTACTCCGTATTCCGTTTCTTTTATTCTTGTAGAATGGCAAACCCCTCTCACCTCCTATTTTATTCATTCATGACTATTATTCTTTTTTCTCATATTTTTGCTTATTTAGCAATAGTTTATTCCGTATTCCGTTTCTTTTATTCTTGTAGAATGGCAAACCCCTCTCACCTCCTATTTCATTCATTCATGACTATTATTCTTTTTTCTCATATTTTTGCTTATTTAGCAATAGTTTATTCCGTATTCCGTTTCTTTTATTCTTGTAGAATGGCAAACCCCTCTCACCTCCTATTTTATTCATTCATGACTATTATTCTTTTTTCTCATATTTTTGCTTATTTAGCAATAGTTTATTCCGTATTCCGTTTCTTTTATTCTTGTAGAATGGCAAACCCCTCTCACCTCCTATTTCATTCATTCATGACTATTATTCTTTTTTCTCATATTTTTGCTTATTTAGCAATAGTTTATTCCGTATTCCGTTTCTTTTATTCTTGTAGAATGGCAAACCCCTCTCACCTCCTATTTTATTCATTCATGACTATTATTCTTTTTTCTCATATTTTTGCTTATTTAGCAATAGTTTATTCCGTATTCCGTTTCTTTTATTCTTGTAGAATGGCAAACCCCTCTCACCTCCTATTTTATTCATTCATGACTATTATTCTTTTTTCTCATATTTTTGCATATTTAGCAATAGTTTATTCCGTATTCCGTTTCTTTTATTCTTGTAGAATGGCAAACCCCTCTCACCTCCTATTTCATTCATTCATTACTATTATTCTTTTTTCTCATATTTTTGCTTATTTAGCAATAGTTCATTCCGAATACCGTTTCTTTTAATCTTGTAGAATGGCAAACCCCTCTCACCTCCTATTTTATTCATTCATGACTATTATTCTTTTTTGCCATATTTTTGCTTATTTAGCAATAGTTCATTCCGAATACCGTTTCTTTTATTCTTGTAGAATGGCAAAACACTCTCACCTCCTATTTTATTCATTCATGACTATTATTCTTTTTTCTCATATTTTTGCTTATTTAGCAATAGTTCATTCCGAATACCGTTTCTTTTAATCTTGTAGAATGGCAAACCCCTCTCACCTCCTATTTCATTCATTCATGACTATTATTCTTTTTTCACATATTTTTGCTTATTTAGCAATAGTTTATTCCGTATTCCGTTTCTTTTATTCTTGTAGAATGGCAAACCCCTCTCACCTCCTATTTTATTCATTCATGACTATTATTCTTTTTTCTCATATTTTTGCTTATTTAGCAATAGTTTATTCCGTATTCCGTTTCTTTTATTCTTGTAGAATGGCAAACCCCTCTCACCTCCTATTTTATTCATTCATGACTATTATTCTTTTTTCTCATATTTTTGCTTATTTAGCAATAGTTCATTCCGAATACCGTTTCATTTAATCTTGTAGAATGGCAAACCCCTCTCACCTCCTATTTCATTCATTCATGACTATTATTCTTTTTTCACATATTTTTGCTTATTTAGCAATAGTTTATTCCGTATTCCGTTTCTTTTATTCTTGTAGAATGGCAAACCCCTCTCACCTCCTATTTTATTCATTCATGACTATTATTCTTTTTTCTCATATTTTTGCTTATTTAGCAATAGTTCATTCCGAAAACCGTTTCTTTTAATCTTGTAGAATGGCAAAACACTCTCACCTCCTATTTTATTCATTCATGACTATTATTCTTTTTTCTCATATTTTTGCATATTTAGCAATAGTTTATTCCATATTCCGTTTCTTTTATTCTTGTAGAATGGCAAACCCCTCTCACCTCCTATTTTATTCATTCATGACTATTATTCTTTTTTCTCATATTTTTGCTTATTTAGCAATAGTTCATTCCGAATACCGTTTCTTTTAATCTTGTAGAATGGCAAACCCCTCTCACCTCCTATTTTATTCATTCATGACTATTATTCTTTTTTCTCATATTTTTGCTTATTTAGCAATAGATTAATCCGTATTCCGTTTCTTTTATTCTTGTAGAATGGCAAACCCCTCTGACCTCCTATTTCATTCATTCATGACTATTATTCTTTTTTCTCATATTTTTGCATATTTAGCAATAGTTTATTCCTTATTGCGTTTCTTTTATTCTTGTAGAATGGCAAACCCCTCTCACCTCCTATTTTATTCATTCATGACTATTATTCTTTTTTCTCATATTTTTGCTTATTTAGCAATAGTTCATTCCGAAAACCGTTTCTTTTAATCTTGTAGAATGGCAAAACACTCTCACCTCCTATTTTATTCATTCATGACTATTATTCTTTTTTCTCATATTTTTGCATATTTAGCAATAGTTTATTCCATATTCCGTTTCTTTTATTCTTGTAGAATGGCAAACCCCTCTCACCTTCTATTTTATTCATTCATGACTATTATTCTTTTTTCTCATATTTTTGCTTATTTAGCAATAGTTCATTCCGAATACCGTTTCTTTTAATCTTGTAGAATGGCAAACCCCTCTCACCTCCTATTTTATTCATTCATGACTATTATTCTTTTTTCTCATATTTTTGCTTATTTAGCAATAGATTAATCCGTATTCCGTTTCTTTTATTCTTGTAGAATGGCAAACCCCTCTCACTTCCTATTTTATTCATTCATGACTATTATTCTTTTTTCTCATATTTTTGCATATTTAGCAATAGTTTATTCCTTATTCCGTTTCTTTTATTCTTGTAGAATGGCAAACCCCTCTCACCTCCTATTTTATTCATTCATGACTATTATTCTTTTTTCTCATATTTTTGCTTATTTAGCAATAGATTAATCCGTATTCCGTTTCTTTTATTCTTGTAGAATGGCAAACCCCTCTGACCTCCTATTTTATTCATTCATGACTATTATTCTTTTTTCTCATATTTTTGCATATTTAGCAATAGTTTATTCCTTATTGCGTTTCTTTTATTCTTGTAGAATGGCAAACCCCTCTCACCTCCTATTTTATTCATTCATGACTATTATTCTTTTTTCTCATATTTTTGCTTATTTAGCAATAGTTCATTCCGAATACCGTTTCTTTTATTCTTGTAGAATGGCAAACCCCTCTCACCTCCTATTTTATTCATTCATGACTATTATTCTTTTTTCTTCTATTTTTGCTTATTTAGCAATAGTTCATTCCGAATACCGTTTCTTTTATTCTTGTAGAATGGCAAACCCCTCTCACCTCCTATTTTATTCATTCATGACTATTATTCTTTTTTCTCATATTTTTGCTTATTTAGCAATAGTTTATTCCGTATTCCGTTTCTTTTATTCTTGTAGAATGGCAAACCCCTCTCACCTCCTATTTTATTCATTCATGACTATTATTCTTTTTTCTCATATTTTTGCTTATTTAGCAATAGTTTAATCCGTATTCCGTTTATTTTATTCTTGTAGAATGGCAAACCCCTCTCACCTCCTATTTTATTCATTCATGACTATTATTCTTTTTTCTCATATTTTTGCTTATTTAGCAATAGTTTATTCCGTATTCCGTTTCTTTTATTCTTGTAGAATGGCAAACCCCTCTCACCTCCTATTTTATTCATTCATGACTATTATTCTTTTTTCTCATATTTTTGCATATTTAGCAATAGTTTATTCCGTATTCCGTTTCTTTTATTCTTGTAGAATGGCAAACCCCTCTCACCTCCTATTTCATTCATTCATTACTATTATTCTTTTTTCTCATATTTTTGCTTATTTAGCAATAGTTCATTCCGAATACCGTTTCTTTTAATCTTGTAGAATGGCAAACCCCTCTCACCTCCTATTTTATTCATTCATGACTATTATTCTTTTTTGCCATATTTTTGCTTATTTAGCAATAGTTCATTCCGAATACCGTTTCTTTTATTCTTGTAGAATGGCAAAACACTCTCACCTCCTATTTTATTCATTCATGACTATTATTCTTTTTTCTCATATTTTTGCTTATTTAGCAATAGTTCATTCCGAATACCGTTTCTTTTAATCTTGTAGAATGGCAAACCCCTCTCACCTCCTATTTCATTCATTCATGACTATTATTCTTTTTTCACATATTTTTGCTTATTTAGCAATAGTTTATTCCGTATTCCGTTTCTTTTATTCTTGTAGAATGGCAAACCCCTCTCACCTCCTATTTTATTCATTCATGACTATTATTCTTTTTTCTCATATTTTTGCTTATTTAGCAATAGTTTATTCCGTATTCCGTTTCTTTTATTCTTGTAGAATGGCAAACCCCTCTCACCTCCTATTTTATTCATTCATGACTATTATTCTTTTTTCTCATATTTTTGCTTATTTAGCAATAGTTCATTCCGAATACCGTTTCATTTAATCTTGTAGAATGGCAAACCCCTCTCACCTCCTATTTCATTCATTCATGACTATTATTCTTTTTTCACATATTTTTGCTTATTTAGCAATAGTTTATTCCGTATTCCGTTTCTTTTATTCTTGTAGAATGGCAAACCCCTCTCACCTCCTATTTTATTCATTCATGACTATTATTCTTTTTTCTCATATTTTTGCTTATTTAGCAATAGTTCATTCCGAAAACCGTTTCTTTTAATCTTGTAGAATGGCAAAACACTCTCACCTCCTATTTTATTCATTCATGACTATTATTCTTTTTTCTCATATTTTTGCATATTTAGCAATAGTTTATTCCATATTCCGTTTCTTTTATTCTTGTAGAATGGCAAACCCCTCTCACCTCCTATTTTATTCATTCATGACTATTATTCTTTTTTCTCATATTTTTGCTTATTTAGCAATAGTTCATTCCGAATACCGTTTCTTTTAATCTTGTAGAATGGCAAACCCCTCTCACCTCCTATTTTATTCATTCATGACTATTATTCTTTTTTCTCATATTTTTGCTTATTTAGCAATAGATTAATCCGTATTCCGTTTCTTTTATTCTTGTAGAATGGCAAACCCCTCTGACCTCCTATTTCATTCATTCATGACTATTATTCTTTTTTCTCATATTTTTGCATATTTAGCAATAGTTTATTCCTTATTGCGTTTCTTTTATTCTTGTAGAATGGCAAACCCCTCTCACCTCCTATTTTATTCATTCATGACTATTATTCTTTTTTCTCATATTTTTGCTTATTTAGCAATAGTTCATTCCGAAAACCGTTTCTTTTAATCTTGTAGAATGGCAAAACACTCTCACCTCCTATTTTATTCATTCATGACTATTATTCTTTTTTCTCATATTTTTGCATATTTAGCAATAGTTTATTCCATATTCCGTTTCTTTTATTCTTGTAGAATGGCAAACCCCTCTCACCTCCTATTTTATTCATTCATGACTATTATTCTTTTTTCTCATATTTTTGCTTATTTAGCAATAGTTCATTCCGAATACCGTTTCTTTTAATCTTGTAGAATGGCAAACCCCTCTCACCTCCTATTTTATTCATTCATGACTATTATTCTTTTTTCTCATATTTTTGCTTATTTAGCAATAGATTAATCCGTATTCCGTTTCTTTTATTCTTGTAGAATGGCAAACCCCTCTCACTTCCTATTTTATTCATTCATGACTATTATTCTTTTTTCTCATATTTTTGCATATTTAGCAATAGTTTATTCCTTATTCCGTTTCTTTTATTCTTGTAGAATGGCAAACCCCTCTCACCTCCTATTTTATTCATTCATGACTATTATTCTTTTTTCTCATATTTTTGCTTATTTAGCAATAGATTAATCCGTATTCCGTTTCTTTTATTCTTGTAGAATGGCAAACCCCTCTCACCTCCTATTTATTCATTCATGACTATTATTCTTTTTTCTCATATTTTTGCATATTTAGCAATAGTTTATTCCTTATTGCGTTTCTTTTATTCTTGTAGAATGGCAAACCCCTCTCACCTCCTATTTTATTCATTCATGACTATTATTCTTTTTTCTCATATTTTTGCTTATTTAGCAATAGTTCATTCCGAATACCGTTTCTTTTATTCTTGTAGAATGGCAAACCCCTCTCACCTCCTATTTTATTCATTCATGACTATTATTCTTTTTTCTTCTATTTTTGCTTATTTAGCAATAGTTCATTCCGAATACCGTTTCTTTTATTCTTGTAGAATGGCAAACCCCTCTCACCTCCTATTTTATTCATTCATGACTATTATTCTTTTTTCTCATATTTTTGCTTATTTAGCAATAGTTTATTCCGTATTCCGTTTCTTTTATTCTTGTAGAATGGCAAACCCCTCTCACCTCCTATTTTATTCATTCATGACTATTATTCTTTTTTCTCATATTTTTGCTTATTTAGCAATAGTTTAATCCGTATTCCGTTTATTTTATTCTTGTAGAATGGCAAACCCCTCTCACGTCCTATTTTATTCATTCATGACTATTATTCTTTTTTCTCATATTTTTGCTTATTTAGCAATAGTTCATTCCGAATACCGTTTCTTTTATTCTTGTAGAATGGCAAACCCCTCTCACCTCCTATTTTATTCATTCATGACTATTATTCTTTTTTCTCATATTTTTGCTTATTTAGCAATAGTTTATTCCGTATTCAGTTTCTTTTATTCTTGTAGAATGGCAAAACCCTCTCACCTCCTATTTTATTCATTCATGACTATTATTCTTTTTTCTCATATTTTTGCTTATTTAGCAATAGTTTATTCCGTATTCCGTTTCTTTTATTCTTGTAAAAGGGCAAACCCCTCTCAGCTCCTATTTTATTCATTCATGACTATTATTCTTTTTTCTCATATTTTTGCTTATTTAGCAATAGTTCATTCCGAATACCGTTTCTTTTAATCTTGTAGAATGGCAAAACCCTCTCACCTCCTATTTTATTCATTCATGACTATTATTCTTTTTTCTCATATTTTTGCTTATTTAGCAATAGATTAATCCGTATTCCGTTTCTTTTATTCTTGTAGAATGGCAAACCCCTCTGACCTCCTATTTTATTCATTCATGACTATTATTCTTTTTTCTCATATTTTTGCATATTTAGCAATAGTTTATTCCTTATTGCGTTTCTTTTATTCTTGTAGAATGGCAAACCCCTCTCACCTCCTATTTTATTCATTCATGACTATTATTCTTTTTTCTCATATTTTTGCTTATTTAGCAATAGTTCATTCCGAATACCGTTTCTTTTATTCTTGTAGAATGGCAAACCCCTCTCACCTCCTATTTTATTCATTCATGACTATTATTCTTTTTTCTTCTATTTTTGCTTATTTAGCAATAGTTCATTCCGAATACCGTTTCTTTTATTCTTGTAGAATGGCAAACCCCTCTCACCTCCTATTTTATTCATTCATGACTATTATTCTTTTTTCTCATATTTTTGCTTATTTAGCAATAGTTTATTCCGTATTCCGTTTCTTTTATTCTTGTAGAATGGCAAACCCCTCTCACCTCCTATTTTATTCATTCATGACTATTATTCTTTTTTCTCATATTTTTGCTTATTTAGCAATAGTTTAATCCGTATTCCGTTTATTTTATTCTTGTAGAATGGCAAACCCCTCTCACGTCCTATTTTATTCATTCATGACTATTATTCTTTTTTCTCATATTTTTGCTTATTTAGCAATAGTTCATTCCGAATACCGTTTCTTTTAATCTTGTAGAATGGCAAAACCCTCTCACCTCCTATTTTATTCATTCATGACTATTATTCTTTTTTCTCATATTTTTGCTTATTTAGCAATAGATTAATCCGTATTCCGTTTCTTTTATTCTTGTAGAATGGCAAACCCCTCTGACCTCCTATTTTATTCATTCATGACTATTATTCTTTTTTCTCATATTTTTGCATATTTAGCAATAGTTTATTCCTTATTGCGTTTCTTTTATTCTTGTAGAATGGCAAACCCCTCTCACCTCCTATTTTATTCATTCATGACTATTATTCTTTTTTCTCATATTTTTGCTTATTTAGCAATAGTTCATTCCGAATACCGTTTCTTTTATTCTTGTAGAATGGCAAACCCCTCTCACCTCCTATTTTATTCATTCATGACTATTATTCTTTTTTCTTCTATTTTTGCTTATTTAGCAATAGTTCATTCCGAATACCGTTTCTTTTATTCTTGTAGAATGGCAAACCCCTCTCACCTCCTATTTTATTCATTCATGACTATTATTCTTTTTTCTCATATTTTTGCTTATTTAGCAATAGTTTATTCCGTATTCCGTTTCTTTTATTCTTGTAGAATGGCAAACCCCTCTCACCTCCTATTTTATTCATTCATGACTATTATTCTTTTTTCTCATATTTTTGCTTATTTAGCAATAGTTTAATCCGTATTCCGTTTATTTTATTCTTGTAGAATGGCAAACCCCTCTCACGTCCTATTTTATTCATTCATGACTATTATTCTTTTTTCTCATATTTTTGCTTATTTAGCAATAGTTCATTCCGAATACCGTTTCTTTTATTCTTGTAGAATGGCAAACCCCTCTCACCTCCTATTTTATTCATTCATGACTATTATTCTTTTTTCTCATATTTTTGCTTATTTAGCAATAGTTTATTCCGTATTCAGTTTCTTTTATTCTTGTAGAATGGCAAAACCCTCTCACCTCCTATTTTATTCATTAATGACTATTATTCTTTTTTCTCATATTTTTGCTTATTTAGCAATAGTTTATTCCGTATTCCGTTTCTTTTATTCTTGTAAAAGGGCAAACCCCTCTCACCTCCTATTTTATTCATTAATGACTATTATTCTTTTTTCTCATATTTTTGCTTATTTAGCAATAGTTCATTCCGAATACCGTTTCTTTTAATCTTGTAGAATGGCAAACCCCTCTCACCTCCTATTTCATTCATTCATGACTATTATTCTTTTTTCTCATATTTTTGCTTATTTAGCAATAGTTCATTCCGAATACCGTTTCTTTTATTCTTGTAAAAGGGCAAACCCCTCTCACCTCCTATTTTATTCATTCATTACTATTATTCTTTTTTCTCATATTTTTGCTTATTTAGCAATAGTTCATTCCGTATTCCGTTTCTTTTATTCTTGTAGAATGGCAAACCCCTCTCACCTCCTATTTTATTCATTCATGACTATTATTCTTTTTTCTCATATTTTTGCTTATTTAGCAATAGTTCATTCCGTATTCCGTTTCTTTTATTCTTGTAGAATGGCAAACCCCTCTCACCTCCTATTTTATTCATTCATGACTATTATTCTTTTTTCTCATATTTTTGCATATTTAGCAATAGTTTATTCCTTATTCCGTTTCTTTTATTCTTGTAGAATGGCAAAACCCTCTCACCTCCTATTTTATTCATTCATGACTATTATTCTTTTTTCTCATATTTTTGCTTATTTAGCAATAGATTAATCCGTATTCCGTTTCTTTTATTCTTGTAGAATGGCAAACCCCTCTGACCTCCTATTTTATTCATTCATGACTATTATTCTTTTTTCTCATATTTTTGCATATTTAGCAATAGTTTATTCCTTATTGCGTTTCTTTTATTCTTGTAGAATGGCAAACCCCTCTCACCTCCTATTTTATTCATTCATGACTATTATTCTTTTTTCTCATATTTTTGCTTATTTAGCAATAGTTCATTCCGAATACCGTTTCTTTTATTCTTGTAGAATGGCAAACCCCTCTCACCTCCTATTTTATTCATTCATGACTATTATTCTTTTTTCTTCTATTTTTGCTTATTTAGCAATAGTTCATTCCGAATACCGTTTCTTTTATTCTTGTAGAATGGCAAACCCCTCTCACCTCCTATTTTATTCATTCATTACGATTATTCTTTTTTCTCATATTTTTGCTTATTTAGCAATAGTTTATTTCGTATTCCGTTTCTTTTATTCTTGTAGAATGGCAAACCCCTCTCACCTCCTATTTTATTCATTCATGACTATTATTTTTTTTCTCATATTTTTGCTTATTTAGCAATAGTTTAATCCGTATTCCGTTTATTTTATTCTTGTAGAATGGCAAACCCCTCTCACGTCCTATTTTATTCATTCATGACTATTATTCTTTTTTCTCATATTTTTGCTTATTTAGCAATAGTTCATTCCGATTACCGTTTCTTTTATTCTTGTAGAATGGCAAACCCCTCTCACCTCCTATTTTATTCATTCATGACTATTATTCTTTTTTCTCATATTTTTCCTTATTTAGCAATAGTTTATTCCGTATTCAGTTTCTTTTATTCTTGTAGAATGGCAAAACCCTCTCACCTCCTATTTTATTCATTAAGGACTATTATTCTTTTTTCTCATATTTTTGCTTATTTAGCAATAGTTTATTCCGTATTCCGTTTCTTTTATTCTTGTAAAAGGGCAAACCCCTCTCACCTCCTATTTTATTCATTCATGACTATTATTCTTTTTTCTCATATTTTTGCTTATTTAGCAATAGTTCATTCCGAATACCGTTTCTTTTAATCTTGTAGAATGGCAAACCCCTCTCACCTCCTATTTCATTCATTCATGACTATTATTCTTTTTTCTCATATTTTTGCTTATTTAGCAATAGTTCATTCCGAATACCGTTTCTTTTATTCTTGTAAAAGGGCAAACCCCTCTCACCTCCTATTTTATTCATTCATTACTATTATTCTTTTTTCTCATATTTTTGCTTATTTAGCAATAGTTCATTCCGTATTCCGTTTCTTTTATTCTTGTAGAATGGCAAACCCCTCTCACCTCCTATTTTATTCATTCATGACTATTATTCTTTTTTCTCATATTTTTGCTTATTTAGCAATAGTTCATTCCGTATTCCGTTTCTTTTATTCTTGTAGAATGGCAAACCCCTCTCACCTCCTATTTTATTCATTCATGACTATTATTCTTTTTTCTCATATTTTTGCTTATTTAGCAATAGTTTATTCCGTATTCCGTTTCTTTTATTATTGTAGAATGGCAAACCCCTCTCACCTCCTATTTCATTCATTCATGACTATTATTCTTTTTTCTCATATTTTTGCTTATTTAGCAATAGTTCATTCCGAATACCGTTTCTTTTATTCTTGTAGAATGGCAAACCCCTCTCACCTCCTATTTCATTCATTCATGACTATTATTCTTTTTTCTCATATTTTTGCTTATTTAGCAATAGTTCATTCCGAATACCGTTTCTTTTAATCTTGTAGAATGGCAAACCCCTCTCACCTCCTATTTTATTCATTCATGACTATTATTCTTTTTTCTCATATTTTTGCTTATTTAGCAATAGTTTATTCCGTATTCAGTTTCTTTTATTATTGTAGAATGGCAAACCCCTCTCACCTCCTATTTCATTCATTCATGACTATTATTCTTTTTTCTCATATTTTTGCTTATTTAGCAATAGTTCATTCCGAATACCGTTTCTTTTATTCTTGTAGAATGGCAAACCCCTCTCACCTCCTATTTTATTCATTCATGACTATTATTCTTTTTTCTCATATTTTTGCTTATTTAGCAATAGTTCATTCCGAATACCGTTTCATTTATTCTTGTAGAATGGCAAACCCCTCTCACCTCCTATTTTATTCATTCTTGACTGTTATTCTTTTTTCTCATATTTTTGCTTATTTAGCAATAGTTTATTCCGTATTCCGTTTCTTTTATTCTTGTAGAATGGCAAACCCCTCTCACCTCCTATTTTATTCATTCATGACTATTATTCTTTTTTCTCATATTTTTGCTTATTTAGCAATAGTTTATTCCGTATTCCGTTTCTTTTATTCTTGTAGAATGGCAAACCCCTCTCACCTCCTATTTTATTCATTCATGACTATTATTCTTTTTTCTCATATTTTTGCTTATTTAGCAATAGTTCATTCCGAATACCGTTTCTTTTTTTCTTGTAGAATGGCAAACCCCTCTCACCTCCTATTTTATTCATTCATGACTATTATTCATTTTTCTCATAATTTTGGTTATTTAGCAATAGTTTATTCCGTATTCCGTTTCTTTTATTCTTGTAGAATGGCAAACCCCTCTCACCTCCTATTTTATTCATTCATGACTATTATTCTTTTTTCTCATATTTTTGCTTATTTAGCAATAGTTTATTCCGTATTCCGTTTCTTTTATTCTTGTAGAATGGCAAACCCCTCTCACCTCCTATTTTATTCATTCATGACTATTATTCTTTTTTCTCATATTTTTGCTTATTTAGCAATAGTTTATTCCGTATTCCGTTTCTTTTATTCTTGTAGAATGGCAAACCCCTCTCACCTCCTATTTTATTCATTCATGACTATTATTCTTTTTTCTCATATTTTTGCTTATTTAGCAATAGTTTATTCCGTATTCCGTTTCTTTTATTCTTGTAGAATGGCAAACCCCTCTCACCTCCTATTTTATTCATTCACGACTATTATTCTTTTTTCTCATATTTTTGCTTATTTAGCAATAGTTCATTCCGAATACCGTTTCTTTTATTGTTGTAGAATGGCAAACCCCTCTCACCTCCTATTTTATTCATTCATGACTATTATTCTTTTTTCTCATATTTTTGCTTATTTAGCAATAGTTTATTCCGTATTCCGTTTCTTTTATTTTTGTAGAATGGCAAACCCCTCTCACCTCCTATTTTATTCATTCATGACTATTATTCTTTTTTCTCATATTTTTGCTTATTTAGCAATAGTTTATTCCGTATTCCGTTTCTTTTATTTTTGTAGAATGGCAAACCCCTCTCACCTCCTATTTTATTCATTCACGACTATTATTCTTTTTTCTCATATTTTTGCTTATTTAGCAATAGTTCATTCCGAATACCGTTTCTTTTAATCTTGTAGAATGGCAAACCCCACTCACCTCCTATTTTATTCATTCATGACTATTATTCTTTTTTCTCATATTTTTGCTTATTTAGCAATAGTTTATTCCGTATTCCGTTTCTTTTATTCTTGTAGAATGGCAAACCCCTCTCACCTCCTATTTTATTCATTCATGACTATTATTCTTTTTTCTCATATTTTTGCTTATTTAGCAATAGTTTATTCCGTATTCCGTTTCTTTTATTCTTGTAGAATGGCAAACCCCTCTCACCTCCTATTTTATTCATTAATGACTATTATTCTTTTTTCTCATATTTTTGCTTATTTAGCAATAGTTCATTCCGAATACCGTTTCTTTTAATATTGTAGAATGGCAAACCCCTCTCACCTCCTATTTTATTCATTAATGACTATTATTCTTTTTTCTCATATTTTTGCTTATTTAGCAATAGTTCATTCCGAATACCGTTTCTTTTAATCTTGTAGAATGGCAAACCCCTCTCACCTCCTATTTTATTCATTCATGACTATTATTCTTTTTTCTCATATTTTTGCATATTTAGCAATAGTTTATTCCGTATTCCGTTTCTTTTATTCTTGTAGAATGGCAAACCCCTCTCACCTCCTATTTTATTCATTCACGACTATTATTCTTTTTTCTCATATTTTTGCATATTTAGCAATAGTTTATTCCGTATTCCGTTTCTTTTATTCTTGTAGAATGGCAAACCCCTCTCACCTCCTATTTCATTCATTCATGACTATTATTCTTTTTTCTCATATTTTGGCTTATTTAGCAATAGTTCATTCCGAATACCGTTTCTTTTAATCTTGTAGAATGGCAAACCCCACTCACCTCCTATTTTATTCATTCATGACTATTATTCTTTTTTCTCATATTTTTGCTTATTTAGCAATAGTTTATTCCGTATTCCGTTTCTTTTATTCTTGTAGAATGGCAAACCCCTCTCACCTCCTATTTTATTCATTAATGACTATTATTCTTTTTTCTCATATTTTTGCTTATTTAGCAATAGTTCATTCCGAATACCGTTTCTTTTAATCTTGTAGAATGGCAAACCCCACTCACCTCCTATTTTATTCATTCATGACTATTATTCTTTTTTCTCATATTTTTGCTTCTTTAGCAATAGTTTATTCCGTATCCCGTTTCTTTTATTCTTGTAGAATGGCAAACCCCTCTCACCTCCTATTTTATTCATTCACGACTATTATTCTTTTTTCTCATATTTTTGCTTATTTAGCAATAGTTCATTCCGAATACCGTTTCTTTTATTGTTGTAGAATGGCAAACCCCTCTCACCTCCTATTTTATTCATTCATGACTATTATTCTTTTTTCTCATATTTTTGCATATTTAGCAATAGTTTATTCCTTATTCCGTTTCTTTTATTCTTGTAGAATGGCAAACCCCTCTCACCTCCTATTTTATTCATTCATGACTATTATTCTTTTTTCTCATATTTTTGCTTATTTAGCAATAGATTAATCCGTATTCCGTTTCTTTTATTCTTGTAGAATGGCAAACCCCTCTGACCTCCTATTTTATTCATTCATGACTATTATTCTTTTTTCTCATATTTTTGCATATTTAGCAATAGTTTATTCCTTATTGCGTTTCTTTTATTCTTGTAGAATGGCAAACCCCTCTCACCTCCTATTTTATTCATTCATGACTATTATTCTTTTTTCTCATATTTTTGCTTATTTAGCAATAGTTCATTCCGAATACCGTTTCTTTTATTCTTGTAGAATGGCAAACCCCTCTCACCTCCTATTTTATTCATTCATGACTATTATTCTTTTTTCTTCTATTTTTGCTTATTTAGCAATAGTTCATTCCGAATACCGTTTCTTTTATTCTTGTAGAATGGCAAACCCCTCTCACCTCCTATTTTATTCATTCATGACTATTATTCTTTTTTCTCATATTTTTGCTTATTTAGCAATAGTTTATTCCGTATTCCGTTTCTTTTATTCTTGTAGAATGGCAAACCCCTCTCACCTCCTATTTTATTCATTCATGACTATTATTCTTTTTTCTCATATTTTTGCTTATTTAGCAATAGTTTAATCCGTATTCCGTTTATTTTATTCTTGTAGAATGGCAAACCCCTCTCACCTCCTATTTTATTCATTCATGACTATTATTCTTTTTTCTCATATTTTTGCTTATTTAGCAATAGTTTATTCCGTATTCCGTTTCTTTTATTCTTGTAGAATGGCAAACCCCTCTCACCTCCTATTTTATTCATTCATGACTATTATTCTTTTTTCTCATATTTTTGCATATTTAGCAATAGTTTATTCCGTTTCTTTTATTCTTGTAGAATGGCAAACCCCTCTCACCTCCTATTTCATTCATTCATTACTATTATTCTTTTTTCTCATATTTTTGCTTATTTAGCAATAGTTCATTCCGAATACCGTTTCTTTTAATCTTGTAGAATGGCAAACCCCTCTCACCTCCTATTTTATTCATTCATGACTATTATTCTTTTTTGCCATATTTTTGCTTATTTAGCAATAGTTCATTCCGAATACCGTTTCTTTTATTCTTGTAGAATGGCAAAACACTCTCACCTCCTATTTTATTCATTCATGACTATTATTCTTTTTTCTCATATTTTTGCTTATTTAGCAATAGTTCATTCCGAATACCGTTTCTTTTAATCTTGTAGAATGGCAAACCCCTCTCACCTCCTATTTCATTCATTCATGACTATTATTCTTTTTTCACATATTTTTGCTTATTTAGCAATAGTTTATTCCGTATTCCGTTTCTTTTATTCTTGTAGAATGGCAAACCCCTCTCACCTCCTATTTTATTCATTCATGACTATTATTCTTTTTTCTCATATTTTTGCTTATTTAGCAATAGTTTATTCCGTATTCCGTTTCTTTTATTCTTGTAGAATGGCAAACCCCTCTCACCTCCTATTTTATTCATTCATGACTATTATTCTTTTTTCTCATATTTTTGCTTATTTAGCAATAGTTCATTCCGAATACCGTTTCATTTAATCTTGTAGAATGGCAAACCCCTCTCACCTCCTATTTCATTCATTCATGACTATTATTCTTTTTTCACATATTTTTGCTTATTTAGCAATAGTTTATTCCGTATTCCGTTTCTTTTATTCTTGTAGAATGGCAAACCCCTCTCACCTCCTATTTTATTCATTCATGACTATTATTCTTTTTTCTCATATTTTTGCTTATTTAGCAATAGTTCATTCCGAATACCGTTTCTTTTATTCTTGTAGAATGGCAAACCCCTCTCACCTCCTATTTTATTCATTCATGACTATTATTCTTTTTTCTCATATTTTTGCTTATTTAGCAATAGTTCATTCCGAATACCGTTTCATTTATTCTTGTAGAATGGCAAACCCCTCTCACCTCCTATTTTATTCATTCTTGACTGTTATTCTTTTTTCTCATATTTTTGCTTATTTAGCAATAGTTTATTCCGTATTCCGTTTCTTTTATTCTTGTAGAATGGCAAACCCCTCTCACCTCCTATTTTATTCATTCATGACTATTATTCTTTTTTCTCATATTTTTGCTTATTTAGCAATAGTTTATTCCGTATTCCGTTTCTTTTATTCTTGTAGAATGGCAAACCCCTCTCACCTCCTATTTTATTCATTCATGACTATTATTCTTTTTTCTCATATTTTTGCTTATTTAGCAATAGTTCATTCCGAATACCGTTTCTTTTTTTCTTGTAGAATGGCAAACCCCTCTCACCTCCTATTTTATTCATTCATGACTATTATTCATTTTTCTCATAATTTTGGTTATTTAGCAATAGTTTATTCCGTATTCCGTTTCTTTTATTCTTGTAGAATGGCAAACCCCTCTCACCTCCTATTTTATTCATTCATGACTATTATTCTTTTTTCTCATATTTTTGCTTATTTAGCAATAGTTTATTCCGTATTCCGTTTCTTTTATTCTTGTAGAATGGCAAACCCCTCTCACCTCCTATTTTATTCATTCATGACTATTATTCTTTTTTCTCATATTTTTGCTTATTTAGCAATAGTTTATTCCGTATTCCGTTTCTTTTATTCTTGTAGAATGGCAAACCCCTCTCACCTCCTATTTTATTCATTCATGACTATTATTCTTTTTTCTCATATTTTTGCTTATTTAGCAATAGTTTATTCCGTATTCCGTTTCTTTTATTCTTGTAGAATGGCAAACCCCTCTCACCTCCTATTTTATTCATTCACGACTATTATTCTTTTTTCTCATATTTTTGCTTATTTAGCAATAGTTCATTCCGAATACCGTTTCTTTTATTGTTGTAGAATGGCAAACCCCTCTCACCTCCTATTTTATTCATTCATGACTATTATTCTTTTTTCTCATATTTTTGCTTATTTAGCAATAGTTTATTCCGTATTCCGTTTCTTTTATTTTTGTAGAATGGCAAACCCCTCTCACCTCCTATTTTATTCATTCATGACTATTATTCTTTTTTCTCATATTTTTGCTTATTTAGCAATAGTTTATTCCGTATTCCGTTTCTTTTATTTTTGTAGAATGGCAAACCCCTCTCACCTCCTATTTTATTCATTCACGACTATTATTCTTTTTTCTCATATTTTTGCTTATTTAGCAATAGTTCATTCCGAATACCGTTTCTTTTAATCTTGTAGAATGGCAAACCCCACTCACCTCCTATTTTATTCATTCATGACTATTATTCTTTTTTCTCATATTTTTGCTTATTTAGCAATAGTTTATTCCGTATTCCGTTTCTTTTATTCTTGTAGAATGGCAAACCCCTCTCACCTCCTATTTTATTCATTCATGACTATTATTCTTTTTTCTCATATTTTTGCTTATTTAGCAATAGTTTATTCCGTATTCCGTTTCTTTTATTCTTGTAGAATGGCAAACCCCTCTCACCTCCTATTTTATTCATTAATGACTATTATTCTTTTTTCTCATATTTTTGCTTATTTAGCAATAGTTCATTCCGAATACCGTTTCTTTTAATATTGTAGAATGGCAAACCCCTCTCACCTCCTATTTTATTCATTAATGACTATTATTCTTTTTTCTCATATTTTTGCTTATTTAGCAATAGTTCATTCCGAATACCGTTTCTTTTAATCTTGTAGAATGGCAAACCCCTCTCACCTCCTATTTTATTCATTCATGACTATTATTCTTTTTTCTCATATTTTTGCATATTTAGCAATAGTTTATTCCGTATTCCGTTTCTTTTATTCTTGTAGAATGGCAAACCCCTCTCACCTCCTATTTTATTCATTCACGACTATTATTCTTTTTTCTCATATTTTTGCATATTTAGCAATAGTTTATTCCGTATTCCGTTTCTTTTATTCTTGTAGAATGGCAAACCCCTCTCACCTCCTATTTCATTCATTCATGACTATTATTCTTTTTTCTCATATTTTGGCTTATTTAGCAATAGTTCATTCCGAATACCGTTTCTTTTAATCTTGTAGAATGGCAAACCCCACTCACCTCCTATTTTATTCATTCATGACTATTATTCTTTTTTCTCATATTTTTGCTTATTTAGCAATAGTTTATTCCGTATTCCGTTTCTTTTATTCTTGTAGAATGGCAAACCCCTCTCACCTCCTATTTTATTCATTAATGACTATTATTCTTTTTTCTCATATTTTTGCTTATTTAGCAATAGTTCATTCCGAATACCGTTTCTTTTAATCTTGTAGAATGGCAAACCCCACTCACCTCCTATTTTATTCATTCATGACTATTATTCTTTTTTCTCATATTTTTGCTTCTTTAGCAATAGTTTATTCCGTATCCCGTTTCTTTTATTCTTGTAGAATGGCAAACCCCTCTCACCTCCTATTTTATTCATTCACGACTATTATTCTTTTTTCTCATATTTTTGCTTATTTAGCAATAGTTCATTCCGAATACCGTTTCTTTTATTGTTGTAGAATGGCAAACCCCTCTCACCTCCTATTTTATTCATTCATGACTATTATTCTTTTTTCTCATATTTTTGCATATTTAGCAATAGTTTATTCCTTATTCCGTTTCTTTTATTCTTGTAGAATGGCAAACCCCTCTCACCTCCTATTTTATTCATTCATGACTATTATTCTTTTTTCTCATATTTTTGCTTATTTAGCAATAGATTAATCCGTATTCCGTTTCTTTTATTCTTGTAGAATGGCAAACCCCTCTGACCTCCTATTTTATTCATTCATGACTATTATTCTTTTTTCTCATATTTTTGCATATTTAGCAATAGTTTATTCCTTATTGCGTTTCTTTTATTCTTGTAGAATGGCAAACCCCTCTCACCTCCTATTTTATTCATTCATGACTATTATTCTTTTTTCTCATATTTTTGCTTATTTAGCAATAGTTCATTCCGAATACCGTTTCTTTTATTCTTGTAGAATGGCAAACCCCTCTCACCTCCTATTTTATTCATTCATGACTATTATTCTTTTTTCTTCTATTTTTGCTTATTTAGCAATAGTTCATTCCGAATACCGTTTCTTTTATTCTTGTAGAATGGCAAACCCCTCTCACCTCCTATTTTATTCATTCATGACTATTATTCTTTTTTCTCATATTTTTGCTTATTTAGCAATAGTTTATTCCGTATTCCGTTTCTTTTATTCTTGTAGAATGGCAAACCCCTCTCACCTCCTATTTTATTCATTCATGACTATTATTCTTTTTTCTCATATTTTTGCTTATTTAGCAATAGTTTAATCCGTATTCCGTTTATTTTATTCTTGTAGAATGGCAAACCCCTCTCACCTCCTATTTTATTCATTCATGACTATTATTCTTTTTTCTCATATTTTTGCTTATTTAGCAATAGTTTATTCCGTATTCCGTTTCTTTTATTCTTGTAGAATGGCAAACCCCTCTCACCTCCTATTTTATTCATTCATGACTATTATTCTTTTTTCTCATATTTTTGCATATTTAGCAATAGTTTATTCCGTTTCTTTTATTCTTGTAGAATGGCAAACCCCTCTCACCTCCTATTTCATTCATTCATTACTATTATTCTTTTTTCTCATATTTTTGCTTATTTAGCAATAGTTCATTCCGAATACCGTTTCTTTTAATCTTGTAGAATGGCAAACCCCTCTCACCTCCTATTTTATTCATTCATGACTATTATTCTTTTTTGCCATATTTTTGCTTATTTAGCAATAGTTCATTCCGAATACCGTTTCTTTTATTCTTGTAGAATGGCAAAACACTCTCACCTCCTATTTTATTCATTCATGACTATTATTCTTTTTTCTCATATTTTTGCTTATTTAGCAATAGTTCATTCCGAATACCGTTTCTTTTAATCTTGTAGAATGGCAAACCCCTCTCACCTCCTATTTCATTCATTCATGACTATTATTCTTTTTTCACATATTTTTGCTTATTTAGCAATAGTTTATTCCGTATTCCGTTTCTTTTATTCTTGTAGAATGGCAAACCCCTCTCACCTCCTATTTTATTCATTCATGACTATTATTCTTTTTTCTCATATTTTTGCTTATTTAGCAATAGTTTATTCCGTATTCCGTTTCTTTTATTCTTGTAGAATGGCAAACCCCTCTCACCTCCTATTTTATTCATTCATGACTATTATTCTTTTTTCTCATATTTTTGCTTATTTAGCAATAGTTCATTCCGAATACCGTTTCATTTAATCTTGTAGAATGGCAAACCCCTCTCACCTCCTATTTCATTCATTCATGACTATTATTCTTTTTTCACATATTTTTGCTTATTTAGCAATAGTTTATTCCGTATTCCGTTTCTTTTATTCTTGTAGAATGGCAAACCCCTCTCACCTCCTATTTTATTCATTCATGACTATTATTCTTTTTTCTCATATTTTTGCTTATTTAGCAATAGTTCATTCCGAAAACCGTTTCTTTTAATCTTGTAGAATGGCAAAACACTCTCACCTCCTATTTTATTCATTCATGACTATTATTCTTTTTTCTCATATTTTTGCATATTTAGCAATAGTTTATTCCATATTCCGTTTCTTTTATTCTTGTAGAATGGCAAACCCCTCTCACCTCCTATTTTATTCATTCATGACTATTATTCTTTTTTCTCATATTTTTGCTTATTTAGCAATAGTTCATTCCGAATACCGTTTCTTTTAATCTTGTAGAATGGCAAACCCCTCTCACCTCCTATTTTATTCATTCATGACTATTATTCTTTTTTCTCATATTTTTGCTTATTTAGCAATAGATTAATCCGTATTCCGTTTCTTTTATTCTTGTAGAATGGCAAACCCCTCTGACCTCCTATTTCATTCATTCATGACTATTATTCTTTTTTCTCATATTTTTGCATATTTAGCAATAGTTTATTCCTTATTGCGTTTCTTTTATTCTTGTAGAATGGCAAACCCCTCTCACCTCCTATTTTATTCATTCATGACTATTATTCTTTTTTCTCATATTTTTGCTTATTTAGCAATAGTTCATTCCGAAAACCGTTTCTTTTAATCTTGTAGAATGGCAAAACACTCTCACCTCCTATTTTATTCATTCATGACTATTATTCTTTTTTCTCATATTTTTGCATATTTAGCAATAGTTTATTCCATATTCCGTTTCTTTTATTCTTGTAGAATGGCAAACCCCTCTCACCTCCTATTTTATTCATTCATGACTATTATTCTTTTTTCTCATATTTTTGCTTATTTAGCAATAGTTCATTCCGAATACCGTTTCTTTTAATCTTGTAGAATGGCAAACCCCTCTCACCTCCTATTTTATTCATTCATGACTATTATTCTTTTTTCTCATATTTTTGCTTATTTAGCAATAGATTAATCCGTATTCCGTTTCTTTTATTCTTGTAGAATGGCAAACCCCTCTCACTTCCTATTTTATTCATTCATGACTATTATTCTTTTTTCTCATATTTTTGCATATTTAGCAATAGTTTATTCCTTATTCCGTTTCTTTTATTCTTGTAGAATGGCAAACCCCTCTCACCTCCTATTTTATTCATTCATGACTATTATTCTTTTTTCTCATATTTTTGCTTATTTAGCAATAGATTAATCCGTATTCCGTTTCTTTTATTCTTGTAGAATGGCAAACCCCTCTCACCTCCTATTTTATTCATTCATGACTATTATTCTTTTTTCTTCTATTTTTGCTTATTTAGCAATAGTTCATTCCGAATACCGTTTCTTTTATTCTTGTAGAATGGCAAACCCCTCTCACCTCCTATTTTATTCATTCATGACTATTATTCTTTTTTCTCATATTTTTGCATATTTAGCAATAGTTTATTCCTTATTGCGTTTCTTTTATTCTTGTAGAATGGCAAACCCCTCTCACCTCCTATTTTATTCATTCATGACTATTATTCTTTTTTCTCATATTTTTGCTTATTTAGCAATAGTTCATTCCGAATACCGTTTCTTTTATTCTTGTAGAATGGCAAACCCCTCTCACCTCCTATTTTATTCATTCATGACTATTATTCTTTTTTCTTCTATTTTTGCTTATTTAGCAATAGTTCATTCCGAATACCGTTTCTTTTATTCTTGTAGAATGGCAAACCCCTCTCACCTCCTATTTTATTCATTCATGACTATTATTCTTTTTTCTCATATTTTTGCTTATTTAGCAATAGTTTATTCCGTATTCCGTTTCTTTTATTCTTGTAGAATGGCAAACCCCTCTCACCTCCTATTTTATTCATTCATGACTATTATTCTTTTTTCTCATATTTTTGCTTATTTAGCAATAGTTTAATCCGTATTCCGTTTATTTTATTCTTGTAGAATGGCAAACCCCTCTCACGTCCTATTTTATTCATTCATGACTATTATTCTTTTTTCTCATATTTTTGCTTATTTAGCAATAGTTCATTCCGAATACCGTTTCTTTTATTCTTGTAGAATGGCAAACCCCTCTCACCTCCTATTTTATTCATTCATGACTATTATTCTTTTTTCTCATATTTTTGCTTATTTAGCAATAGTTTATTCCGTATTCAGTTTCTTTTATTCTTGTAGAATGGCAAAACCCTCTCACCTCCTATTTTATTCATTCATGACTATTATTCTTTTTTCTCATATTTTTGCTTATTTAGCAATAGTTTATTCCGTATTCCGTTTCTTTTATTCTTGTAAAAGGGCAAACCCCTCTCACCTCCTATTTTATTCATTCATGACTATTATTCTTTTTTCTCATATTTTTGCTTATTTAGCAATAGTTCATTCCGAATACCGTTTCTTTTAATCTTGTAGAATGGCAAAACCCTCTCACCTCCTATTTTATTCATTCATGACTATTATTCTTTTTTCTCATATTTTTGCTTATTTAGCAATAGATTAATCCGTATTCCGTTTCTTTTATTCTTGTAGAATGGCAAACCCCTCTGACCTCCTATTTTATTCATTCATGACTATTATTCTTTTTTCTCATATTTTTGCATATTTAGCAATAGTTTATTCCTTATTGCGTTTCTTTTATTCTTGTAGAATGGCAAACCCCTCTCACCTCCTATTTTATTCATTCATGACTATTATTCTTTTTTCTCATATTTTTGCTTATTTAGCAATAGTTCATTCCGAATACCGTTTCTTTTATTCTTGTAGAATGGCAAACCCCTCTCACCTCCTATTTTATTCATTCATGACTATTATTCTTTTTTCTTCTATTTTTGCTTATTTAGCAATAGTTCATTCCGAATACCGTTTCTTTTATTCTTGTAGAATGGCAAACCCCTCTCACCTCCTATTTTATTCATTCATGACTATTATTCTTTTTTCTCATATTTTTGCTTATTTAGCAATAGTTTATTCCGTATTCCGTTTCTTTTATTCTTGTAGAATGGCAAACCCCTCTCACCTCCTATTTTATTCATTCATGACTATTATTCTTTTTTCTCATATTTTTGCTTATTTAGCAATAGTTTAATCCGTATTCCGTTTATTTTATTCTTGTAGAATGGCAAACCCCTCTCACGTCCTATTTTATTCATTCATGACTATTATTCTTTTTTCTCATATTTTTGCTTATTTAGCAATAGTTCATTCCGAATACCGTTTCTTTTATTCTTGTAGAATGGCAAACCCCTCTCACCTCCTATTTTATTCATTCATGACTATTATTCTTTTTTCTCATATTTTTGCTTATTTAGCAATAGTTTATTCCGTATTCAGTTTCTTTTATTCTTGTAGAATGGCAAAACCCTCTCACCTCCTATTTTATTCATTAATGACTATTATTCTTTTTTCTCATATTTTTGCTTATTTAGCAATAGTTTATTCCGTATTCCGTTTCTTTTATTCTTGTAAAAGGGCAAACCCCTCTCACCTCCTATTTTATTCATTAATGACTATTATTCTTTTTTCTCATATTTTTGCTTATTTAGCAATAGTTCATTCCGAATACCGTTTCTTTTAATCTTGTAGAATGGCAAACCCCTCTCACCTCCTATTTCATTCATTCATGACTATTATTCTTTTTTCTCATATTTTTGCTTATTTAGCAATAGTTCATTCCGAATACCGTTTCTTTTATTCTTGTAAAAGGGCAAACCCCTCTCACCTCCTATTTTATTCATTCATTACTATTATTCTTTTTTCTCATATTTTTGCTTATTTAGCAATAGTTCATTCCGTATTCCGTTTCTTTTATTCTTGTAGAATGGCAAACCCCTCTCACCTCCTATTTTATTCATTCATGACTATTATTCTTTTTTCTCATATTTTTGCTTATTTAGCAATAGTTCATTCCGAATACCGTTTCTTTTAATCTTGTAGAATGGCAAAACCCTCTCACCTCCTATTTTATTCATTCATGACTATTATTCTTTTTTCTCATATTTTTGCTTATTTAGCAATAGATTAATCCGTATTCCGTTTCTTTTATTCTTGTAGAATGGCAAACCCCTCTGACCTCCTATTTTATTCATTCATGACTATTATTCTTTTTTCTCATATTTTTGCATATTTAGCAATAGTTTATTCCTTATTGCGTTTCTTTTATTCTTGTAGAATGGCAAACCCCTCTCACCTCCTATTTTATTCATTCATGACTATTATTCTTTTTTCTCATATTTTTGCTTATTTAGCAATAGTTCATTCCGAATACCGTTTCTTTTATTCTTGTAGAATGGCAAACCCCTCTCACCTCCTATTTTATTCATTCATGACTATTATTCTTTTTTCTTCTATTTTTGCTTATTTAGCAATAGTTCATTCCGAATACCGTTTCTTTTATTCTTGTAGAATGGCAAACCCCTCTCACCTCCTATTTTATTCATTCATGACTATTATTCTTTTTTCTCATATTTTTGCTTATTTAGCAATAGTTTATTCCGTATTCCGTTTCTTTTATTCTTGTAGAATGGCAAACCCCTCTCACCTCCTATTTTATTCATTCATGACTATTATTCTTTTTTCTCATATTTTTGCTTATTTAGCAATAGTTTAATCCGTATTCCGTTTATTTTATTCTTGTAGAATGGCAAACCCCTCTCACGTCCTATTTTATTCATTCATGACTATTATTCTTTATTCTCATATTTTTGCTTATTTAGCAATAGTTCATTCCGAATACCGTTTCTTTTATTCTTGTAGAATGGCAAACCCCTCTCACCTCCTATTTTATTCATTCATGACTATTATTCTTTTTTCTCATATTTTTGCTTATTTAGCAATAGTTTATTCCGTATTCAGTTTCTTTTATTCTTGTAGAATGGCAAAACCCTCTCACCTCCTATTTTATTCATTAATGACTATTATTCTTTTTTCTCATATTTTTGCTTATTTAGCAATAGTTTATTCCGTATTCCGTTTCTTTTATTCTTGTAAAAGGGCAAACCCCTCTCACCTCCTATTTTATTCATTAATGACTATTATTCTTTTTTCTCATATTTTTGCTTATTTAGCAATAGTTCATTCCGAATACCGTTTCTTTTAATCTTGTAGAATGGCAAACCCCTCTCACCTCCTATTTCATTCATTCATGACTATTATTCTTTTTTCTCATATTTTTGCTTATTTAGCAATAGTTCATTCCGAATACCGTTTCTTTTATTCTTGTAAAAGGGCAAACCCCTCTCACCTCCTATTTTATTCATTCATTACTATTATTCTTTTTTCTCATATTTTTGCTTATTTAGCAATAGTTCATTCCGTATTCCGTTTCTTTTATTCTTGTAGAATGGCAAACCCCTCTCACCTCCTATTTTATTCATTCATGACTATTATTCTTTTTTCTCATATTTTTGCTTATTTAGCAATAGTTCATTCCGTATTCCGTTTCTTTTATTCTTGTAGAATGGCAAACCCCTCTCACCTCCTATTTTATTCATTCATGACTATTATTCTTTTTTCTCATATTTTTGCATATTTAGCAATAGTTTATTCCTTATTCCGTTTCTTTTATTCTTGTAGAATGGCAAAACCCTCTCACCTCCTATTTTATTCATTCATGACTATTATTCTTTTTTCTCATATTTTTGCTTATTTAGCAATAGATTAATCCGTATTCCGTTTCTTTTATTCTTGTAGAATGGCAAACCCCTCTGACCTATTTTATTCATTCATGACTATTATTCTTTTTTCTCATATTTTTGTATATTTAGCAATAGTTTATTCCTTATTGCGTTTCTTTTATTCTTGTAGAATGGCAAACCCCTCTCACCTCCTATTTTATTCATTCATGACTATTATTCTTTTTTCTCATATTTTTGCTTATTTAGCAATAGTTCATTCCGAATACCGTTTCTTTTATTCTTGTAGAATGGCAAACCCCTCTCACCTCCTATTTTATTCATTCATGACTATTATTCTTTTTTCTCATATTTTTGCTTATTTAGCAATAGTTTATTTCGTATTCCGTTTCTTTTATTCTTGTAGAATGGCAAACCCCTCTCACCTCCTATTTTATTCATTCATGACTATTATTCTTTTTTCTCATATTTTTGCTTATTTAGCAATAGTTTAATCCGTATTCCGTTTATTTTATTCTTGTAGAATGGCAAACCCCTCTCACGTCCTATTTTATTCATTCATGACTATTATTCTTTTTTCTCATATTTTTGCTTATTTAGCAATAGTTCATTCCGAATACCGTTTCTTTTATTCTTGTAGAATGGCAAACCCCTCTCACCTCCTATTTTATTCATTCATGACTATTATTCTTTTTTCTCATATTTTTGCTCATTTAGCAATAGTTTATTCCGTATTCAGTTTCTTTTATTCTTGTAGAATGGCAAAACCCTCTCACCTCCTATTTTATTCATTAATGACTATTATTCTTTTTTCTCATATTTTTGCTTATTTAGCAATAGTTTATTCCGTATTCCGTTTCTTTTATTCTTGTAAAAGGGCAAACCCCTCTCACCTCCTATTTTATTCATTCATGACTATTATTCTTTTTTCTCATATTTTTGCTTATTTAGCAATAGTTCATTCCGAATACCGTTTCTTTTAATCTTGTAGAATGGCAAACCCCTCTCACCTCCTATTTCATTCATTCATGACTATTATTCTTTTTTCTCATATTTTTGCTTATTTAGCAATAGTTCATTCCGAATACCGTTTCTTTTATTCTTGTAGAATGGCAAACCCCTCTCACCTCCTATTTCATTCATTCATGACTATTATTCTTTTTTCTCATATTTTTGCTTATTTAGCAATAGTTCATTCCGAATACCGTTTCTTTTAATCTTGTAGAATGGCAAACCCCTCTCACCTCCTATTTTATTCATTCATGACTATTATTCTTTTTTCTCATATTTTTGCTTATTTAGCAATAGTTTATTCCGTATTCAGTTTCTTTTATTATTGTAGAATGGCAAACCCCTCTCACCTCCTATTTCATTCATTCATGACTATTATTCTTTTTTCTCATATTTTTGCTTATTTAGCAATAGTTCATTCCGAATACCGTTTCTTTTATTCTTGTAGAATGGCAAACCCCTCTCACCTCCTATTTTATTCATTCATGACTATTATTCTTTTTTCTCATATTTTTGCTTATTTAGCAATAGTTCATTCCGAATACCGTTTCATTTATTCTTGTAGAATGGCAAACCCCTCTCACCTCCTATTTTATTCATTCATGACTATTATTCTTTTTTCTCATATTTTTGCTTATTTAGCAATAGTTTATTCCGTATTCCGTTTCTTTTATTCTTGTAGAATGGCAAACCCCTCTCACCTCCTATTTTATTCATTCATGACTATTATTCTTTTTTCTCATATTTTTGCTTATTTAGCAATAGTTTATTCCGTATTCCGTTTCTTTTATTCTTGTAGAATGGCAAACCCCTCTCACCTCCTATTTTATTCATTCATGACTATTATTCTTTTTTCTCATATTTTTGCTTATTTAGCAATAGTTCATTCCGAATACCGTTTCTTTTTTTCTTGTAGAATGGCAAACCCCTCTCACCTCCTATTTTATTCATTCATGACTATTATTCGTTTTTCTCATAATTTTGGTTATTTAGCAATAGTTTATTCCGTATTCCGTTTCTTTTATTCTTGTAGAATGGCAAACCCCTCTCACCTCCTATTTTATTCATTCATGACTATTATTCTTTTTTCTCATATTTTTGCTTATTTAGCAATAGTTTATTCCTTATTCCGTTTCTTTTATTCTTGTAGAATGGCAAACCCCTCTCACCTCCTATTTTATTCATTCATGACTATTATTCTTTTTTCTCATATTTTTGCTTATTTAGCAATAGTTTATTCCGTATTCCGTTTCTTTTATTCTTGTAGAATGGCAAACCCCTCTCACCTCCTATTTTATTCATTCATGACTATTATTCTTTTTTCTCATATTTTTGCTTATTTAGCAATAGTTTATTCCGTATTCCGTTTCTTTTATTCTTGTAGAATGGCAAACCCCTCTCACCTCCTATTTTATTCATTCACGACTATTATTCTTTTTTCTCATATTTTTGCTTATTTAGCAATAGTTCATTCCGAATACCGTTTCTTTTAATCTTGTAGAATGGCAAACCCCACTCACCTCCTATTTTATTCATTCATGACTATTATTCTTTTTTCTCATATTTTTGCTTATTTAGCAATAGTTTATTCCGTATTCCGTTTCTTTTATTCTTGTAGAATGGCAAACCCCTCTCACCTCCTATTTTATTCATTCATGACTATTATTCTTTTTTCTCATATTTTTGCTTATTTAGCAATAGTTTATTCCGTATTCCGTTTCTTTTATTCTTGTAGAATGGCAAACCCCTCTCACCTCCTATTTTATTCATTAATGACTATTATTCTTTTTTCTCATATTTTTGCTTATTTAGCAATAGTTCATTCCGAATACCGTTTCTTTTAATATTGTAGAATGGCAAACCCCTCTCACCTCCTATTTTATTCATTAATGACTATTATTCTTTTTTCTCATATTTTTGCTTATTTAGCAATAGTTCATTCCGAATACCGTTTCTTTTAATCTTGTAGAATGGCAAACCCCTCTCACCTCCTATTTTATTCATTCATGACTATTATTCTTTTTTCTCATATTTTTGCATATTTAGCAATAGTTTATTCCGTATTCCGTTTCTTTTATTCTTGTAGAATGGCAAACCCCTCTCACCTCCTATTTTATTCATTCACGACTATTATTCTTTTTTCTCATATTTTTGCATATTTAGCAATAGTTTATTCCGTATTCCGTTTCTTTTATTCTTGTAGAATGGCAAACCCCTCTCACCTCCTATTTCATTCATTCATGACTATTATTCTTTTTTCTCATATTTTGGCTTATTTAGCAATAGTTCATTCCGAATACCGTTTCTTTTAATCTTGTAGAATGGCAAACCCCACTCACCTCCTATTTTATTCATTCATGACTATTATTCTTTTTTCTCATATTTTTGCTTATTTAGCAATAGTTTATTCCGTATTCCGTTTCTTTTATTCTTGTAGAATGGCAAACCCCTCTCACCTCCTATTTTATTCATTAATGACTATTATTCTTTTTTCTCATATTTTTGCTTATTTAGCAATAGTTCATTCCGAATACCGTTTCTTTTAATCTTGTAGAATGGCAAACCCCACTCACCTCCTATTTTATTCATTCATGACTATTATTCTTTTTTCTCATATTTTTGCTTCTTTAGCAATAGTTTATTCCGTATCCCGTTTCTTTTATTCTTGTAGAATGGCAAACCCCTCTCACCTCCTATTTTATTCATTCACGACTATTATTCTTTTTTCTCATATTTTTGCTTATTTAGCAATAGTTCATTCCGAATACCGTTTCTTTTATTGTTGTAGAATGGCAAACCCCTCTCACCTCCTATTTTATTCATTCATGACTATTATTCTTTTTTCTCATATTTTTGCTTATTTAGCAATAGTTTATTCCGTATTCCGTTTCTTTTATTCTTGTAGAATGGCAAACCCCTCTCACCTCCTATTTTATTCATTCATGACTATTATTCTTTTTTCTCATATTTTTGCTTATTTAGCAATAGTTTATTCCGTATTCCGTTTCTTTTATTCTTGTAGAATGGCAAACCCCTCTCACCTCCTATTTTATTCATTAATGACTATTATTCTTTTTTCTCATATTTTTGCTTATTTAGCAATAGTTCATTCCGAATACCGTTTCTTTTAATCTTGTAGAATGGCAAACCCCTCTCACCTCCTATTTTATTCATTCATGACTATTATTCTTTTTTCTCATATTTTTGCATATTTAGCAATAGTTTATTCCGTATTCCGTTTCTTTTATTCTTGTAGAATGGCAAACCCCTCTCACCTCCTATTTTATTCATTCACGACTATTATTCTTTTTTCTCATATTTTTGCATATTTAGCAATAGTTTATTCCGTATTCCGTTTCTTTTATTCTTGTAGAATGGCAAACCCCTCTCACCTCCTATTTCATTCATTCATGACTATTATTCTTTTTTCTCATATTTTGGCTTATTTAGCAATAGTTCATTCCGAATACCGTTTCTTTTAATCTTGTAGAATGGCAAACCCCACTCACCTCCTATTTTATTCATTCATGACTATTATTCTTTTTTCTCATATTTTTGCTTATTTAGCAATAGTTTATTCCGTATTCCGTTTCTTTTATTCTTGTAGAATGGCAAACCCCTCTCACCTCCTATTTTATTCATTAATGACTATTATTCTTTTTTCTCATATTTTTGCTTATTTAGCAATAGTTCATTCCGAATACCGTTTCTTTTAATCTTGTAGAATGGCAAACCCCACTCACCTCCTATTTTATTCATTCATGACTATTATTCTTTTTTCTCATATTTTTGCTTATTTAGCAATAGTTTATTCCGTATTCCGTTTCTTTTATTCTTGTAGAATGGCAAACCCCTCTCACCTCCTATTTTATTCATTCATGACTATTATTCTTTTTTCTCATATTTTTGCTTATTTAGCAATAGTTTATTCCGTATTCCGTTTCTTTTATTCTTGTAGAATGGCAAACCCCTCTCACCTCCTATTTTATTCATTAATGACTATTATTCTTTTTTCTCATATTTTTGCTTATTTAGCAATAGTTCATTCCGAATACCGTTTCTTTTAATATTGTAGAATGGCAAACCCCTCTCACCTCCTATTTTATTCATTAATGACTATTATTCTTTTTTCTCATATTTTTGCTTATTTAGCAATAGTTCATTCCGAATACCGTTTCTTTTAATCTTGTAGAATGGCAAACCCCTCTCACCTCCTATTTTATTCATTCATGACTATTATTCGTTTTTCTCATAATTTTGCATATTTAGCAATAGTTTATTCCGTATTCCGTTTCTTTTATTCTTGTAGAATGGCAAACCCCTCTCACCTCCTATTTCATTCATTCATGACTATTATTCTTTTTTCTCATATTTTGGCTTATTTAGCAATAGTTCATTCCGAATACCGTTTCTTTTAATCTTGTAGAATGGCAAACCCCACTCACCTCCTATTTTATTCATTCATGACTATTATTCTTTTTTCTCATATTTTTGCTTATTTAGCAATAGTTTATTCCGTATTCCGTTTCTTTTATTCTTGTAGAATGGCAAACCCCTCTCACCTCCTATTTTATTCATTAATGACTATTATTCTTTTTTCTCATATTTTTGCTTATTTAGCAATAGTTCATTCCGAATACCGTTTCTTTTAATCTTGTAGAATGGCAAACCCCACTCACCTCCTATTTTATTCATTCATGACTATTATTCTTTTTTCTCATATTTTTGCTTATTTAGCAATAGTTTATTCCGTATCCCGTTTCTTTTATTCTTGTAGAATGGCAAACCCCTCTCACCTCCTATTTTATTCATTCACGACTATTATTCTTTTTTCTCATATTTTTGCTTATTTAGCAATAGTTCATTCCGAATACCGTTTCTTTTATTGTTGTAGAATGGCAAACCCCTCTCACCTCCTATTTTATTCATTCATGACTATTATTCTTTTTTCTCATATTTTTGCTTATTTAGCAATAGTTTATTCCGTATTCCGTTTCTTTTATTTTTGTAGAATGGCAAACCCCTCTCACCTCCTATTTTATTCATTCATGACTATTATTCTTTTTTCTCATATTTTTGCTTATTTAGCAATAGTTTATTCCGTATTCCGTTTCATTTATTCTTGTAGAATGGCAAACCCCTCTCACCTCCTATTTTATTCATTCATGACTATTATTCCTTTTACTCATATTTTTGCTTATTTAGCAATAGTTTATTCCGTATTCCGTTTCATTTATTCTTGTAGAATGGCAAACCCCTCTCACCTCCTATTTCATTCATTCATGACTATTATTCTTTTTTCTCATATTTTTGCTTATTTAGCAATAGTTTATTCCGTATTCCGTTTCTTTTATTCTTGTAGAATGGCAAACCCCTCTCACCTCCTATTTCATTCATTCATGACTATTATTCTTTTTTCTCATATTTTTGCTTATTTAGCAATAGTTTATTCCGTATTCCGTTTCTTTTATTCTTGTAGAATGGCAAACCCCTCTCACCTCCTATTTTATTCATTCATGACTATTATTCTTTTTTCTCATATTTTTGCTTATTTAGCAATAGTTTATTCCGAATACCGTTTCTTTTAATCTTGTAGAATGGCAAACCCCACTCACCTCCTATTTTATTCATTCATGACTATTATTCTTTTTTCTCATATTTTTGCTTATTTAGCAATAGTTTATTCCGTATTCCGTTTCTTTTATTCTTGTAGAATGGCAAACCCCTCTCACCTCCTATTTTATTCATTCACGACTATTATTCTTTTTTCTCATATTTTTGCTTATTTAGCAATAGTTCATTCCGTATTCCGTTTCTTTTATTCTTGTAGAATGGCAAACCCCTCTCACCTCCTATTTTATTCATTCATGACTATTATTCTTTTTTCTCATATTTTTGCTTATTTAGCAATAGTTCATTCCGAATACCGTTTCTTTTAATCTTGTAGAATGGCAAACCCCACTCACCTCCTATTTTATTCATTCATGACTATTATTCTTTTTTCTCATATTTTTGCTTATTTAGCAATAGTTTATTCCGTATTCCGTTTCTTTTATTCTTCTAGAATGGCAAACCCCTCTCACCTCCTATTTCATTCATTCATGACTATTATTCTTTTTTCTCATATTTTTGCTTATTTAGCAATAGTTTATTCCGTATTCAGTTTCTTTTAATCTTGTAGAATGGCAAACCCCTCTCACCTCCTATTTCATTCATTCATGACTATTATTCTTTTTTCTCATATTTTTGCTTATTTAGCAATAGTTTATTCCGTATTCAGTTTCTTTTATTCTTCTAGAATGGCAAACCCCTCTCACCTCCTATTTCATTCATTCATGACTATTATTCTTTTTTCTCATATTTTTGCTTATTTAGCAATAGTTCATTCCGAATAACGTTTCTTTTAATATTGTAGAATGGCAAACCCCTCTCACCTCCTATTTCATTCATTCATGACTATTATTCTTTTTTTTCATATTTTTGCTTATTTAGCAATAGTTCATTCCGAATACCGTTTCTTTTAATATTGTAGAATGGCAAACCCCTCTCACCTCCTATTTCATTCATTCATGACTATTATTCTTTTTTCTCATATTTTTGCATATTTAGCAATAGTTTATTCCGTATTCCGTTTCATTTATTCTTGTAGAATGGCAAACCTCTCTCACCTCCTATTTTATTCATTCATGACTATTATTCTTTTTTCTCATATTTTTGCTTATTTAGCAATAGTTTATTCCGTATTCCGTTTCTTTTAATCTTGTAGAATGGCAAACCCCTCTCACCTCCTATTTCATTCATTCATGACTATTATTCTTTTTTCTCATATTTTTGCTTATTTAGCAATAGTTCATTCCGAATACCGTTTCTTTTAATCTTGTAGAATGGCAAACCCCTCTCACCTCCTATTTCATTCATTCATGACTATTATTCTTTTTTTTCATATTTTTGCTTATTTAGCAATAGTTCATTCCGAATACCGTTTCTTGTAATATTGTAGAATGGCAAACCCCTCTCACCTCCTATTTCATTCATTTATGACTCTTATTCTTTTTTCTCATATTTTTGCTTATTTAGCAATAGTTTATTCCGTATTCGGTTTCTTTTATTCTTGTAGAATGGCAAACCCCTCTCACCTCCTATTTTATTCATTCATGACTATTATTCTTTTTTCTCATATTTTTGCTTATTTAGCAATAGTTTATTCCGTATTCCGTTTCTTTTATTCTTGTAGAATGGCAAACCCCTCTCACCTCCTATTTTATTCATTCATGACTATTATTCTTTTTTCTCATATTTTTGCTTATTTAGTAATAGTTCATTCCGAATACCGTTTCTTTTAATCTTGTAGAATGTCAAACCCCTCTCACCTCCTATTTTATTCATTCTTGACTATTATTCTTTTTTCTCATATTTTTGCATATTTAGCAATAGTTTATTCCTTATTCCGTTTCTTTTATTCTTGTAGAATGGCAAACCCCTCTCACCTCCTATTTTATTCATTCATGACTATTATTCTTTTTTCTCATATTTTTGCTTATTTAGCAATAGTTTATTCCGTATTCCGTTTCTTTTATTCTTGTAGAATGGCAAACCCCTCTCACCTCCTATTTCATTCATTTATGACTTATTCTTTTTTCTCATATTTTTGCTTATTTAGCAATAGTTCATTCCGAATACCGTTTCTTTTAATATTGTAGAATGGCAAACCCCTCTCACCTCCTATTTCATTCATTCATGACTATTATTCTTTTTTTTCCTATTTTTGCTTATTTAGCTATAGTTTATTCCGTATTCCCTTTCTTTTATTCTTGTAGAATGGCAAACCCCTCTCACCTCCTATTTTATTCATTCATGACTATTATTCTTTTTTCTCATATTTTTGCTTATTTAGCAATAGTTTATTCCGTATTCCGTTTCTTTTATTCTTGTAGAATGGCAAACCCCTCTCACCTCCTATTTCATTCATTTATGACTATTATTCTTTTTACTCATATTTTTGCTTATTTAGCAATAGTTTATTCCGTATTCCGTTTCTTTTATTCTTGTAGAATGGCAAACCCCTCTCACCTCCTATTTCATTCATTCATGACTATTATTTTTTTTTCTCATATTTTTGCTTATTTAGCAATAGTTCATTCCGTATTCCGTTTCTTTTATTCTTGTAGAATGGCAAACCCGTCTCACCTCCTATTTTATTCATTCATGACTATTATTCCTTTTACTCATATTTTTGCTTATTTAGCAATAGTTTATTCCGTATTCCGTTTCTTTTATTCTTGTAGAATGGCAAACCCCTCTCACCTCCTATTTCATTCATTCATGACTATTATTTTTTTTTCTCATATTTTTGCTTATTTAGCAATAGTTCATTCCGTATTCCGTTTCTTTTATTCTTGTAGAATGGCAAACCCGTCTCACCTCCTATTTCATTCATTCATGACTATTATTCCTTTTACTCATATTTTTGCTTATTTAGCAATAGTTTATTCCGTATTCCGTTTCTTTTATTCTTGTAGAATGGCAAACCCCTCTCACCTATTTTATTCATTCATGACTATTATTCTTTTTTTTCATATTTTTGCTTATTTAGCAATAGTTTATTCCGTATTCCGTTTCTTTTATTCTTGTAGAATGGCAAACCCTTCTTACCTCCTATTTTATTCATTCATCATAGACGACAATTTACATTCATGTTCATCGATAGTAGTCTTCACGCAAAAAAATGTTTTCACTGATCAAATGAAAGAACGAGGATTTGAGATACTTCATTCCACATGTACCCACGTCTTCCTTAAAAACAAATACCGATAAAAAAACATAAATCTTAAACTGTTTTCCTTGAAATTCATAATGTTTGTGAGACTTTCTTTATAAAATTTTTTCGTCTTGCACACTGGTTTTCATTGAACAAATCGAGTTTTAGCCAAACGAAGAAACTATATCCGGCAGCAATTCCTCTGATTGGGAGATTGGATGTTTTGACAAGCGTGGAACCATACCTCTTAAGTGCTGTTTTTTCCCAGGTTCATACCACTAAAATGACAATCTGGGCAAAAATAGAAACAATTACACCCTGTGACACCAGTGGTTCTAAAACTGACCGCATGGTGCAAAAAAAAATATAGAAAACTAAACGGTCGTTTCAATTAATTTGCACAAGGGTGTATTTACCCATAGGCCTTGGAAAATATTGCGTCATCCGTGATTAAATCAGATTTTCATCACGCCCAGACACTACTATCTCGACTGTCGATTAGTTGTCTTATGGCGATTGTCTGCGATGGACGTTACTCCAAAAAAAGCGTACGAAAATTTGTAACGCTTCACGAACACACTGATAAGCCGTATCAGTAAGCAAATGAAGGTACTATCGACTGTCTCAGAAACTGATTTAAATCCAGTCGAGAATCTGTGGTTAATCTGCAAGGAACGACCTCGGTGGGATGGGCATACGAAGTATTATTAGGTTGGTGCAAAAATAATGACGTAATAATGTCGTTTTTTGACGTTAATACGTCAAAAACGACATTATTACGTCATTATTTTTGCACCAACCTAATAACATGTGCACTGTTTTATTGGAAAAATAGGAAAAATTGAATAATAACGGGATTAATCGTTTTGTTTCAATTTGCACGGGGGTGTAGTTAAGCCCCCCCCCCCTGGCAAACTGAGATCAAAAAACTATGAAAGTATAAAAATACATAGTAAAAATGCAGGAAATACATATTCGAAGTTTCTTTTATTCTTGTGAATTGGCAACGCCTCCCTCCTCATTTTATTCATTCATCTGACACAATTTACATTTATATTCATTGACAGAATTTTTCCTAGAAAATGTTTTTCACTGATCAAATGAAAGAACAAAGAATTGATATAGTTCATTCCACACACACCTATCGTCTTCCTTAAACATAAACACAAATAACGATGAAAAAATTAAAAAAATCTTTTCCTTGAGATTCATTTGATCTTTGACGGATTGTCTTTTGCAAAAACTGTTCGTCTTGCGCACGAGTTTTAATTGAACAACTCGAGTTTTAACCAAATGAAGAAATATAAATAGAACAGAACCCAGACAATTTCATGAAAAAATGAATATTACAGTATTTCGGAGTTAGGTCTGCTTTTCGGAAATGTGGTTTAAAATCATCTTCCCGAAAGAATCTCTTACACATTTACAAGTTTACCATTCGTCGATGCGTTGAATGTCACTTCAACATCTGGTCAGGTGCTTCTGCTATGTATTTAGAGATTCTTTATACAATGAAGAATCTGCAATGTTATTGGTCCTGAACTGGTACCTCGGCATCGGGTACATTCCCTCCCCCCGCATCACTGATCCTTTTCTATAAATACTCCCATAGTATTTAATCTGATGAACCTTTCTATTTAGTACCTAGATTTATTAACTTAAGCTCAGTAGTAGATTTTCGGTAAGGTTTGATCATTTTGCAGTTGATATGCATTGATGCAGCCGTAATTTCTATGCTAGTAGTTCCTTTCCAGTTAACTTTGATCTTCAACAATTTAAGTGCAATGCTAATGTCTCATTATGTATCCTAGAAATTTCAATTATCTGTTCTTGATTTTCCATATATGGTCGGTTCCCCAACACCGTTCAACGCGAGGTTCTCGACAAAATCCAAAGACGGATATGCAATGTGATCAATCCTCACTTGGGGTCTTGACTCACCGACGTAATGTGGCTTCCCTCTGTCTTTTCTATAAATATTTTCATTTCATCTGCTCTGACAAGCTATTTAATTGGTGCACCGACTTCATGAATTTAAGCGTGCTACTAGGTTGGCATCTCGGTCCCACCCTTTTACTGTTGAAACCGTTAAATGTAACCGCATCTTCTACTCTAAAATGTTCTTCTCTCGCACTTCCCGACAGCGGAACTCCCTTCCTCTTAATTGCTTCCCTGATAACTATAATCGTCAAAAATTTAAATGTAATGTCAATCGATATCTTTTGTTGCCTTGATCCCTGTTCGTCTTGTTATCCTCCTCCATTCTTTTTATCCTTCCCTCACCCTCATAACTAATCTTTTCCCTTACTTATTGATATAATGGAATATGCATGCACCTGTGTTCCCCCTCACTGGAATATGATTGGCTGGTGTCCGTCATAAATACCGACTGACGTGTAGGAGTGTCAAGAACCTTAGTCTGAGAGCTAAGTCTATAACGACGCCCATTGGACTACGCCATTGATCTACACTTCTTACCTGCGACTATGACGCGTATCAGTCGATTTCTGCTACCGTATTCTACTTGGTTATAGTAGCCAAAACCACTTAGCTACTTCGTTCAAATATATCCTTTTCCGGGACATATCACTTATATATTTTCCGGTCTGAACCTCAGAGAAATTTTCATAGAAAATATGTGTCCTCCGATAGGAATCGAACATGTATCCTACACAGAACTGTCATATAGCCTGATGTGCTATACCAGTTTATCTATAGAATAACGTCGGGTTAGCAAGGTTGATTTTACTGCTTTTCAACTACAATCTTCCATAAAAAAAGTCCAATGTAAAAGCTTAAGATTTTACTACATTCTACATTAATTGTTTATATGTGAACGCGTCTACGCATCTGCAATACACCAACACACAACCTTCAATTAGTCAAATGCCATAAGTGATACATGCATGGGAGATCATGTCACTTTCGATTTAGAGGCAGTAGATTTCCTCACAGTACAGGAGGGTACAATGAGTAAATTGTCGCCATTTTATATAGAATACTGTTGCCATATATGGTCTGGTTTCCCTGCTGTTCATCATGAGGTTCTCGACAAAATCAAAAGATGGATATGCAGTGTGATCACTCCTGACTTGGCATCTCGACACCAGTCAATTTTTCACAGACGTGATATGGCTTCCCTCTTTCTTTTCTATAAATATTTTCATGGCAACTGGTCTGACGAGATATTTTCATTGGTGCCCCGACTCCGTGAATTTAAGCGTGCTACTAGGTTGGCATCTCGGTCCCACATATTTACCGTCGAAGCAGTTAAATGTAACTGCCTCTTCTCCTCCAACAGCTTCTAACTTATTCCGCAATCCATTTATTCAAGCTCGCTAGGTAGGTTATGCGTCGTTTTCGTTTGTCTCTCTTGCCTTCAATTTATCCTGTGAGTATCAAATTTTGCAAGCACTTTTTCCTCATCATGTGTGACTACACACATACATACGCACAGAAATTAAAAATGTAGAAATCCCAGCATCCCTCGTTCATGCGCACATGTAGTTGAACCAACATAACAAATTTCGTCCGATGTAGGGCTAAAGGACGAAACGCGTCACACGAAAACCTTTACACATTTCATACTACATTGAATCAATAGCTGCATCTATCGCAAGGAAAGTTGGTTCCCTGTGTCGCGCCAGAAGGCTTTTCTCCCCTGAGTCCATTTTTCACATCTACAAATGTATCATTCGTCCTTGCAAATGTTGCCAGATATGGTCTGGTGCCCCTTCTGTTCATCTCGAGATTCTAGACAAAATCAAAAACACGGATATGCTATGTGATAGGTCCTGACCTGGCATCTCGTCTACAGTCACCATCTCACAGACCAGATGTGGCTTCTCTCTGTCTTTTCTAGAAATATTTCCATAGCATCTGCTCTGACGAGCTATTTTTACTGTTTGACCCGACTGCATGAATTTAAGCGTACTACTAGGTTGGCATCTAGGTCCCACCCTTTCACTGTGGAAATAGTTAAATGTGACCACCTCTTCTACCCCAACAGCTTCTTCTCTCGCACTTCCTGACACTGGAACTCTATTCCTCCTATTTGCTTCCCTGATAACTATAATCTTCAAATATTCAAATAAACATCTTCCGATTTCTTGATCCCTGTTCTTCTTTTTATCCTTCTCCGTTCTTGTTTTTATCCTTTCCTATATCTCGTCTTTTCCCCAACTTTCACCGTCTGCAGCCACTTGCGTACTAGTGGCACTCCCGCCTTGATTGGGTTGAAATGCTAAAAAAAGTATAAATGTCTTTTTGATTCCATTCTCGCTAAATAATAAAAATAATAAAATAAAATTAGAGCCATGTTAAAATAACAAAATAAAATTAGAATCATGTTATTCTCAGCATCCTTCTGTAGAACCACATTTCTGTTGCCTGAAGTCTCTTCTCCATATGTGATGAGATAGTCCAGCATTCATTGCCATATTAGTGTACCAATATTACCTAACAGTTTAGTACTCTTGTCTTTGTTTCTAATGACATTTTCCTGTTTTATAATACTTTGCTTAAATTTTGGAAAGCGTCTTTCTCTATCCCAATATTCCTTTGGATTCTGTGGCTGCATTATCCTCTTTTCCTAGATATTTAAAATTGATCTATTGTTTGATTTTGTTATCCACAATTTGTAATTTGCATGTCGGACTATTTCTTTTGCTGGCAAACATACAGTCTGCCTTCTTACAGTTCACGTTTAGTCCTTTCTTCACGCCTTCCTTCACTAAATTCTATAAGAACTTCTGTAGTTTCCTTTCTGCGTCTACTGCACTGTAACAAAATTTTAACTTTTTTTTGTATTTGGTCAGTAAGTGTTATTTACTATTCACCGCTACCTAGAAAGTGAAAATGACTATTATTCCGGTAAAATCCGACGAATTTGGGGGGAAACCAACTGATCCCTCAAGCAATTGCTTTTTCTACATTGTAGAAGCTTCGAAACCTTAAGCTGACAAGAATGTGTCTGCTAATATATATCCATATCTGTCATCCATTGCCCAGAGTCACACTGTGCTGAGCTTCCCGTACTGACTCGTACGAAGAGAGAGCAACCATCTTCAGAAGAGAATAGCATTTCAGATGAGGATGAAGTCATTTATCCAGATTACAGAGGCGCAGCTGAGAAGAGAAACCTATACTACGCCAACCAAAAAACACCTCAAAGACCTGATCAGAGATCTTGTTTTCATGAAGACCATCGCCGAGCTTTTTCCGTCGAGACTAAAGTGGGATTTATTAAATGAAAGTGGGTGAGTCGCAAGTCAGAGAAAGCGTCACCGGTGTGTTTTTTCAAGTTTTTCACCCGTCAAGACGGGATTTTCTCCTGAGACAATGTGATCGGTCTGTTGGGGGCAGTTGGGATTGCCTGTAACCCCAGTGTTTGGTGCCTGTTTATCAACAGTTCACATAGGAGTCTCAAAGCCATGCTGCTCCATAACAGGAACATGTATCCATCTTTTCCCTTGGCTCAATCTGTGCAGCTCAAAGAATGCAGACAGCAGTGCCAGGTTCTTGTTAGATGCCTTGAAATATGAAGAGTACGGCTGGAAGTTTATTGGAGACATCAAAATGGTGGCCTTCCTGATGGGTCTCGAATTCGGCTTTACCAAGTTGTTATATTTGCCTTTGGAACAGTAGGAACACCGCTGCACACTATCACCGACAGAAATGGCCACAGCGATCCGAGTTCAGTGTGGGGAGGAACAACGTCAAATGGGTGCCACTGTTTGAACCCCAGAAAGCATTCTTTCTCCCATTGCATGTAAAATTGGAACGTATGAAACAAATTGTCGCTTGATAACTTGTTTGGGTATCAGCAGAATAGGCTTCATAACTTTAGGTGGAGTAATGTATAGCGGCTCGGATTGAGGAATCGGAGAGACGAGTTTGCATTCCGGTCAAATCCATTATATTCATTTACATGCTAATACCCTTGGTAAAGGCATGAATCCTCCCCACCTCAGCTATGGGTAAATAGCAAGACTGACCGGGTACTATAGCCTTGGGTGGCAACTAGTATACCATAGAAAGATATGGCAACCTACTGCGGGAAAATCTGCCTCGTCAGTCATTTTTAGAAAGATACATGATCGCCTAAGCGTGTATCATGTATGGCACATAACTGACTGAAATTCACTTACGTGCTAATACCCTTGGGCACGGCATGGGTCCTCTTCTTCTTCCCCCTCAGCAATGGGTAAAAAGCGGGAAAGACCGGGTTCTCTAGCTCTGGATGGCAACTGGTCTACTACAGAAAGTAATGGCAACCTACTGCGGGAAAAAAATCTGCCTCGACAGTCATGTATCGAAAGATACATGATCGCTTAAGCGTGTAGCAAAATTGTTCAAATCTTATAAAGCCAAAATTATTCATTCGTTAGATTAAACTTTGAACTGTTGTATCTTAGAAATGATTAAAGGAATCTTATTGGAATTCTCTGAGATTTTATAACCTTATTTTATAACGTTATTGGACTCTACTTGGAGCAATAAGAATGTATAATAACTCTCCAAGCTTAACTGAAGAATCGTGAGGAAACGAAAATGACATGTTTATCATAAATTAATCATAGTTAAAGATTCGAAGGTGATGAAGGATTGAAATTAAGTTTATATATATATATATATATATATATATATATATATATATATATATATATATATATATATATTTTTTTTTTTTTTTTTGAACAATAAAAAATATTAAAAAATTAAAATCCTGAGACACACTGGGTTGTAGATTAATATTCTTTCGTTTTTTTATTATTATTCCATTTAGATTCCTCGACTAGTTTCGGCCAAAATGGCCATCATCGGGAGAAGAAATATTTCTGCTTGCTGCTAGCACTAAACTACAGAAATGAATGTCTTGATGGAGAAAATGAACTTTTGTCTGTAGTTTTCATTTGTTTTTTTTACTTTTTTATCTTTTTAACATGAATCTTTTAACAATCCTTGTGTTGGTCAAACAGTCTCTTTTAAGTTGTTATTTGAGATAAGAGCTGGATATACATGCTGCTCCGAATTCTCTGATCAATTTGATAGTTTTATTGGACCTGTTATTGTAGTTTTATATATATATATATATATATATATATATATATATATATATATATAGTATACTGAGTTCGATTATAAAAATCGTTAAATGCTCTCAGCAGCCAAATAATTGTAAGAAACGGAGAAGAATAGAAAAGCTAATAAACGGGGCTGGACAATTAATGGGTTGGTTGGGAAATGATTAAAAACAAGTCTTTCCAATTATAGCAAGACTTCGACAGAATAAAACTAAAAATAAGTCTGTTTTTAAGTAATATCAGTAATATTTTCAACAATTCTTGCGAATCTTATAATCTTAAATACTTTAGTTAACGCCCTACCATTAGCTCAGATAAGCAATAGACTATTCCTGCTTTATTTCGAAGATAGACGGTAAAACAATATATTAAAGGAGCTGTTTGGGTTGAAAGAAAGAAAGAAAGGTAGGTGATAACACGCTCATTTCTTTGTTAGCTTCATCAAAATAGAAGACATTTGCAATCTTTAATTTTTTATTTGGCAACTCTTAAGCTTTTCACATGTTGAGCGTCAGTGTATAAAAAATTAAGCTGCGTAAGCATGCATCAAGCTTTCAGAAAGTAAGCAGACACCGTGATGCGTTCTTGCTTTATTTGCATTTGTATAACGTTAGCATCAGGGAAATGGAAAACATTTACAATTTTGTATTTTTTTAGGCAAGAGAAAATGGATGCTGAGAATGAATGGAACATGTAAGAAACGAAGAAGTTTCAAGGGGAAAGTTTCAATTTTTCGTACACAAGAGAAAAGTCTGCTTGGAGAATTTAAAACTCACAGGGGGACACTGAAGGGTAAAGGGACAGAAGGGAAATAGCAAAAGGCCTTTATATTACTGCAAACGTTATTTCAGTGGATACTTTTGTTTGAAATAGACGCCTCGTTTGTCTCCGGTAGAGATAGAACCCACATCCCCCTTTGTAGGAGAAACCACCGTTTGATCTAGCAGAGATCGTCACAGCCCAGCAAGGCTTCAAGCTCAGCCAATTCCTTACAGCAATTTTAACTTCTTCTGATTTAGTACCATCAGAGTTCGATCTCTTTGGTCCAATGAAAAAGGCACTTAAGAAGTAAACGTGACAGCGGTGATGAAAAAGTGAAAACTGCTTTAAGAAATTGGCCGCATTAGCAGCCAATTGATTTTTACGATGCTGGGATACATGCCGTCATTCGAAGGTGATACACAGCCATTGAATGAGAGGGTTAATGTATGAGAATTCGGGATGTGCATCTGTGATGTATAGATGTATCTTGATGTATGGCATGTTTGATTGTCTTCCTTATATCTTATATGATAAAACACATTGAGTTACATTTTGACTCAGTCTCTGTCTCAAAACTCGTTGTTTTAATGACTAATTTGTCATTACTGGACATTGTACATCCATCGTTGTTTACAGAAAGGGTTTATTTTAAGATTCTGGTATTTCTCCTTTGTTTTTTTTGTGTATTTTAATTTAATTTTAAATTTAGAAACAATCGGATCCAAAATGACGTTACCAAAACATTAAAACAATCATTTATTGATTTTGTGTAATTGAATTTAGCTGAAGATAGAGGAGAATGGTAGACACATCCTAAATTTATTTCTACTGTAATTTCTCGTTTTTTCCTCTCCTCTGTTGCTGCCTAGGGAAATTAAGTCACGTATCAGTGAACGCCAAAACTTAGTTATTTATGCGACACACTGTTGCTTGAGCAAGCGCTCTACTTAGATCAATTATGACATAGTTCATCATTTTTAAATGTTGATACATTAGGGAGGGTGTCGATTTTATAAGCACGACGTTATAACACTCCAAAGGATAAGACCTTGTTACAACAGAAAGCTACAAATGACTCAGGGAATGATCCGATCGACTGATTACGCTAATCATGAAACAAGATCATATTTACTTATGTCAGAAGGCAAGAAAACACACACACACACACACACACACACACACACACACACATATATATATATATATATATATATATATATATGTAAATAAATTCATCGAGTCCAGAATAATGTTCAACAGAATGCAGAAAGCACTGGACGGCCGTTTCGTCCTATATGGGACTCATCAACAGTGCGCATCCACTGCTGAGAATCGAACCAGGACCGTTTCGATACAACGCAAACGTAATACCAATTGTACCACGGGCCTCGGTGACGAAGAAGACATAAACTACACCCGATATAGCGTCGCTAATCACTCAGTTTCGCGGCGATACTCATCCAAGTATAGGGATAACCTCGGAACAGTACCCCAAGACCCACGTCTGCTTATTGACCCATAGCCGCCCCTCACGCGCATTAGCTGGATCAAGCAAGGATATACAGTGAAGGGGGGATTTAAAGTAATCATATAGTAAGTCATCGAGCCCAGAATAATGTTCAACAGAATGCAGAAAGCACTGGACGGCCGTTTCGTCTTATAAAAAATTCTTCACTATATATATATATATATATATATAGTATTAAGTACCAGATTTGCTGGTTCTTTTTCCGGGTGGAAAAGCTTTTTTCAGCAGGCAGTTTTTTGTCATGAAGTGCTCGATATCAAAAGTTTGGATAGAGCGTTAATAGCATAAGTCTGGAGAAGTTTATCACTTAGCTGATATAAAATGATTAAACGTTTATAAAAAAGATATCATATTAAGCCAAACTACACATAAATACGTCAAAATTGAGAAATAGCAGCAGAGACGACAACAAGTCCTGAAGAGTGAACATGTTATCGTGATGCGTTCACAAAACTACGTAGTAGGCATAACTGGACCAACACTACTCAACTAAGTGATAAACTTCTCCAGATTATATATATATATACATAGAGAGAGAGAGAGAGAGAGAGAGAGAGAGAGAGAGAGAGAGAGAGAGTGAGAGTGAGTTCGACAAAAATGTATACACACTTCAGTAAAGGGAAAATTTGTATTATTAATAGTAAATTTATTCAGACATCAGGGGATTAATACAAGTTACATTTGGGCTCATAAACCACAAGAGATGCTCAAAATGGTGTCCTTTAGCATCTAGACATTTATTAGTACGAGAAACTACTGCATAACAAACGTTGGCCAAAGTGTCCATAGGAATTGCTGCACATGCATTTAATTTCTTCTCTAAGGGCCGCTAATCTAATGCTGTCTATCAAGAAAATATCGAGCTACAGTAAACATTGTAATCGCAATTTGATAAAACTACGATATACATGTTTTGCCTTTCCTGAAATTTGTATACATTTTCTTTTACGGAATATATATATATATATATATATATATATATATATATATATATATATATATATATATATATATATATGCTTTATATTTTATTATAAGCTTTATACTTAGTTTTTCTTGTGTTTGAAAAAGTGTTTTCTTTTCTGGACACAGAAAACATCCCTATAACTATAGAAACATACACACAACTCATAAAACCAGTTAAAAGGCAAAAATAAAATCATCCTTGATAATGGCTAAAATTATTGCCGAATGTGCTCGGAATTACAGAACATTTGAACAGTTTTTACACACTCTGTGTCCAGACAAGAACACAAGAAAAATTAAATAAAAAGCTTAATCGCAATACCCTGTCTGTCGTCTTTAATGAAACATGGATATGTATAAATGGAGGATTGCTGCCTACCTAAACACACACACACATACACACACACACATATATATATATATATAATATTAGGCAGCATATATTTTATATATAAAGAAATAATCATACATAGAATCAATCAGCAATATTAATGGCCTTAATGGCGAAATCACTTCGCTAGTAGAACATAATGTATGCATTAAAATACTCTTAATCCATTGAATGATGTGATCCTCATTTATAAAACTGTTGTCAGATGTTTCTAGTGTATATTTTTTTAAGTTAAGCAAGTACTTTCGAAGATCTATGTCTCCATCATCAGGCTGTAATTATTTTCTTTTAAAGTTAAAACAATTATTTCGTCTTCAAGTTTATATATATATATATATATATATATATATATATATATATATATATATATATATATATTAATGGCCTGAAGTCGCTGGGTGTTGATAACAATGTCCAGTTGTATATTTACATACGCTCTATTCCTGATATTGAGAACTTTAACCTATAAATATAGCATACCTTAAAACTATATTTTTATCATATACATATAGTAGGAGGCAAAAAATGGACGCATCCATAGAAAGTCAATTTTTGTATTTTTGCCAAGAGAAGTGAGTAATAGCAGCAGGAGTTGGTAATTTGTACAATATCATGGGAATGATAGACGAGCATTAATACCACAAGATTCTGGTGAATCAAATGTGACTTTCTGCTAAAATACTTTTTGCCCAAGGTCAACACTTCACGTTCCAACACGATAACGATCCTAAGCACACTGCCTTAAAGAATAAACGTTATCTAGAGAGGACGCCCGACGAGGGTAAATTTCAACTCTTCCTGTGGCCTCTCAGAGTCCTTAACCGAATTGAAAACATTTGGGCGATAATGAACAAGCGTGCTCATAATAGGAAATCAGAAAGCTGAGTTCGAATACCAGCTGGGGTCGTTACATTCACTTATGCAAAAATTCACGTGGGAAAACGTGTGAATCTAACTCATCTCCCGCTCCCCACTATGGATTAATTAGTAGGACTTCTATCAGTTAATCATTAACACCAAAATATTTTTGTAGAATCTAAAATGTGAGAAAGGTGTGAATCTGTCTATTATCTCCCTAGTTATGGATTAAATAGTAGGAAATATATCCCGAAAAATCATTGATATTCTTAAAAATTGTTAATGCGATATTTGAAAAAAAAAAGTATTTACATTAGTCAGACTATTGTCCTCATCTTTGTCGCCATATTTTTCACAACGTTTCGGCCGTTGTACGCTCCGGCCTTCTTCAGGTGGTTGGGATTTCGAACTGAACCCTTTATTTTCGATCCACTGCCTGGAGAACTTTCAGAGGGAAAATTAGCAGGAGATAACTGATAACTGATATCCATCAAACATGGCACGTGGAACTAGAACAGTCTACCCCTGTGATCGAAATAAAGGGTTCAGTTCGAAATTTCAACCACCTGAAGAAGACCGGAGCGTACAACAGCCGAAACGTTGTGACAAATATGGCGACAAAGATGAGGACAATAGTCCGACTAATGTAAATACTGTACATAATACCTCATCTCAGAAATATAGACAGACTTTGAAAAAAAAATCTTACAATCCCAATATATGTTTCGGTTTTAAATAATCTACAAAACACACGTGGCACAGTGGATAAAGGCGTTCGTTAGGTCCAGTGACAGGACCCAAAGAGTGTGAGTTCAATACCTGGTTAAGGCGGTGGAGAACTTGAAGAGGGGAATTAAGCAGGAGATATCTGACACCGATTAGACATGGCACGTGGAACTAGAACAGTCTACTCTAGTGAGCTAAATAAAGAGTTCAGATCGACATTCCAACCACCCGAAGAAGGCCGGAGCGTACAACGGCCGAAACGTTGTAATAAATATGGCGACAATGATGAGGACAAATAGTGTACATAATAACACATCTCAGAAATATAGACAAATACTGAATCTACAAAAGGCTGATAAACCGTAAAAAACAAATTAGTCCTCAATCAGTGACTGTTACAATGATTGAAGAAAGTAAGATTTTAGTTTTAAAATAGCACGTAAGTTTAGGATAAGTTCTCAGAATGTTTTGAGTATATACAACGAACTGTGTGACAGGAAAAAGACGCGTGTCGTTCAATAGTCATGGGTTATATTTCAGGAGGACTCTGAGTGGCGTAATAGCACGCTTGTCTCGCTAGATAGATTACAGCTGAATAGCGAGTTCAATTCTCACTGGGTCCCACATACTTTCGGCCTCGTGCTATATCTAAGCTACACTTAGCTCACCATAGGATCGTATTCAAGCCTTTCCCATCAGTAGACGTCGAACATAGAAGATATGTATTTGGCGAACACTCTACCAAATTAGCGATATAAATTTATGGTAATTTCTTTTTCATTTTGCACCATTTCGGAAAGCGGGAAAACCTGTTCAAATTCATTACTTTCGTAAAAGTGAAGTGATGTAAAGTGAATCTACGAATGCATAGCAGTTATATGAACGTACACAATTGGGTACAAACTCGTCAAATTGGTTAATATTCTGCAAAGTGCGTTCGAACTCAATCATCAGTTTTCGATTTTTAAGTAACGTAGTAAAAACTTGTTTTCCCCTCGGCACAATCATAATCGACGTTTTACGATTTTATTTCCCCCCACTTCGTCTGCATATGCAATTACATCATTAAAAATATTACGTTACAGTAATAATTAGAAAACTTTTATTGTATTAATATGAAATGCACCCATTAAAGGTAACAAAGTTATAGTGTAATTATTTAAATAAAACAAATTGTTAGGTTATATTATGTCTGGATGATGTCACATATGTTTATTTTGAGATTACATCACCTCTTTAACATATATACCATATATAATAGGTTTTGTTACTTATCATTATTGAATCATAAGCTTCATAAACATTGAAATGTCCCAATTTTTCTGTGCATCATCAAACATTTGTCATGGTCCACCATTGGTCCATGAACCACTGGTTGGTGACCACTGGTTGGTGACCACTGGTTGGTGACCACTGGTTGGTGACCACTGGTCTGGACAACACAAAGCTGAATTAAATCTTATTTAGAGTGATTGGGATTGTGGAAAAGTGTTTGGGAGGTGGGTGCTGAATTTAGAAAAAAAAAGTAAATACATTTATATAATAATAATAATAATCGGAAAACTTATTTTATTAATATGAAATGCAGCCATTAAAAGTAACAAAGTTTTAGTGGAATTATTTAATTAAAACAAATTGAAAATTTGAAGTTCAAGTTTTACACATTTTTACTGGCATATTTATTCCATTTCTTCGTATGGCGATTTGACGTTTCCAACGTCAACTAAAAAGTTTTTTTTTTATTCTAAATATTTTCTAAAATAGTTTTCGAGTACGAATGCAAATGAATTTGTATCTGATGCTGATTCTTGAAGATCCTGTTATTACTCAGTTGCTCTGCCATTTTTGTAGAAAGTTATACTAGTAAACTATCCAGTAACTAATTATCAACAGTAATAGTAAGAAACTATTCAGTAACAAATATTAAACATGACTTTGCAAGACATGTTAAATTATATTATGGCTGGATGATGTCACATTTGTGTACTCGTGTTTATTTCGAGATTACGTAATGTCTTGAACATATATACCATCTATAAGACATTTTGTTACTCGCCATTTTGGAATCTGAAGCTTCATAAAAATTGAAAGAATGTCCTAATTTTTCTGCGATCCATCAAAACTTTTACACGGACCACCAGTGGACCGCTGGTTGGCGACTTCTGGTTCTAGATGATACAAGGATTGATTGTAGATTTGGTGGTTGTCGCCAAGCGTGAAGTCGGATGTCACAAAATATCTTATTGTGGGGTCAAGTTGGAATGACAATGATAAATAAGGTCTAATATATAAACGGAAGCGAGTGTGTTAGGAAGTGAAGCTTATAAGGATAAGGTGGATAGAAAAAGATTATCTCTTAAGCCTTCTTTAAATTCCAAGAGCATAAGATTCTAGTATTCTGGAAAGCAACCACGCGCAAGTTTATTCCGTAATGTGGAAGTTCTTGGGTTGAACTTCATTCTTATATTTGGAACACGAAGGAAATAATGGTGTTTCGAATACTTGGAAATACATTGATCTCTCTTTAGAAGTAAAGGTCTGAATTAGTGGAACGAAATATTGATTCTCATCTGAACATTTGCCGTGGAAAATCGTGAGACAGGGGTGGTAGGTCAAGCGATTTCTAATGGCACACAGCCGCAAATGACATCACGAAGTGCGGGGAAATAACTATTACAACGCAAAGATAATTAGCTGTTTCAAGATTTTATATGTACTAAGGTATATATACTATATATTAATATATAAAATATATTGTAAAACAGGTATATTGACATTGACTTGTATAAAAATACGTATGCTGCTGGCACACTGAATTATTTTAAAACCCTAAGTCGGCATAGAGTTAGAAAAAGGTTGCTAACCCATGTAGATGGTCTGTAAGTTCCACAGCATGGATTTTCCGACAGATTTGTCATATTTGGCCAGCCAAAGCTAAAGTGCCCGGTCCGTGCTACTATTTAGCCCATACATGGGGAGGAAGAATTACTGTTTCAATTTTAATATATACTAAAGTATATATACTATATCTTACTATATAGAATATATTGTAGAACAGGTATATTGACCTTGACTTGTATAAAAATACGTATTATGTTGGCACATTGAATGATTTTAAAACCCTAAGTTGGCACATAGCAAAAGGTTGCCGATTCCCGGTTTAGATTATACAAGGAGTAATTGTAGATTTGGTGGTTTTCACCAAGCGTGAAGTGGGATGTCACAAAATATCTTACTGTGGGGTTAAGTTTCGTGTAATGAAAAACCTTAAGTAAAATATGCGATATTTTCTGGATGTTGTGATTAAAAAAACAAAAACAAACAGAAATTCTGGAATTTGTTGGTTGTTTTGTTGGTTAGAAGTAGATTTTTATTATACTTGCAGGCTTCAGTGATTGATTTTTTTAATTGCCTTGAGGGGATAAATTCTGCTGAGGAAGTGATTGATTAGATGCCCAATGTGATCTTTGTAATCCCCAGGGTTATTTTATGCGTAAACACTAGTTATAGATTATTGATTTTTGTAGGTTGTTAGGGTGATGCCGTTAAAATTAAAGTAACATTGACCATCGGTGGGTTTAGTGTGTAGTGCTGAGGAAATGTCATTGTTGTTTGTACGTGTTCGTACATCCAGAAACGGAACAGAAGTAGCTGAATATTCCATTGGGATCTATCTATCTATCTATCTATCTATCTATCTATCTATCTATCTATCTATCTATCTATCTATCTATCTATCTATCCGCGTGTGTGTCTGTGTGTATATATATATATATATATATATATATATATATATATATATATATATATTTAAGTACGAAGAACTTGATAAACCGTATGGGTAATTCCAAGGAGGATGAAATCCTGAGAGCTCAATGTGAATACAGAGCTAATATTTAATGAAAAACGGACCACTTTAAAGTACCATTACAATAATTTATTTCACCAAAATCCTTTTAAAGGACTCCGGATCATCAGGTAACACTTCCAACATCGAAAATTTTCGATGTTGGAAGTGTTACCTGATGATCCGAAGTCCTTTAAAAGGATTTTGGTGAAATAAATTATTGTAATGGTACTTTAACGTGGTCTATTTTTCATTATATATATATATATATATATATATATATATATATATATATATATAGGAAGATGAGAAGGAATAGAGTCCTAATGTTCGTGAAATTTAATTTAATAGAAGCTCAATACAAAGTAGAGCAATATTCTTTATTTTAGGATATTCTATTGAAAAAGTGATGATGTTGAATGTAGAATAAAGGGTTTTAAAATGTTCAAATTAATTAAGCACCCCTCGCAAGGGGAAACGCTGTTACAATGACCAATCAAAAAACAAGTATACGAGAATTCAAAAAACTTGACAACGAAGTAAGGTTATAATAACTATTAAATGCTTTAAAGTTGGGTTTATACTAAAATAGAATTTATTCTAATAAGTATTAAATAATACGATAAAATTTGAAATTAAAACTACCCGTTTTAAAATGTAAATTTAATCTCTATTAAGTTTAAAACTTTACAATTATTGAGGAAAAAAGGAAAAATGCATATGTTATTCAATTTATTTTGTTTCTATTGAAATTACGTTGGAATAAACGTTAAGATCGACTGCCCTTAACTTAATGACAACATGGATACAAGTGTAGGTATGGGATTACGACATCTTGTGAAAGACAATACATACACAATCAGATTATAATACATAAGCACACATACATATTTAGATATATACACACACAAAAAAGTGACGAGACAGGAAATATTTGCACGACCTTTTACAAAAAAAATCAATTAAAACCATGTGCACACACAATGAAAAGTGCATGCAAGTTATTATACAAATAGACACCGATAAAGACATGTATATATATCCACATACATTGACATAATGATTTTATAACATATTTATGTTATAATTTTTAAATAAATAATTATGTGCTATATTTATGGGATAAAGTGCTCAATATCAGAGATAGAGCGTGTGTAAATATAAAAGTGAAAATAGAAGTCAACACTTAGAGGCGACAGTCTGTTTCATGCTAGACGAAATCGTCAGGCCACGATTACATCTAGCATGAAGCAGACTGTCGCCTCTAAGTGTTAACTTCTATTTTCACTTTTATACATATGTATATCTTTGGCGGTCATTTTGATTTATGGTTGATTTGTCAGAAGAATTCCTGCAATAGTCTAGCATCACTTTCTGCTGTAGACTGGTTGCCAACCAAGGCTATAAATCTAATTAATCTATCTGTAGTGAGAAGACATGGACTCATACCTTTTCCAATGGTATTTTGCACTTGAATAAATGTAAAGAACTCGACTGGATTTCGAACTCAGTTCTCTGATTTCTTTTCAGAAACTTCATCATTGACACCATTCGCACACCCAAACTTATAGCACCTGACATTCACAAGCAGTCACCCATCTAAGTTTTGACAAAGTTCAACGATGTTTAACTTCAATGAACGGAGAAGAACGTTTTCAAACACATACATTCGTACGCATTAAGTCATACGCACATATGCTCTCTTGTACTCCCACACGTATTCAAACCAATACACACAGTCACAGGTACATACACAGTCACATAGGGCACTTCGACGTGTTGTAATTATTAGCTTGTCTCGCTAGATCAATTGCAATTGAATAATAAATTCGATCCTCATTAGGTGCACCATACTTCCGGCCTTGTGCCACATCTAAGCTACGCTTAGAAAATCACCATATCGGAAAAAAATGGTGGATAGGTTTATTTTAGGGAACCTCGATGTGGTGTAATGGTTAGCAAGCTTGTCTAGCCAGACGAATTACGACTGAGTAGTGAGTTTGATCCGCACTGGGTGCTCCATACTTTCAGCCTTGTGCCATATCTAAGCTACTCTTAGAAAATCACCATATCGGAAAAAAGTGGATAGGTTCATTTTAGGGCACCTCGATGTGGTGTAATAGTTAGCAAGCATGTCTAGTCAAATCAATTACAACTGAGTAGTGAGTTCGATCCTCACTGAGTGCACTTTCGGCCTTGTGCCACATCTAAGCTATGCTTAGAAAATCGCTATACGCAGTCACATGTATGAACTTACTCTCTCTTTCTGTCTATTTTACACATACATGAAAGGTGTCAAATTAACCGAAAACAAGTTACAAAGGAGTGGTATTGTCAATCAAGTCATTATTGCACACGACACAAATATTTCAAAGTCGCAGACGAACGAACGTCAATCAACACTCTCGCAATAATAATTGTTGCTTTTGACGACGTAAACCGACGCCATTATTGTTTTCTATCTTACGTTGTCTTTTTCTTGTTACTTATTTTTAGTTGCTCTCGCAGATTAACTTTGCCCTTTCCACACGCTTTTTACTGATCGTAATTTTTTTTTTTTTTTGCTTTTTAAAGAACTGGAAGAAACAAGGTTTCGATAAAAACAGTAACCGCAGTGCATGAATGAAAAATATAAGAAAAATAAAAATGTAAACTCAGAATATAATTATGAAAAGCAAACACGAATAAAAATAATAATTAAAAAAAAAAACCCAGCTTTTCGGTGTTTATTTTTCTTTTTTGTCTGTTAATTGTTGGCACTTAAAAGCTTCCGTTCGTTTTTTATTTGATTTGTTTGAAACTTTTTAAAAAACGTGTGTGTTATTTGGGCAGATCGATACCCAATCATGTTGTTATTAGAACAAATCTGAAGAACTCAATTTCTGCGAATTGATTGCATTTGAAAATGTCCTTTCACCTTTTTTCAGTTTCTGTTACGATGTCCGGCTATCAACGTTTTTCTCGCAAGCGTTCTTCTTTCCTTTTGAAGAATTTCTGTTGCTATTTTTTCTTTATTTTCACTTCTTCCTATTTTACTTCAACCTTCTTCCCATTTCATATTTTCTTTCTTTCGTTAAATTTTCAATTATTTTCTTTGAGTATCGAATTTACCCTTTGAGTTCTTTGATCGCTCAGTCAAAGCAGTTTTCAATTATTCCTCGTCCTCTTTCTACCTTTTCTTTCTTTATGGGCTTACGGCCACATCACGTTGAAACATCGGTTGTCGAGCGATCACCAAAGTTCAGCAACGTCGAATCTGGTCAGTACCTAGATGGGTGACCGTTTGGGTATGCCAGGTGCTGTATGCATGGACGTACGGGTGGTGTAATGCATAATGGCTCATAATACTCTTAGGAAAGGCATGAATCTATATTTTCTCCCCAGCTATGGGTTAATTAGTAAGACGTGTATCACTAAACCATTATCATCTAAAAAATTCTTACAATCTAAAAATATTTTTTTAGCTTTAAATAACCTACAAAGGGTTGATAAGCCGTAGAAAACAAATCAATCAAACAGTGTTTTTCTTTTAAATAAATTCACTCCAAGAAGGTGATGCTGTCAATAAGAGGCAAGGGGCTACTGGCAGTGAAAGAGAATGAGAATACATTAGAATGAACCAGAAAGTCGATTCTAAACAGAAAACAAGGGGTGCACATATACTCCTGTTCAAAAGATCGATGTGTCTGAACCTATCTATTCCTATTGAGAAAACAAAAATAATTACTAAATAAAATTTCAGACGCAAACATTAGACGTATATAGTTGAAGTATAATAATAATAATAATAATAATAATAATAATAATAATAATAATGATAATAATGATATTTCTCTGATTTTCCAAATGCAGGGTGTCCACAAAGTCAGTAAAATCGACTGACGTGCCGGATCTTGTTTTTGTTTTTTTTAGTTGTGTCATTTCTTCGTGTTTGAATATCCGACTTTATTTCGATAAATCAAGGTGCACTTTATGTCTCTTCTTGCGAAGTAATCATTGTCATCCATTTTTACAGGTTACACTTTGTAATTCTCTAATTGCGGTCTGAAACGTAGATGCATAACGTTAATAAAACTTTTAATATCATTAAAAACAAAGTTGAGTCACTGTGCCATGCTACCATTCGTCTGTGTATTGAACACTGTTGTCATTATATGGTCCGGTGATCCTCCTTTACATCTAAAGATTCTTGAGAAAATCCAAAGAAGGATCTATTCTGCTATATCTAGAGATTGTTGATAAAATCCAAAGAACCTGCAATGTTATTGGTCCTGATCTGGCATCTTTCGTTCATTTACATTCCGGCCACTGTAAGGTAGCTTCTCTGTGTCGTTTCTGCAAATATTTTCATAGTAACTGTTCTGGTGAGCTTTTTGTCTTTGGTACCTCGAATTTAAGTACATTAATAGATTGGCAGCTCAGACTCGCCGTTTTAGAGTTGAAATGGCTATATATTACCGTAAGTTCTATGCAAACAGTTTCTTCTATCGTACTTCTCGCATGTGGAACTCTCCTCCGGCTTCTTGCTTCCCAGTCAACTTAAATCAGAAATTTAAATGCAATATAAATCATTAACTATTGTCTTCTTAATTCATGTTCCTATGTTATTCCGTCTTTTTAATAGTGTGTTTTTTTTTTACTCATATTCTCTAAGACTCAGTAACCCCCCTTGCGTCTTAGTGGCTTTATTGTCTTGCTTGCGAGTGAAATGACTAAAGAAATGTTCCCTACGGCTTCATTCAGTTTCTTTCGGCAATTAGTCTGAACGCACTACGACCGAAGATCGTCGGCTGCTTCAAGAAGCTGTGTTATTTTCCCAAGCACGTACTCGTCAAGTGCTACTATAATTACACTCTTTCTTTCTTTCTTTCTTTCTTTCTTTTCATCCCTGTCCCTCCTTTTATCCTCTTTCGATTTTTCCATCTAGTATCTACTCTCCTCCGCCCACTTCTTTATATCTCCACTGCGTTTCTATTATTATTATTATTATTATTATTATTATTATTATTATTATTATTATTATTATCATCATCTGCCTCCTTTTCTTTTATTCGGCATCTGAACGCTCCTAAGATTTGCAAATGAAATGGCTCATCACACACGTCATACTCTGAGTCAATTCACACATTCAAATAACAAAGAAAGCATTATAACACAGGCTCACTTTCTCTCTTTCATTTTGATAAACTTGGAGAGATGGGATTCATTGTTGATTAAACAGGTTGAGTGTTTGCATTTCGGGCCAGTATCCTGCATTCGGGTCCAGGTTAAAGCTAGCGATTTAATTACTGATTTTCAAGGCAGTCAAGATCTTTATTTTGGTATATTGGCGCTACATAATCTGCCAAATTTAAAAAATGTTTTATGCTAAAAAAGAACCCATATTGCATTTTTTTTGAACGCTATTTCATTTATTGTTCTATTTATTTCCCTTTCTTTCCACTTTTTTTTACCAATTCTTTCTTTCTTTCTTTCTTTCTTTCTTTCTTTTGAACATACTTTTATTATTCCCTTCCTTTCGCTTTCTTTCTGTCCTTTCGTTTGAAAAACTCTTACTTTTCTTATTGTATTCGTTGCGTTTTTTCCTATTTTTTCCCAGTCCTCCTTTCTTTCTTTCTTTCTTTCTTTCTTTCTTTCTTTCTTTCTTTCTTTCTTTCTTTCTTTCTTTCAATATTCTACACGTTCGCTTTCTTTCCACTCTTTTTACCAATTCTTTCTTTCTTTCTTTCTTTCTTTCTTTCTTTCTTTCTTTCTTTCTTTCTTTCTTTCTTTCTTTCTTTTGAACACACTTATTATTCTATTCATTTTGTTTTCTTTCTATTTTTTTTGTACTAATTCTTTCTTTCTTTCTTTCTTTCTTTCTTTCTTTCTTTCTTTCTTTCTTTCTATTTCGATTAACCTGTTTAAATCTGGTTCAGTTTTCAAGCCCGGTTAAAAGGCAGGATTTTAAACAAATTTAATTTCAGATAACCTTCCCCACAATCCCACTTAAAAATAATCTTACTTGTTTTTAATACTTTATATGCATTGTTTAAATACTTGTTTTTACATGTATGGTTATAATTTTCAAATCTATTTTTCATTAACATTGTAAATGCATGTTACATCTTTTTAAATTCTTAATTTATAAATAGTTATGCTTGTAATCAAACATTTGACAGTGAATCAGGCTTCGGCATTAAATAACTCCCGTAGAGATATAAGATTATTCTCATTAAACAAGTTAGGATTGGAAGAATTTAATGTATAAAACTTGTTTAGTCATGAATGAACTAGTTTCAGATTCTATGTTGGATATTCTTGTAGAGTAGTAAAATTGCGAAAAAAAAGATGAAGGTTTCTATACATTTAATAAATTTATTATTATTCCTGTGTTAAATTTTAGTTTTTACATTTTCTCAAAAAAGTGTAGTTCATATTTTAAATATATCCGTTTTCTACGTTTTTATTAATTTTTACATCGCGCACAAAATCTTTAAATATTTTCGAGCTCGGCCTTAACCCTGTTTAATTAAGAGTAAAAAAAAAAAAAAAAAAAAAAAACGTAATGCCCGTCCAAAGCAAATTTCTTGTAGGTATAACCAATAAGAAGGTTGTTGATCATTTAAATAGGGACAAACTCTTGAATGACAAACAGTACGGGTTTCGATCGATTCAGTCCATTGCTGATATTCTGTCACTACTCAGAGAATCTGTGTGGTATTAGGCAACAAATACATCTCAAGGACGATCGCATTATATATATATATACCAAAGGCTTTTCACAAGATGTGTCATAAAGGGTTACTCAACAAGTTATCTGGCTATGGAATCAATGGAAGAGTCTTAGTTACAAAGTCATTCCTAACGGGTAGGACCCTGAATGTAGATTTTAATGGCTACATATCCGAGGTTGAAGTGATGTTCCCTTCTCGGTCCAGCCCACTTTCTATTTTATATAAATGATCTGCCTAAGAGTACACTCCGATTATTTGTGAATATCTATGGAAATAAAAAAAAAAAAAAACTCTAGAGGGGTGCACAAAACACTAAATGACCAAAAATTGGCAGCTGATCGCTCCTCTGACCTAACTCTAACAGCTCAGTTGAAGAAAACTGGCTGGTCACATTCAATGACTCGAAAGCCCAAATCATCGCAGATCGGACACAAAACTATTAACAATCACGACGAACGCATATTCCTTCAAAGAGTTATGAGTTCAATACCTGGCTACTGCAGTGGTGAACAAAAACTTGTAAAGGGAGGTAACTGATACATACGGAAGAGGTATGGCACGTGGAACTAGAACAATCTACCCCGGTAGACGAAATAAAGGGCTCAGTTCGAAATTTCAGTCATCTGAAGAAGGCCGGACCGCACAAGCCGAAACGTCGTGAATATGTCAATAAAGATGAGGACAACAATGTAAATAATGCCAATAGCACCAACTGAACTCGTAACTCGTGCCTTAAGAGTTTATTGGGACTTAAACTCGACCCACAACTCAAATGGAACATACGATCCATCGCTGAAGTTGGAAAAATGGTCGGTTCCCTGAACCGCTCCAGGAAGTACCTGACTCCTCGCGCTATTCACTACCTTTACAAGAGGCAGATCAGGCCGAAAATGGATGTTATATAGGCAGGAGCCACCCAGTCTTCACCTGCCAGTCTCGATAGAGTCCCAAAGCGTCTCTGCGTCCGTGCGCGTGGCGAATTATTTCCCACCCGATAACTGTTTTCTCACAGACGAAACGTTACAAGCCACTGGCATCTCTATTGCTACTTCCCTGGAAAGTGCTCTGACTAACCAAATTCCTTAGTTCCACCAGTTCTAACCTCCACGGCTAAGCCCCGCCATCCCACGCCCAAGCCCCGCCATCCCACGCCCATTGTAGAGAACCACCTTCATTCCTTTCTTATTCTTTTGGTGGTTTGTAAGTTTTACTCGAGCTCCTTCTTCCCACGAATCCCGCCGTTTTGTGGAATCGACTCCTAAGAGGATGCTGCCTCGATCACTACAATGTTAATCCGTTCAACCGTTATCTTCTCCACATCTCCTCATAAACTGTACTTCTTACTCTGTAACTCTATCTCGAGTGACTCTTGCGCCTTGTACATGTTAAACATCACTTAAAAAATATTTAACAATTTAAAGCTGACCCACACCATCTTCAAAGTAAGTTTTGGTACTGTTGACATTTATATTGTTGTCCTCATCTTTATAGCCATATTCAGGACGTTTCGACCGCTGTGCGCTCCGGCCTTCTTCAGGTGATTGAAATTCCGAGCTGAACCCTTTATTTCATCCAGTGAGGTAGATTGCTCTAGTTTCTCGTGCCATGCCTCTTCCGGATGTCTCAGTTATTTCTCTTTAATTCAACTCTCCAAGTTTTTGTTCACCACAGCACTAGCCAGGTATTGAACTCATAACTCTTTGGGTCAAATCAGTGGATCCAACCAACGCTTTTATTCACTGGGCCATGTATCCTTGAGGACAACAGTCCGAACAATGTAACTAATTGCAATAGCTCGCCTCAGAAATAGAAACAAGGTTTGGTACTTTTGTCATTATCCCAAATAGCTTTTGTCTTTTTTCGACAATATTTGTTTCGCAAATTACTTCGCCAAGTTGGACGAGCATAGATTAATCTCCACTAATAATATTCATCCGAGTAGATTATGCTTCACAATTTGTAGAAAAAAGGGCTGTAAAATTATTTATAATAAAACTGGAATGAATCTTTCAGATTATCAATTGTTAACTGGTGAATTGTATATTTGATCACATCTGCTCGATTTTTCTGTCCCCCCCCCCCACACTTCCAGTTTCGGTCAAACGAGTAGTTGCTTTTTCAGAGTTAAGATTTTTGTGATTTTTACTCAGAAAAATTCTAGTTACTTAGGGATTGGGTAATGCTTAATGAGCTACTTTAGTTTGAATCGTCACTAGGTATCATATACTTGGGGCTTTTTGTCAAACTTAGCCCAACTTAAAAAACAACAGGGATGCCTTGGGGTAGGGTTTCGCTATATATATATATATATATATATATATATATATATATATATATATGTATGTATGTATGTATGTACGTATGTATATACCCAGGTATAGGATTGGTGTATACGGAATAAATTCCAATAACCAACAATTACTATTCTTAAAAGAATGCTCAATAGAGAGTAGAGCAGATATAATTATTTATTTAAAAATTATAACATAAATATGTTATAAGATCACTACAAAAATAGCCATTTTGTTTCAATCATCATCACTTGATAAGATATTGGAGGATATTGGAGGTGTTGAAACAAAATGGCTATTTTTGTAGTGATTTTATAACATATTTATGTTATAATTTTTAAATAACTAATTATATATATATATATATATATATATATATATATATATATATATATATATATATATATATATGCGTATGTATGTGTATGCGTGTATATGTACAAATGAGTTCGAAGAACACACAGGGGTCAGTAAAACATTAAAAGATAAAATGCCGATAAGTAATTCATCATTTCGCTTGGACCAACCTTAATTGTTTTATGACCCTTCGCGCAGAACTCTTCATTGCCAATTCAAGAAAGAAATTCGGATTACTAACACAGAAAATGTCTCATATCGAGAATATTTAACATTGAAAAACAAAAGAAAAAATTAATTATTTTTAATAATATGTGGAAATCTCCGCTTTTACCTGAAGACGGTCACGAGACCAGAAACACGTGTAGTAAAATTATGTAAAACAAAACATAATATTTTTTCTAAATAAATCCACATTACAACCAAAAACGTTTACGGCACCTCTCTTCTCTTCTTTTTAATATATATATATATATATATATATATATATATATATATATATATATATATATATATATATATATATATATATATATATATATATAATTGTATACGAATGTAAGCGAGTCTACATGGCAACGCAGCAACATCTACTGCAAACTTTCTTTAAACTTAATAAATCAAAAACGAAGGACGAAGGACTCGTGAACATATGTTTATACGGACATTTTTCCTTGTTTTGATGTGAGGAGCCCGCTACCAAATGTAAAATTATCTTGATATACCCTATATATATATCTTACTCAAATCATAGCTATCTAAGTCTGTTTATTATTGACTTAATATAATACCTATGAATCTATGTCTGATCTATCTATCTATCTATCTATCTATCTATCTATCTATCTATCTATCATGAGCTGTTCATTATCTATCTATCTATCTATCTATCTATCTATCTATCTATCTATCATGAGATGCTCATTATCTATCTGTCTATCATGAGTTGCACATTATCTATCTATCTATCTATCTATCTATCTATCTATCTATCTATCTATCTATCTATCTATCTATCTATCATGAGCTGTTCATTATCTATCTATCTATCTATCTATCTATCTATCTATCTATCTATCTATCTATCATGAGATGCTCATTATCTATCTGTCTATCATGAGTTGCACATTATCTATCTATCTATCTATCTATCTATCTATCTATCTATCTATCTATCTATCTATCTATCTATCTATCATGAGCTGTTCATTATCTATCTATCTATCTATCTATCTATCTATCTATCTATCTATCTATCTATCTATCATGAGATGCTCATTATCTATCTATCATGAGTTGCACATTATCTATCTATCTATCTATCTATCTATCTATCTATCTATCTATCTATCTATCTATCTATCTATCTATCATGAGCTGTTCATTATCTATCTATCTATCTATCTATCTATCTATCATGAGATGCTCATTATCTATCTGTCTATCATGAGTTGCACATTATCTATCTATCTATCTATCTATCTATCTATCTATCTATCTATCTATCTATCTATCTATCTATCTATCTATCTATCATGAGCTGTTCATTATCTATCTATCTATCTATCTATCTATCTATCTATCATGAGATGCTGATTATCTATCTGTCTATCATGAGTTGCACATTATCTATCTATCTATCTATCTATCTATCTATCTATCTATCTATCTATCTATCTATCTACATTCAATTATAGCATTGCATGTTTCCACGTACAACGCACATTATTATCGCGAAAGAGACAATGGCGTAGAAGTAAAACTTGGAAATAACAAATAAGCCAACAAAAATAAAATTAATTCACCCACGCGATCAGATATAAAATGCAATCACTACGCAAACATTCCTTTTAATTCTGTTAATTATGCCTCTCTAATTATATATATATATATATATATATGCATACATACATACATATATATATGTTTATATATATATATATGTAATGAATGCATTGAATTAAATCAAATCAACAAATCGACTTAATTATACTTGTTCATATCTATATATACGTATGCATAAGTATGTATGCATGTGGCTGTGTGGTTAGTTCGTTCATTTTTCGATCATAGGACCCACGTTCGAATCTCATCATTGTCGAATTCCAGATCACCCTGGGGAGACAATCCCAGTTTTGGAAAGTTTCCAGGACTTGTAAGTGAAGTTGGATAGACGGAAATTGGGTAGGAAATTAGATCGGATACGAGTAACAGAAAAATATTTATGCATTCACACACACGGACACACACACACACACGCACGACATCCCCTCTCTATCTCTCTCTCTCTATATATATAGGAGGGGGACACTGAAACGTTCTCTGTCCGACATACTTAAGGAAAGATTTTAGGGACTCTCTCTCCTCATATATATATATATATATATATATATATATATATATATAAGTGCGTGTGTGTGTGCACGCCCAAAAATTCAATAAAAAATAGCAAACATCATGACAAAATATACAAATTCTAATATAAACAAACTTTTTCGTAAGGATATTTGTGTTATATTGAACAGGAAGCATCAAATTATTTTTCGACGTAAAAATTAATTTTTTTTTATCCTTTTAGGAACCTTTGGAAATATGGTTAAAACTCAAGATTAACAGACATCCATGTGGTACTACACATTTGTACGGAAAATTTAGTCTCGTTTTGCGGTGAAAAATGATTTGGGAATTCTTGCAGGAATCAGATAATTATCGGAATTTTATGAAGCTCTCAGAAGTTCTTCACAAATAAAAGGGATTTTTTTTCAGAATGTTTCCTCTTTAGAAAATATTTCAAAAAATAATTTTAATTATACCTGTTACCCACCTGCTCATTTAATTTTATGAAATTTTAAGAAATTCTTCTTTGGAACTTTCATTACTTATATTAGTTATAGAGTACAAGTCCTCGGAAAATTTAAATCCTGAATTTTTTCTAGTCAAACATTACCCCCAGTTACACAAAATCTGCACTGAATCGTAGACTAAAAAGACATTATTCAATTAATGATGTTTTTAATTGCTTTTATGAATAAAATATATTACGGACGCTACTATCTGAAGAAATTCTTTTTTCGATCAATAATGAAGTTTTACAATAAGTGTTTTAATATTTTAAAAGATTTAAATAGGATAATTTATAATCGTTTGAATCTTTTAAAATTATGCATTAATTCATGGTTGTTAGATGATAGTGTTATTAAATTAAAACTGTATTTATTAATCATAAATGGGAAAGCACACTATAATTTATCAATTCCCAGCATTTTAAAAAGTGTATATATATATATATATATATATATATATATATATATATATATATAAACGGCGTTTATGTTGTACTCGTTAAGTAATTTTTACAGTTATATGCGTCTTAGTGAAATTTCCTAAACATCAGACTGTCGATAGATCCGTCAACACCTCATACAAACACGCATATGTTAAAAAAATGCTTTTCTGAGATATTTAAAATATGCGTAGATAATATTTGTTTTAATTCAGACCAATTAAACTTCAAATCAGCTAATTTTTCTCAAATAACGTTTCAAGAAAGTATATTTTATTTTTGAAATATTTTTTTAATCAAAGGAAATTATGTTAGAACATAATTTCCTTTGATTAAAAAAATATTGACAGATTTGACCGATTTTAGTGACTTTAACTATTGATAAAAACATTCCACTCATGTAAATTATGTTTGAAATACAACAAATCATTTTGCTTATTGGAAATGTTGAATTTAATCTATTAGCTTGGAATTAAAACTAAAATAAAATATAAACTTCAAGAAAGACTTTTCATTTGTGTAAATGCATTTTAAACCGTAACTATCGCTATTTTTGGAGATACTGGTAGCAGTACAATGAGGAAAAATTGGCTCCAAGACATATTACCTTGGTCTGTAATGAGCTCCAACCTGCATACAATAGAAGGTTTATAATGATAATTTTGAGTGATAAGAACTTTTACTGTAATCGTAATATTCAGAGTCAGCAGAGTTTGCTTTCAAGACTGGCACAAGATCCCGACAGAAATTTGTAGTAAGCTAACTATAAAAAGGTTTATCGGAAGGTTTTATTTTTTTAAGCATTTCAAAAGCAAGGTGGGAGTGCCACTAGCACGCAGGAGGTTACAGAGAGTGAGAGCAAAAAAGAAGAGGGGTTTTGAGGAAAGGATATAGAGACGGGGAACAAAATCAACGTATCAGAAAATGTTGATTGACATTAGATTTGAATATTTGAAGAATCTATCTATCTATCTATCTATCTATCTATCTATATTTCTTTTTTTTTTTTTTAAGCAAATCACCCCAAGCAAGGCGGGAGTGCTACTAGCACGTAAAGGGTAACAGAGAGTAAGAGCAAAAGAAAAGAGGGGTATTTGAGGAAAGAATATAGAGAAGGACGGGGATCAAAATCAACGTGTCAGAAAATGTTGATTGATATTACATTTGAGAGTGAGAGCAAAAGTAAAGAGAGGTCTACGAGGAAAGGATGAAGAGAAAGACGAGGTTCGGGATCACGCATCAGAGGATGTCGATTGACATTACATTTGAATATTTGGAGATTATAGCCACCAGGGAAGCAACTAGGAGGAAGAGAGTTTCACTGTCGGGAAGTGCGAGAGAAGAAGCTGTTGGAATAAAAGAGGTGGTTACATTTAACCGCTCCGACAGTGAAAGGGTGGGACCGAGATCCCAACTTAGCAGCACGTTTAAATTCGTGCAGCTGGGATACCAGTGAAAGTATCTTGTCAGAGCAGTTGCCATGAAAATATTTGTAGAAAAGACAGGGTAGCCACATCATATCTGTGAGAAAGCGACCATAGACGAAATGTCAAGGTCAAGACCTATCACACTGCATATCCGTTTTTGGATTTAGTGATTTGAAGTAGAAAATGATTATGATTAAACAGAGAGAAAATAAAGAAAGTCATGGAAACGAATTAAGATTCGAGGAGCGTAAGGAAAGAAATATCATATTGGAAATAATGATTCTTCTTCTATGTGCGGTGTCTCTTCAGAACGTTAGCGATCATAGCTCTCCCCAACTTCCTATCCTTAGTAGCTCTTAGTAAATTTTGTCTTTTTGTTATCTCTAAATCCTGTTCTGTCATCCATTTACATAAGCTTTCACGGTAGGTTATGCGTTGTTTTCCTCTGTCCCTCTAGTCTTCAATACGTCCTGTGAGTTTCAAATTTTCTAACCCTTCTTTTCACATTATTTGTCCTAGATATTTCATATGTCTGTTTCTGATGTTACTTACATATCCTTTTTGCTTCTATCTTCTCTAAAACTTCGTCGTTGCTCACAAGTTTAGTCCATGGTATTCTCAGAATCCGTTTGTAAAACGATATTTTCTGTTCAGTCAAATTGAACCACAAGTTGCCTCAGGTCTCCTCTTTAGCTATGAGGAAATTGTTCAGTATTCACCGTCCTATAGGAGGACAGATATTACGTAACAGTTCAGTACACTTTTCTTTGTTTCTAACGAAACTTTATTGTTAGCTAATATTTTGCTTAGCTTTTCGAAGGCATTTTTCGCTATCCGAAGGCATTTTCGAATTTCGATGACGCACTTTCCGTCCTCTGTTAAGACACTACCCAGATATTTAAATTGTTGTATTTGCTTGATTTTGGTATCTCACTGTGTAATTTGTATGTTGGTCTGTTCCTTTTGCTGACAACCATGCATAATAATTAGAAGTCATTAAAGGATTTTGGAGAAAGCTCTATGAAGACTTGAAACTTAAACCAACCAAGTAGATTAAATGAGACTATATCTTTCCCAACTTACCCAGTTGCCTTCGAAGCAATATGACAAATACTTATAACCTTCTAAAATTTCACAAATTCCAGGAAGGAATTCTTGCTATGATTATATAAAGCACTATTAGATACCCCAAATGTTAATATTATTATCAAAATACCGACCAGAACTTGACTTGGGCGCATCCCAAAGAGCGCCACCTGTTATTGAACAAAGGAAAGTGATGGATATCTTATTGGAAAGCATGCAATGAGTCAAAGTTTCAGCTGTGAAAACTACATTATATAATCAAGACGAGAGAAAGCCAAATGAATAGGCGGGATTAGAGGGAGAGAAAATGACAAGATAAGCGAGTTTCGTTATAAATCGCTCCCCAACTAGCTGGTACTGTTTCTGCCACTAACAAACCCATAGACACAGGCCCAGATAGACGAGAATACAGTGATGTAGCCAAGATTTCTCAAATTATTACAGTTACTGATAAAACAAAGCCTTAACCAATCAACATTTCCTTTCAGTAAAATTCAATTTTCTATTGGTTAAAACTGTAGCAAAATCACAATAGAACCTTTTCCCGCCTAAGGACCCTAGAGCCGAATTTTAAACACCCAACTCTATATAAACAAACACATGACTCAATTCAAGTCAGTCAGTCATCAAATTTGAAGAGATCCATACAAACTCCACGCTGTTCAATTTACTGACTCACAACTACTTAAAGTTTATCAACGAACTCAAGGCAGCATTCAAATAACCATTGTCTGCGTGGATATTCATCTCCTAGAATTGACTTAAAGAGTGATTATTTTCACTACGTCAAAGTAATTGTACATTCATCAATTTAGCCAATCAGTTAAAGGCAAACAACTCTTAGCAACTTTAATTCTGACTCATAAATAACACATGCACACACACACTAACAGTTGAACAATACATTTTGATATTTTACTACAGAGAAACAAAAATTATTTTAATTTTAATAACAAGCCAAAGCATCAGTATTTACTTACCACAATTCTGCATGAACATTCTTCACAACATTATCTCAATTACCAAACCAACAAAAATTCTGTTTATCTTTGCATGGGTATTTTTATTGTATATAAAAATCTCCTTATTGTTGATCTCTAATCACGTTGTTCAGTTATTCCTTGCTATGCAATTATCCTTATGTTCTTTGTGTAATCTATTTGTTGTGGGATAATCTAAATTGCAAACACGGATAACTCTCACCTTATAAAGAATTACACTTCACTCAGCATACGACCCCCAACAGACGAAACGCGTCGGTTAAGATAATCTTTTTGTTTTTAGTCATAAAAGTGTTTATAACATCAAATACTGCTGGGCACAAATTATAAGACAAAATGTTTTAAATTTGCATTGATTATTGAAAACTGCTTCCCTGTATAACATATTGATCATAATATAGTTGAATTGTCCAGGAAAATTATGTTGAGGAAAATAGAAGTCTTATTTGACAGCACGATGATTTAGTA
>OZ010604.1:73324118-73341618 GCA_963932145.1 Acanthosepion lycidas | reverse complement strand
AAAATATATATTTAAAAATATTTATTTTATATTTAGATTTATATAAATATATATATATATATATATATATATATATATATATATATATATATATGTATATATATATATATTTTATTTATATTTTATATTTTTAAATATATATATTTACATATTTTAAATATATATTAGGTTGGTGCAAAAATAATTTCGTTTTCTAACATATGTTACTATGTGATAAAACGAAATTATTTTTGCACCAACCTAATACATTTCTCAATATATATAGTATCATTATATTTTTATTATAAGAGGTTATAAAAAGACATTTTTAATCTTTCTCTCATTTGGATATATATATATATATATATTATATATATATATATATATATATATATGTAAAGAAAAAGAAAAGGAGACCGAAAGGAACAGAGACAGATGCATGGCTGCACGTGCACAAACACACACACGAACACAAAAAAAAAATCACATAAAAAACTTACACCAATGTTAAACGTACATAAAAAGGAAAAATTCGAGAAAATATAAGTAGTAAATTGCTGATATCCCCTGAAGAGTGTACGGACAGGATCGCTTAAGAAACGCCGGTCACAGGATGCTGAAGGTAAGTGATAAACTATTACTCACATTAATGCTACTAACTTAATCAAAGCACATTGTCTGTCATATTTAATGAAGCTTGCACACACACACACATGCATATATATATATATATATATATATATATATATATATATATATATATATATATATATATATTACACGTCAAAATCCCAAATTACCTCATATGCGGTGGGTATAGATCTATTTCAACGAACGAGAAGTACGTTAATCTTCTTCAACCCCGGTGTACAAAGTCATATTAGGTATTTTTCGATTTTGCTGTGTAATTTTTATGATAAATACTCTGTTATAATTATTATATAATTAATAAATTAATAATTATAATAAATGATCTGTTATAATAAATATATTGCCCTCTTTTTGTGGATCGGTTTTTGTTGTGGTGTCCTCCCTCTAAAGAGTAAATGTTGGATTCTTTCGCCTACTATAAGATTAGTAGGAGAGAAGGCTTTGGGGAACATTCAACTAGATTGTCCAACTGTCGAACTCGCTCCCTCGAGCAGAGAGGGACCCGGACAAGGCTTTGCCGAAGGGCAAAGTTTTCGTCCGGCAGGTAGACAGGGTTGAACTGCAAACAACAACAATTAAGAGGTGGTTCCACGCTCCTCAAAACTTCCCGATCACGTCTCGGTGTCTGAAGTAGTTTATCAACATACGCAGCAGGCAAGATATATATATATATATATATATATATATATATATATATATATATATATATATATATATATGTATAATATATATATATATATATATATATATATATGTATGTATAATATATATATATATATATATATATATATATATATATATATATATAATACCCTTCCTTTCTCTCTGTCTTTCTATTTCTTATATATATATATATATATATATATATATATATATATATATATATATTTCTGTCTTTTTCTTTCTTATACATATATATATATATATATATATGTGTGTGTATTATAAATTAACTGATTTAAAATATAGTTTTTCGCTACACAGTAATAACCACGTTTCAAAAACTGAAGCTAAAATTTCAAATTTAATTATATAATTAAATTAAAAGCATTAGTTCCGTTTCATCTTCAAGCAAATATTGGAATAACTTTTTTTAATTTACTGAGTTTTAACCGCACATAAAAATTCATAATTTCCTGTTTCCAAGGATACAGAGAAATCCAATCATTCAGACAGGAACGGTAGCGTGTTCCTTTTTTATTAACTATTGTTGTATCAATTATGAGTTACGTTTGAAAAAGAGGTTAAGTTTAGGGAGGGTAGGGGTGTATTTTTCAACGAATTTTGACATCCGTTAAATGCATGTCGTCTGGGGTTTTTTTTATTAACGGCAGAAAGTTTTTCGGCATTTTTTTTTCTTACTTGTCTACTTAAAGATTCTTTCTAGGGGTGTTTGGGTTAGAATACGTTTTATTTAACTACAATTTGAAAATATTTTTTACTCTTAATTACTAATAGACTATATTTCTTTTTAAAATAAGTAAATGTAATAGAAATACTTAAATTATTTAAAATTATTTTTTCATATCAAATATAAGTATGTACATTACCAGCTCCCATTTTTTTATTTTATTTTTATTTTTAAATATTATTTAAGGAAAATTTTTCTTCTTTTCCTCTTCTTTTCTTCTCTTTCCTTCTTCACAGCCTCTTCCTCCTCTTCTATTACACCCATCCTCATGCGTTTGTTTATTTTCCAAGTGATAATATAGTTCATTACTTTTTTTTTTAAATAAAATAAAGCATTAAGAGGTCATTTGATAAAAATCGCCTGAGGATACCGTAAGGTTGAAACCAAGATAAGTGGATTCAACTGACCTCCTGAGTTTTAAACTTAAAATCTGTTAATGGTGAAACACACATATTCTATAGTTAATAGACTCTCCCACCTAATATAAGTAGGAGTAGTAAGAGAAATGAGGGTCAGTCGATGCCGGACGACCCGCTGAACGGTTGAACTCTCTGCCTTCGGGCGGGAAGGAACCCGAACGAGGCTACGCCGAAGGGCGGAATCTCGTTCGGGGAGGTAAACCGACCCTGAACCCGTTTATACGGGTTCAAAGGGTATATTTTTGACCGAGCCTACGGGCTCGGAGATCCCACGGGCTCGGAGATCCGACGGGCTCGGAGATCCCACGTTAAACCGGCCTTGTGCCACATGATACCCTCGTGGGGGGGTGACTAAATACTAGTCGATGTCGGACGACCGGCTGAACGGTTGAACTGTCTGCCTTCGGACGGGGAGGAATCCGAACGAGGCTACGCCGAAGGGCGGAGTCTCATTCGGGGAGGTAAACCGACCCTGAAGCCGTTTATACGGGTTCAAAGGGTATATTTTTGGCCGAGCCCACGGGCACGGAGAACTCACGTTAAACCGGCCTTGTGCCACATGATACCCTCGTGGGGGGGTGTGAATAAATACTAGTCGATGTCGGACAACAGTCGAACTCTCTGCCTTCGGGCAGAGAGGAACCCGGACGAGGCTATACCGAAGGGCAGAGCTTCGTCCGGGAAGGTAGACAGGCCCGATCCCGTTTATGCGGGTTTCTACGGGGATTTTTTGGCCAAGCCTACGGGCTCGGAAACCCCACATTAAATTCGGCATTGTGTCACATGTGACTGCGTGGGGCAGTTACTAAATAGCGTCGATGTCAGGCGACAGTAGTCTATCTATTCATTATGTATCTATTTCACTGTTCATATCTATGTCTGTCTGTTCATCTATCTATCTATCTATCTATCTATCTATCTATCTATCTATCTATCTATCTATCTATCTATCTATCTATCTATCTATCTCATCTTACGGCTACATTACGCTGAAACACCGGTTCCAGTACCATCAGCGAAGTTAAGCATCGTTAAACCTGGTCAGAAACTTGAAAGAGTGACCGTTTGGAGATACCAAGTGATTTAAGCTTGGATGTGCAGGCGGTGTAATAAATAATTGTTATTCGGAGAGCCGAGTTCCAATTTCCGTTGTGTTAGTTATATTCCCTTACCCGCCACCTCCCTTGAGAAACGTATGAATCCACTGCTTCTTCCACTCCAGCAATGGGTTAATTAGTAAAACCAATTAATCGGTTCATATCTATGATCAAATTTAAATTTGTTTACATCTGATTTAATTTACTCATATCTACCAGTCTATCTCAGTCGAATCAAGTGTACGTATCTATCCATCCGTTTATATATCATACATAAAACATTATAAAGGTTGTTCCAGTAACTTGAACCGATTTTAAATGTGAATTAAATTTAAGCATCTAATGATTTTTTTCTTTTTCTTTCAGATTTGGCCGACATTTGGGTGATATCATTTTTCACGAATAAATTGCCAGGACTTAAGTAACATGATCCAATAGAGAATAAATAGATTTTCATCAATAACAGTCATCTATATACTGCTGACTTTGATCCCTGTTAATAGAACATATTTATATATAATATGTCTTAATAAAACACCCTTTATATATACATATATATATATATATATATATATATATATATATATATATATATATATATATATATGTATATATATATATATATATATGTATGTATGTATGTATATATATATATATATATATATATATATATGTATATATATATATATATATATATATATATATATATATATATATATATATGTATATATATATGTAAGACGCAAAGTGTTACGTAGTGTTAGAGAATACGAGAAAAAAAAGCTATTCCGTAGCGAGAACAATATAAGAAAAGAAATTAAGACAGAAGATAATGATTTACGTTAGATTTAAATTATATACTTTATATATATATATATATATACAGAGAGAGAGAGAGAGAGAGAGAGAGAGAGAGAGAGAGAGAGAGAGAGAGAGAGAGAATTTGGACCGATTTTAATGTGAATTAAGTTTAAGCGTCTAATGATTTTTTTCTTTTTCTTTCGGATTTGGCGGATATTTGGCCGATATTATTTTTCACGAATAAATTCAACACAGAATAGGACTGAAGAGAAAATAATAAAATCGTTAAGATATTGTCCTTCCACGCGGTTTTAAACAAAAGGATAGGAAGGAAACTCCCATCAGTAATAAAGACTGTTCCAATGACTTGAACCGATTTAATTCAGATTTGACAGACATTTGGACGATGTTATTTTTCACACATAATTGCCATGACTTAAATAACATGATCCAATAGAGAAATAAATAAATTTTCACCAGTAACACTGATTTATTTGCTTTGATCCGGCTTAATGAAACACCCTTATATATAATCCGCCTTAATGAAACACCCTTTATATGTCTATGATACACAAAACACGCACAAACGCACATATATAGAAATAGATCTGTCTGCCTCGCTTACTATATATCACAGAAACGCATATATATATATATATATATATATATATATATATATATATATATATATATATATATATAAATATATATATATATGTATATGTATATATATAAAAGATATATAGTGAGAAAGTAAGAGACAGAGATAAATTAAGGGAGAAAGAGAAAGACAAAAGGCTTTAGAAAGAAAGAAGAGAATGTACACTTGGTAAGTCGAAATTAAATCTAGTGTCGTTTAGTGCATCTTCAATATAAGATGGCGTCTCGTAGAGAGAGGCGAGATTGTATAAAAATTTGTTTTCATTCAAAGACCGAGCGTTTTGTGCAGTATCGCCCCCCTCCCCTACTTTGCAGCTATGGAAAAGATAAAATAAAATAAAATAAAATAAATGAATAAGAAAAGAAAAAGCGAGTGAAAAAGAAAACAAAATCTGAGGCAGTAAAATGTGCAGAAATTACAAATTCGTTTTTATTTCAGACAAACCTGAATTATTTCCATTTGATTATTTTATATTTGCATGTGAATATTTTCTTTACGTCACTGCCACCCCGATTTGTTTGTTTGTTTGTTTGTTTATTTCTTTTCATTATCTATCTATCTATCTATCTATCTATCTATCTATCTATCTATCTATCTATCTATCTATCTATCTATCTATCTATCTGTTTCTTTCTCTCTTTCTTTCTATCTATTTATACTTCAGTTTATTCTCATCTACCTCAGTTCATTTCTTTCTTTCCTTTTTTCCTTCTTTCTTTCTTTCTTTCTTTCTTTCTTTCTTTCTTTCTTTCTTCTTATCTCATATCTATCTATCTATCTATCTATCTATCTATCTATCTATCAGTTTCTTTTAATCTATCTATCTATCTATCTATCTATCTATCTATATTTCAGTTTATTCTCATCTCTCTGTCTCGGTTCATTTCTTTCATTCTTTCTTTCTTTCTTTCTTCTTATCTCAGTTTCCTTCTATCTATCTATCTATCTATCTATCTATCTATCTATCTATCTATCTATCTGTTTCTTTCTTTCTTTCTTTCTTTCTTTCTATCTATTTATACTTCAGTTTATTCTCATCTACCTCAGTTCATTTCTTTCTTTCCTTTTTCCTTCTTTTTTTCTTTCTTTCTTTTCTTCTTTCTTTCTTTCTTTCTTCTTATCTCAGTTTCCTCCTATCTATCTATCTATCTATCTATCTATCTATCTATCTATCTATCTATCTATGCATATTTCAGTTTATTCTCATCTACCTCAGTTCATTTCTTTCTTTCCTTTTTTCTTTCTTTCTTTCGTCTTATCTCATATCTATCTATCTATCTATCTATCTATCTATCTATCTATCTATCTATCTATCTATCTATCTATCTATCAGTTTCTTTTAATCTATCTATCTATCTATCTATCTATCTATATTTCAGTTTATTCTCATCTCTCTGTCTCGGTTCATTTCTTTCTTTCTTTCTTTCTTTCTTTCTTTCTTTCTTTCTTCTTATCTCAGTTTCCATCTATCTATCTATCTATCTATCTATCTATCTATCTATCTATCTATCTATCTATCTATCTATGCGTCATTGTCCATGCCTATCTGTCTGGACGGCATATGATTCAGATTATTTATCCAATATAATTCATCCTATATTAAAGATAAGTAGTAAGGTAAGCACTGGTGAGATAAAAAGCGGTAAAAAATAGCTTCGTCCTATAAAAGGACAAACAGAAGAACGGTTACGAGAAAAGAACAACGTCGATGTTTTCTACGAAAAGAATTGAAAGCTACAAGTGCAAAAACGCGTAACTTGAACGACGGAGGATTAGGAAGGGAAGAAGAAAGCTTCGTAATAGATTAGAAATAATTTATGTCGCGTGGAAGAGAAAGAGTGAAGAGAAAGAAAAAAAAGAAGTGGAAATAAGAACGGGGAGAGGCAATGGAAAAGAGAAAGGAAAAGTAGAAAAAGAACAAAAAGAAAGAAAAGTACAGAAAATGTAAATAAATAAAAAAACGGAGAAAGTAAAAATGAGCATGAAAAGAGAAAGAGAGACGAAAGAAAAACAAGCAAAACGAAAAAGGAAGCCAAAATAAATCAACAGAAAAAGTAAAGGAAGATAAAAAAGAACGTGAAAGAAAGAATGGACAGAAAAGAAAAAAGAAGGAGAAAAAAGGAAGTGAAAGAAAGACTGAACAGAAAAGAAAAAAGGAGAAAAAAAGGAAGTGAAAGAAAGAATGGACAGAAAAGGAAAAAGAAGGAGAAAAAAGGAAGTGAAAGAAAGACTGAACAGAAAAGAAAAAAGGAGAAAAAAAGGAAGTGAAAGAAAGAATGGACAGAAAAGAAAAAAGAAGGAGAAAAAAGGAAGTGAAAGAAAGACTGAACAGAAAAGAAAAAAGGAGAAAAAAAGGAAGTGAAAGAAAGAATGGACAGAAAAGGAAAAAGAAGGAGAAAAAAGGAAGTGAAAGAAAGACTGAACAGAAAAGAAAAAAGGAGAAAAAAAGGAAGTGAAAGAAAGAATGGACAGAAAAGGAAAAAGAAGGAGAAAAAAGGAAGTGAAAGAAAGACTGAACAGAAAAGAAAAAAGGAGAAAAAAAGGAAGTGAAAGAAAGAATGGACAGAAAAGGAAAAAGAAGGAGAAAAAAGGAAGTGAAAGAAAGACTGAACAGAAAAGAAAAAAGGAGAAAAAAAGGAAGTGAAAGAAAGAATGGACAGAAAAGGAAAAAGAAGGAGAAAAAAGGAAGTGAAAGAAAGACTGAACAGAAAAGAAAAAAGGAGAAAAAAAGGAAGTGAAAGAAAGAATGGACAGAAAAGGAAAAAGAAGGAGAAAAAAGGAAGTGAAAGAAAGAATGGACAGAAAAGAAAAAAGGAGAAAAAAAGGAAGTGAAGGAAAGAATGGACAGAAAAGGAAAAAGAAGGAGAAAAAAGGAAGTGAAAGAAAGACTGGACAGAAAAGAAAAAAGGAGAAAAAAAGGAAGTGAAAGAAAGAATGGACAGAAAAGGAAAAAGAAGGAGAAAAAAGGAAGTGAAAGAAAGAATGGACAGAAAAGAAAAAAGGAGAAAAAAAGGAAGTGAAAGAAAGAATGGACAGAAAAGGAAAAAGAAGGAGAAAAAAGGAAGTGAAAGAAAGACTGAACAGAAAAGAAAAAAGGAGAAAAAAAGGAAGTGAAAGAAAGAATGGACAGAAAAGGAAAAAGAAGGAGAAAAAAGGAAGTGAAAGAAAGACTGAACAGAAAAGAAAAAAGGAGAAAAAAAGGAAGTGAAAGAAAGAATGGACAGAAAAGGAAAAAGAAGGAGAAAAAAGGAAGTGAAAGAAAGACTGAACAGAAAAGAAAAAAGGAGAAAAAAAGGAAGTGAAAGAAAGAATGGACAGAAAAGGAAAAAGAAGGAGAAAAAAGGAAGTGAAAGAAAGACTGAACAGAAAAGAAAAAAGGAGAAAAAAAGGAAGTGAAAGAAAGAATGGACAGAAAAGAAAAGAAGGAGAAAAAAGGAAGTGAAAGAAAGAATGGACGGAAAAGGAAAAAGAAGGAGAAAAAAAAGGAAGTGAAAGAAACAATTACATTTCTGTTCACTCTTTCTTTCTTTTTATACTCTCTGTCTCTTTTTCCTTCCTTTTACTATTTCCTCTTCCTTTTTCAATTTACTCTTTCTTTCTTCTTCCTTTTTCTGTTCTCTTCCCCTTTTTTCCTTCCTTTTACTATTTTTTCTTTTTCTGTTCAAAAATGGCACGTGGAACTAGAACAGTCTACCTAAGTGAGCGAAATAAAGTGTTCAGTTTGACATTCCAACCACCTGAAGAAGGTCTGAGCGTACAGCGGCTGAAACGTCGTGATAAACATGGCGACAAAGATGAGGACAATAGCCCGAATAATGTAAATAGTGTACATAATACCTCATCTCAGAAATATAGAGAGATACTGAAAGGCCGAAACGTTGTAATAAATATGGTGTCAAAGATGAGGACAATAGTCCGAATAATGTAAATAGTGTACATAATACCTTATCTCAGAAATATAGACAGATACTGAAAGACCGAAACATTGCAATAAATATGGCGACAAAGATGAGGACAATAGTCCGAATAATGTAAATAGTGTACATAATACCTTATCTCAGAAATATAGACAGATACTGAAAGACCGAAACGTTGCAATAAATATGGCGACAAAGATGAGGACAATAGTCCGAATAATGTAAATAGTGTACATAATACCTCATCTCAGAAATATAGACAAATATTGACGGTTTGTACGCCCGAAAAGGAGAATAATGCCTTTCTGGACAAGTAACTTATTTTTTTAAAATAAGGAATAATTGTAGTTGTGGGTAAAAGATTATGTTTACAATCAAAATCAATCAAATAACATGAGATATCACAAGAAAAATGCCAGTCTATACAAAGCAATGGAAATTACAAGGAAAAAGGTACAATGAAAGGGTTTCTGTCAGGTGGAACCCAGGTAAAAGTATAAATTTACCTGGAAAATATAACAGGTGAATGATCTTAATAGTTTGTGCCTTGAGGGTCTTCAAAGTAGAGCGTTGTTTTGAGAACACAACTTGTTATCTGTCGTTCTTAGAATAGTCGGGGTAAAAATACGTTTTAATTCTGTCTTGAAAAGGAGAATTTGGTTGGCAAGACTTTTTTGATGAATAGGTTTCTCGGCCGCTTCTTTGATTCCATATAATGATTCAGTTAATAATAATAATAATAATAATAATAATAATAATAATAATAATAATAATAATAATAATAATAATAAAATTGTCCAAATACAAAGGCCTGGAGATTGAGAGTAAGAGAATGCGGAGAATGAAGACTGAGACTGTACCAGCAGTAATCGGTGTTGTGGGCCCTGTGAGAAAAAGCAATGGACAATTTTACTAAAAGTATCCCAGGTAACATCGCCATACAAGTTGTCCAGGAAATCGCCCTACACATCACATATACTAAAAAAACATCACATACACTAAAAAAGTATTATCAATTAAATGACAATTCTTCGATAGGGCCTAAGGACCATAGCTTACAACCTGCTCTACAGGATACAAAGCAGGAAACATAACATACACAAATAATAATAATAATAATAATAATAATAATAATAATAATATGTGCATGAAAGATATACAGCATCGAAAGCACAAAATCGGAACCACTGAGAGATAGTATGAGCAACAATCAGACAGAGTTACCCAAAATAACAATGTAACTATCCTCTGGGACATGTCAGTTCAAACTGACAGGGAAATAAAAGCCACTGATATTATCATAAAAGGCAAGAATTTCAAGAAGTGTATTCTTATTGGCACAGCAGTACCATCTGAGAGAAACACGTTCCTGAAAATTATCGAGAAATTGTCCAAATACAAGGACCTGGAGATCGAGATTAACAGGATGTGGGGGGAATGAAGACTGAGGCTGTACCAATAGTAATCGGAGCACTGGGCCTCATGAGAAAAAGCAATGGACAATTTTACTAAAAGTATCCCAGGTAACATCAACATACAATTTGCCTAGGAGATCGCCCAACTAGCAACATCCCATATACTAAGAAAAGTGCTATCAATTAAATGACAATTCCCCTATAAGGCCTAAGGACCATAGTTTGGACACAGGATACAAAGCAGGAAATATAACATACACAAATAATAATAATAATAATAATAATAATAATAATAATAATAATAATCCACATAAAAGTCTTACTAATTAACCCATAGCTGGGGCAAGAAGAGGTGGATTAATAATTTTCCCATGTGTATTTGCACGTAAGTGATTATAAGGGAACCCAATTGTAATTCAATCTCGGTTCTCCAATTAACAATTCCAGACCATTATACAATGCACCATCCGCGCACCCAGGCTTACAGCACCCAAATCATTATCCATCTAGTTGCTTAACTTCAGTACTTATCTGTTTCTTTCCTCAGTATATTCTCTGATTGTATATCTTTATATTAGAAATTGCACCCATCAAGGGACTGACCAGGCTCAACATTGCTTAACTTCAGTGAACGTACAGGAACCAATGTTTTAACGTGATGTATCCGTCGGGATAATGGCAAAAGGGTCTTTACAAAATAGATGTCTTGCTGAAAATGTTTATACGGTCATGTTACATAGGTAAAGTGCTTTTTATTACAACTTACTTTTCTCCGCCCGTAGGTTGGGTATTCAGCTAGTAACAATAAGATAAGAATGATAAATATTTAACGTAATGCATTTTATTATCCGTGTATGCAGATAGAGCCAAAGTCAAAGAATGACTTGTACATAAACATTTTTTTTACAGAGAGGTAGAGTGGAATGAACAAGATAGCGAGAAAGAGAAAAAGAGAATAAATAAGAGTGAAGTGGGTAGGGAGTTGAGAGATACAAGAAAGTATTATACCGAAATGTAGAAAGAGAACGGGGGGGGGGAATGAACAGAGAGGGAGGACGAAATAAAGGTTATGTAGAGAGAAAAATAGATAGAGTGAGAAAGAGAGAGAGAAGGGGGAAAAGAAAGACAAAGAGAGATAGAGAGAGAGAGAGAGAAGGGGAAAAAGAAAAGTAAAGAAAAAGAAGAAAATGCATATGCGAGAGAGAACAGAGAAATAATAAAAAAGAAAGATAAATTTCGTCTAAGTGAATCGAACCGTAAATTAAAAAAAAATTATTTTCAAACTTTGTTGATGGAATAAACAACAACAACAACAGCAACAACAATAACAACACTAGAAACAAAAAAAGGAAAACAAAAGTTCTCCTAAAAGACATTATAATTCATGTGGCACAAGAATACAGTTCGATGTTTTTTGTCCCTTTGAGGCTCCCATAACTTTAATTCGCATAGCGGATGCAACAATTAGAACACATCCCTCCCACGCATTAAATTAAACATATTCTGCTTTTTACGGGCACATATAGATACATACTCTCTGGGATGCACGGCTAATATAAATAAGATTGTAACAGTCATGTGAGCGAAGCTCTTGTCAAAGGTGACTGTGGCGGTAACAGCTTTTTGTTACAATTGCAAGGAAAAGTAGACATTTATCCGTCTTTCTATTCGAACAAAACATTAAAGTGTGAGTCCCATATGTTTATGACCCTAATGAGATCACCATTAGTATTTTCTCTTTAGGGACGTCGACAGGGATTCATACTAATCGCCCTCTATAAATAAATAGTGTTTATTTTTTTGTTGTTGTCAATTCTCAAGAACAAAGAAAATGTCTAAATTCACTTTCATCATGTTTAGGTCTTATTCCAATTCTAATCATTGCTTTTTAAAACAATAATCATTGCCGAGGAGTTAAAATATTCAAGTGAGTAATGGAACATAAATGAGAATATTTAGTGTGAGAAAATTATTTGTTTAATTAGTATTTTATGCAGAATAAAAACATTTGAGTTCTGTGGGACCAAGAGCTTAAACTGGTGAAGAACATGAGGGCAGGTATCGGCAACAGACAAAGGTCGGATAAAGGAAGGAAATATTCGTGATACGTCGTCTGCGGCGGCCCTCATTTACTGATCCCAAAGTAAGGCTTGACTTCGCGGTTTGCAACTTAACTGTTGAAATATTATACACTAAAACAGATCTATACCAGGTAAAATAATTTTAAAGAAGTGATATCTAATGCAAGGATTCTCTGAATCCAGGATTCATTCTGTGTTTCAGAAGCCAATGTTTCACTGCCAGTTGAAGAGACCTACGTATGCACATTCATAACCTGGTAAAGAACATCTACTGGGATAGTATTCTTACCTTTTATATGGCGAATGTAACATGTGAATTGAGTTCTGGAGAAATCTAGATTCCATATCTCGTGTATCAACTATCGACACGATTTGTTCTCGAATGCACTATGTATGTGATTGGATAAAATATTAGGTTGGTGCAAAAATAATGTCGTTTTCTCACATACGTTCCTATGTGAGAAAACGACATTATTTTTGCACCAACCTAATATTAAATCGACGATCTTCCAGTAGGTGACGAACAGTTTATGTTTAGGTTTTATTCCGAATCTAATCGTTGCTTTTTAAAACAATAAACATTGCCGAGGAGTTAAGGTTATTAAAATAATAGCGGTGTCAAGGGAAAAACCAACAGCCAGTTTCTTTTTGCGGGCATGAAGATCCAAGATTTCCCAATATTCTTTACCATAAGTCTGTTAACCGCCATTATCGAAAGACGGTTAATAAACTTCTTTGAGTGCATGGAGCCTTTTCAGGGACCATTTTCAAAAAACATTGCCACCATAAAATTTTCATTTAGGATTTCGATCAGACTGTTCACCGCTCATGTCATTAATCCTTTGAGCCTCGACCACCGCTTTACCGGTGGTAAAGAAAAATGACGTAATGCCCAGCCACCGGTTGAACAGTGGTAGAGAAAAATTACTTAATGCCGAGCAAGCCGTTGAACGGTTGGTAACCACATGTAACCATTTTTAAAACTAGCGTGAAACATTACATAGCACTTATTTGCGAATTTTGACACATGAGCTCAGACAGAAAGGTTCAGGAACGCAATGCTGAAAGGGTTAATTATATGTCTTTCCTGAAGAAAAGCAAGATTGTATTCCATTTGCCTTATGAAAAGATGCACAATTTTGTCTAAAATAATAATAATAATAAGCAAATGCAATGTAGCAAATGCAGAAACGATGACAAGATAAGCCTCTTTATGGTCAATACTCTGCCTGTACCAAATACGCTGATTTAGACAAACCCTGTATGCATCAATGGTTACGTAGTGCCAGGTTAAATGCTGAGACAATGCTTGCTAACTAGAAATTACCAAGCACACATATTGAAAAATGCAAATTCTGTGATAAATATCCAGAAACAATTGAACATCTTGTATCAGGTTGCACGGTATTGGCACCCACTGAATATAAAACTCGGCATGACAGAGTGGGCCAATATCTGCATTGGAAATATACAACTTTTACAGGAAGGAAATTGCAAGAAACTGTTATAAACATCACCCAGACCTGCTTACAGAGATAGGACGTGTAACAATACATACAGAGAGGATAATCAAAGCTAATCAATCAGATTTAGTGATCAAAGACCACAAAAATAGAATATACTTTCTTATTGATATGGCAGTCCCTGCAGATTCTAATATACAGGGGTTGAACAAAATAATTAGAACAGTTGCAAAATCCATCCCTATATTTCAAAGACCTATTATATTAAGAACTTTAACTAAAACTTCGGAATTGCAGGTTATATCTATTGTAAATACGTTTATTTATCTAATTTAGTGTCTTTGTCTTATTTGTTTTTAGAATTTAGTAAAATTTAAGCTAAATGCGTGACCTCTCCGAGTTCGAAAAATAGCAAATTGTTGGAGCTCGCATGGCAGGTGCCTCTATAAGTTGCTGAACTGTTTGTTTTTTCAAGAGCTACCATAGCAAGAACACTGATGCAATTCGAGAAACAGGGCAAGACCTCTAGCAACCGTAGCAATTCGGGTCGGACTTGCAAACTTACTGACAGGGACTGGCCTGCAGTGAAACGCAATATGGCAAAAAATCATCGGACAAATGCGGCCAAAGTGACTGCTGAGTTGAATAAGCATCTGAATAGTTCAGTTTCTACTAAAACTGTTCAGCGTAATCTCCATAAATCTGCATATCATGGAAGATCCGTTGTGAGGAAACGTCTTCTATCCACTCGCAACATTCAAAAGAGGTTGAAGTGATGCATAGATCACAATGCCTGGTCTGCAGACTAATGGAAGCAAGTCATATTCTCAAACAAGTCCAGTTTTTCTCTTTTCCCAACTTCAGTACGAGTTTATGTGTGGAGACAGCCCAAAGAAGCTTACAACCCTGACTGCCTTCTTCCAACAGTGAAGCATGGAGGTGGATAAGTGATAGTTTGAGGTGCCATTTCATGGAAATGTCTCAGTCCAATAGTTGCCCTGTATGGTAGAATCAACATCAAAGATTACCTGAACATTTTAGATCATGTTCATCCAATGACCAAGAATTTATTCCCTGATAGTGACTGCATCTTCCAAGACGATAATGCTCCAATACATGCCGATCGAGTGGTTAAGAATTGCTATGAAGAGCATGAATGTGAGTTAGAACACATGGAGTGACCTCCCCAATCTGAAGATATCAATATTATTGAACATTTGTAATGCATTTTGGAGCAAGAAGTTAGGAGCCGCTTTCCTCCACCATTGTGTCGTAAAGAGCTGGAGAAGGTTTTAATGAAAGAATGACTGAAAATTCCTTTGGTTGAAGTCAGGAAACTGTCTGATTCCATTCCTAAAGGTGTTAAAGCAGTCTGTGAGGCTAAAGGAGGACCAACTCCATATTAAATAAATTTTCTTGGAATTTAACAAGTGTTCCAATTATTTTGTCCAACCCCTGTATCTTTGAAGATCTTCAAAAAGACGATTAAAATAAAAGGATATTGAATTGGAAATCTCAAAAGTGTGGCACATGAGGACATCGATAATTTCAGTTGTAGTTGGTGCCCTCAGATTGATTGTGAAATATTCCGATAGACTCACTGAAGAGATTCCTGGTAGTCCATGCTTTAAAAAAATATCAAAAATTGTATTCACAAGTACAGCTCAGGCATTACGAAGAGCTTTAGCTATGTAAAATGTATGTGATCATAGTTTTTTTTAAATGATCAGACAAAAATGTCATGAAACCATTTCTGACCTTAGGTCTCTTGTTGGGACCCGGAAGGAAATATGTATACCACAGAAATCAAAGGAAATATTAATAATAATTGTATATTATTTGACTATTAGATAAAATAGAAGCATTATGAGAAAAATGTTGAGTGTATGTTATTAATGACAATTGCTTTTCTTAATGTTTACCCAGCTTTTGTAATAAGCAATAAATATAGCCAGAATTTAATCTAAAAATACGTTTGATATTTGCCGAAAATGAAAAATATGCAAATTAAAAACCAACAGAATCTAGAATTAATTAATTTAAAAATGAAAAAATTGACAAGTATGAAGTTTACAAATTGGACAATACTTAGAAGTTTGCAATATATATATATATATATATATATATATATAAAATCATCTACAGACAGACTCTTTCGCAGCTCATCAATGTGGCCAGACATCCGGTGGCCTCTACCTCTGATCGAAACCCGACTGAATTGGCGTTAGCTGGGGGGGGGGTGTTCTACCACTAAGCCGTTGTCGCACGACAGGGATGAATTAAAGCGTATTTATTTTTAGTTAAACACACAGTGACTGAGAGAATTCGATTCGATTTACCGAAGAGTCTTGCATTATTAGCCATAATAGTCATTGTTTACAAACCCAAACTTCCTCCCCAGAGAGCTGAAACGAAATACATTTTTCAGGAGCATATATAAATGATATATTAAAAATCAAAATCTATATGTATAGGTTTAATAAGTACATATAGTGTTCAGAAAAAATTCTAAATTTAAATCTTGTGAAGTTCTAATGAATTTCAAGTGTGTTACTTATTTTAAACTTAAAATTTAAAATTATCGTCCGTTCGCTCGGAAAGGTTATAAATATGAAATCTGATCAGTTCAATAGATCTGTTAAACAACGATTAACATTTCGACGCAAAACTCTTGAATCAGTTAAAGCAATAAGTCATTGAAAATGAATTTGATTTTTATACCAATGCAGAGGTGTCCTCCAGGGCTTTATCCTTCACCCTACTTTGTTTTTCATTTTCATTAACGACATTCCTGATGGCCTCTGTTCCCAATTTTGTATATATCCTGAGGACTCCTGTCTCGATAGTAAGCCGAACAAGTTTGATAAAGGTCAAATTACCGGTTGAAGTCATGAACGACATTCAATCTATTGTTAACTGCGGCAAAGTATGGCTTGTTAATTTTAACCCCTCCAAAAGAAGACTGCTATCAATTAATCATCTGAGAGACCTCATTCATCCTTCCATCAGCATGTCTGACGCTAACCCCTAGGAGAATGCCACCTTGAGCTTTCTCGGGTTAACATTCTGCGGTAAAAAATGTCTTGTTAATTTTAACGTCTCTAAAAGAAGACTGCTACCTATTAATCATCTGAGAGACCTGTTTCATCCGTCCATCAGCATGCCTGACGTTAACCCCCAAAAGAGTGACTCTTTGAGAATTTTCGGGTTAACATTCTGCGGTAAAAAATGACTTGTTAATTTTAACGCTTCCAAAAGATGACTGCTATCTATTAATCATCTGAGAGACCTCTTTCATCCTTCCATCGGCATGTCTGAGAGTGACACCTTGGGCTTTAAGAAAAAAGAACGGGCTTGAGTAAATGGATGGCGGAACACGGCTCAGGAGAGATAACAAAAAGTCAAAATTTATTAAGAGCTAGAGGGGATAGGAAATTGTGGAGAGCCATGATCACCTACGTCCTGAAGGGACACGGCATATAGAAGAAAAAGAACGGGCTTGTGTAAATGGATGGCAGAACAAGGCTTAGGAGAAATAACAAAAAGACAAAATTTATTAAGAGCTACAAAGAACAGGAAGCTGTGGAGAGCCATGATCGCCTATG
>OZ010604.1:73261618-73319118 GCA_963932145.1 Acanthosepion lycidas | reverse complement strand
AGGGAGGGAGGAGAGAGAGAGAGAGAGAAAGAGGATTACGAGATAGGTGTGGTCCGTTATGAACACTCCCACTTCTCATGCTACTGCTTCTGCTACTAACAAACACATATACACAAGCCCCGATAGACGAGAATACAGTATCGGGATCAAAGTCTGTCGAATTATAGCAATTTACTGCTAGACCAAGCTACATGGAAATATTAATAATACTTTACTCCTTATGTTTTCTGCTGTGAAATCAGATTTCCAGCAGAGACAAAGAATTTAACACGGTCACAAAGTTTTCACTCGGCGGGAATGACAAAGACCACTGGACGAAATTTTCATAAAATTTGGTTACTTCCTAGGCCGTCGATTTCTGCATGCGATGGCCGTGAAGATAAAAGAAAACACCGTCGAGTTACGACACCAAGAATACTACACTTTTAATAGCGCTGGAATAGGGAATGATATATCAATGAAACGAGAGCAGAGCTAGTTTTGCACATTTGGCCTTGGGAAAGACATGGATCCTGTTTTTCTACAGCTATGAGAAAATATCAAGGAAATCTAGGCTCTTTAAATTTCCTTGGCTACTGGTTTAGAATATGGAAATTTTGATTACAAACTAAGATTTCAAGCCCACTTAAAAGGCAAACAACCTGTGGGAGAAAGTGTATATCGTGACGCAGAAAGGGAACCAGACAATCTATCTGATTTGGTCCGTATTCAGACGTTTCCATTCAGGCAGACAGTGATTGATTGATTTTTTTTTTACAGTTTATCAACCTTGTGTAGATTATTTAAAGCTGAAACATATTTCAAATTGTATGAGGTCGCTTACGCAGCAAGGCGCGGGTAATTCGGTTAGTATATATATATATATATATATTGATAATATTAGTGGTCAATATATATATATATATATATATATATATATATATATATATATATATATATATATATATACATATATAAATTCCCAAGAGGATACAATCCAGGTAGAACTCAATGTCCAGGACAGAGTAAGAATATAAGCTTTTTTGAATTTGTAGGTCTGATGATTTGGATCGTGATTACGATTCCAATGTAATAAATTATAACCATGGAATATTAGTATTTGAGCCTTATATATATATATATATATATATATATATATATATATATATATATATATATAGTGAGAGAGAGAGAGAGAGAGAGAGAGAGACAGAGGGAGAGAGGGAGAGAGATGGTCTATTTTTTTAATAAAAATGTATTGCTGGTAATTATTCCTTTACCATGCAAATGCGTTGCTTCTACCAGATAAATGCATATTTATACTTTCATCGTGTTTGGTCACCTGCTTGGGGATTAACTATTTGCCCAAGCTGGGATCCTGACAGGTTATACTATCCCCGGTCAGGGTGGACCTGGGAACAACAGCAATTTACAGGTGTCCCCACGCACCTGAAAAGCTGTCGATCAGACGCCTTGCTGCGGGGTGTAGTTATCGTCATACTCAGGACGCTTGATAATCCATGAATAAATTAATCAGCATGGTAAAGTAGTTGAGCTTTGATTGTCATATAGGAAGTAAATGATTAACTATTAACACCGGACTTATGAACATATGTTTTCTGCAAAGGTGTATAAATAGCGTTGTCAGGCTACTGACTGCGGTGATTATTGAGTGACTATTGAGTGGAACTATCCAGTCGAATTATTGTGCGTCGATGAAATGGTTAATTATCTTTGGTTTACTTTTAGTTTTTTCTCCTTGTACCCGGTGTCCGCAATTGGTCCTTCATATAAGTACTAACCAGGCCCGACGCTACATAACTTCAGTTTTCGAACAAGAACCGGTGTTTTCCTCGTGATTTGACTGTAAGCAGGCAGATATGGAAGAAAAAACGATTCTGTAAACTTATCCGTAAAAGTTAAGCCTAATAAAAATATGGTCATCTTCATGAACAGTATGACTGTCTTTATATGTTATAATCATTTTAGAAGGCTTCTGTATAAATACGCCGAAAAAACGAAAAACTCGAATGTAGATGTCCTCGGGCTTCTAGTTTAAAATATTAGTTTATTTCGTAAAAGTACATTTATCATTTTATTTTATTTTTTTATTTTTGTTGAAATCCCTAGATATTCGAATAATTCTTTCATGAAGAAAAGCAAGACTGAGTGTATAAGCCTTAAAATATTAAAAACGAAAGCTAAAGGAAAAGAATAAAACCTATAAAAAAACCCATCTTTGCTGATTGCAAACACTGCGCTGACGCAAGAAAAGCGGACCACTTTCCTAATAAGCGAACAGAAAAAAGAAATCCCAGCTGATGGACGAGAAAAAAATAAATATGAATAAATCTTGTGGCTATCGATAAGTTATTTTGTCGTCCAGAAAATCCAGTTGTCTATACAAGAAACATAAATATCTTTATTTCTTTTCGTCTTGTTCAACACGTCACTTTCAAAACAAGACAGGTAAAGTCAATAAGAACAATGATGGCGGTTAGTTTGAGGGAAATCACGTCTGTAAATGTCTCGCGAGATGTCGGTTATGTACGAGAAGAAAAAAAAAGAACGAAATAGCAATGGCTGACAGAAACGTAGACAAATTGGTTTTTGATTGGAGAAAACAGAAAAAAAAAACCTGGGTGAACTCACATAAACAACTAATATATAGATACATGTTTCTGAGCATAACTTTCTGCGATAGCAGCTCGCCAATCCCTGTTGCAAAAAATTGCTCTGGCACATTTGCATTAGTTCATCATTCACAGAACTCACCTGTGGTTTATACAACAACTATTACAAAGGTTTTACAGTTTCTGAGAGAGAGAGAGAGAGAGAGAGAGAGAGAGAGAGAGATAGATAGAGAGAGAGAGCATGAGAATGATCTGGGTTAATAAACAGGGCCAGTGCGCTCACACACTCGACTATGATGACTTATGACTTTGCGCCAGCACAATTATGGGCCCTTTCCAAACAGTTCCGTGTATCCGATTTCATTTACAACACTTGGGTCAACCGGTGATATGATTTTCAATCTCATTCTAACGGTGCTTACGCGCTGGTAAAACCAATGAATAAAACATATCAACCATTGCAAGATTCAATCTCTCGGTCGGAAAGCGTACATTCTAATCATTTGTTATAAAAGCGTAATGTGTTTTGTTGCCGACACTGGAGTTTGAACACAAATCTCACAGGTGATTCCATTTCTACTAAGTAGACCATGTGATCGTAAAAGAAATGTATATATGGGAATTAGCGTGACATCTAAGTGAACACCCCTTCTACTCAACCTTCTGTTACTAAACAGTTCACCCTTTCTATTCTATCATCTATTACTATACAGACCACGCTTTCTATTCTATTATCTATTACTCTACAGACCACGCTTTCTATTCTATCATCTATTACTCTACAGACCACCCTTCCTATTCTATCATCTATTACTCTACAGACCACGCTTTCTATTCTATCATCTATTACTCTACAGACCACGCTTTCTATTCTATCATCTATTACTATACAGACTACCCTTTCTATTCTATCATCTATTACTCTACAGACCACCCTTCCTATTCTATCATCTATTACTCTACAGACCACCCTTCCTATTCTATCATCTATTACTCTACAGACCACGCTTTCTATTCTATCATCTATTACTCTACAGACCACGCTTTCTATTCTATCATCTATTACTCTACAGACCACCCTTCCTATTCTATCATCTATTACTCTACAGACCACCCTTCCTATTCTATCATCTATTACTCTACAGACCACGCTTTCTATTCTATCATCTATTACTCTACAGACCACCCTTCCTATTCTATCATCTATTACTCTACAGACCACGCTTTCTATTCTATCATCTATTACTCTACAGACCACGCTTTCTATTCTATCATCTATTACTATACAGACTACCCTTTCTATTCTATCATCTATTACTCTACAGACCACGCTTTCTATTCTATCATCTATTACTTTACAGACCACGCTTTCTATTCTATCATCTATTACTCTACAGTCCACGCTTTCTATTCTATCATCTATTACAGTACAGACCACGCTTTCTATTCTATCATCCATTAATCTACAGACCACCCATTCTATTCTATCATCTATTACTATACAGACCACCCTTCCTATTCTATCATCTATTACTATACAGACCACCCTTCCTATTCTATCATCTATTACTATACAGACCACCCTTTCTATTCTATCATCTATTACTATACAGACCGCCCTTTCTATTTTATCATCTATTACTCTACAGACCACGCTTTCTATTCTATCATCTATTAATCTACAGACCACCCTTTCTATTCTATCATCTATTACTATACAGACCACCCTTCCTATTCTATCATCTATTACTCTACAGACCACGCTTTCTATTCTATCATCTATTACTCTACAGACCACGCTTTCTATTCTATCATCTATTACTATACAGACTACCCTTTCTATTCTATCATCTATTACTCTACAGACCACGCTTTCTATTCTATCATCTATTACTTTACAGACCACGCTTTCTATTCTATCATCTATTACTCTACAGTCTACGCTTTCTATTCTATCATCTATTACAGTACAGACCACGCTTTCTATTCTATCATCCATTAATCTACAGACCACCCATTCTATTCTATCATCTATTACTATACAGACCACCCTTCCTATTCTATCATCTATTACTATACAGACCACCCTTTCTATTCTATCATCTATTACTATACAGACCGCCCTTTCTATTTTATCATCTATTACTCTACAGACCACGCTTTCTATTCTATCATCTATTACTATACAGAGTACGCTTTCTGTTCTATCATCCATTAATCTACAGACCACGCTTTCTATTCTATCATCTATTACTATACAGACAACCCTTTTTATTCTATCCTCTATTACTATACAGATTGCTATTCTCTATACTATTTCTCTATTCAGTCTGTATACGGATTAATTGTCGAGCGAGTATTATTGAGCAAGTGATGTTAGTGCGAGTGATATTCAAAGGCGTCTGACACCAGTATTGTTCAATGGTGTTACTATAGTTGTACTCCATTTTTTGGCCTGATCTTGCTCTTGTATAGCTTACAGCATCTTGTATTCACAAGTAGTTACCTACCTAGGTGCTGACAAGTGTTGAAGTTGCTTAACTTTGTAAGAAAAGCAGTGTTTCAATGCAATGTGGTTGTAAACTGCCATTTAGCTGGAAGGTAGGGAATTCTAGTTATGGATTTATTATTGTCAGGTTACATTCAATATTCCAGACAGTCATGGATAGAGTAAGTGTTATATAGGAATAAAGTGTTGTTGCCAACACTGAAGTTTGAACACAGATCACCAGTGAGCGAACATAAGTGATTTCATATCTAATAAGTAGACCATGTGATGGTAAAAGAAATGCATATATGGGAATTAGCGTGATATCTAATGGATCACTATTTCTACTCTATCCTTTATTACTATAGGGATCATTGAGCACGTGACCAAGTGGTTAGAATATTCGCATTCTGACAAGGAGATCCCCGGTTCGAATCTTACTATAGTCTATGTCGATCAGGAGACGTCTTGATGTTATCGGACTGGAGGGGTCGATTCCAGCGTGCGGCACCTTTGGAAAGTGCCTGAAAACCATACCACGTGTTGACCCAAGTCTTGTGTGTAAAATTGGGTAGACGGAACCCTTTCGTTGCCGTCGATAGCAGTGCTAGCACGAAGTCACAAGTCCTGGCCTTGTTATAATTGTTGATCACACTAGATAACACGCACTTTCAAAGAAATTGTAACTAGAGATTTACTCAGCAAAGTTGCAGTATAAACCACATATGGGCTCTGTGGGTGTGGAATAAGCACAAATGCGCCTGAGCAAGCGTCTGCAATAGGAATTGTAGCCAGCACAGCCGGAGACGAATCTCCAACTAATTGCCGAAGCAAGGATATTTACCTTACCTCCCCGCGAGGCAGGGTGTGGCACAAGGCCGTTTTAATGCGAGGCAAAACCGAGTCCGTAGGCTCGGGAAAAATTTCCCGTAGAACCCATATACACGGAGTCGGGTAGCTGTCTACCACTCCAGAGACACTGCCTTTCGGCACAGGCCCACCTGAATTCCTCTCTGACGAAAGCGTTCGACCAGCACAGCTGGAGACGAATCTCCAACTAATTGCCGAAGCAAGGTTATTTACCACACCACCCCAAGAGGGAGGATGTGGCACAAGGTCTTTATTTATTTTATTGTAGGTCGGGTAGCTGTCTACCACCCCAGACGAGACTCTGTCCGAAAGCATAGGCTCGTCTGGGTTCCTCTCTGCTCGAAGGCAGAGAGTTCGACTAGCATAGCTGGAGACGAATCTCCAACTAATTGCCGAAGCAAGGATATTTGCCAACCACCCAACGGAGTTAGGTGTGGCACAAGGTTGAATTTAACCTTAGGTATCCGAGTCAGTAGGCTCGGGCAAAAATTCCCCTTAGACCCCGTAAAAAACCACCCATTAGATTTAGGAAGCTTCTTGGTCACTTCGACGTGGTGTAATGGTTTACAAGCTTGTCTCACTAGATCAATTACGACTGAAAAGTGAGAACTATCCTCACTGGGTTCCCCATACTTTCGACCGTGTGCTACATATAAGATACGCTTATGAAGTCTTTTGGGCACTTCGAAGTGGTGTAATGGTTAACAAGCTTGATCTCGCTAGATCAATTAAGACTGAAAAGTGAGATCTATCCTCACTGATTGCCCCATACTTTCGGCCTTGTGCTACATCTAAGCTACGCTTAGGAAGTGTTTTGGGCACTTCGACGTGTTGTAATGACTAGCAAGCTTGTCTCGCTAGATCAATTACGACTGACTGGTGACTACTATCCACACTGGGTGCCCCATACTTCAAGTCTTGTGCCATATCTAAGCTACGCTTAGGAAGTCTTTTGTGCACTTCGACGTGGTTAAATGGTTAGGAAGCTTGTCTCGCTAGATCAATTACGACTGACTGGTGAGTTCTCTCCTCTCTGGGTCCCCCAGACTTTCGGTCTTGTGCCACATATAACCTACGTTTAGGAAGTGTTTGGGGCCCTTCGAGGTGGTATAATGGTTAGGAAGCTTTTCTCGCTAGATCAATTACGACTGAAAAGTGAGTTCTATCCTCACTGGCTGCCCCATACTTTCGGTCTTGTGCCACATCTAAGCTACGCTTAGGACGTCTTTTGGGCACTTCGACGTGTGGTAATGGTTAGGAAGCTTTTCTCGCTAGATCAATTACGACTGACTGGTGAGATCTATCCTCACTGGGTGCCCCATACTTTCGGCCTTTGCTATATCTAAGCTACTCTTGGGAATTGTTTTGGGAACTTCAACCTGGTGTAATCGTTAGGAAGTTTGTCTCGATAGATCAATTACAACTGACTGGTGAGTTCTATCCTCACTGGGTGCCCCATACTGGCGGCCTTTGCTACATCTAAGCTACACTTAGGAAGTGTTTTGTACACTTCGATGTGGTGTAATGTTTAGGAAGCTTTTCTCGCTAGATCAATTACGACTGAAAGTGAGTTCTATCCTCACTGGTTGCCCCATACTTTCTGCCTTGTGCCACATCTAAGCTACGCTTAGGAAGCGTTTTGGGCACTTCGACGTGGTATAATCGTTAGGAAGCTTTTCTCGCTAGATCAATTACGACTGACTGGTGAGTTCTATCCTCACTGGGTGCCCCATACTTTAAGCCTTATGCCACATCTAAGCTACGATTAGGAAGTGTTTTGGGCACTTTGACGTGGTGTAGTGTTTAGCAAGCTTGTCTATCTTGATCAATTAAGACTGAAAAGTGAGATCAATCCTCACCGGGTGCCCCATACTTTCTTTCTTGTGCCACATCTAAGCTACGCTTACGAAGTGTTTTGGGTACTTCGACGTGGTGTAACGGTTAGCAAGCTTGTCTCGCTTGATCAATTAAGTGAGATCTATCGTCACTGGGTGCCCCGTTCTTTCGACCTTGTGCCACATCTAAGCTACGCTTAGGAAGTGTTTTGGGCACTTCAACGTGGTGTAATGTTTAGGAAGCTTTTCTCGCTAGATCAATTACGACTGACTGGTGAGATCTATCGTCACTGGTTGCCACATACTTACGGCCTTGGGCCATATATAAGCTACACTTAGGAAGTTTTTTTTTGGTATTTAGATGTGGTGTAATGGTGAGGAAGCTTGTCTCGCCAGATCAATTACAAGTGACTGGTGAAATCTATCCTCACTGGGTGCCCCATACTTTAAGCCTTGTGCCACATCTAAGCTACGCTTAGGAAGTGTTTTGGGCACTTCGACGTGGCGTAATGGTTAGCAAGTTTGTCTCGCTAGATCAATTAAGATTGATTGGTGAGATCTATCGTCACTGGTTTCTTCATACTTTCTGCCTTGTGCCACATCTAAGCTACGCTTGGGAAGTTTTTGGGCACTTTGACGTGTTGTAATGGTTAGAGAGCCCGTCTCGCTTGATCAATTAAGACTGAAAATTGAGATCTATCCTCACTGGCTGCCCCATACTTTTCGTCTTGTGCCACATCTAAGCTACGTTTAGGAAGTGTTTTGGGAACTTCGACGTGTTGTAATGTTTAGAGAGCTTGTCTCGCTTGATCAATTAAGACTTACAGGTGAGATCTATCCTCACTGGTTGCCCCATACTTTCGGCCTTGTGCCACTTCATAGCAATGCTTAGGAAGTGTTTTGGGCACTTCGAGGTGGTGTAATGTCTAGCAAGCTTTTCTCGCTCGATCAATTACGACTGAAAAGTGAGATCTATCCTCACTGGCTGCCCCATACTTTCGGTCTTGTGCCACATCATAGCTACGCTTAGGAAGTGTTTTGGGAACTTCGACGTGGTATAATGGCTAGGAAGCTTTTCTCGCTAGATCAATTACGACTGAAATGTGAGATCTATCCTCACTGGGTCTACGCGATTCATTATTCCACCAAGCCTCCTTCGAAAACAAAACCTAAATAAAACACTTGAAATTCATGAAAAAAAAAAAAAAAAAAAAAATACCGAAAAGTTACTTGCTTGTGTCTGGAGAAGAAATCATATTAACTTGGGTCAAGTTCCAAATTATTTTCTTCCTAAGCAGTGGACATAATATAAATTCAGCGTGCGATGGATAAATTGTCGTCTAATTGCCGCAAAAATGAAATTAGCACTGGTATTTTATTTTAGCTCATGTACATGCTTCGATTGATTAATTGTCGTCTAAATGAGGCAAAAAAACAAAAAACAAACAAACCCAAGACAAACATAACACTGGTATCTCATTTTAAGATATACAGGCTGCGATGGATTAATTATCGTCTAAATGACGCAAAAATGTCGTTAATAAACACGTTATTTTACGCTGGCGTCTCATTTTAACAGATGTACAAGCTGCGATGGATAAATTGTCGTCTATATGATGCAAAAATGAAAATAACACCGCTGTCTCATTTTAACATATATTTATTAAAGTCACACAAAAATATCTTGAAATACTAAAGATTAAATTTATCCAATATAATCGCCATTGACTTCAACCACAGCCTCCAGACGACTTCGGAATCACCTGTAACTCTTCTCGATGGTCTCTTTGATTAAGTTGGTGAATGCTGCCATAATTGTTGACTTCAGTTCTTCTTTCGTGTTACAAGGAGTTTCGTTGGTTTCTCTCTCAAGTGCGCCTTACATATAATAATCAAGGGAGTTTCAGTCTGGGGAGTTAGGTGGTCAGATGTAAGGAGGTGACCTGGTCGCAGAAATTGTCTGACAGCCATGACTGGGTTCGCCTGCTTGTGTGGCATAGTGCAGAGTCTTGTTGCCAGACATAGGTCTCCTAGCAGTCAGCCTCTTTACCCAGGTCAGCACTATCTCCTCAAAGAACTTCATGTAGGCTACTGTGTTGATTCTAATGCCCTGTGGGGAGATGAATGTAGGCAAAATGTCGCCATCACTAGTAACCAATTCAAACACCTTCGTAAACACCATTAAACCCATTCAACTCGTTTCGAATCATCTGCACTATCCTCAGATTCACATGAAAAAACTCCGAAATGTTTGTATTGGAGATTCCAGCGCGAATGCCGTTTACCAAATTGTGAATTGTAACATGGTGTTTTTTCTCATAGACACTGCCAAACTGATCCTAAGCATGATAGAACCTATACTTGGATGCTGAGAACTATATTTAACCTTTCTTGGAAATAACATCCAAATAAATAACAACTCTGTGAACCCAAAACTGATATTTCTACAACCTTATATGAACGAAGGCGCATTTGCAGGATACTGCTGGCGAGCAAAACAAGAACTTACGACTGATCTACTGCTCTGGACACCTAACAATAACGCAAGACCGTTTAGTCGCCCAGCAATCACCTACATTGACCAACTATAATATATGGTACAGGATTCCTCCCTCATGACATTCCGATCTTGATGCAAGACCGTGATGGTTGGCGCGACAGATTCATATATGTCCGAGCTAACTCAACCGAATAATTTAATGATCAGTTGCAATGAAACAAATATTTTGAACCAATGTATTGAGATGCAATAAGGCGGAGATAAAGAATTCACAACTAAAATAGAAGCTAATGAACCGTTAATCCGTTCCCTTTATATTTTTTCGACGTTCAATGGGATCTTTGATTCATTGATTACTCCTGGTATTATATCAATCGCTTTTTGCTTAATGTCATTTCATGTTAAACATTTTATGTGTTAAATATGAAACTCATAGACACTGCCAAACTGATCCTGATATACTGTGCAGTCCATAAAAACAAAAAGAAACAATGCGCATGCGCGAAATAAAAAATATAAAATGGCGACACTATATCCATCGCTCCCTGTAAGCTAAAAATATTAAAATTTTGTACAGAATTCTTTAATTTTACATGTTCCGATCTTATTTTATATCGCGTGATCGTAACTATTATTGCCTGGTATTTCATTATCACAAATTAGTCAAGTGGTGCTGAAAAATACGTAAAATTATGGAATTATCTAAAGCCTTTGGAATATGATTTATTAGATTTTCTTGGAATTTAATTAGACATTAGTGACATTGAAAGAATATTAACTTTGCTGAATTCTTTGCATTATTAGCTGTGCACTAGTGCAAAAAAAAGAAAAAGAAAGTTTTAATAGTGAGATAAAATGAAAGAAAAGTCTTGAAACAATGTATTAAGATTCAATGAAGCGGAAATTAAGCATTCACAACTAAACTAGAGGCCAATGAACCATTTAATTATTCCACTCCATTTATATATTTTAGACGTTCAATGGTATCTATGGTTCGTTGATTACTCCTGGTATTACATAAATTTCTTTTGGCACACTGTCTTTTCATATTAAACATTTCATGTGTTTAGTATAACAGTAAAATGGAAATATATCTCGGAAGAAAAAGATTAGCAACAGGACGACAAAAGCGGCGACGACAAAGCCTATTTGAAGACCAAGTTGAAGCAAGACGATCATTTTAAAAGACAAAGGTATCTGAGTGCCTCATATGAAAGGCTTGAACAAATAAGACTGAAATCTAAGAAACGTAAGAGTAAAGGAACTGATTAATTAAACGTTTCATTTTGCTGGGTAATAAATTTTGTCTAAATGCAGATAAATATTTTATTTGTATAGATTATGAAAACGACTAAGGGAAGTAATCACTCATAAATTTACTAACTTAAGTTGATTTATCTCCCTTCTCACTACAGATGGGACAGGAAATGTCTAAGTAAATACACATTGGCAATTTTTAATCCGCTCTCTTTATATATTTTAGACGTTCACTGGTATCTATGGTTCGTTGATTACTCTTGGTATTATATAAATTGCTTTTGGCTCAATATCTTTTCATATTAAACATTTCCTGTGTTTAATATAACAGTGAAATGGAAATATCTCTCAGAAGAAAAATAATAGCAATATAACGACAAAGAAGACGTTGACAAAGCCTTTTTCCAGACCAAGTTGAAACAAGACGATAGCTTGATAGAGGAAGGTATCTGAGTGTCTCACATGAAAGGCTTGAACAAGTAAGATTGCAATATAAGAAACGAATAAAAAAGTAAAGGGACTGATTAAGTTCATTTTTTCTCAGAAACTAATTTTGTCTAAATGTAGATAATTTGCAATAATATAATGATAGAAATTCTTGATAAAATCCAAAGAATAATCTTCAGTGTTATTGGTCCTGACCTGGCATCAAATATCTCTAAATATATAGCAGGAGCACCAAAACAAATGTCTCAACAATATTCAAAGAAAGGACGAATGGTAGTCTTATAAATATGTAAGATAGATTCTGTCGTTATAAATTGCTTTTTGCTCAGTATCTGTTCGTGTTAAATATTTCATGTGTTTAATATAACAGTGAAATGAAAATATCTCTTGGAAGAAATAAAATAGCAACAGAACGACAAAGAAGGTGATAACAAAGCCTTTTTCAAGATCAAGTTGAAGGGAGACTTAATAGATAAAGGTATCTGAGTGCCTGACATGAAAGGCTTGAAAAAATAAGATTTTCTATCTGTTAAAACGTAGGAATAAAGACAATTTTGTCTAAACGCAGATAAACATTTTATTTGTATAGATTAATAGAACGGCTAAGGGAAGTAATGACACAGAAATTTGCTAATTTAATTTGATTTACCTCCCTTTCCAACATAGATGGGACAACAAACATATAAATATGTATACATTGTTAATTATTAGGTGGGTGCAAAAATAAATGACGTAATAATGTTGTTTTTTGACGTAACGTCAAAAAACGACATTATTACGTCATTATTCTTGCACCAACCTTATATTACATGGTTTGATTATCATTATTATTAACATTACAAAATAACTCAAATGTTTATTTTATGGTCAACTCAATGTATCTATGCCTAGAGTTTGCTTAAATAGTGGGCTTAGATAAATGACGAAAGGAACTTCAGAAAATAGGCGCCTTGCTGAAAATGTTGTTTATGCCGAAATACTGTAGAGGTAAGAGGACTTTTCTCTGATATAAGAATGATATCCATACTTATCTCTATATTCTACCTATTAATCACGGATTAAGAGACGATATTTCATCTCGGGGACCCATCACAGTAAATAGGCAATCAGTGGAAAAAATGACGGAGTTTCTTTACTTGATCAGTAAGTTCTCGAGGGATGCCGACTTTAAAACGAAAATCCATAACATTAACTGAATCTTCAACGGCAACGTGAGTATATTCTCTACGCATCTGAGTACTCGAAAATAACTTGCTTTAGAACGAAATCTGGAAATGTTTTCAGATTAAGTGTCTCAGAAGGATGCTGAATTTTTCTGGCCAATAACAATCTCCAATGAAGACCTTAGATGCAGTACCGGTTGAGTGGACATCGCGATTATTGTCCAAAGACGCCGGTGGAGATAGCCTGGAGACAACTGAAGAATGGTCCAAAGCTGGTTATCCATGGCAGCCACTTGCTGGAGACCATAGGGCAAAAGAAACAACGACAGACCCAAAGAGACTTGACGTAGAACAGTGGAGCGAGAGTACAGGATCTAAGTCAAGACACTGCAAACGGTTCCCAACGCAGCGGCTGACAGACAGAGGTGGTGTCATCGCATCAGTTCAAGTGCCATGTGTCACGGAAAGGATGGACTGACAAACTGGGATCATGGAAATCGTTCTGTAAGACGGATCAAAATATTAGGTTGGTGCAATAATAATGTCGTTTTCTCACATAGTAATATATATGAGAAAACGACATTATTTTTGCACCAACCTAATATATAAAAAAAACATGTATGAACTCGGCCACGCAGGCATATACAAATACGCCAATAAAATATTTATTTATGTTTATCATTCTTAGCTCAGTGGCGAAGATGCCTGAAAGATTTTTCGGCGAATTACACTGTTGGCAACCTTCTTCGTCTAGATATCGTGTCCTTTCAGGACATGGGCGATCATGACTCTCCACAATTTCCTGTCCTTTGTAGCTCTGAGTAACATTTATGTTTTCCCTATTTCTCTTAATATCTATTCTACCAACCACTTACACAATCTTCTTAGTTAGGTTAATGGCTGTTTCTCTCAATCCATTTTGCCTTCAGTATGTCATGCGAGTGTCAAATTCTCCAAGCCCACTTTCCTTATAATTTACCCTAGAAATTTCAATTATCTCTTTCTGGTGTTAAGTATAAGTGTTGTTTTTGTTTTAATATTCCCTAAAAATTCGTCGTTACCCACATGTTCGGTCCACGATATCCTCAGCATCCTTCTGTAGAATCACATGTGTGTTGCTGCAAGTCTCTTCTTCATTTCTGAGGAGACTGTCCAGAATTTATTCTATACGAGAGCACAGATATATAGCAGTTCAGCGCCCTTTTCTTTGTTCATAATGTAATTTTCTTGTTTCTTAATGCTTTGCTTTGCTTTTGGAAGGCATTTTCGCTATTCCTGTATGCTTTCGGATTTGGGCGTCACTGTTTCCGTCATCCGCTATAACACTCGCTCGATATATTGATTATTTTAAAAGTTTTTATGAGAATTTGTTGTTAAATTCGGAGTATTGGTAAATTTGGAGTTCAAATTACAGACTTTATTGAAATTGGAAACCTAACTAAATCAAGTTGCGATATTAATTAAACATACAAACTCATTTCTTTATGATGGCGATGATGATATGACAAGAGTCATTATTAAAGCTATTTTATCATTAGATTATAACGAAAGGTTCCTTTATTTTATTTTATTTTAATCTAAAAAGGTTCCTATCGAAAGTGGCCTTTTCATTACGATGTTGTAATCCTTGTTTTTGTTGTTTAAGAAAACAAATAAAATAGCCGACACAAACCTTTGATCGTTGTAGAGATAGTAAAATTAGATCTCAATTATTTTCTCAAGTTTTCCTGATTTGTTATTTGATACAATCATTTACCAATAATTTTACCAGAAACCTAAAAGAAAGGAAGCTTTTCTTAGAAAGTTATTAAGCGTATGACATTGAAAGGCCTTTCGTCAATCTATGAGCCGTGTTCGAGAGTACACTCTTTTGTCTTAAATAGTGAGGAGGTTCCTGGGATATTCTTAATGTACTTATGGGTATTCATTTTAATAATTCCTAATGCTCCTATTATTACTGGGATATTGACTGTGTTTAAATATGAAGAGAAAAGAGATATTTTACAAAACGATACATCAAATGCGTTGGTTGGCCAGCGTAGCGGGACTGACGACAATTTTGACTTAAAAAATGTTAATCTGATCAAAGGAGAGAAACAATTCATTACGACAAAAAATGTCTAGAAAGTGCCTTGATCGCAGGTCATCTTCAGTAAATTTGCGACAGGGCTCTTACAACAGTTCACCATTCCTGGAAGAACTTTTATTATCACAGAAAAAAAAGGAACTAAATGAAATAAATAAATAAATAAATAAATAAATTAAAATTCCCAGCATCCCTCTCTCGTGCGTATTCGCACCATCATAAAAGATTAGTCAGATGAGATCCCAAAGGACAAAATTCGTCACAAGAAAACTTTCCATTTTGTCATACACTTTCCCAAATCTTTATATATATATATATATGATCTTTTTATATAAATATTTAAGTAAATAATCTGTTTATAATAAACAATATTAACATGTCCGAGAAATTTTCCAACAAATATGCGTCCTCCAAGAGGAATCGAACCTGCATCTTATACGAAACCATCATATAGCCTGACGTGCCTTAACCGATTGAGCCACAGAGGAGCGTTCGGTTAGCAAGGTCGATTTTATTGCTTTTTTTTATTGTTTATATATATATATGTGATTAATACATATAAATATAATTTGTAACTTAACTAATTGATGTTAGATTCACCTTTATCCGTAATTTGACTCTAACTTAGTGGTTCTCAACTGGGGTCCATATGGACTCTGGGTATCCATGTTACATTACTGGGCTCCACACACAAAAAATAGCAAATTTGGGGTGAGGAGGGTTCACAATAATATTTTAGTGGTCCATAAGTTAAGTTCTTTACAGAACATTTGTTACAATTGAGAATTAAAATGTCTACAGTAATCTACGCCATACTGAAATGCCAAAATAGAAAAAACAACTCTAAAATTAACAGAAAACGAGTCCAAGCGATGTAAATTAGCGTCCCTTTTACTCCTCCGGATGTAAAACAATTAAAATGGTTTATCTATATTTCTGAGATGAGGTACTTTATTATGTACTTTATTTGGACTATTGTCCTCTTCTTTGTCGACATATTTATTACAACTATTCGACCTTTTGTTTATAATAAACAGTATTAACAACATTTACCGGCCATTAATAGAAAATATGCGTCCTCCTAACCGATCGGAATGTCGAACTGAACACTGGGGTTTTAGTTCTCTTCTCTGAAAACTGCCTTAACCGGGTATTGAACTCACACCTTGTCACTGGATCTAACCAGCGTCTTTACCCACTGTGCCATATGTCCTTGAGAACATCTGTGCGCGCATTTCTGGGTATTATAAACCTAATGTCTTCAGCCACCACTTTTTACCAGTGCTCATATTGCAATTTTTGCTGTTACCATTGCATGTTTTTACCAGGTGAGTCAGAGTGGACAATAGTCCGAATAATGTAAATAATGTAAAATCGTTTATTATGAGTTATTTTACTAGCGTATCTAAAGGTTCGATAGAATTTAGTTGTTAAATACAAGTTCATTTTCATTAAATTAGTTCTACTTCACGATAAAGCATATAATGGTCATGGGTGGGGGGGTGTCTACAGAAAAAAATGAAGAGTAAAACATTAATTTATTGGCGAATCCTTCATCCCGTTCATTCAATGGGTGTCTTTTCTAGCGTGGTTTACTGACGAAGGGATACGTCCACTTCCCCAAAAAGTGGATATTGACATTTATACTAAGTTAAATTTCCCTGTACACAACCCTCCCCCAATCCATAATGCTTCTACTGTTTTTTTCTTTTCTCTTTCTTTCAAATAGTTTTACTTCCCCATTATATACGCCCCCCGCCCTGTAACTCTCTACTAAACGAATTCAAATTGGTGTAGGGTATCTACATACATCTCCGAGCAACCCTCGTTACACTACCCTTCCCCCAATAGGACTTTTAGTCCTTAAGTACATCAGCGAGCTTGTCTCAGTGCCTTTAGATCTCGGACCGGTACAAAGTTTCTGACCCAATGAGGAGTTCTGTTGTCTTGACTTCTGCACAGTCGCCATTCAGAGCATCACGCATATATTTGCTTTTCTTGGGTTGACTGTCTTCATTAAACTACATTTCTGGACAATTCTCTCGAAGGTACTTGGAACCTCTGCGAGTGTTTGTTTCACTTCTCACTCGTCTTCAAACAACCAATAAACACAGGAAACCTGTCAAAATGCAAATGAACAAAACTAGCAAACCTAAAAAAAAAACAAAAAAACAAAAAAAACAAACAAACAAAAAACAAAACAAAAACAAAACAAAAACAAAACAAACAAAACAAAACGAAAAAACAAAGTAGACCTCATGTATACCATTTCCTACATTAACGTGAGGGGAGCTACGTTCCAACTTTCCAGAAGTGGAACGCCATCTTCTTCAGACTCAACCAGATCTGTTACTTTCTGAAACCGGTATCAACGCTTCAAGCGCACTACCGGAGTTTACAGTCCCGGGCGACGCCCCTCTTATAGCTAAGCACAACCACCTAAAACGCCAGGCCCACGGACTAGGAACATACTTCAAGGACGAGTTTCGCTGTGGCAGACACAAAAAACGATAAACCTGATCTCCGATTTATATGCTTCCGCACATAGTACCACATTCGTCTTTGCTCTCTATCTTTGGGGATAAAACTGTAGTGAGCTGTAGAATGGGCGGTTGCTAATCGCTTTCATTGTATTCCATTGTGTGTTTTATTCGATTTTCCCCGGGTCTCGTATAATTTCCCACTCAATTTAGGACCAAATATAGCACGTTTTTCAACACTTCCTCGCTGCCACACTACCTAGCTTGTAAAATTTGCATTTAAAGGGAACATTAGATCAGAAAGATAAAGTCCTCAATTTTCTCTTATCAGACCAGCCTTGAAGCTTCTTCAACAAACTTTTTCACATTGTGACATAGACACAGTATCATATGAGGTTAAATATATGGCTGAAACTGGCGTTTTGTAAGCACCCTCGTTGTTCCATTGTGGGCCTTATAAGTTGGGTCACTGCATTAGTCGTCATGGTTGTCTTCAAACCAATAACCCCCAAATCGTCTGTGCTTCGTATTGAAGATTAAACAAACCGTTTCTCAACAGGAAAAAATTCTTAAAGTATTAAATAGCACAACGCATATGATCTGCATTGGCTAATTTTATTGTACCTAGAAGCCGGCTACTTATCAGCTACAGCCAGTTGAAACACTGTTCGATAATTGAAGTTAAACAACATATTAGAATTTAAATTGAGAACCACGACTACAATATATTACAGGTTCATATTCCGTCCTCTTTTCTAATCCTCTTCGCAATTTTTTCTCCTTGCTCTCAAATCCGGCTCCCAAAGCCTTGTTCCTTATGAGAGATAAGTATATATTTTCTGACGAATGAGAGAGCTGGAAAATATAAAAAGGAGTTTGAACATCATTATTCTTTCCTTAGTGTCATGAAATCTGGGGGAGGCGCTCGCAGCTTGTCGGACCTTTGCCGGCTCCCAAATCCTTGTTCCTTATCAGAGATAAGAATATATTTTTTAACGAATGAAAGGGCTATGAAATTTGTACAGCAATTTTGGAAGGAAAAATCTCCGATATTTCTGAGCCTCTTGATCTTCACATATACGGAGAATCTTCGCCTCTTTGACAGTGAGTAATCGACAACCGTCTGTAATAACAACAGGTCGGTAACAGAAACGCAGTCATCTTGAAGAAAGAACTACCTACTATGGGCAGTTGAGAAAGAACGTTGGCCCACTACTAAAAATCAATTGAGATCTACCTCCTTGCACCTAGAAGATATCTGTCGCCGGCCTGCAAACTCACTCAACGACGAAATTCATATCTTCCGACAGCTTCCTCCTCTACAACACGCACAGATTTTTAACAATCTACTACTCGCTTAAAGAACATTTTTTCTTCTTTTAAAGTTAAATGAATTTCTTCTCCCTTTCTTTCTCTGGTAATTGTGTATATCCTTTTACCTTTTTTTGTGCATGGAAATAAACATTTTATTCTTTTATTGTTACACCCCGAGTAGGAGTTTGAGTTTGTATTCTTCCACCTAAAAAGAGAGAATTGTCCGCTCTAATCTTTCAATCCGTTGTTGCTTTTTTTTTTACAACTTTGTCGCATTTTTAACTTCAACCCTTTCATGTGAGAAAGCCAGGACAAATTTCTCACAAACGTTGTATTTGGTCAGTCTTGAACCCTGAAGAATAACAGGTGCATTAATCTAAGCGACGGGCCTAGGAAGACAGCGATGGACACAATCTCGATACTTATGCTAAAAGAAGGCCACAATATGTGGAAGTGCTTCTGGACTGACAGCTCGCAAGACAAACCTACAGTAAGAACTTGTTAGTGACAGAAAGGGCGAAGTGGATAGGAGAAAATTCCCGAGGAGAAAGTTTCACTAAAAAATTTTCGACGAAGAGACATCTTTTCTCACCAGGACATTTCGCCTTCTCGCAAATTGCTAAATCCTTAATTCACGGGCCAACGAAGAGGCACAACAACGTACTTTTTCCTTTTCCTTAGATATCTCGTATTTGAGAAGTACAATATATTTCCAAAAAAATGTTTATTAATTTGGAGATTTTCCTTATAATCTTTAACCGTGACGTATTTTCCTGGATTTTATACACTTACACACAATGTTACATTTTAGTAGTAACTTCAAAACATTTTTGCATTTTCAAACATTGTCATGAGATCCCTAAAGTTATACGACATGTTTCTTTATTTGTCAATTTACCATTCATTTTAGACATTCAGTCAAATTGGCTATTAAAATGAAATTTCGAAATTCAGGACATTCCATGAAGATAGCGGCCGACTTTTATTCTAACTGCGCAGATCAATGTTATATAATTTAGCAAATAAACCTATAGATGACAATATGCATTTATATAACAATAAACCATGAAGTTACTAATAATTTTAGAGCCAACGTATTAATAGCTGTGTAGACTCATGAAGAAAAAGCATAGATTTCACGCTAAAAGTAATCTCCTTTGCCAATGCACTCAAACCACTGCCGAATATTAATCACGTACATCGAACATTATACAGTAAAAAATTATATTAAAACCAACCTAACACTAGGTTCTTATTGACACAACGATGTATATTTTAAATATGGCTGCAATAATTTATTTTACCTCTCTCTCTCTCTCTATATATATATATATATATATATATATATATAGTCGATTCTCCCGTCGAGTTCGACGTATGAGGGTGTTATGGAGTGATTTCACAGTAGAGATTTGTATTTGTATTAAGTCATTCCTAAAATAGGTTCGACGTACAAAACGTTAGGAACTTGATAAAATAGTTAATGACGCAGAGAAATCTGGTTGTGGTCGCTGATACTTTAGTATCCGACTAACGGTCGTCCGGCATCGACTGACTCACTGGCTGACTCCTACTTATATTAGGTGGGAGAGTGTATTAATTATAGAATAGGTGTGTTCCACTATAGAGTGTCAAGGAGATCAGTTCCCATGAAACCGACCGCCCGACAACGACACATGAGATTTGATTATAGTGGTGAAGATTTCGTGCAGGACCATCCACACTTTTTGAAGGGCCGAATACAGAGACCTGGTGCACTATATATATATATATATATATATATATATATATATATATATTGGAATTTGATGTTCAGTTTTCTATATATTTATACATTTTATAATTCAGTTGCCTAATACACACACACACACACACACACACATATATATAAGTGAGGTATTTATTTCTACCCTCAAAGTTTAGATTATGTTTTTTTTTCGTTCTGTCCTTGTAGCTTTTACCAATTTATTTTTTGTAGAGGAGGATTTTAAGTTTTTTTTCTGCTTCAAAGATACGGAAAAAAAATCTTTTCTTCCAATATTTAAAACTGCGCATTTCTCAATTGAAATTTTATGGAAATTACGAAATATTTGCTTTCATAAGAAAAATATGCATGTAGGATTATACAACCACCCACTCTCTTTCTCTCTTGCTCACACAGACACACACTCACGCAAACACACACACGGAAACATACACACACACACACACATATAGATATGTGTGTGCGTGTATTCATAAAAATATATATTTATATATATAAGCATATATATATATATATATATATATATATATATACATATATAAGAATATATATATATAAATCTACATAGATATATAAGTGTGTGTATATATATATATAGATATATAAGCATAAATATAAATAAGCACATATGTATAGACGTATATATATATATATATATATATATATATATATATATATATAACTAAATATATATATATATTTATATATATATATTCATATATAAGCAAAAATATATATAACCATGTATGCATGCATATATATATATACATATATATATATATACATGCATACATACATACATATATATATATATATATATATATATATATATATATATATATATATATATATATATATAAATTATGTGTATTAACGTATAAGGATAAATATTTTTGTAAACGTTTTCGTTATCCAACCAACCCCAACATAAAACATCTCTGCAGACAAGCCTAAGACTGTTACAGATAAGAAATGGATAAATTCGATTTCAAGTCAAAGAAGATTTGTGGGGGAGTGATTTGTTGCGGTACTTCGAAGTATATAGCGATTAAGCGAAACATTACAATTAACTTGAAATCATTGTGTATTTTATAAGAGGAAACCGATTCAGATTTAACTTAACTATAAGTTAAATTGATTTATCACGACTCATTATTATTGAATCCTTCTTGAAATATTATTATCATGGTTGTTATTATTATTATATTATTATAATTATATTATTATTATATATTATTATTGAGTCCTTCTTGAAATAGGATCATTTATCCTTGTCTTCCCACAGTAACGGGATGTGTACACCCGGGAAAAGTGCAAAAAATTGCTCAATCCACACAACCGCCGGTTGCGCCGGCATCGGTATGACTACCGATCCAACTTCTAGTTCATTGTGGGTGGGGATGCCGCATGGGGGAACCTTGACCCAGGATCAGGCACCTCACAGTATTTATTATCACAGTTGCGTCTCTGTCCGCATATAGATCCACATCCGAGTCGCTCTCTGGCCGAAGACAGAGGAATAACAGAGTCGCCCTCTGGCCGAAGGCAGAGCTACAAATGAGTCGCTCTCTGGCCGAAAAAATAGCCACAACAGAGTTGCACTGTAGCCGAAGACAGAGCTACAATTGAGTCGCACCCTGGCAGAAGACAGCCTCAATTGTCACCCTCTAGATAAAGGCAGAGCCACAACTGTCTCACTCTGGTCGAAGACAGAGCCACAACTGAGTCGCCCTCTATCCGAAGGCAGACCTACAAATGAGTCGCTCTCTGGCCGAAAACATAGCCACAAAAGAGTTGCACTGTAGCCGAAGACAGAGAAACAACTGAGTCGCAGTCTGGCAGAAGACAGCCTCAATTGAGTCGCCCTCTAGCTGAAGGTAGAGCCACAACTGTCTCACTCTGGCCGAAGACAGTCACAACTGAGTCGCCCTCTAGCCGAAGGCAGAATTACAAATATGTCGCTCTCTGGCCGAAAACATAGCCACAAAAGAGTTGCATTGTAGCCAAAGACAGAGCTACAACTGAGTCGCACTCTAGCAGAAGACAGCCTGAATTGAGTCGCCTCTAGCTGAAGGAAGAGCCACAACTGTCTCACTCTGGTCGAAGACAGAGCCACAACTGAGTCGCCCTCTATCCGAAGGCAGACCTACAAATGAGTCGCTCTCTGGCCGAAAACATAGCCACAAAAGAGTTGCACTGTAGCCGAAGACAGAGAAACAACTGAGTCGCACCCTGGCAGAAGACAACCTCAATTGAGTCGCCCTCTAGCTGAAGGTAGAGCCACAACTGTCTCACTCTGGCCGAAGACAGAACCACAACTGAGTCGCCCTCTAGCCGAAGGCAGAATTACAAATATGTCGCTCTCTGGCCGAAAACATAGCCACAACAGATTTGCACTGTAGCCGAAGACAGAGCTGCAACTGAGTCGCAGTCTGGCAGAAGACAGCCTCAATTGAGTCGCCCTCTAGCTGAAGGCAGGGCCACAACTGTCTTACTCTGGCCGAAGACAGAGCCACAACTGAGTCGCACTCTAGCCGAAGGCAGAGCTACAAATGAGTCGCTCTCTGGCCGAAAACATAGCCACAACAGTTGCACTAGCCGAACACAGAGCTACAACTGAGCCGCGCCCTTCGAAGACAGAGCTACGACTACGTCACACTCTGGCCGAAGTCAGAGACGCAACTGAGAAATAATAAATCCTACCCGTCATAGTACCAATATTGTAAATGAAAAATCTTCACATTCTTCAGGTCTTCTTGATAAATCTTTGGAATTCTGTAGATTGTTAAACATGTTATGTCATTCAATTCACTATATTTATCAGGGATATCAATTTTGGAAAGGATCTAGCAGGAATTGGAAACTATTTCGAACAGATAGAATATCTTCTTGAACGATCAGAGGTTGCAGTCATACAGTAGGATTACATGTAAAACTAAATTATATTATATACAATCATCCGTCACTGAAATTCAAGATGTAGAATTAGTAAATACAGTAGAATCCCTCATATCCGGAATCCCTCATATCCGGAGTGACTCATGTCCGGAATCCCACATATCCGGAGTGCCTCATATCCATAATCCCACATACCCAGACATGATTTTGATGTGTATATCTGAACTATTTGGGTGATATGTAACTAGTTTGAAATTTTGGTTTTTCAGGAAATTTACTTTGGATAATTGCTTATGCTTATTTAATCCTAATGGCTTGTATTGGTGCAAAAGATGATGGGGATAAGAGGAAAGGATGACAACGAGACACACCTGCAACAAGATAGCGACGAGATGAAATGATTGTGATGAAACTTGGACTGAAATTGAAAAAAGCTAATGAGTTGTGGCTCTGCCTTCAGCTAGAGGGCGACTCAATTCAGGCTGTCTTCTGCCAGAGTGCGACTCAGCTGTAGCTTTGTCTTCGGTTACAGTGCAACACTTTTGTGGCTATGTTTTCGGCCAGAGAGCGACTCATTTGTAGATCTGCCTTCGGCTAGAGGGCCACTAACTCATGGCTCTGTCTTCGGCCAGAGTGAGACTGTTATGGCTCTCCCTTCAGCTAGAGGGTGACTCAATTGAGGCTGTCTTCTGCCAGAGTGCGACACAGCTGCAGCTCTGTCTTCAGCTACAGTACAACTCAGTTGTGGCTATGTTTTCGGCCAGAGAGCGACTCATATGTAGCTCTGCCTTCGGCTAGAGGGCGAATCAGTTGTGGCTCCATCTTCGGCCAGAGTGAAACAGTTGTGGCTCAGCCTTCTGCCAGAGTGCGACTCAGTTTTAGCTCTGTCTTTGGCTACAGTTTAACTCTTTTGTGGGTATGTTTTCGGCCAGAGAGCGACACATTTGTAGCTCTGCCTTCGGCTAGAGGGCGACTCAGTTGTGGCTCTGTCTTCGGCCAGAGTGAGACTGTTGTGGCAATGCCTTTAGGTAGAGGATGACTCAATTGAGGCTGTCTTCTGCCAGAGTGCGACTCAGATGTAGCTCTGTCTTCGGCGACACTGCAACTCTGTTGTGGGTATGTTTTCGGCCAGAGAGCGAATCATTTGTAGCTCTGCCTTGGGCTAGAGGTCGACTCATTTGTGTCTCTGTCTTCGGCCAGAGTAAAACGGTTCCGTATAGGATACAGGTACGAATCCTGACGGCGGACTAATATTTTCTGTGTAAATTTCTCGGACATTCAGGCAGGTAAATGTTGTTTAATACTGTTTATTATAAACAGAGCATTTACTTAAATATTTTATCTATAAAAAGAATGTATAAACATAAAAATGTCTTAAATTTTTTTAAATCGCTTGAATTTTTGGCAACACGCTGAGCTAGATCCGCCTCCTGGGTAAGACGATAAACTACGTCCACTTCCAGAGTAAGACGCTAAACTAGACCCGCGCCCTGGGTAAGACGATACACTACGTCCAACGGGAAGGCCTCTGTTCAGGAGGTTTTGGGGAGCGTGGAACTACCTCTTAATTGCTGGTGTCCCTGGTCCACTCTGACCCGGAGTTGTAGCACCTGTTAGGGTCCCAACCATGGGCAAATAGTTAACCCAAACTGGAGTCAAAACACTATGAAAGTGTAAAAAAAGGTTCAACACCAGAAATACTTTCTAAATATTATAATCAGCAATAAATTTTTGAAAAAAAATATTACCAACAATACATTTTTAAAAAAAAGATTTAACAGCTATACATTTTTGAAGGAAAAATATATTACCAGTAATAAAAATTGTCGGCATTAAATAATCCATTGTGGTTGATATGCTGTAAAACAAGCCAAACCAAACCTGCCACTCTGGGGCTTCAGAATATGCTGACTGTTTCATATAAACACAAATGCCCTGTTTATTATAAACAGTATTAACAACATTTAACGGCCTGAATATCTGAGGAATTGCATAGAAAATATGTGTCTTCCGACAGGAATCGAACCTCTATCTTACACGGAACCGTTATATAGCCTGACGTGCTATATCAGTTTAGCTACGAAGGCGTGACTGGTTAGCGATAAAAGTTTAAAAGCAGAAAAATTGACATTTCTAACCAGACTCTCCTTCGTAGCTAAATTGGTATAACACGTCAGATCAAGTGGCGGTTCCGTGTAGGATGCAGGTTCCATTCCTGTCGGGGACGCATATTTTCTATGCAATTCTGGCCGGTAAATGTTATTAATACTGTTTATTATAAACAGAGCATTTACTTAAATATTTGTGTCTATATAAATAAGGTATAACAATAAAATATATTATGGGATGTATACAGATATGGGCAAAATACTCTAATTTACAATCGCTCTCACTTACTATGTTCATGTGCCACACTAGCCAATATAGTAAATTACATATTTTCTCATATTTCTATGAAAAAGATATCATTCTTCTTAAACTTAAAAGAACGCTCTTCTAAACTGTCTCAACATTGAAATAAACTCAATAGCTTACTTTCGTACAGAATAGATAATCGAACATTCCGTTTCGCTGTCTGTCTGTAAATTAAAAAAAAAAAACTGTCTGTGTGTCTGTCATTTTGTGCGGTAACGATTAAGTTTCCTTCTTAATTGCTTCTTGGGGAAATGAATTGAGCTGTAAAGCAAGAGAAAAAGAGCGAAAAATAGGCAAAAAAACAAACAAAAAAATTACAAAACAAAACAAACAAAAACATATTAAAAATACCAAAATAAGAATTACAGGAATTTAGGTCACATGTACTAAATAAAGTGCTCAAGGTCTCAGTAACGTCTTTTTTTGATGAGGGTGGAGGGTGGGTTGCCACCACCACCACCAACAGCACAAGCACAACCACCACCATCAATACTCTTCATCGCAGTATCAGCAACATCAGGATCAGCATCACTCTTGCCATTGCAGGAGGTGTTTGAGCATTTTTTGGGCATTGAACGAAAACACTGTTGGGGTTCTTTGCAACTGATTACGAAACAGGCATTATAAAAAAATCAAAGAAATACTATATATATATATATATGTGTGTGTGTGTGTGTGTGCAATATCACATATATATGAAATATCAGACGAAATATATATATATATATATATATATATATATATATATAATATCAGAAGCAAATCGTATATTCAAAATGCAGTTTTATGAAGTTGTACCACGCGAAACAACGAAATATTAACAAGAGAGTTATATGCAATATATATATATATATATATATATATATATATATATATATATATATATATATATATATATATATATATAATTATTTATTCGAAAATCATAACATAAATATGATTTCATAACATATTTATGTTATAATTTTTGATTTTATAACATATTTATGTTATAATTTTTGAATAAATTGTATTTGCTCTACTCTGTATTGAGCACTCTTTTAAGAATATTATTTTCTGGTTATTGGAATTTATTCCGTATAAATTCCAATAACCAGAAAATAATATTCTTAAAAGAGTGCTCAATACAGAGTAGAGCAAATACAATTATTTATATATATATAAACTTTTATCACCAGTCCAAGAAAGGCATTTAAATAATTACTACGCAAAAAATTCATTTTTATAATCTGTGGAAAACTCTTTGCATGAAGAAATCCGCGAAACCAGAAACCCGTGTAGCAGAATTATGCAAAATAGACTACAATATATATTTTTAAATGAAATTCCACATTTTAACCAAAAAACTTTGCGGTTAATCTTCTTTTTAAAATATAAACTTTTCTCTCGTTGGAACAACTATAACCTCTTCCCTACATATATGCATGCACACACACACACACACACACACACACACACACGGGCACAGACATACTCATACATATATTAATTAAATAATAGAGAAATACATATTTACCCCATGAATATAGACTATTTCGACTAACGTCAATGCGTCAGCATTTTTCGACTGAAATGGTTGACTAATTCTGTGTTAGAAACTTAAAATTAAATGTTTAAAAAAAGACGACAGCAGTTGAAAAAGTGATACGGAGCTGGTAGTAAGGGAAGGGCGGATGTTGACTGGCTGTCAGTTTCACGTCTGAAGTGATCATCAGACGATGCGGATTGCTAAAGACTGACAGTTCAGTAATTCTATTGTCTGACAAGTTGGATTTACTTCTACGTATTTTTCTTTTTATGATTAATATTAATTGCTGAATTAAGTGCCTTGACAGTGAAAGAGAGAATGTTTAGAAAACAATTATTTGTTATTTAAAATCAAATCTTTTTTATTAGTAGTGTGCGGACCTATGGATATACCAACGAATAAATTTCTGCATGCGCAGAATTTTACTATTCAATTTCTTATCACTTATAGTATTTTCCCCACAGTTTGTTCATTATCTATCTATCTATCTATCTATCTATCTATCTATCTATCTGTCTGTATGTATGTATGTATATCTATATCTATCTATAAATATATCCTCTCTATATAAATATATACAAATGTATATGCTCTCTCTCTCTCTCCATATATATATATATATATATATATATATATGTCAGTCGCAGACAGTACTTTCGCTGTATCACAGCTCGTCAGTGCGACTAGACATCCGAATACTTCAAGTCCGGATCGAAACCCAACCGATCAGTAAGAGTTTCTACCACTGAGCTATCTTATGTATGTATATATACTCTGTACCATCCAACTTTTGAAGACCTAATTTTGAAGCCAACTTTAAGAGGGTCACATCATACACGTGATATAAAATTAGCATATGTACTGCTGGCTCAGGTTACACCGTTGACCAAACAATATATAAGTTCTTCAAAAGTCGCATGATACGCGTGTACATACGCTATATATCTGTATACACATAAGAACAATCACATACATTTATATACGCACATACACACATATATATATATATACACACACATATATATATGTCTAAACATATATATATATATATATATGTCTAAACAAATAGATATGGGACACACGGAGGTACCCACAAGCATACGCACATACATTTAGATTCATCATGTAAATTACCGGAAAAATCGATAAAATGAATTCCTCAGGCGCTTTCAGCATTGCCTTTCCCTCTCTCTCTGAGTTTCAGGTCGATCCATCGATAAGTCTATCGACTGATCGATCAGCAGTTCAATTAAATGGTTGCCTGTAGATATTGCGCTCGATAGTAAAATACACATTTATACGATGGTATTACTCTCTTTGATTTTGCCTTGCCTTTTTTTTTTTATTTACTCTGCTTACTCAAGTCTGGCGCATGGTTACAATATTGGACTGCCTAGTAAGGCTCACAATATATGAAATAACTTGAATATTAACTTTCTAAACAGTCATCCGATCATATCCACCCATAAGAGTTTGCGTTGGAAAATTACTACCGATCGTGCCAGCCTGGGATCGTCCTAGGTGTGGCGATGATCTACATCCGGCAGTAAGGCCTCTGATGGGGAAAATTCGTGGTTGGGAGAAGTGTGGAATCACTTCTTAATTGCTGTTGTTTCTAGGTTCACCTTGACCCTGGGTGGCACCACCTTTTAGGGTCCAAGCTTTGAGCAAATAGTGAACCTCCAAACTAAACCAAAACACTATGAAAGTAGAAAAATACATTTTTATAGTAAAATTACTAACATATCAACAATTCATATTCACAGCAAAATGAAAAGCTATACTTTTAATAGTAAAATAGATTTACTTAGAGCTGTAAAATTGTGTTAAAAATATTTAGATTTCGGCATTAAATAACCCATAGAGTTATTGATATGCGGCTAAACAAAATCAACCAAACTTTTTAAACAAGTGCCACCAGTCTGAAATATCACTTTTGTTTAAGATACAAACATATTTGTTTAACTGAATACAAGACTCTAGTGCCACTCAAGCTACCCAAATCAGTATAATTTCTCTGAGTGTGAAAGATACCTGAACCGGCGGCCTAGACACCAAGACAAGCTCGTGGACACTGAGAGAGGTATATAGAGATGCCTATACTGAGGGGATCCATTGAGAGAAGGAGAATAACGAATGTTGCTTGGGGATGAACTGAAAAACCCGACCACAGTTTCTTATAGTGTACTTATATGATACTTAGCATTAAGGAAGTACCTATATAGAGATTATATGTGTCCATATAATTAAAATTGGAAGAACTGGAATCAATCTATATATTAAAGTTTTAAATTGCTTAAAACCAGAATGGCTAAGCGAGAAGAGTTGAAATTGGTAGTAGAAGCAACAGCAAATATACAATTTAAAATACCTTATTTTTCTCTCATTCCTCTTCGTAGATAAGCTAAGTTGCTTCTAATCATCAAAGTCTAAGGATTCTTTTACTCTTCCCAGCAATGGCTTCTTTTGCTTCTGATCAAGGCAACTGAACTCGGCTGAAAAACAAATAGTACAATAATAAGAACTATACGTGTAGATACATCAACCAGAATCAATACATGGAATTCTCAGCATATTTCTGTAGAATCACATCTTCGTTGCATTTATTTACTGATCATTTTGGAGAACCGATATTTTTCTATAATTGGAAGTTTAGATAATGTACAGGGTGGTCCGAAAGTCTTGTCACCGCAACGTAACATAATTTTCTATTTGAGACGGCTGACATGAAAACGATGCTGTTCATACAGACCTCCTCGATGTGTGACAGCGTCAATGAAAGCGAATAAACTGAATCCAGTACTCGTGCTTTGTATTACTCTATTACTTGTTATTCTACGGTTTTCATTACTTTTTTGGTAGGGTGACAAGATTGTCAGACGACCATATATATATATATATATATATATATATATATATATATATATATATATATATATGTATATATATATAATTATTTATTTAAAAATATGATTCCAACACGCTACATAAGGGTTCTCATGTTTCAAAACAAGAGCCGAAAACTTTATTTACGTGTTTTAATGATTGAAATCACGCTGGCCGTTACCATGGAAATTTTGATTTCAGTAAATAATATGCTATTAAAACACGTAAATTTCAGAAATAAGTTATTCCAAAAAAAATTTCGCTTGAAGATGGAACAGAGCTTACTTTAATTCAATTTACTTTAAATAATTATATTGAAGTTTTCGGCTCTTGTTTTGAAACATGAGAACTCTTATCTGTCAGCCAATTACCCTCACTTGCAATAGTGTCCAACGTATGCATGAGGGTTGAGCCTAACCATTAGTGTTCATAGGTACGGTATATAACAGGGCTCATCCTTCTCTACTGATCAGATGCTTTTTTTGTCCAAAAGTTGTTAGTTTTTTTAACGGTATGTCTCTTCGGGATGTTGGCAATGATGACGTTTATGTGAGTGTTACCACAGTGTTGCATCGTCAAAGTGAATGATACACAAAGAAGAATGAATGTTTAATATATTTATTCAGCATCAGTATCTGGTGCTAAGGGTCACATAAAAAACAAACAAACAAAAAAACACACTGAACAATAAGTTACAAAACAATTAACAAAACAACTTAAGGCTATGGTTATTTTCTAAGCGTAGCTTAGATGTGGCACAAGGCCAAAAGTATGGGGCACCTAGTGAGAAACAAACTCACTATTCAGTCGTAACTGATCTAGCGAGACAAGCTTGCTAACCATTACCCCTATTTAAGGCTATGAGCCAGGCCATCTGGTAGTGTTCTGAAGGGGTGCTAGCTACACTACAACACATAGTTTGCCCCCTACAAAATCATGACTACAGCTTCTGGTTATATATATGTGTTCCACAAAACTTTTTTTCGAATAGAAAATGTCATAAATCAGAAAAAAACTTAAGATCATTTCGATTTTCTCCCATGTCATCTAATGTTTCGAAATTATTGCATTTTCTGTTCAATCACCGATTCTTTTTATTTTTGTTTTTCTAAACTGATGAAGTCATCCATTTGCTTTCTCATTCATTATTTTTTTTTATATTCCCTATTCAGAGTTTATGGCAATTTTTTTGCTTTTTTAAAGGAATATTTGCGTTTCTTTTCTCCTTTTTCTTCCTTTTAAATTTAATTTTCCTTCTTTCCTTTTTCTTGCCAATTTCTTTAGTTTTTATGTAATCAGATTCTTGCTTCTTTTTTTGTTTTGTTTTTCCTTTTTCTTCTGCGTTCATTTGTTCTTTTTATAAAGTTGTTTTTAATGTTGTTTGCTTCTTTTTCTTTTCTCTCAATTAATATTTCTTTCTTTCTTTAACTTACACTTTTTCTTCTCTCAATTAAACTTTCTTTCTTTCTTTCTTTCTTTCTTTCTTTTATCCCAATTCTTCTTCTTTCTTTCTTTCAGTTAATCATTTTTCTTTCTTTTACTTACTCTTTCTTTCTTTCTTTCTTTCTTTCTTTCTTTCTTTCTTTCTTTCTTTCATTCTTTCTTTCTTTCTTTTTGTGCCTTATTTAATCGTTCTTTTTCTTTCTTGTCTCTCAATATTTCTATCATTTTTTTCTTTCACTTAATCGTTTTTATTCTTTCTTTTGCCATTCTATCTTTCCTTCTTTTTTGTCTCACTTTTTCTTTTTCTTCATTCATTTTTTCTGTCTTTCTTTCTTTTTTGGCTTTTACTTAATCTTTCCTTTTCTCTCACTTAAACATTCTTTCTCTTTCTTTCTTTTTTCTTTCGTTCTTTCTTTCTTTTTTGGCTTTTACTTAATCTTTCCTTTTCTCTCCTTTAAACGTTCTTTCTCTTTTTCTGTCTTTCTTTCTTTCTTTCTTTCTTTCTTTCTTTCTTTCTTTCTTTCTATCAATTAATATTTCTTTCTTTCTTTTCCCTTACTCTTTCTTTCCTTTTTCTCTTCTCTCAATTAAACTTTTTTGTTTCTTTCCTCCAAATTAATCTTCTTTCTTTCTTTCTTTCTTTCTTTCTTTCTTACACTTAATCTTTCTTTCCTTTTTCTCTTCTCTCAATTGAACTTTCTATGTTTATTTCTTTGTTTCTTTCTTTCTTTCACTTACTCTTTCTGCCCATTTTGTCTTCTCTCAATTGAACTTTCTTTGTTTCTTTCCTTCAAATTAATCTTCTTTCTTTCTTTTTCACTCAACTCTCATTTAATTTTTCTTTCTTTCGTTCAGACACTCGTATCTCAATTAATGTTGCTTTTTTTCCCGTTTCTTTCTTTTTCTATTTTTCACTTTGTCCTTGATAACATACCTCAAAATCACTGGCATATCCGAATGGATGACAATGAACCCAGCAGGTGATTGAGACCTTAAATAAAACACACTCTCGGTATTATTCTTACCAACAACCAGTCACGTTATAAAAATTAAAGCTGCTAGCCAGTTTTCAACCTCGACAGAAATCAGGCAAAATAGAGAGAAAGTGAAAAAGAAGATACATAAATAGGAAATAAGTAATAATGTATATATACATATATATATATTAGTAGTAGAAAAAATCGGTACCGGAGGGAACTATATATATATATATATATATATATATATATATATATAAGTTTTAAGGTATGATATATTTATGGGGGAAAGTCCTCAATATCAAATATAGAGCGTATGTAAATATAAAGTGAACATTGAAGTCAACACTGAAGGGCGACAGACTTTTCATTCAGTGGCCTGATGATTGCATTTAGCATGAAACTGTCTCTCACCTGTGAGTGTTAATTCAATGTTCACTTATATATATATATATATATATATATATATATATATATATATATATATATATATATATAGTTTAAAGAAAAAACAGACTACTTTAAGGTTATTTCTTTAAATTAAATTATTCCCCCTGATTTAACATTTAGCTCTACGGATTTCACCCTACGTGGGATTATCCATACGGATTACGAAGATTTTCGTTAATTAACTATATATATATATATATATATATATATATATATATATATATATATATATATATATATATATATATATATAAGTATAGGATTGGTGTATGCAGAATAAATTCCAGTAACCAAAAAATGCTATTCTTAAAAGAGTGCTCAGTACAGAGTAGAGCAAATATAATTTATTCGAAAATTATAACATAAATATGTTACAAAATCACTACAACAATATACATTTTGTTTCAACACTTCTGGTGTCTTATCAAGTGATGATGTTGAATGTAGAATTTTATATTCATATTTATGTTATAAGTTTCGTAAAAATTTATATATATATATATATATATATATATATATATATATATATATATATATATATACATATATATATATATATATATTTATTACTACTAGTTATACTCGATTGGAATAAACTTCGGATAGTACAACATGTAAGTCTATTAAAACAAATTGGTACTTGAGTAAAATATTGGAAAAAATGAAAGAACTAGAAACATCCGAACAGGACGAAATAAATTGTCTAGTGCCTTAACCTTTTAGTCCAAAGAAAAAAATCCAAGCGTCTATTAAACCTAAAACTTAGAATGCTCAATACGCTAAGTAGAGCAAGGATAAATGAAATAAATCTTAAAGACCCAGGAAAAACCTACTTAAGTTTCACTTAAACGGATCTTCGGAGTAAGCTGGCTATATATATATATATATATATATATATATATATATATATATATATATACGTACCAAAATTTATTACACACTCACACACACACACACACATATATATATATATATATATATATATATATATATATATATATATATATATATATATATATATATGTATATATATATATATATATATATATATATATATATATATATATATATATATATATATATATGCAATAAATTTGTGTATGTAATCCCAACTGAGTTATAAGTTATTGACATTTGGAGAAACTTTCATGAAAGTATGTTACAAAAATAGGATTTCTATCTCAAAACTCGAACAATTATGACGGAGAATATAAAATGTTAAATGAATTTTTTAAAAGTCACTCATTTTCTTTCGACTTTTAGTCTCGAGAAACGTCAGTTTGGGAAAATAATATATGCTTTAATTATTTTAAACACACGTATGCATACACACAACACATTTTTTGTTATCCATTTGAAGAAGACGTAAAGGCGAAAAACATTATCATATATATATATGTATATATATATATATATATATATATATATATATATATATATATATATATATATATGTATGTATGTATGTATAAAAGAAAATACAACTAACAATAAATAAGGTTAATTATCAGTAAACAAAAAATTTTAAAATGTATATAACAGCAATGTTTTAAAATACTTAAGTGCTAAAATTAAAAAAAAATAGTTATATAAGTTAAAGTTATCTCCCTTAGATAAACATAACAGCTGTAACAGTTAATTTTTAAATTATTTGTAACGGATCACGTGATTATAATTATAATACAGCGCGTTTCATGCGCATTTACAAAAAAATGCGCAACTATCAATTACATTCATTTTCTGTTTTAACAATTCAACCCTGGAGATGATCTTGAATGAGACTAAAAGTACTCAAAATGAAAGAATTAAAAAAAACAATGGCACATTCGTTGATGAATTTCGCATCAACATTAAGCAATTGATCTGTGATTTCAGGAGGGTTTAAAATGCCCAGATTATTCAACCAAACATGCTACACACACATGCAGACAAACAGACACACACACATACATACATACATACATACATACATACATATATATATATATATATATATATATATATATATATATATATATATATATGTATATTCCAGTCGAATCCATTACATTCACTTATGTGCTAATACCCTTGGGAAAGGTATTAATCGTCTTCTCTCTCCAGCTTGGGTAAATAGCAGGACAGACTGGGTTCTATAGCCTTGGATGGTAACTGGTCTAGGAGAATGACAAAACCTGGGGAGGGTCGTTTGGGGGACCTTGTGGCACACGGTGCACCAGGTCACTGTATTCGGCTCTTTAAAAGTCCGGTTGATTCTGCACAAAGCCTTCACCACTTTAATCAAATCATATGTGCAGGTGTCTGGGCTGTCGATTCCTAGAAACTGAGCTGCTTGACACTCATACGCCGAATACGACGGGAGAGTCCATCATATATATATATATATATATATATATATATATATATATATATATATATATATGTGTGTGTGTGTGTGAAGTGGGTAGTGCACTGTGAGTGCTGGTATTAAAAATAAGTATGGCTGATAGGTTTATTTTATATTTTACAGCTTATCAACGTTTTGCGGGCTATTTAAAGCAGAAAATATTGTTAGATTGAAATGAATGTTTAGGAGACAATAATATGGATTTAATGATACAAATTCTATTTAACATATACCTAGAGGGAGAAGAGGTAGATTCATACTTTTTTTCAAGGTTATTTTCACGTAACTGCAATTGGAACTCGGCTCTCCGATTAAAAATATCGAGCCATTATCCATTACATCCAAGCCCACAACACCTGGTATTTCCAAGCGGGTCACATATATATATATATATATATATATATGTATGTATAGAGAGAGAGAAGAGAGAGAGAGAGAGAGAAAGAGAGAGAGAGAGAAAGAGAGAGAGAGATTGGCATTAAAAGGAGATATGAACGAATTGATAAGTAGACAAATATAGAGATTAAAATAGCTATTAGGTTGGTGCAAAAATAATGACGTAATAATGTCGTTTTTTTACGTATTTTTTAATGTCAAAAACGACATTAATACGTCATTATTTTTGCACCAACCTAATAGCTGAGAATAAACTGTAATAGGAAAGGATAGGTAAATGGACAGACAGATAGATAGATCCATAGATAGATAGAAAGACAGACAGAGATTGACATAACTTGGGACATGAACGGATAGATAGATAGACAGATATGAAGAGACTGCGATTGATGGAATAATTGAAAAGGTAGATAACAAACTGAAAGATGTTGGTTCGTTTTTACGGCTTATCAACTCTTTGCAGGTTATTTAAAGCCAGAAAATATTTTTAGATTATAAGGAACCTTATTTGAGATAACATTTGTTTTTATTAAGAATTATATAACTAAAGCCATTTGCACATAAGTGAATATAACAAACTTAACGGTTATTAGAAATCGTCTCCTCGATTAACAATTTCGAACCATTATAAATTACAACACCCTCAGGATTACGTCATCTACATCATCAACCGGCCTCCCATTTAGGTACTCCCAGTCTCGACGTTGCTTAACTTCAGTAATCACACAGAAACCGGTGCTTCAACTCGATGAGTTGTTAAGCTATGAGCATTCTAGCAGATAGATAAATGTATGGAAAATGAAAAGTTTGATATATATATATATATATATATATATATATATATATATATATATATATATATATATATATATATATATATATATATATGAAATGTGTATGTATATGAATATCAATATATATATATATATGTAATTATTTATATATATAATTATATATTATATATGCGCGGTATTTATTGGAAAGCGCTCAATATCAGTTATAGAGCTAACATATTTAGTTGGATTGATGTGAATTTGGCCTCCTGGGTTTCACGCTATTTACGATCGTCAGACAAATTGACGATCGCAAAAAACGTAAAACCCAGGGTCACAAACTCACACCAATCCAACTAAATATATATATATATATATATATATATATATATATATATATATATATATATATATGTCCTAAAATAAAGTATATATATATATATATATATATATATATATATATATAATCTTAATGTAGAATATAGAAGATTGTCCTTGTCTCTCATGTATAATGAAACATGTATAAAAGAATGTTTTCTGGTGATATCAATATTTCTTAATACATATATTAAATTGCTCTCTTTCTTAACGTTGAGCACTGTTTTTTCTTACACCATAGAGCATTTATATGTATTTGTATACGATCGCTGGCTCGTATACCTAACTATATTTACCCATTAGGTTATATATATATATATATATATATATATATATATATATATATATATATATATATATATGTGTGTGTGTGTGTCTGTGTGTGTGTGTGTGTGAGAGAGAGAGAGAGAAAAGGAAAATGGGAGATTAAGGTGAATCAATAAGAAAGCAGGTGTAAAATTGAGAAAAATTGAAAGCAAAATGCCAGCAATTTTTTTCCAATTTTCAAAAGCTACGCTTTTTAAACTTTCAAGTGCGTTACCCGTTGAGAAAATCCAATGCCTTTTCCCTCTTTATTTAAATAAACAACAAATCATCTAAGAAACTCAAAACCGGTCTTTAAGTGCGGCACCGAAACTAAAATTTTAGAAAAGGTGTGCTTCAATTACTAAACTAAAAAAAAAAAAAAAATTAGCGCCATCATCTACACACACTGATTTAATCCGATAGACGACAAAAAAGGTATAAGAGTGTTTTCATAGGTCAACAAAGTCAAAAGATGTAAGCAGATGACGCCAGTTGTCTTGCAATTATCCTGTCAAGATGCAAGAAGCAAAGCAAAGAAAATAAATGTCGCAGGAAATAAATGCAAAAAGCAGTACACTGACACTCTCTTCTTTTCGTTGATAGATTCTGTTTTTTAAATTTAAGAGTCGACAATATAAAGAAAGATTAAAAAAAAAACTGCCTTGTAGTCAATTTTGAAGAATTTTAGACGTGGATTGCCTACTGAATGGAAAAGAAGAAATGTAAAAAGTAAAAAGGCGCGAAAAATGACAGCGAGCAGAAACGAGGAATGAATTTAGACTAGAAAAAAGAAGCAAAGAAAGAAAAGAAGGTCGTAATATATTGTAGAAAAAAAACAAAAAGAGAGACAAGACGTTTGGAAAAGCGGGAAATATGAGATCAAGTTCGTGTCTTTTTAGAAAATTAAAATATTTTACATATCCACAAGAAAAACACTTGTTAGTCAAGTGCACAGTCCTCATTGATTTTAACAACTGTCTCCTATCGTTCTAGTTTGGTTTGGTTTGTTTTGTTTTACGGCATATCAACCTCAATGGGTTATTTAATACCGACAAAATTTTTATTCTTGGTAATATTTTTTTCCTCAAAAATCTATTGCTGGTAATATTTTCTCTTAAAAAATCTGTTGCTGGTAATATTTTTTTGCAAAAATTTATAGCTAGTAATATTTTTTAAAATGTATTGCTGGTAATAATTTTTTTCTTCAAAAATTTATTGTTGGTAATACATTTTTACAAAGTATTTCTGGTATTAAAACCTATTTTTACGCTTTCATTGAAACCTATTTTTACGTTTGAGGGTTAACTAGTTGCCCATAGTTGGGACCCTAACAGGTGCTACCAGCCCGGATTAGGGTGGTCCTGAGAACACCAGCAATCAAGAGGTGGTTCCACGATCCTTAAAACCTCCTGATCAGAGGCCTTGCTGTCGGAGGACGTGGATGTAGTTTATTGTCATACTTAGGACGTTCCCATCACTCTACAAGTTTGTTGATTCCATTTACATAGAAACACCGCTTATTTTGTTGGGAGAAGTTTGTGAGGTATTTTTCAACTGAATGTACAGAGTTAATTTTTTTGTCATTTGAATTGTTCTGTAGAGACCGGAACTCGAGGTTCTTGACAAAATCCAAATAAGTATTTGCAATTTAATTGATCCTTACCTGGCATCTCGACTTCAGTCACTTTCTCACAGTCGTGATATATCTTCCCTCTGTCTTTTCTACAAATATTTTCATGGCAACTGCTCTGACGAGCTTCTTTCCCTGGTGACCTCTTACTGTTGAAATAGTTAAATGTAACCGCCACTTCTACTCCAACAATTTCTTTTCTCGCACTTCCGAACTGTGGAATTCCGTTCCTCTTAGTTGTTTCCATGATAACTACAATTTTCAAAAATATAAATGCAGTGTCAATCGCCATCTTCTGTTGTCTTGAAGGCTGTTCATCGATTATCTTTTCCTCAATACCCTTCCCTATGCCCAGTCTTTTCTATAACCCCCAGCAAGGCAAAAGTACCACTAGCACAGTGGTACTTTTGCCTTGCTTTGGATGAAATGATTAAAATAAATAAATAACTGTTTATATTTCTGAGATGAGTTATTATGTACGCTTTTTGCATTATTAGGACTATTGTCCTCATCTTTGTCGCCATAACGTTTCGGCCCTTCAGTATCTGTGTATATTTCCGAGATGAGTTATTATGTACACTATTTACATTATTCAGACTATTTTCCTCATCTTTGTCGCCATATTTATTACAACATTTCGGCCCTTCACTATCTGTCTATATATCTGAGATGAGGTATTATGTACACTATTTACATTATTCAGACTATTGTAATCTTTGTCGTCATATTTATCACAACGTTTCGGCCGTTGTACGCTCCAGCCTTCTTCAGGTGGCTGGAATGTCAAACTGAACCCTTTATTTCGCTCGCTGGGGTAGACTGTTTTATTTCTACATGCCGTGTCTAATGGATGTCATTTATCAGTTATCTCCTGTTAATTCCCCTCTCCACGTTCTCCATCGCCTTAACCAAGTATTGAACTCACACTCTTTGGGTTGTGTCCCTGGATCTAACTAACACCTTTATCCACTGCGCTGTGTCCTTCATAACCTTCCAACCACCTGATGAAGGCCGGAGCGTACAACGTCTGAAACGTTTTGATAAATTTGGCAACAAAGATGAGGACAATAGTCCGAACAATATAAATAGTATAAATAAATAAATAAATAAAAATCCGAAGGAGCCAGGTCAGGAGAATACGGTCCGGACTGGAGAGTGGGGACCCATTTCAACTTTTTAAGATTCTGCAAGGTCTGCTTTGCAGCATATAGTCTTGCGTTGTCGTGCTGGAAAATAACACCTTTTCGATTTGCAGTTATTTCTTTCGCTGGCTAGAAGAAGCTGAATGATACCAAATGGACACCAACCACGGCTGTTGAAAACCCTTGTTTCTATCATATAGGAAAATCCGACATGATGCATAAACGAAATATTCGGCGAAAAATCTCAGTAACATTGTAAACACCTCATAAAATGTAAACTTCTCAAAGCAAACCTGTGCCAAATTGTTTTCCTGGATCCTTGATGACTTGTCTGTCCGAAAATGACAACATCAAGATGAAAAAATGCAGAAAAAAAAACAAAAAAAACACAATTATGCGCAAAAAGTTTTCGATCAATTAGTAAACTTCTGGACCTTTTCAGACGACGTTATAGGATCCAGACGGCTATTTTTTGCACATGGAATTATTCACTTGTAATTAATCTTCGGTTCGGCTGTGAAAAATGTCACTCGGAGGTTAGCATTAAAAAATTATGGACAATTTTCTATGAAAAGTCACTTTTTCTTATTTAAAAAATAATTTTTTTTTCACTTCAAAACAAATGTTGTCCATACTTCAATCCTTTGTCTTTACGTTGGTGTAAATATCATTGAATAAAATGAATTAACAGCTTCATTGGACGTTAGCCCGCTTTAGCTACGGTTTCTTCACATTCACAAGACTATTTCCAGCTCCTCATGAATAGAACATTATCAGAAACGTACCATTTTTCATCGGCTGTCACAATTCTGTCCAAGGACGGCTCTTTTTTTTTGCGTCTTAACAGTAAAGAAATAGCCGCAGAACACGATCGACCTTGTTCTGTTCCGCCAAGGAAATGCAGTTGAGCTATCGATTTTCAAAACTCTTAGCAATCTCTTCCGTCGAAATCTTCGGTTTATTCTCTACGATAGCAAGATGAGCGTCTTCATCGACGTCGGAAGATCGTAGCGGAGCGCAGTTGATCGTTTAGGTTAAAACCATCCAGACGAAATCTGCCAAACCCCTTTTTGATCGTCGGACCGTCGAATCTTGTGAATGATTTTTGTCGCAGTTCCAATGATTATTTCTTTTCCGAAATTCATAGAACCCAATATGGCGAAAGTGCAACATTTTAACCTCCATCTTTAAAGCATTCATTTGAGAACAAGAAGTCAACATTCAACAAAGTCTGACATGCAACTGACCGATACAAGGTTGCAATCTCGAGAGCGCACAAGAAATTGGCACCAAAAACAAACGCCAGCGTCACAATGTACGAACATTTGAAATGCTCTGATGAAACAACATTTGCAAATTTTGTAGGAGAGGTTTATTAAAAGAAGGAACGAATACAGGGAAAACAGGTTGGTGTGCGGGGGCGGGTAGGCAATACGGGGAAAACATGGTGTGCGGGGGCGTGTAGGTAATACGGGGAAAACACGTCGATGTACAGGGGCGGATGAGCAATGCCGGGAAATCATGTTGGTGTGCGGAGGCCGGTAGGCAATACGGGGAACACATGTTGGGGTGCGGGGGCACGTGAGCAATAAGGGGAAAATCATGTTGGTGTACGGGGGTGGATAAGCAATACGGGGAAAACATGTTGGTGTGCGGTGGCGGGTAGGCAATACGGAGAAAACATGTTGGTGTGCGGGGGCGGGTGAGCAATAAGGGGAAAATCATGTTGGTGTGCGGGGGCGTGTAGGCAATACAAAGAAAACACGTCGATGTACGCGGGTGGATGAGCAATACCAGGAAATCATGTTGGTGTGCGGGAGCGGGTAGACAATACGGGGGAAAACATGTTGGTGCGGGGAAGGCAAGGTCTGTTTTGCAACACGAGTTCTTATGTCGTCATGATTCTGAATGACAACTTTTTGATTTGCCAAAATCGACCGTTTTTCTTGAACACAAGTCTTTAATGTCGAAAGGCAGTTGAGATATCGATTTTAAAACACTTAGCAATCTATTCCGTCAAAGGCTTCAGTTTATTGTCTACAATGGCCACCAGAGCGCCTTCATCGTCGTTGGAAGATCGCCTGGGGCGTCGTTAATCGTTTAGTTTAAAATCACTCTGACGAAATCTACCAAACCACTTTTTGACTGTTCGAACAGCAGAAGTACGATCCAAATAAAACTCGTGAATGTTTTTTTTTCTTTTTTGTTACAGTTCTGTTGCTTAATCCTTTTTGAAAATCACAGGGCTTAATGCAAGTTTTTTCATCCTCCATCTTTAAGGCATTCATTTGCGAAGGATAAAAGGTTTCAATCTAGAGCACACTATTAGGTTGGTGCAAAAATAATGACGTAATAATGTCGTTTTTTGACGTATTGTTTAACGTCAAAAAACGACATTATTACGTCATTATTTTTGCACCAACCTAATAGAAATCCTGCACCAAAAACAAACGCCAGTGTCACAATGTACGAACATTTGCAATGCTCTGATGAAACAACATTTGCAAATCTTGTAGGAGAGGTTTATTAAAAGAAGGAACGAATACGGTATGCGGGGGCGGGTGAATGTTTTTTTTTTTTTGTTGTTGTTTCATTTCTGATGTTCACTCATTTTTAAAATCCACAGAGCCCAATATGGCGAAAGTGCAACTTTTCAACCGCAATCATTAAGGCATTCACTTCTGAACAAAATGTCAACATTCAACAGAGTCCAATAAAAATCAGTCACAGAATTTGCAGTGGACAGATAGAAAGAAAGAAAGAAAAAGGAAAAGAAAGGAAAATTGATGTGTATGAAGAAACAAATACAATTAGGAATTAGGACAGACTCTAATACGCATACACACCCACAATGAAAATCAAACACACACATACACAACCACACACACACAAAAACACTCACTACACACCCACACTAAAACACATACACACACACACATTCGCACGCACTCACATACACACTGAAACGAAGACACATACACACATATATATATTTCGCCAACGTAAAGTTTTCTTTCTTTCCCTTCTTTCTTTCTTACAATTAAATTTTGGTAATTTGTCTCCATTTTTTTTCGTCGACGTAAATTTTTCTTTCTTTCTTTCTTTCTTTCTTTCTTTCTTTCTTTCTTTCTTTCTTTCTTTCTTAGAATTCAATTTCGGTAATTTTTGTCTTCATTTTTTCGTCAACGTAAATTTTTCTTTCTTTCTTTCTTTCTTTCTTTCTTTCTTAGAATTCAATTTCGGTAATTTTTGTCTTCATTTTTTCGTCAACGTAAATTTTTCTTTCTTTCTTTCTTTCTTTCTTTCTTTCTTTCTTTCTTTCTTTCTTTCTTTCTTTCTTTCTCACATAACAATTCAATTTTGTTTTTTCTCTCTCTGTTCTTTTTACTTTCCAACGTAAACCTTTCTTTCTTTTTCCTTTTTTTCACACATTAGAATTAATTTTCGAGTTTTCTTTTCTTCGTCTTTTTTATCACATATAAACCTTCTTTGTTTGTATCTTTCTTTCACACATTAGAATTCATTTTCTTTCTTTTTTTTTCGCAATATGATTCCGTTTCGGTTATTTTTCTCTCTTTTTTTTTCTCATACGCAAACATTTCTTTTTATTTCTTTTATCATATTAAAGTACACCCCCGTCTTAGTGATAAATCAAAAACTGTTATGTAATTACTTACTGACAATTTTAATTCCTGCTCCACTCTCCATATGTTAAAGACAAACGCTTATGAGATAAGTGTCAAGACTTCAATAAAAAAAAAATGGCGTCCATTTACGCGTGTTTTACTTTCATTGATTTCCTTAGATCGCCTGATGTTTGTTTAGCTGTCAATTTTGTGTGTATACTTAGTGGCTGAGATAGACGTTCAGTTTCATCCGCTGTCTGTAACCGATATTAGAATCAAGATAAAAATCACCTCGGTTGAATGCTGATTTTCAAGGCAACTAGGCGTTTAAGGTTTGTCGTAGTGGAAGATTTCTATATTCGAGCAATCGGTACAAACGGATACTAGTAAAACCTACAATACTCAGGCGAAATAAATATTGTTTTAAGTCTACTGATGTGTGTGTTCCAAGCTGCCGAAAATTTAATCTCGCGCATGTACACACACAGACACACATAAATACAAACACACGCACAGACTGAGAGAGGGAGAGAGAAAGATGGTGAGAGAGGTAGAAGTAGAGGAGGAAGGAGAGAGAGGGAGAGAGTGAGGTGGAGGGAGGAGAGAGAAGAGAGGGGAGAGAGAAAGAGAGAGGGAGAGAGAGGTAGAAGGAGAGAGAGGGAGAGGGGAAGGAAAGATAGAGAGAGAGAAGAGAGGGGAGAGAGAAATAGAGAAAGAGAGGGAGGATGAGAGAAGTAGAAGGAGAGGGGGAAGGAGAGGAGGGAGAGGGAGAAGAGAGGGGAGAGAGAGGGTGAGAGAAAGAAAGAGAGAGAGAGGGTGAGAGAAGTAGAAGGAGAGGGGAAAGGAGAGAGAGGAGAGAGAGAAAGAGAGAGAGAGAGAGACCATAGTTAAAAAGGCTCAATGTAAATCGGATTATTCTGATAGATGTCTCGGCAGCCCCTTTCAACAAAAGCGGTGCTGGGTACAGAACGAAATCGAATTCGTTGTACTCGACAACCTACTGGCCTACGTTTCTACACACAAACACATACACACACACACATATATATATATATATATATATATATATATATATATATATATTGTTAATCTAATAGCAAAATAGAAAATATATATATGTGGGGGGTGTATAATATTATTAATACCATAATTACTCAGAGTTCCATGAAATAACAATTATCAAGTGGATAAGGGATTATATCCACCTGATGCTTGTCATTACATGAAACGCTAAGTAGCAGAATTTGACATTGTATTAATAATATTATTATAATATAATATATTCTTTTTAGGCTCTGTCGACTTTGCCATAATACCATATATATATATATATATATATATATATATATATATATATATGTGTGTGTGTGTGTGTGTGTGTGTACAGATATGTAGAAAAAATAGAAAAGAATACGTTAGGTAAATAATCCGGAGTTCTTTACTATTTTTGTTTTTATTTAAAAAAACAGTGCTCCATACAAAAGCAGAACTTAAATTATAATTATTTTTAAAAAATATGATTCCTTCGCTACATAAGAGCTCTCATGTTTCAAAAACAAGAGCCAATAACCTCAATATAATTATTAAAATTAAATTGAATTAAAGTATCAAGCGCTGTTTCATCCTCAAGCGAAAATTTAGGAATAACCAATCTTGAAATTTACGCATCTTTATAAGCATGTTCATTCGCAAAAATTAATTACTATGAAAATGGCTGGGGCGGTCATTTTGATAAGGTGCTTAAAAGTTAATTTTTATCCACATAAGAAAAGAAAGAGGTCAAGCCGATGTTGGGGTATCCATTTCAAAGCGAATGATGGCATTCATGTACGCACATCGTCTGGTCAGTCACAGCGAAAGATAGCTTTTTGCACCATAATATGTCGTTAAGAGAATTTTGTTTTATTTTGTTTTATTTCATTTATTTATTTACTTATTTTCCTAAAGTCTGTTTCGTACATAAGCGCGTCGCACTGGACTACAATTTGTTTTTTGACGACTTCATAAAGGGTTTTTCTATCTTCTATCTTCTGATTGGGTTAAGCTTTTAAACCTTTTATTAGACTATGGATTTTAATTTTTTTACGCTAATTGTTTAATTCCGAAAATTTGTTGATGTCGGTAAAAAACCGTTAACTTATGTTTATGGTTTAATAAATTTTCATTATTTAGAAACTTAATAATGTGTAGTTTTTCATGTAGGCACAAAGGGCATGGGTCATCCCAGGTTTTACAAGTTTTTGTTCTATTTATTATTTTCCATTTTACTTTTGGTTTTTGATTCATTTCTTTTAAATGCCAAGAATATTTGGATATAGATGTCTGATTTCTTCTAATATTATTGAAAGAGCTTTTGTATTGTCTCCATCTAATTTTAATTCCATTCTTCGTTGAACCAATATATATCCTATCAGTGTTAGGACTCTCAATGGATGAGATAGTACATTGGTATACCACAGATTTTGTGTACCATTTATTTTCCAACGGGCAGTCTTCAGGGTTTCTACAATCACATAATTTTTCATTTTTTTTGCCTAATTTTAGTTTAGGATTTTTATTAATACTGTTTTGCATGCGTGTTTTTCCAGGATTTTATTATTACGTTTTTTTATGATTCTTTTTAGATTTTCAGTGCAACTGTAACTCAATTTTAAGGTGTTTTTTTATTAAAGATCTTGCTAAGTCTGCTAATAGTAGGAAAGTGTTTTTCAATTAAAGCTAGGAACTTACTTAAAATAATAAAGATAATTCTATCAATAATATTAATATAAAAATAATATTAAGTAATAATTTAAAACCATAAATGATGTAGCTAAGAACAAGACAATCACATAAATAACCATATACAAAAATGTGAATACACGTGCACACGCATGTTAGTACCCACATTAATATGAGGGGTGAAGAATTAATTTCAGCTCGGAACTAATTTCAACTCGGAACTAATTTCAACTCGGAACTAATTAATGAAAGTTGCAGAAAAGATGAATTCTGATTTATATTATCTGTTAAGGATTTTAATTAAAAATCAAGCCCCCCCCCCAAAGAAAATCCCCAATAACACCAGCATTTTCGTTAGGAATTCACGGAAATTGATAACTTTGATTTTAAATCGAGTTGAAATTAGTTCCGATTGTGATTAGTTCCATTTTCACTATTTACATGATACGGACTATTGTCTTCATTTTTGTCGCCATATTTATTATAACGTTTCGGCCGTTGTACGCTCCGACCTTCTTCAGGTGATTGGAATGTCGAACTGAACCCTTTATTTCGCTCACTGGGGTAGACTGTTCTAGTTCCACGTACCATGTTTAATGGATGTCAGTTATCAGTTATCTCCTGTTAATTCCCCTCTGAAAGTTCTACACTGCCTTAACCGGGTATTGAAATTACACTCTTTGGGTCCTGTCAGCGGATCTAACCAACCACATGGCACAGTGGATAAAGACATTGGGTAGATCCATACTTTATGGCAGAGTGTACAAGTAGACCCAAGGATTGATTGCCAGCTTCTTTCAATGGATCGAGCCTGATGGGACCCAAGATGACATATATATATATATATATATATATATATATATATATATATATATATATATGTGAACATTGAAGTCAACACACAGAGGCGACAGATGCAATCATGAGTGGCTATAAGTCTTTTACAGAATGAAAAAAAAAAAATTAAGCCGTGAAACCGACACTTAACATGCAATGTAGATCGTTATCTCTACACAATCTATACCTACAAAGAGTCTATATTCGAAGTTGAAGTCTCTATTCCCAAAATATTTAAACAATAGCAACAGAAAAAATAACATATTCAAAATCAGGAAAAGACAGCTGAAATACTTTGGACGCATAATGAAGAAGGAGGGTTTGCAAACCTAACACTTCCGGAACATATTGAAGGCATAATAGATAATGGAACAGGGTGAGGCACTTACCTGAGGAGCCCGAGGGAAGTGAAAGTGGAACTGTTGCCTTTGGGAATTGAAAAATTCTACTAAGAGCCAGACGAGATAGAAGTGGAGAGCCATGATCACCTATATCCTGAAGTCTTGCCTTGAGACAACTGTCGAAATGGTTAAATCTTTGGTTTAACCAATAGCTTAAAGTTCGATCTGAGCCTAGTAATTTTGACTGAAACTCAAGGCGAACAGAATTAAAAAGAGCAAGGTTAAATATCCCTAGATATGGACAGCGGAAGGAGAAAAATCTTGTCAAATTTGAACATAATGAACAACACGACGACATAGTGACTGTTATACGGCAGTCTCTTTCATGCTAAACGCAATAGTCAAACCATGTTACCATTGTGTTTAGCAAGTTGTTGGAATAAACAAAAATGAATAGACGTTAAAGATGAGTGATTTTAACACATAATATTACAACTTTTATTCATTCACTGTCTGAAAAAAGCAAGGATTTGTTTGGTTTGGTTTGGTTTAGTTTGTTTTGGTTTGGTTTGTTTTGGTTTGGTTTGTTTTGGTTTACGGCATATCAACCTCAATGGATTATTTAATTTCTGGTAATATTTTTTCCTCAGAATTCTATAGCTGGTAATATTATTTTCAAAAACGTATTGCTGGTAATAGTTTGTTTTTTTTCAAAAAAGTGTTGCTGGTAATAGTTTTTTTCAAAAACGTATTGCTGGTAATATTAGGTTGGTGCAAAAATAATGACGTAATAATGTCGTTTTAACGTCAAAAAACGACATTAATACGTCATTATTTTTGCACCAACCTAATAGTTTTTTTTTCCAAAAACGTATTGCTGGTAATATCTTTTTTTTCAAAAACCTATAACAGGTAATATTTTTTTCTTCAAAAATTTATTTCTGGTAATAATTTTTTACAAAGTATTTCTGGTATTAAAACCTATTTTTACACTTTCAAAATGATTTTTACCTCAGTTTCGAGGTTAACTATTTACCCATATCTGCGACCCTAACAAGTGCTACCACCCCAGGTCAGGGTGGACCTGGGAACACCAGCAATTAAGAGGTGGTGTCACGCTCCTTAAAGCCTCCTGATTAGAGGCCTTGTTGTTGGACGTAGTTTATCGTCACACCCAGGACGCGGATGTAGTTTATCGTCATACCCGGAACGAAAGGATTTATTTGGATTGAAACAATGTATTCCACAGGCGTGTCAGCTTGTCATCATGTTGTATTCGGAAATGCCGCTCCCGTCTTCAAAAAAAGGGAAGTAACTCCATGGTATTTTGAGTTATTGACCTTTATGGGGAAAGCAAATTTGCATCTCCTAACAATGACTCTTCTTGAAGTTTCTTCTTCTCCCCCAAGCTATGGGTTAATAATAGGACCGGGTTCTATAGCCTGGGATGGAAACTGGTCTACCGAAGAAACAAATGGCAACCTATTGTGAGGAAAAAATGTGTCACGTCCGTCATGTATCGAAAGATACATGATCGCCTAAGCGTGTATCACGCATGGCTCATAACTGAACTGATATTACATGCTAATAATACCCTTGGGAAAAGGTATGAATTCTCCTCTTCTAAATAGCAGGAAAAACCGGGTTCTATACTTGGATGTCAACTGGTCTACTGCAGAAAGAAACGGCAACCTACTGCATGAAAAATCTGCCTCGTCAGTCATGTATCGAAAGATACATGATCACCTAAGCGTGTATCACGCATGGCACATAACTGACTGAACAGTGACTCACAGTTTCCCGCCTAAATATAAGTTACTCGCTGGATTGATAGAAGCTGGAGAAGTAAGAAAACAATACTTGTCAGTTTTTTGTTTTGTTTTGGGCTAATGACCTTTAATCATGAAATTTAATTTGCTTATTTTTTTATTAATTTAAATTTATTCACAATAGGGTGTACGGAAAATAAATGCGTATCTACTTGGATGAGTTATTAGTATCTACTCGTATGAATTATTACTCAACTAACCTAAGAAACACAGTTGAATAGTAGAAAACCGTATGTAGAATTAGTTTATAATATATTCTATACATGAATGCGTCTTTTATAAATTAATTGGTAAAACTTGCAAAGAGGGAATTTAGGTTCCTCGTGGGCCTTCACTTGAAAACAGAGCCCATCTTCAGCTGAGTTTAAACCAGAAATACTAACCTTTCATTTTTGCATCACGTTGTTAAAGGTGATGAAAAATGGGTTTTGCATGTTAACAGAAAAAGAAAAATAGTGATCATCAAAAAATAAGAAACCAGTTTTAATACCAAAACCAGAATTCCATCTACAGAAGCCTTTGGTTTATGTCTGGTGGAATATGAATGGAGTCGTGTATTACGCGGTAGTAGAACAACCTTACAGATATTTATTGCCAACAACTTGATCAAGCAAAAGAAAGATGCTTTGGTAAACAGAGGAAGGCGATGTTTAAGATCGACAATTATGGTTATTCAATCCATACCAGTCAAGAATATTCTTCGTATAACCGTTTTTACTGACAATTATAATAACCCAGCGATAAGCACTTCAAACAGCTATTCACCTTGTAAAAATAGACAACTTAATGAGAGGGTTTCTATTTTCTTAGGCACGGACACTTAACTGTAAATACTCAGAAAACAAAATAGTGAAAGAATCTCGAAGCTGCAATTATATAAACAAAGCAATTATATAAATCTTTATCCGCGTTTTCTCCTCTTGGCCTAGAAATAAATAAAGGCAAGGGATCTTAAAAATATCAGAGCTCAGAATAGAAGTCAATGAGAAGCTGACGAATGAAACGATTGCATTAATGAGAGATTGAATTTCTTTGCAGTCTGATGTTTTGAGAGAACCAATTAGCATTATAATTCTATTGAACCATTGGGTCTCATCCGGGTTGTGATATGAAATTATATATATATATATATATATATATATATATATATATATATATATATATATATATATATATAAAGTGGACATTGAAGTCAGAGACGGCAGTCTCTTTCATACTAAACGCAATAGTTAGACCATGTTACCATTGCGTTTAGCCTGGAACAGACAGTATCCTCTGTGCTGTAGCTCTGATATTGAGCACTTTAACTCATAAATATACCATACATTAAGACTACATTTTATAATATATATATATATATATATATATATATATATATATATATATATATATATATGTCTGTGTGTGTGTGTGTGTGTGTGTTATAAATAGATAATTTATTTTATCTTTTAATATAATTTTTTTAATCTAATTTAAAAAAAAATTCTTTCTTAATACAAATTATCTAAATATGATTTATTTTTAATCTTGTTAATATATCTCTTTTGTAAATATGATTTATTATTTTTTAAGTGGGAGGTTTTTTTACACACAATTAAAAATATTTTTTGTACATAAATCTCCCTTTTTGGCTCGTGCTTAGTTTCGAAAAATTAAATTGCAATCCCAAAATTTGTTTTATTAGTTAAAAGCAGGACACCTTTGAGAATTTAAATCATTTTCTTTTTGTAAAACAGAAACCGCTGTTACTGAAAATCTGCACTGAATCGTAAAATAAAAATTGTATAAAACTATGAAATTATTTAATTAGAAAGGCTTTTAATTGCTTTTATAAATAAGAAGTATTAACGGTACTATTGTCTTAAGGAAAAAATTCGATGAATAAGCAATGCTTACAAGAATTGTTTTCATTTTTTAAATTTTAATTATAATAATTTATAACATAAATCGTTTAAAATTCTGCATTACTTCAATACGGTTAGATGATATTGTTATTAAATGAAAAATATATTTACGAATCAAAAATTGAAAAAGCTCAATAAATGTCGTTTACCCTCAATATTTTTAAAACCATTTTTCCTTCTTTTAATCTATAAATAATATTACATAACTGGCCCTTGTTTGAAGGTATGGTCGACCACACACGACATAATCAGAAAATGAGAACAATGCCTGTAGTAAATTTAAATACAACATTCCTAAAATTAGTTGTTTTTCAACATTTTTAAGATTACTGAGTATTTAAAAAATTATATAAATATGGCGCTCACCGTCGCTTTCTTAAATTACGTTTTAACAGATAAAATCTCCGTAGAACAACAATAAACGTGTTGACAAATTGTCTCATCCCTTGTTAAGTGATCGATGAGGGACAAGCAACAGGGACAAGTGCATAATCACCGATACTGTTTGTTTTACAAATCTATTTGTATGTTATTTTAAGCTTAATGTAAATAATATTTTTCAAATCAGATTAATTATACTTCAAGTCAGCTAATATTCCTTAAATGAAGATTCAGAAAAGTATATTTTATTTTTGAAGGATTTTCAAAACCGAGAATTAACTTTTGTTTACAAATGTGTCAAAAATAGCCGATATTTATTGATTTTTATCAATTTTCTGAAAGCGACTAAAAAGTAGAGATTCCAATCAATATAATTTTTAGAGTGTGTGTTTAGTGGAAATAGTAAATTTAATCATTTAGCTTTCAATTAAAGCCAAAATGAAAGCTTCAAGAATGCTTTTTAAATTGTAAAAATTGATTTTAAACCTTAGGCATCGGAACATAATATATGTATATATATAGGGATTGCTTCTCAGATATTTTTTCACCCAGACGAACTTCTAAAAGTTCTATTGTGATGATTGCAATATATAAGGCTTTATCAATTGAACGTTATTTTTTAGTGGAAACCTATATTTGTATAGACGCTCCGTCAAAATATTAAGAGCCATTCTGGGGATTATACTGAAACTATAGTTAGCAGACCTTAGTTAGGGTTCAAGTATGTACCCCACTAGACTTTAAAGGGTACTTCGAATATAGATTTTACTTATGTTCGTAGATACGTCCTTGTAGATTTCGAGATGCTTGGCCAGTGTAAATTTTTCTACATTATAGCCTTTTTATGTCATAAATCCCGGTGTCTAATATAAAATAATACAAAATTACGTAAAATTCATATAATGTAAAAAAAGTTACACTGGAGAAACATCTCGGTATCTAAAAACACGTAATGCACATAAACAAAACAGGTGATATCTTCGATTTTATAAATGCTACTATAATTAGAAAAGAGCATAATTCTTTATGCAGGGAATACTTAGAGAGAGTCCTGTTAAATATTTAAATAATGGACACTCCATCTAAAATATAGAAAATCTTGCGGTCATACCCAAACACGGAAAAGGCTATCGAAGTAAATCTAGACAGAAAACCCCAATTTATTACAACGTTTCGGCCGTTGTACAGCTCTGGCATTTATTTGCATTAGCCCGGTATTTAACTCACACTGTTTGGGTCCTGTCACTGGATCTAACCAACGCCTTTATCCACTGTGTCACGTGTCCTTGAGGTTAAGGCAGTGGATAACCTGGGGAGGGGAATTAACAGGAGATAACCTATAAATAACATCCATTAAACATGGCACGTGGAACTAGAAAAGTCTACCCCAGTGAGTGAAATAAAGGGTTCAATTCAACATTCCAACCACCTGAAGAAGACCGGGGCGTACAAAGGCCGAAACGTTGTAATAAATACGGCAACAAAGATGAGGACAATAGTCCGAATAATGTACATAATACCTCATCTCAGAAATATAAACAGATACTGAAAGGCCGGAACGTTGTAATAAACATGGCGACAAAGAAGAGGACAATAGTCCGAATAATGTACATAATACCTCATCTCAGAAATATAAACAGATACTGAAAGGCCGGAACGTTGTAATAAACATGGCGACAAAGAAGAGGACAATAGTCCGAATAATGTAAATAATGTACATAATACCTCATCTCAGAAATATAGACAGATACTGAAAGGCCGATGGCGACAAAGATCAATGTAGTCACTAGCTGAATGGATTAAGACTAAATGACGTCATCATTGATTACTTTATCCAGTGTTTATCCTTGTTTTACTAAAATGAATAAAGTGTAAATGGACTACATTGTCTTTTTATTGAGTATTTTAGTATGAAAATTGAACAGCATAAAATTAAAAATAGGAGAGGTCCTTTTGAATTTTTTGAAGAAAAAAATTGTCCATGGGCTGAAAATGTTTGCGAAGCACTGAACCAAATCCAACCGCCACTTCTAGTCCAACAGTTTCTTTTCTCGCACCTCCCACTTGTGTAATATCCCTTCTGATTTCTTACTTCCATGATAACTACAATCTTTGAATAATTAAGTGCAATGTCAATCGCAATATTCTATTTTCTTGAACCCTGTTCCTTTTAGTCCTTTCCTCAATGATCCCCATTCGCATTTTCTTTCACTTTCATTACCTCTAACCGACTTTGTTCTAGTCGCATTATCATTTTGCTTGGAATGAAAGGATTATATATATATATATATATATATATATATATATATATATATATATATATATATATAAAGTCTTAAGGTGTGCTATATTTATGGGATAGTGATCAATATCAGAGACATCCTATTCTTCTTCTGCAATACACAGTAGGCTTCCCATACTTAATACTTCTCGTTTTCACTCTCGCGTTATCATGTGTGAAGTCACGAGCTGTGGTGCGATTTCCGCTTCCAGCGTCTTATATGCACGAGTTTGTCTTTGCTTGGAAATCTTCTATGTAAACAGAAACAGACAATTATCACTGACTTGTCCGTTTATTGCTTAATATATTGTACAGTAATTGTCATCTTTGATAATGGCTTATATAAGCTGAAAGCTTAGATAGGATTAAAAAATATGTATCAATATTGTGATTTTCTTTCTTCGTTTAACGATAATGTTATTAAGCTTATCAGACGATATGAAAAGAATCTACATAAAATAAATAGACAACACTTGTCTATATTATTTAATGTAACATGTATCAATATATATATATATATATATATATATATATATATATATATATATTAACCGACCTGAACATTCGAGAAATCTTGTTTGAAAAAAACATAGACTCTTTGTTTGGTCATCGAAGCCAAGAGGTTCAAAGCACGTAAGAACTAATGACGTTGTCCTCTAGGGAAATGCAGGTTCGAATCCTGCCTGAGAGCGCATGTTTTTCACAGATAAGATTTCTCGAATATTCAGGTTGGTAAACGAAAATAAATAAATATAATGTATAATAAATAAACGGAGCGACTACATAAACACGACTATCCACCCAAAATAACGTTTAAGTAATAAAAACTATATATATATATATATATATATATATATATATATATATATATATATATATATATGTGTGTGTATATATATATATATATATTTGATAGCTGTATTTTAGGCAGCAATCATTCTTTTATGCATGTTTCATTAAAAACAGCAGACAGTTAAGCTTTTTATTTAATTTTCCATGTGTTCGAACGAGATCTTAGTGCGCAAAATTGTCCAAATGTTTTATATTTCCGAACGCTTTCGGCTATACCTTTAGCCACTATCATTATTAAGTCCATCCACCTGTGAAAAAGATTAAAAATAATGGAAGAAAAAAAACTACTCTTAACAATATTAACTACGAACAAGGCCACAATATGCTAACCGTATTCGGAAATTAAACATCCCTACTACAAACTAAGACATACACATAATGCACAGACTCAATTAAGCTGAAAAAACGAATCATCCTTGATAATATATTAAATATTGTACTTTGCGTGTCGTAGCAATCCCAAATCATCTTGGAGTCGTTAGCCCATGCCACTAATAAACAAGGGTTTTTAACAAAGCAGAAAGATAGCTTTAGACCAACTTAGTCAGTTATGGTGCCATGCGTGATACACGCTGAGGCGAACATGTATCTTTCGATACATGACTGACGAGGCAGATCCCCCCCCACTTCCCGCAGTAGGTTGACCATTTGCCATCCAAGGCTAAAGAACCCGGTCTGTCCTGCTATTTACCCATAGCTGGTGGTAGAAGAAGAGGGGGATACATATCTTTCCCAAGGGTATTAGCACCTAAGTGAATGTAATGGATTCGACTGTAATTCGAACTCGGCTCTCCGATTCTTCACTCCCAGCAGCTATCCATTACTCCACCGTACAAAAACCAAAAACGCATCAGCGAACAAATTCTAGTCTCAACATACAAGAACACTCCAAAACTATTTACAGAAATAACAAGAAATCTAGACCGACTTAACAATAATAATAAAATGAATGATATTCAAAAAACAACCAAATTAATTAAATGCAAACGGCAACCCAAAAACGTAAAACATATTAACTTCATCCAAATTTAATCAACACACTATACTAGGGGTCACAAAATGAAACAGGAAAAGATGTGGAGTTTGGAATATTATAGAAAGAAACGCCTACACTTTTGTAAAACCCACGACAACATTAACAATATATATATATATATATATATATATATATATATATATATATATATATATATATATATATATAGATAGATAGATAGATAGATAGATATAGATACTTCGTGGGATTTACGGCATGAAAAAAAAGAATTACTGGCACTCTCACAGAGTATTTAGTTTACCCAGTGTTATTATTTCTTATGGCCAAAATGATCTAATAGAGCCTGCACTTTTCAAAAAGTAGCGGCAAAAGTCCGTACTACATAACGGCTTCTCAAAATATCTTCAGTTTTGTGGATCTTCTCATGCATTAATGGTGGACTGATCATGTCCCTTGCCGAGCAGAAACAATATTTTTGACTCGACCAATTCAGAAATGGTTATAAAATAATTCATTTACAAACACCATTTAACGTCGAGTATTTTTGTAAAGAATGACAATGTACGTATTTATATTCACAAGAATATATATATATATATATATATATATATATATATATATATATATATATATATATATATGTTCATTTGTGTGTGTTTGTGTGTGTGTGTTCAGATGATTTGGTAAAGCGCGCCATTTTGCATCAAACATGGCGGCAATGTATTATATGAAAAACAAGCCAGTTTGGCGTTCACTACAAACGATTGAACGAAAAGAACTTGTTTTTATATTTTTCTTGGCTTTCGAAAAGGTCCTGTACTGAAATCAAAACATATACACAAACACAATATATATATATATATATATATATATATATATATATATATATATATATATATATATATATATATGTTATTTGTGTCAGTGTATATGTATATCGAGAGATAGGGAGGGAAATAGAGAGAGTGGAGGTAGACACGAAAAAATAAAACTAACTAAAAAATGGTACCATTTCGTGTGGCGCCCTGACATCAAAAAACCTTAAAAATATTGGCTGAAAACATTGGTAGTAGTAGTAGTAGTAGTAGAAGTAGTAGTAATACTACTACTACTACTAATAATAATAGTTGTAGTAGTATGAGTTCTTTTCTGAGATGATTTTATAAATAAAATATTTAATTTTAAATATTTCTTTACATGCATTTATAAACACATAAACGCGTGTGCACGAATACACACACATAAACGCGTGTGCACGAATACACACACAGAAACATACAGACACACACGCACGCATATATATATA
>OZ010604.1:73224118-73251618 GCA_963932145.1 Acanthosepion lycidas | reverse complement strand
GTTGAAATTCTGAACCCTTGTTTCATATTCATCGTTTGATCTTAAACTTCAGTGAACAACAAAAACAAAGGAATTGTTCTTGATGTTCAATACTTTTGGAGAGGATTGCATATATATATATATATATATATATATATATATATATATATATATATCATATGACTCCATTTTGCGGATTTTCATATATATATATATATATATATATATATATATATATATATATATATCAGTTATGAAGAACTTGATAATCCGTATGGGTAATCCCAAGGAGGATGAAATCCTGAGAGCTCAATATAAATCCAGAGCTAATATTATTTCGTTTCATTTCGTTGTTGGAAGTGCTATCTGATGATCCGGTGTCCTTTTAATAGGATTCTGGTGAAATAAATTATTATAATGATGTCTTAAAGTAGTCTTTTTTTTCTTTTAAATATATATATATATATATATATATATATATATATATATATATATATATATAGAATGTATAAAAATAAAAATGTCTTAAAATAATATTATATATATATATATATATATATATATAATGCGGGTATGTATTATGTATGTAACAGTTGATGGCATAAACATTGTGAAAGATGGAAGGCAAAAAAGCAAAACAACAGTCAATGACATCAGCAAAAACCTCGAATGTGTAAGGGTGAATGTTTCACAATTCACCGTTCGCAGAAGACTTTCAGAGCGGAAATCTAAAGGCCAGACCTCAAGATGCAAACCACTCATCAGCAGTAAGAATCGGAAAGTCAGGTTGGAATTTGCAAGGAGATACAAAAAATAAGTGACAAAAGTTATGGAAGAAAGTTTTATGAACCAATATTAATATCTATCAAAATGATTGAAAGGTCAAACTGGGAAGAAGGAAAGGATTTGCTTATGATCCAAAACATACAAGGTCATCTGTGAATCATGATGGAGGTAGTGTCTTGTCTTGAGCTTTCATAGCTGCTTCCGTAACAAGCTCATTTATATTTATCGGTGATGTAACTCATGATGCTAGCAGCAGAATTAATTCCGAAATCTACAGAAACATTTTCTGTGCCAATTTACAGAGAAATGCGTTCAAACGAATCCGTTGGAAATTTTTTTATGAAGCAATACAATAACCGAAAACATTGTCAACACAACTTAGAAATTCATTAGTGGGGAGAGGAACAGTTTTAGATTGGCCAAGTCAATCTTTCTTCTTTCCTTTTATGTGCCATGTCTTTTCAGGACGTAGGCGATCATGGCTCTCCACCTCCCTCTAAAACTTTACAGCTCTCAACAAGTTCCTTTCCTCTGCTATCTTACAAAGACCACGTTGTCATCCATGTGATCACCAGACCATATCCAAATAAATCATGGATTTCATCTCCTGAAGAAGAGACTGAAGGAAAAAAAAATCTCGAAACAGACAAGAAATGAAAGATGCTGCGTTAAAAGTCTAGAAATGCATCACAAATGAAGAATGCAAAAATTGGTGATGTCACTGTGTCGTAGAATTGTTGTTATTACATGCAATGGTTATCCAACTAAATATTAAATGTTATTTACTTTAAGACTATCTGTTTCTTTACTTTTGCTCATCTAAAAATCGGGTGAACTGATACAAAATCTGGAATGTCCTGAGCTGTTTAACACATCGAAATGTGAATACCAGGAAATAAAAGTTGAAATTCTGAACACTTGTCTCATATTCATCTTTTGATCTTACCCGAAATATCTTCTGTGAACAACAAATGAATTGTCCTTGGCGTCCATATACACTTGGAAGGAATTATATACATACACCCCTGGTTGAAATCTGAAGACCAGATACAAAAAGGTTAAAAAATATATAAAATACTGTTACTTTAATCAAAATATATTTGCGAAACCTTTACATTTAATTAGAAAAAGTAGTTTATCAACAAACAAGTGAAAATTTTAAGCTTTTAATAGATTAATTTAAACAAACATTGAAAAAAGGATTTTTGGGTTGATCATAAAGATAAGACCATTTGTAAAAAAAACAAATTACTGGACAAAAATTTTAGAATTGGCTTTGGCGTTTCAATATTTTTGGAGGGAACTATATATATGTTCATTTAAACATGTTTTTCTAAAAAGTATAAACATTTTATATCCATAACGTTTGATTACCTTTGCTTCTAAACTGTGAATGATCTTTTACAAAACTGCAGTCAGTGTATATTTAACTATAAACCTATTTCAATGAAAAATTTCTATCTAATTACACTAGCGATATGTATGTATTTATATCCTGGGAATGACGATAAACTACATCCGGCATCAGGAGATTGGAGGTTTTGAGTATCGTGGAACCACCTTCTAATTGTTGTTTTTCTCGCGTCTACTATGAACCGTAGTTGTAGCACCTGTTAGGACCCTAGCTATGGGCAACTAATGAGAACGGCAGATAATTAATAAGATTAGATAGGAGACGAAAAACTGATGTAACACTAGGGGTACACTGGTAACCGATGATTGTGTTGTTCAGAGACTAGAATTGATCTTCTTCTTCTTCTTCTTCTTCTTCTTCTTCTTCTTCTTATTATTATTATTATTATTATTATTATTATTATTATTATTATTATTCGTTTATCTCTTGAACGAACATGGCATTAAAAATATCAAGAACAGAATGTACATAAAAGTTTAGGATTGCATCTTTCTCTATCGGATTAATTGGATTAATGGTCCGTACATCTAATCTAGTTGTCTATTACTAGTGAGTTAGATCCGGACGAGGTGCCCCATAAAAAGTCCGACATTAAATAACACAACAATGTTAGACTTATCATAAAACCAAAAAAACAAAAACAAAAAAACAACCAGCCATCATGTTTTATATTTACTCATGTCTATATATGTAATCGTTCACATTATTCTATGGATTAATTTCATTTTTGCAATTCTTCTTCTTCTTCTTCTCTTTTTTCTTCTTCGTATCCTTATCTTTTTCTTTTCTTCTTTTTCTTCTCTTTTCTTCTTTTTTGTCTTTTTCTTCTTTACTTCTTTTTCTTTTTCATTTTTTGTCTTTTTTCCTCCGTTTTCTTCTCTTCTTCTTCCTTTTCTTTCTTTTACATAAAATTGTAACAGATTTCGAGCAAGAAAAATTGTTTAGCCTGAATCAGTGAACAAAATGTTCTTAGGATCGGACTTATCAGATGTTGTTATTGTTTTTTTTATTGTTGTTGTTGTCCTTCTTCTTTTCATCTTTTTTTTCCTTTTTCTTCTTTTTCATTTTTTCTTCTTTTTCTTCCGTTTTCTTCTCTTCTTCCTTTTCTTCCTTTTTCTTCTTCTTTCTTGTTTTTCTTGTTTTCTTCTTCTTTCTTGTTTTTCTTGTTTTCTTCTTCTTGATCGTTTATCCCTTGAACGAACATGACATTAAAATATCAAGAACAAATAAGTTACGATCCTTTCATTAAGTCAGCGTTTGAAATCTAGTTCGGACGCCAATCACTGGTGCCGAGGCGAAATGTACCACTATCCAAATTAACCCTGCGTTACTGATATGGAGTGTTTTGTTACCTCTGAACTTTTAAAGTACTCGTAATTCCTATTTGGAAACTTGTTTCTTTTACTCCCTTAAAATGCTCTCCTGACTCAGTGTGTGTGTAACACACGGTGTAGCACACGATGTGGCATACTCTGTAGCTCACGGTGTATCACATGATGTAGCACACGGTGTAGCACACGGTGTAGCACACGGTGTAGCACACGATGTAACTCACGGTGTAGCACACGATGTAGATCACGGTGTAGTACACGGTGTAGTACACGGTGTAGCACACGGTGTAGCACACGGTGTAACACACGATGTAGCTCACGGTGTAGCACATGGTGTAGCACACGGTGTAGCACACGATGTAGAAGACTGTGTAGCTCACGGTGTATCACACGATGTAGCACACGGTGTAACTGACGGTGTAGCACACGATGTAACTCACGGTGTAGCAAGCGGTGTAGCACACGGTGTAACACACGATGTAGCTCACGGTGTAGCACACAGTGTAGCACACGGTGTAGCACACGATGTAGCACGCAGTGTAGCACACGATGTAGCTCGCGGTGTAGCACACGATGTAGCTCACGGTGTAGCACACGGTGTAGCACACGGTGTAGCACACGATGTAGAACACGGTGTAGCGAAGTTGTAGCTCAGTTGTCGTGGGGCGCCAGGGTACTATTAATTTTTGGAAATCAGATTGTAGTATTTTCTACTCTTAACTTACAAGGTGCCAATAATGAAAAAAAAGATTGTGTTTCGCAAACATTTAAAGTGAAGAAGACTGTGTGGGGCAAGGTATAACCTGTTAATTTTAACGCTTCCAAAACGGAACTCATCTCGTTTAATCATTTTATTTGATGCTAACTTTTTGGGATAACATTTCCGCTGAATGGAATATGGACTGTTTACATTAAATCATCTGATAAGTCTGCTACTAGGAAATTTGATTAACTGATTCGGGCTAAACAATTTTTCTCGCAAAGACTCTGTTACATTTTTATGTCTGCCATTCATCCATGCATTGAATATTGATTCCACATGTGGTCTGGCGTTTCTGCTACGTATTTAGAGATTTTTGATAAAATCAAAAGAAGAATCTGCCATGTTATTCGTACTAACATGGCATCTCAGCTTCAATCACTTTCCCATCACCGCAACGTAGCTTCCCTGTGCCTTTTCTATAAATATTTCCATGGTAATTGTTCGGATGAGCCTTCCTCTTTAGTACTGAGACTTTATGAATTTAAGCGCAGTACCAGATTGGCGACAAAGTCCCATCGTTTTACAGTTGAAATATGCAGATGTAACCGTAAGTTCTATGCTAACAGTTTCCTCTTTCGCACTTATCGCTTGTGAAACTCTCTTCTGGCTTCTTGCTTTCCAGTCAACTTTGACATTCAATGTTAATCTTAGTTTTCTGCCTTCTTAATTCCTGTTCTTTTAATGTTATTTTTCTATAATAATGTTTTTATTTTCTCATATTCTTTCACGCTTATTAACTCCTTGCGTCTTAGTGGGTTTATTGCCTTGCTTGGGGTGAAATGATTAAAAAAGTGACGAAGAATCTCTAAGAGAAGGAAAACTATGAATCCCCAAACGTGGAAAAGGTAACGCCACAGCAATCAATTATTTTTGCGGAGAAGTAATTCAAGGGTAATAAAGAAATAAAGAAACTGTGGAGAGTCATGATCTTATATGTCTTGTAAGAAAACGACATTAAAATCGTATCGGAAACCAAATAAGTCATGATATTCTTTAGGACTGTTTGAAATTCTAGCTTTTGTGTCAGGGACAAATGATTATAGGATGATTGTGTTGCGCCAATACTTCGTGTAAAGGATGCAGGTCATCTTTGAAAAAAATCGTCTGTTGCATAACTGTTTTTTTTTTATTATCTCAGCTGCAATGCTAACGATTATCAGTGGCAAATGCGCAACCAGCTGTCATGGAACTTATTTATAACATCGCTGGGCGTAGCAATACGATCGGGAAATGCTGCCGAATTGGCCTTTGGAGGGAATGGAGAAATGGACATTCTCAAATCAGTAGTCTAATCAGCTATTTAAATATATCACCCGGGATATTCGGCAGGTATATATCAAAGGAATCTGCTTGTAAGTTGTAACATCTCTAGGTAGTGAGGTAAGAGTATTGTCATAAATGGCGGGAAATTTAGTGACCATGGTCAACATCAATCGAACCCATAAAACCCCAGATTATTTATAGCATTTGGTCACATGCCACCCCCTAGGGAGATAAAAGGGCGTTTTCATGTCCATACCTTGAGCCATGGCCATAACGAAGGTCGTCCAATCTGACATCGGTGCTATCATTTCAAGTAGCCCATGGCTGTAATTTCTAAGCTAGGCCACCATTTAATAGAGGACAAATATTAGTATCAGCCGGAAACAGTAAAAAGAGACATGCGCATTGGCAGTAAATATTATAATGGCTCCTTTACGTGAACTCTTTTTTTAGGTGTGCGCAAAAGATAGATATACTTAAAATAAAGAAACAACTGAAAATTCTGGAAGACATAGTGAGAAAAAACGACTCGAAGAATTTGGAATCCACAAGACTTATTCAAGTCAAGTCGGTTGGTTGATTTTGTTTAGCGGTATATCAACACTTGTATGGATTATTTAATGCCGAAATCTAAATAGTTTGAACATTTATCTATAGTTGGAGCCATCAAATTATTATATATTTTTTTAAAGCATTTCCCCCCAAGGATGGACTCGAGCGAGAAAAACTTTCTGGCGCGTCATAGGGAAATTTTCTCGCCCGAGTTCATCCTTGAACTCTACAAATCAACCATTCGCCCTTGCATGGAATACTGCTGCCATATGTCGTCTGGTGCCTCCGCTGTTCGTCTTAAGGTCCTCGACAAAATCCAGAGACGGATATGCAATGTGATTGGTCCTGATCTGGCATCTCGTCTATAGTTTCTCTCTGGCCGACGTGACGTCGCCTCTCTCACGGTAACTGCTCCGAAGAGCTACTTTCGCTAGTTCCCAGACTGCATGAATTTAAACGTGCAGCTAGACTGGCATCACGGTCCCGCCCTTTCACTGTCGAAACAGTTAAATGTAACCATCTCTTTTACTCCAACAGCTTCTGATCTCGCGCTTAACGTCTGTAGAACTCTCTTCCAATTACTTGTTAACCTGATAGCTATAATCTCCAACTATTGAAATGTAATGATCAGGTGATTTCGGGAGCGGTACAATGTGCCGACCATTTTTTCAACATCTTTGACGATGGACTACTACTTGAGGTCTGGTGTGAACCTGAGACCCAGTAGACGTCCATAGCTTGAAGCCACATTGAGAATGCAATCGTTCTTCGTAAGAAGAGAAAACCCGCTGTCGTATCAGTAGCAACGAAACGAGACAAGCTTGACTTTTAAGAAATTGAAAGTAACACGACTGCAGAGATATAAATCGAAAATGAAGACTGTGTAGCTCCTGCCCATATATGGCAACAGTGTTCGTCTTGATCTGGCTCTTGTAAAGGTCAGGGCTGGTGGGATTAATGATGTAGATAGTCAGAACCCATCTGTCAGTGTTTGAGCCGTGTGACAGACAAGGATACAGATAATCTAATATTTAAGGCGTTTTCAACTCTCCCATTTGGAAACCTATCGTTGCACAATTTTCCTGACCTTCCAGTCGCTTTGGCGTCGTGCAGCTTAAGCTGTACTTATTAAACATTAATTGAATATACTTGGTAGGTTAGCTCTCTTTCTGGATTCTTTCGGAGGGAAGTGGGTACTTCCCGTCAGGATGAGTGCTGCAGATGTAGTATCTGTTCCATGTTGGTGGCCTTCTCTCCTCCCTTGCTTCCCCGCCACTTTTGCGTAATATCCGGCTAAAATAAACTTAGCTAAACTCTGACCAACTTAGAAAATCTATGACCAGATAAGACAAGCTTAGAAAAGTTTTGACCAGCTTAGACAAACTATGACCAGCTTAGACCAGCGGCCCGACTGGAAACACCCTGGTCCTCATGTTAAAAAACGAGCTTGTGTCACAACCTGACTCATTGGGGGTTTAAGTAAATCTCAGGTTAGCTCAGGTAGCAGTGTATCGTCCAACGTAAATATGTTTAAGGTTTCGTCGGCCTGTAAAAAAATATACGGTTATTTTTGAGCGAAGATAAGGCTGTCCAGACATTGGGTGTAACTGAATTTTTCTACTCCGTTTCACACAATATAAATGCCCATCGTACAGTGTAAAGTAAGCTTAGTAAATATCAAATGCATGACTCAAAAGACAAACTGGGTGACGAGTGCAAAACGCCAAGAGGATGTCTAAAGACAGACGGAAAATGGTGTAACAAGATTAGTGGTTGTTTGAAAACGATATCAAAAGATTTGAAGATTTTCGATGCAGAAAAGTGGGGAGGAGAATGTAGAAGTTCTAGGGAAAGGAAGAGAAAGAAAGATTAAATAGAGAGTGAGAAAAAAAGCGGGGTGAGAGAAAATGGAAGAGCGGTTTGTAGAGAAGAGAAAAGTAAGAAAGATTAGAGTGTAATAAAAAGAGGAGGAGATTGGAAGTGGAAATTGAAGTGAAGAGAAGAGAATGGAGAATTAAAAAAAGAGTGGGAGAAGAAAGCGGAAGAGCAGTATGTAGAGAAGAAAAGAGTAAAGAAGATTAGAGAGTGACAAAAAGAGAAGTGGGAGAGTGGAAGGGGAAATTGAAATGAAGGTAAAGGAGAGAGTGAGATAAATGGAGGAAAGAAAGGAAGAAGAGGATCTTGTAGCGAAGAGAAGAGTAAGTAAGAAAACAGGAAGTGAAGAGCGGAAGAGAAAATTGAAGTGAAGGGAAGAGGAAGGAAAATTAAATAGAAAAAAGGGTGTGAGAAAGTGAAAGAGCAGTTTGTAGAGAAGAGAAGAGTAAAGAAGATTAGAGAGTTAGAAAATGAGAAGGAGGAGAGGGGAAGAGGATATTGAAATGAAAGTGAAGAGAAAGGAAGAAAAAATAGAGAGTGCGAAAATAATGGAGAAAAGGGGGAAGAGGTGCATGTAGCGAAGAGAAGAGTAAGGAAAACTGGAGTGGGAGAAAAAGAGAATGAGAGGAGAGGAAGAGGAAATTGAAGTGAAGGGAAGAGAAAGGGAGATTAAATAGAGAGTGAGGAAAAGGGAGGAGCGGATCTGGAAGAGGAGCTTGTAGTAAAGAGAAGAGTAAGAAGGGTGTGAGAAAAAGAAAAGGAGGGGAGAGGAAGAGGAAATTGAAGTGAAGGGAAGAGAAAGGGAGATTAAATAGAGAGTGAGGAAAAGGGAGGAGCGGATCTGGAAGAGGAGCTTGTAGTAAAGAGAAGAGTAAGAAGGGTGTGAGAAAAAGAAAAGGAGGGGAGAGGAAGAGGAAATTGAAGTGAAGGGAAGAGAAAGGGAGATTAAATAGAGAGTGAGGAAAAGGGAGGAGCAGATCGGGAAGAGGAGCTTGTAGTAAAGAGAAGAGTAAGAAGGGTGTGAGAAAAAGAAAAGGAGGGGAGAGGAAGAGGAAATTGAAGTGAAGGGAAGAGAATGGGAGATTAAATAGAGAGTGAGGAAAAGGGAGGAGCGGATCTGGAAGAGGAGCTTGTAGTAAAGAGAAGAGTAAGAAGGGTGTGAGAAAAAGAAAAGGAGGGGAGAGGAAGAGGAAATTGAAGTGAAGGGAAGAGAATGGGAGATTAAATAGAGAGTGAGGAAAAGGGAGGAGCAGATCGGGAAGAGGAGCTTGTAGTAAAGAGAAGAGTAAGAAGGGTGTGAGAAAAAGAAAAGGAGGGGAGAGGAAGAGGAAATTGAAGTGAAGGGAAGAGAAAGGGAGATTAAATAGAGAGTGAGGAAAAGAGAGGAGCGGATCTGGAAGAGGAGCTTGTAGTAAAGAGAAGAGTAAGAAGGGTGTGAGAAAAAGAAAAGGAGGGGAGAGGAAGAGGAAATTGAAGTGAAGGGAAGAGAATGGGAGATTAAATAGAGAGTGAGGAAAAGGGAGGAGCGGATCTGGAAGAGGAGCTTGTAGTAAAGAGAAGAGTAAGAAGGGTGTGAGAAAAAGAAAAGGAGGGGAGAGGAAGAGGAAATTGAAGTGAAGGGAAGAGAAAGGGAGATTAAATAGAGAGTGAGGAAAAGGGAGGAGCGGATCTGGAAGAGGAGCTTGTAGTAAAGAGAAGAGTAAGAAGGGTGTGAGAAAAAGAAAAGGAGGGGAGAGGAAGAGGAAATTGAAGTGAAGGGAAGAGAAAGGGAGATTAAATAGAGAGTGAGGAAAAGGGAGGAGCAGATCGGGAAGAGGAGCTTGTAGTAAAGAGAAGAGTAAGAAGGGTGTGAGAAAAAGAAAAGGAGGGGAGAGGAAGAGGAAATTGAAGTGAAGGGAAGAGAAAGGGAGATTAAATAGAGAGTGAGGAAAAGGGAGGAGCGGATCTGGAAGAGGAGCTTGTAGTAAAGAGAAGAGTAAGAAGGGTGTGAGAAAAAGAAAAGGAGGGGAGAGGAAGAGGAAATTGAAGTGAAGGGAAGAGAAAGGGAGATTAAATAGAGAGTGAGGAAAAGGGAGGAGCGGAACGGGAAGAGGAGCTTGTAGTAAAGAGAAGTGTAAGAAGGGTGTGAGAAAAAGAAAAGGAGGGGAGAGGAAGAGGAAATTGAAGTGAAGGGAAGAGAAAGGGAGATTAAATAGAGAGTGAGGAAAAGGGAGGAGCGGAACGGGAAGAGGAGCTTGTAGTAAAGAGAAGTGTAAGAAGGGTGTGAGAAAAAGAAAAGGAGGGGAGAGGAAGAGGAAATTGAAGTGAAGGGAAGAGAAAGGGAGATTAAATAGAGAGTGAGGAAAAGGGAGGAGCGGATCGGGAAGAGGAGCTTGTAGTAAAGAGAAGAGTAAGAAGGGTGTGAGAAAAAGAAAAGGAGGGGAGAGGAAGAGGAAATTGAAGTGAAGGGAAGAGAAAGGGAGATTAAATAGAGAGTGAGGAAAAGGGCAGAGCGGATCGGGAAGAGGAGCTTGTAGTAAAGAGAAGAGTAAGAAGGGTGTGAGAAAAAGAAAAGGAGGGGAGAGAAATAGGAAATTGAAGTGAAGGGAAGAGAAAGGGAGATTAAATAGAGAGTGAGGAAAAGGGAGGAGCGGATCGGGAAGAGAAGCTTGTAGTAAAGAGAAGAGTAAGAAGGGTGTGAGAAATAGAAAAGGAGGGTAGAGAAATAGGAAATTGAAGTGAAGGGAAGAGAAAGGGAGATTAAATAGAGAGTGAGGAAAAGGGAGGAGCGGATCGGGAAGAGGAGCTTGTAGTAAAGAGAAGTGTAAGAAGGGTGTGAGAAAAAGAAAAGGAGGGGAGAGGAAGAGGAAATTGAAGTGAAGGAAAGAGAAAGGGAGATTAAATAGAGAGTGGCGAAAAGGGAGGAGCGGAACGGGAAGAGGAGCTTGTAGTAAAGAGAAGAGTAAGAAGGGTGTGAGAAAAAGAAAAGGAGGGGAAAGGAAGAGGAAATTGAAGTGAAGGGAAGAGAAAGAGAGATTAAATAGAGAGTGGCGAAAAGGGAGGAGCGGAACGGGAAGAGGAGCTTGTAGTAAAGAGAAGAGTGAGAAGGGTGTGAGAAAAAGAAAAGGAGGGGAGAGGAAGAGGAAATTGAAGTGAAGGGAAGAGAAAGGGAAATTCAATCAAGAGTGAGGAAAAGGGAGGGGCGGAACGGGAAGAGGAGCTTGTAGTAAAGAGAAGATTAAGAAGAGTGTGAGAAAAGGAGAAGGAGGGGAGAGGGAGAGGAAATTGAAGTGAAAGGAAAAGTAGGGAAGATTAAATAGAGAGTAATGAAAACAAAGTTGAGGAGAAATGGAAGTTGTTGTGAAGAGAAGCGTAACAAACATTAGAGGGTGAGATAAGGAAAAGAAGTAGGGGGAAGGGAGAGTAAGTTTTAGCGAAGGAAAGAAGAAGATTAATTAGAAATTATGAGGAAGAGAAAGGTAGATGTGTCACACACACATTAAAGGGGATTGTTCCTAAATTCGCACACACTCATATATATATATATATATATATATATATTGTGTATTTAGGCAGCAATCACTTTTTTATACATGTTTCGTTAAAGACGACTGACAAGATACTGTGATCATGTTTTTTTATTTGTGTTAGTGCAATTTTTTCTTTTCCGGACTCAAAGTGTGTAAAAACTGTCAAAAAGTGCTGCCTTTCCGAGCGCTTTCGGCTATTCTTTTAACTATTATAAAGGGCGATTTTTATTTTTAACTAAATATGTGCTTTTTATGTATGCTTCTAAAGTTATAGGAATTTTTAATTTTGGCCGCGACCATAGTTTATGTTATTAGCCAACACTCAATAGCATTAGTTACGAACACGGGAACAATGTGCTGACCGTGTTCGGAAATTAAAAAATTGCTATTGCTTTAGATACATACATAAAAAGCACATATTTAGTTAAAAATTGCCCTTGATATAGTGATTTTCCAAGCGTTACGTAGATGTGGCACAAGGCTGAATGTAGGGGGCACCCAGTGAACTAAACTACTCAGTTGTAATTGTTCTAGCGAGACAAGCTTGCTAACCATTACACCGCCTCGAAGTGCCCAAATAACTGAAAGCGCTCGAATATACCTAACTTTTCGACAATTTTTTAAATATTTGCGTCCCCCAAAAACACTTGTACGAACATATATATATATATATATATATATATATATATATATATATATATATATATATTAGTGGTAAATATACACATACATATGCAAAATATATAATTATATATACATAGATTCATACACATACATATATATTTTTTGAATAAAAAATTCCAAGAGGATAGAATCCAGGTAGAACTCAATGTCCAGGACAGAGTAATGATATAATAAAAAGGCTTAAAAACTAATATTCCATGGTCATAATTTAGAATCGTATATACGATCCAATTCATCAGACCTACAAATTCAAAAAGAAAACAGAAAAAACATCTCCGGAAATAAAACAATAGAATTTAGAGAGAGTGTAAGTATGAGAGTTGGGACGAATGTTGGAGCTAAAGAGACGGGTGACAGTCGAGAGAAGGTGGGAGATTAAAACATAACAGAGAGAAGTTTTAGAGAGGTGAGTCGAAGACGGTTTATGTGAGAGAAATATGAATGTTGTCGGATGTCTAATACATTAAAGATGTAACCGGAAAGGATACATTTTGAAGGTGACATACACACCCAATAGACGATCTAATCATAAAGATCAGAAGAAGAGGGAGGGAGATGAAAAGAAAAGAAAAAGGGGTGGGGGGAGAGAGGCGGCGGGGTGAACTAAAACTGAAGGGCATTTACTGAAAGGGCCGCTGTGTAATTAAGAAAATTTGACAAAATATAAAATATATATATATATATATGTAGCTGTGCATATGGGCAATAATTCTCTTTTAATACATGTTTCGTTGAACAAGTGTAACAAGGCACTCTTGTTTATTTTTGAAGTTTTTCTTCTCTTCTAGACTTAAAGAATGTAAAAATTGTTCACGTCCCAAAATGATAATGCAGGAAAAAAAGCGCTGGAAATCAACAAATATTTGGACAGATTTTACATTTTTTACTTCAAGCAAAGACGTTTGTACGTAGATAAGAAAAAGATAAAACATATCCAAACAAAATAACTAATTTAAGAGATAAATATAATTGAATTTCCTTATCTAAATTAATTTCCTTATCTCTTTAATTTGCTCATCTTCTTAAATTTCCGTGTCTATTTAATTTCCTAAATGTAATATAAGTGATAAGGAAATTAAAAGAGATAAGGAGATTAAAGGAGATTAGGAAATTAAAGGACAAAAAGAAATTAAATTAGATAATTTATTAAGGGAGATATAAAGAAATTAATCTAGATAAGGAAATTAAAGTAGATAAGGTAATTAAATCAGATATGACAAAATCACGGTACCTTGTCAGTCGTCTTTAAAAAACATATATATATATATATATATATATATATATATATATATATATATATATATATATATATATATATATACTTGGTTATTTTTTAAGTTTTTCTTTTATATGTACAAATGTATTCTCTTCTAGACTGAAATAAAGTAAAGATTGTTCACGCCCCAAAATGATAATGCATGAAAAAAAGCGCTGGAAATCAACAAATATTTGGACAGATTTTACATTTTTTACGTCAAGCAAAGACATTTGTACGTAGATAAGAAAAAGATAAAACATATCCAAACAAAATAACTAATTTAAGAGATAAATATAATTGAATTTCCTTATCTAAATTAATTTGCTTATCTCTTTACTTTCCTAATCTCTCTAATTTCCTTATGTATTTTTTTTTATCTCCTTTAATTTCATCACTTAATGATAAAGAAATTAAAGGAGATAAAAAAAAAATAACGGAGATAAGGAGATTAAAGAAGATAAGGAGATTAAAGAAGATAAGGAGATTAAAGGGGATAAGGGAATTAAAGATGATAAGGAAATTAAGGCTATAAAGACATTAAAAGAGATTAAATTAGATATGATAAAATCACACTAAATTATCAGTCGTCTTTAAAAACCATATATATATATATATATAAAGTAAATCTTAACTTGTAAGGTGAAATGATCATAACTAATTTTACATTAATATTATATGTAATATTATATATATATATATATATATATATATATATATATATATATATATATATATATAAGTGAACATTGAAGTCAACACTCAGGCGATTGCGTCTAGCATGAAACAGCTTATCGCCTCTGAGTGTTGACTTCAATGCTCACTTTCATATTTATACACTCTATCTCTGATATTGAGCAGTTTATCCCATAAATACAACACACTTTAAAACTATATTTCTGTATATATATATATATATATATATATATATATATATATATATATATATATATATATATATATGGATATATATATATATATATATATATGGATGTGTGTGTAAAACTTTCAGATATAACTAAAATGTAGGTAAAAAGACAATGTGAATAATAACAAAAGTATAACTTATCTTAGCCGTCTCATTTCATCAAGGCAAATAAAACAAATTTTTCCTTTTTTTTTTATTCATATTGTCTTTTTACCTATTTATACTTTAGTTATATCTGAAAATTTTACACACACAGAAATCACCGCCATACTTCCGGGAAATTCCATAGAAAATTGAACCTGTATCCTACACGTAACCGTCATATAGCCTGACGTGCTATACCAGTTTAGCTACAGGGGATCGTCTGGTTAGCAAGGTCGATTTTACCGCTTTTAAACTACAGTTGTCTATGATTTCCCTCGAACGATCATATCTGCTCGAAGCGTGTCTTAACGTAAACATATAGCGTCAATCACCAGGAAATAGACAAAGTCCGACAATTATTTTAATATATTTTATTGTTATATGTTATTTACATAGACACAAATATTTACATACTGCCATAGACAATGCACTTAACTCGAACAGTTCACATAACTGGGATCATCTTTTCTCTTTCGCAACACTTGTACTCGGCATTTCTTATAATGACCCTTGTATCATGTATTATGAAAAAATAACATTTTTTTATTCTATTCGTCTAGAATAAATGCCAGCGAATTTTCTAATCCTAATAGATTTTATCCTTCATCTACAGTCGACGATTCTAAGAAACTTCGTGCCCTCGTCAATGCTAAGTTGATCGAGAGTGATATCTCAATTGCAGTTAGAGTATTGACCTCATCTGATACTACACCAGAAATTCTCACAGCTCTTCGTCGGAAACATCCTGCGCCACCATCAGATGTCAGATTTGTTCAGATGGAAAACAATGATTCAAATATTGAAACCTCAAAGAAAGCAATGATTGCCGCTCTGAAATCTTTCTCGGGGAACAGCAATGGAGGTGTGGGCGGCCTACGACCTGGTCACATCAAGGATTTAATTTCTGCCCAAACTGCCGAAGTTGCTGAACATTTGAAAAGATTCATAACAGCTTTTATTAATACCCTTCTCCGATCTGAGATACCCCAGCATGCTTGTGACTTAATATTTTCAGCCAACTTTAAAAAACGACGGCGGCATCCGCCCTATAGCTGTTGGTAACATTTTTCGTCGACTCGAGGCAAAAATTGCATGTAGAATTGTGAAGGAGATAGGGCATGAATTGCGACCTGTCCAGCTCGGGGTAGGCATACAGGGCGGATGTGAAACCGCTTTTCATGCGACAAGATCATTTTTCAAGAATACATCACCTGTTTCCTCACATATCTTATTAAAATTGGATATGAAAAATGCTTTCAATAGCATCAGAAGGGATCATGCTCTGGAAATTTGCCAGCAACGGACTCCTTTCATATTTAAACTGGCTCATCTTTCGTATAGTCATCCAAGTATGTTGATCGCCTCGGATAATATTATCTCTTCTGCTACTGGAATCCAGCAAGGTGACCCACTTGGTCCGCTACTATTTGCGATGGCTATTGACGGGGTAGCTCGTTCCATTGCTTCTCCTTTCAATATATGGTATGTTGACGATGGAACGCTGGGAGGATCCGTCGAGGTCGTATTTGGTGACCTCCGACGAGTTATTCCTGCTTTATCTCTGCTTGGACTTGAGATTAACTCATCCAAGTCAGAGATAATAAACTTGAATTATAGTGCAGATGATTTCGAGAGTGCTATCCGGGATATCAGACCCATCTTTGAGGATATTAAAATAACACCTAAGGAGGAATTACACATTCTTGGTTCTCCAGTCTTTCCAATGGCCATTCAAATACTAAACGTCATTCTAACAAGAATAACAGAAATTGTAACACCCAGTCCTCTTCATCTTGAAGAACAGTTTTTCGCTAGCGAGGCTCCTCTACACTCTGCGAAGTGTCCCTTGCTACCTTGAACAGGACTTCTTAAACGAGATCTTATCACATTTAAGAGATGCGCAGAGTTAATTTGCAACGTTAATTTCGATGACACAGGCTGGAGAGAGGTAACGCTCCCTTTGTGTTTCGGAGGCCTGGGCCTTCGATCAGCGGCAGACTTGGCCCTTCCAGCATATCTTCACTTTCTTCCAGTCATGATTGATGAGTTATTCGGGGGATCGTCTCAGTGTCTTTCGAACAAGCTTGAAGCGTCTGGGCCCAAGAATTACTTTCTATTCCTCTAGACACATCAAAACAAGTAGAGGCAACTGGCTCAACGCAGTGTCCTCTTCATCTACCGGTACCCTTCTAGATCATGAGTGCACTCGGGTCGGAGTCACGATCCGTCTTGGACTCAAATTATGTGAGCGTCACAGATGCAGATGTGGAGCTTAAATTGATGAGTTTGGTTTGCATCCTCTCTCCTGTCGTCGTAGTACCGGCCGCTTTCCACGGCATGCAGCAATAAACGACATTATCAGAAGAGGTCTGGATGCAGCTGGGTTCCATTCCCAAATCGAACCCGTAGGCCTCGACCGTGGTGATGGATAGCGACCGAATGCGGATACATTCTCGACCGGCAGTTTAATCAGGTCTGCGGTTGGGCCGGTGTCTGTCACACAGGATATGGAGATAAAAAATAGTCAAATATTTTTTTCCCTTCGGAGAGATTTATTTTTTTAGGCCAGTGACAGTGATGACTTCTAGGTTTATTGGCCCTCATTCGAGGGCGTTCGTTTGGAGGGTTGGAGGGATGGTGGGAGGACGTATCGATTAAGTGACGAGCATCGCGAAATGGAGTAGCTATTGCAGCGTGTTTCACTGGTGATGGTGCGAGGTAATGCTTTCTCCATCATTGCGTCTGGCAGAAGGAAACTGCAAGAAACTGGTATGAACATCACCCCAAGCCGGTCACAGAGATAGGACCGGTAACAATTTTATGGGACTTTACAATACAGACAGAGAAGAACAATCAATGTCACATCGTGATCAAAGTCCACAAGGACATAATCTGCTTTATTATTGACATGGCAGTTCTTGCAGATTGCAATGTATCTTTGAAGATCTCCGAAAAAGTACACGGACCTTGAAATGGAAATCTCAAAATGTGGCACATGAAGGCATCAGTAATTCCAGTTGTAGCCCTCGGATTGATTAGAAAAGGTTTCCTAGAACCTTAGAAGTGATAGAAGTAATTACTGGTAATCAATACCGTAAAGAAATGCAGAAAATTGTACTCACAAGGACAACCCACAGTTTACGAAAGGTTTTAAGTACGTAAAATGTGTGTGATCATTTAAAAAAAATATAAAACGCACAGTGGCATATGTGATGATGCAATTTCTGTCCTTTTCCAGAAAGAAAATGGGTTTACAAGAGAAATAAAAGGATAATAATAATAATAATAATAATAATAATAGTAATAATAATAATAATGATGTTGATGATGATAATAATAATAATAATAATAATGATGATGATGATAATAATAATAATGATGATAATAATAATGATGATGATGATAATAATAATGATGTTGCTGCTGATGATTATAATAATAAAAATTATAATAATAATAATAGTAATAATAATAATAATGATGTTGATGATGATAATAATAATGATGATGATAATAATAATGATGTTGCTGCTGATGATTATAATAATAAAAATGATAATAATAATAATGTTGATAATAATAATGATGATGATAATAATAATAATGATAATAATAATAATGACGATGTTGATGATAATAATAATAATTATGATAATAACAATAATGATGATGATGATAATAATGCTGATGATGATGCTGTTGCTGCTGATGATAATAATAATAATAATATCTTTAAAAAGTTATCAAAATACAAGGACCTTGAAACCAAAATCTCAAAAATGTGGCACATGGGAACATCAACAATCCCTGTTGTAGTTAGAACCCTCGGATTGTTTGAAAAAAATTCCAGTAGACTCATTGAACGGATTCCTGGTAGCTCATAACTTAAAGAAATACAAAAAAAAAAATTTTCTCATGAGTACATCCCACACTTTACGAAGGGCTTTATCTATGTAAAATAAGTGTTTTTTTTTCGCAGAGTGGAAAATATCATGATGCCATTTCTGACCTTAGGTCTCTGGGTGGGACGCGGAAATAATAATAATATCTTATGATGTTGTCTATATTAATTAAACTTTGGAGTAAAAGTTATAAAAAAACAAAAAAAACATAAAAAAAACCAACAAAAAACGAGAATACATTTGATACACTTTAATATCTCAACCACAAGACACCGTCTTTAAAATTAAACCAAATTTAGTTTGACTCACACACACACACACACTCACACACACACACACACAAAAATAAAACTATGGATGAAATTATGGTAGGAAAATATCTCTAGTCAGACAAACGCGTGCCTGTTCACCTGAAAAATCAGCGTTCGGAATCTCACCATCTTTCTTGGGTTCGAACGTCAGTAGGAAATATGAAACTGTAATGTAGGCCTCCTAACAGAAAGTTTTTTTTTTTTTTAACTTTGGCCTCTTGATTGAGTGTTATAAAAATAAGTTGAGCCAATTCTACACTTGGTGAAATGTTACCTTCTTTAGAAATCAGAGTTCACAATCTAAGCATATTGGTACCAAGAAGTACCGTACAAGTAACCCTATCAAAAGATATGACACTAAGCTCATTCTGACGCAAGGAAAAGTAAGTAAAAAGACTGTATTCTTCTAATTCTCTAAGTGGAGAGAATCTGTCTTAAAAATGAGAATTGGAAATCTCAAAGTCCAACATCTTAGATTCAAACATCGACCATTAGTACAAGTAGAAAAGGTACCATTATTTCACACCATAAACAGGGTTCTTAAATACCCTAACGTTGAATTTATTCTTCTACGTGATCAACCAAGGTGTTGATAGTTAACTTTTTAATCATGTCAAGCAATGCAATAATGCCACTAAGATGCAAGAGGTTACGGAGAATGAAAGAGAATGAGAAGACTTTAGTGATGAGAAAGGACAATAAAAGAACAGGATTCAGGAAGGCAGAAGTTTGCGATTGACGTTGAATTTAAATGTTAAATTTCAGCGAAACATGAAACCGGAGGAGAGATACACAGGCGAGAAGTGCGAGAACATAAACTATTAGAACAGAACTTACGATTACATCTTTCTAATTCTGCAGTAAAACGATGAAAGGTAACTGCAAATCTAGTAATACGCTTAAATTCATGTCGAGGAGGTGAGCCAATTAGAACAATTGCTGAGAAAATAAAAAGACATAGGGGAGCCATGCCACGGCGGTGGGTAAGTAACGTAAACCGAAATGCCAGATCAGGACCGATAACATTACAGACTCTTCTTTGGTTTTGATTGAGAATCTCGAGATATGTAATAAGAGCATTAGACTAGATATAGTAGTAATTTTTAATACATGGATGAATGGTAGATTTATAAATGTGGTTTGAGACAATGATAAGAGAACTGTATTATTCGAATCTTTCAAGAAGCTGCTTATTTTGTATTAAAAATTAGCAATTTTTACTTGGGCTTGAACTTAGATCCTTGGCGTCGATGGTAATAATATAATTATCTCTGCAATATAGCAGGCTTAGGAGGAAGGACGCTGGTAATAAAGTACTTAGAAGCTATGATTAAAAGCGTATCTGTCACCAAACGTCTTTTCTTTCTGTCCTTCACACTCTTAATTTATCTTCAAACGGTGAGATGCCAAGGTATGGCCTCATTTGAGTCGCGACAGAATGATAGCAACGGGAGAAAGTTCGTTCCATTCGTTTTCCGGGCTGATGAAACTCATAAGAACACAAGTTTTCGTTAATTCTATTTGGAGTCTATCTCCTAGAGATAATGACGCTGTAAGGCGAGGCACGGGCTAATTAGAATTAAGTCTGAAGCAAATCATTCCAAATTTGTGTCTGCGCCATGGCTTCAGAACCTAAAAGTGTTGATTGATTCAAGCTTTTAGATATACCAATGTTCCCCGCTTATCCACGGTTTATTTGTCGATCGTTTCAGTTATCCGCAGTGAAGCCCAGAAAAAAAAAAAAACTACGTTTTATTTGTGTTATGGGACCTTGCCCATAATAACATAATGAATTATTCCTTATGTAATAAATACTGCGCTGGGTGGAAGGAAGTATTTGTGCGTGCACGATGTCACAAGACAACACAAGTCATTGTGACCGAGGGTTTGAGCGGACTGGACGTTTTTCGACTCTAGGTCATGCTATATATTGCACTGTCTCGTAGAAACCGTAACTAAGGTCTGCGCAGTATATTTGCAGCATAAAACACAAGTGGGCTCTGTGGGGATTGAAAAAATGCAAATGAGCCTGAGCAGGCGTTTACAACAGGGATTGGCTGGCCGCCCGAGCAAACGGGTATATTCGGAGACAAGCGGCCATTATTATTATTATTATTTGTGCATGTTATGTTTCCTGCCTTGTATCCTGTAGAGCAGGGTCCAAACTATGGTACTTAGGCCCTATAGGAGAATTTTCATTTAACTGATAGCACTTTTCTTTGTATGTGTGATGTTGTTAGTAGGGCGATCTTCTAGGCAACGTTTATGTTGATGTTACCTGAGACACTGTTAGTAAAATTGTCCACACCTTTTCTCACGAGGCCCAGAGCTCCGATTACTTTTGGTACGACAGTCTCAGTCTTCATTCTCCACATTCTGCTAATCTCAATCACAAGGTCCTTGTATTTGGACCATTTCTCGATAATTTTCATGGCGCTGTTTCTCTCAGATGGTACTGCTATGTCAATAAGCATACACCCCCCCGGAATTTGTTGTCTTTCCATCTTCTTCTTTCTTCATTTTCTTCTTTTTTTCTTCTTCCTTCATCCTTCGTCGTCGTCTTCCTCTTTATTCCTCCACCCCTCCCTCTTTCTTCCTTCTTCTTTCTTCTTTCTTTTTTCTTCCTTCATCCTTCTTCTCCCACCTCCACTTCCTTCTTCTTTCTTACACCTTCTCTTTCTTCTTCTTCTTTCTTCCACCTCCTTCGTTCTTCATCTTCTTCTTTCTTTCTTCTTCTTCTTCTTCCTCCTTCTTCTTCCTCCTTCTTCTTCCTCCTCCTTCTTTCTTTCATTTTCTTTCTTCTTCTTCCTTTTTCCTTCATCCTTCTTCTTTCTCCTCCTACTCCTTTTTCTTCTTCTTCTTTCTTCTACCTTCATCCTTCATCCTTCTTCTTCTTTCTCCCTTTTTTCTTCTTCTGCTTCTTCTTCTTCTTCTTCTTCTTCTTCTTCTTCCTCCTTCTTCTTCCTCCTCCAACTTCTTTCTTTCATTTTCTTTCTTCTTCTTTCTTCCTTCTTCCTTCATCCTTCTTCTTTCTCCTCCTCCTTTTTCTTCTTCTTCTTTCTTCTACCTTCATCCTTCATCCTTCTTCTTCTTTCTCCCTTTTTTCTTCTTCTTCTTCTTCCTTTTTCTTCCTTCTTCTTCTTCTTCTTCCTCCTTCTTCTTCCTCCTCCTCCTTCTTTCTTTCATTTTCTTTCTTCTTCTTTCTTCCTTCTTCCTTCATCCTTCTTCTTTCTCCTCCTCCTTTTTCTTCTTCTTCTTTCTTCTACCTTCATCCTTCATCCTTCTTCTTCTTTCTCCCTTTTTTCTTCTTCTTCTTCTTCCTTTTTCTTCCTTCTTCTTCTTCTTCTTCTTCTTCTTCCTCCTTCTTCTTCCTCCTCCTCCTTCTTTCTTTCATTTTCTTTCTTCTTCTTTCTTCCTTCTTCCTTCATCCTTCTTCTTTCTCCTCCTCCTTTTTCTTCTTCTTCTTTCTTCTACCTTCATCCTTCATCCTTCTTCTTCTTTCTCCCTTTTTTCTTCTTCTTCTTCTTCCTTTTTCTTCCTTCTTCTTCTTCTTCTTCCTCCTTCTTCTTCCTCCTTCTTCTTCCTCCTCCTCCTTCTTTCTTTCATTTTCTTTCTTCTTCTTTCTTCCTTCTTCCTTCATCCTTCTTCTTTCTCCTCCTCCTCCTTTTTCTTCTTCTTTCTTCTACCTTCATCCTTCATCCTTCTTCTTCTTTCTCCCTTTTTTCTTCTTCTGCTTCTTTCTTCTTCTTCTTCCTTTTCTTCTTCCTTCTTCTTTCTTCCTCTTTCTTCCACTTCTTCTTTCTACCATTTTCTTCCTTCTTCATTTTTTCTTCTTTTCTTATTCTTTCTTCTACCTTCATCCTTCGTCTCCTTCTTCCTCCTTCTTCCTTCTCCTCCTCCTTTCTTCCATCTTCTTTCTTCTTCTTCCTCCTCCTTTCTTTCTTCTTCTTCTTTCTTCTACCTCCATCCTTCATCCTTCTTCTTCTTCTTCCTCCTCCTTTCTTTCTTCTTCTTCTTTCTTCTACCTCCATCCTTCATCCTTCTTCTTCTTCTTCTTCTTCATCCTCCTTTCTTTCTTCTTCTTCTTTCTTCTATCTCCATCCTTCATCCTTCTTCTTCTTCTTCTTCCTCCTCCTTTCTTTCTTCTTCTTCTTTCTTCTACCTCCATCCTTCATCCTTCTTCTTCTTCTTCCTCCTCCTTTCTTTCTTCTTCTTCTTTCTTCTATCTCCATCCTTCATCCTTCTTCTTCTTCTTCTTCCTCCTCCTTTCTTTCTTCTTCTTCTTTCTTCTACCTCCATCCTTCATCCTTCTTCTTCTTCTTCTTCCTCCTCCTTTCTTTCTTCTTCTTCTTTCTTCTACCTCCATCCTTCATCCTTCTTCTTCTTCTTCTTCCTCCTCCTTTCTTTCTTCTTCTTCTTTCTTCTACCTCCATCCTTCATCCTTCTTCTTCTTCTTCTTCCTCCTCCTTTCTTTCTTCTTCTTCTTTCTTCTACCTCCATCCTTCATCCTTCTTCTTCTTCTTCTTCCTCCTCCTTTCTTTCTTCTTCTTCTTTCTTCTACATCCATCCTTCATCCTTCATCCTTCTTCTTCTTCCTCCTCCTTTCTTTCTTCTTCTTCTTTCTTCTACCTCCATCCTTCATCCTTCTTCTTCTTCTTCTTCTTCTTCTTCCTCCTCCTTTCTTTCTTCTTCTTCTTTCTTCTACCTCCATCCTTCATCCTTCTTCTTCTTCTTCCTCCTCCTTTCTTTCTTCTTCATCTTTCTTCTACCTCCATCCTTCATCCTTCTTCTTCTTCTTCCTCCTCCTTTCTTTCTTCTTCTTCTTTCTTCTACCTCCATCCTTCATCCTTCTTCTTCTTCTTCTTCTTCTTCTTCCTCCTCCTTTCTTTCTTCTTCTTCTTTCTTCTACCTCCATCCTTCATCCTTCTTCTTCTTCTTCCTCCTCCTTTCTTTCTTCTTCTTCTTTCTTCTACATCCATCCTTCATCCTTCATCCTTCTTCTTCTTCTTCCTCCTTTCTTTCTTCTTCTTCTTTCTTCTACCTCCATCCTTCATCCTTCTTCTTCTTCTTCTTCCTCCTCCTTTCTTTCTTCTTCTTCTTTCTTCTACCTCCATCCTTCATCCTTCTTCTTCTTCTTCCTCCTCCTTTCTTTCTTCTTTCTTCTACCTCCATCCTTCATCCTTCTTCTTCTTCTTCCTCCTCCTTTCTTTCTTCTTCTTCTTTCTTCTACATCCATCCTTCATCCTTCATCCTTCTTCTTCCTCCTCCTCCTTTCTTTCTTCTTCTTCTTTCTTCTACCTCCATCCTTCATCCTTCTTCTTCTTCTTCTTCCTCATCCTTTCTTTCTTCTTCTTCTTTCTTCTACCTCCATCCTTCATCCTTCTTCTTCTTCTTCTTCCTCCTTTCTTTCTTCTTTTTCTTTCTTCTACCTCCATCCTTCATCCTTCTTCTTCTTCTTCTTCTTCTTCCTCCTCCTTTCTTTCTTCTTCTTCTTTCTTCTACCTCCATCCTTCATCCTTCTTCTTCTTCTTCTTCTTCTTCCTCCTCCTTTCTTTCTTCTTCTTCTTTCTTCTACCTCCATCCTTCATCCTTCTTCTTCTTCTTCTTCCTCCTCCTTTCTTTCTTCTTCTTCTTTCTTCTACCTCCATCCTTCATCCTTCTTTTTCTTCTTCTTCTTCCTCCTCCTTTCTTTCTTCTTCTTCTTTCTTCTACCTCCATCTTTCATCCTTCTTCTTCTTCTTCCTCCTCCTTTCTTTCTTCTTCTTCTTTCTTCTACCTCCATCCTTCATCCTTCTTCTTCTTCTTCTTCTTCCTCCTCCTTTTTCTTTCTTCTTTCTTCTACCTCCACCCTTCATCCTTCTTCTTCTTCTTCTTCTTCCTCCTCCTTTCTTTCTTCTTCTTCTTTCTTCTACCTCCATCCTTCATCCTTCTTCTTCTTCTTCTTCCTCCTCCTTTCTTTCTTCTTCTTCTTTCTTCTACCTCCATCCTTCATCCTTCTTCTTCTTCTTCTTCTTCCTCCTCCTTTCTTTCTTCTTCTTCTTTCTTCTACCTCCATCCTTCATCCTTCTTCTTCTTCTTCTTCTTCCTCCTCCTTTCTTTCTTCTTCTTCTTTCTTCTACCTCCATCCTTCATCCTTCTTCTTCTTCTTCTTCCTCCTCCTTTCTTTCTTCTTCTTCTTTCTTCTACCTCCATCCTTCATCCTTCTTCTTCTTCTTCCTCCTCCTTTCTTTCTTCTTCTTCTTTCTTCTACATCCATCCTTCATCCTTCATCCTTCTTCTTCTTCCTCCTCCTTTCTTTCTTCTTCTTCTTTCTTCTACCTCCATCCTTCATCCTTCTTCTTCTTCTTCTTCCTCCTCCTTTCTTTCTTCTTCTTCTTTCTTCTACCTCCATCCTTCATCCTTCTTCTTCTTCTTCCTCCTCCTTTCTTTCTTCTTCTTCTTTCTTCTACCTCCATCCTTCATCCTTCTTCTTCTTCTTCCTCCTCCTTTCTTTCTTCTTCTTCTTTCTTCTACCTCCATCCTTCATCCTTCTTCTTCTTCTTCTTCTTCTTCTTCCTCCTCCTTTCTTTCTTCTTCTTCTTTCTTCTACCTCCATCCTTCATCCTTCTTCTTCTTCTTCCTCCTCCTTTCTTTCTTCTTCTTCTTTCTTCTACATCCATCCTTCATCCTTCATCCTTCTTCTTCTTCCTCCTCCTTTCTTTCTTCTTCTTCTTTCTTCTACCTCCATCCTTCATCCTTCTTCTTCTTCTTCTTCTTCCTCCTCCTTTCTTTCTTCTTCTTCTTTCTTCTACCTCCATCCTTCATCCTTCTTCTTCTTCTTCCTCCTCCTTTCTTTCTTCTTCTTCTTTCTTCTACCTCCATCCTTCATCCTTCTTCTTCTTCTTCCTCCTCCTTTCTTTCTTCTTCTTCTTTCTTCTACATCCATCCTTCATCCTTCATTCTTCTTCTTCCTCCTCCTCCTTTCTTTCTTCTTCTTCTTTCTTCTACCTCCATCCTTCATCCTTCTTCTTCTTCTTCCTCCTCCTTTCTTTCTTCTTCTTCTTTCTTCTACCTCCATCCTTCATCCTTCTTCTTCTTCTTCTTCCTCCTTTCTTTCTTCTTTTTCTTTCTTCTACCTCCATCCTTCATCCTTCTTCTTCTTCTTCTTCTTCCTCCTCCTTTCTTTCTTCTTCTTCTTTCTTCTACCTCCATCCTTCATCCTTCTTCTTCTTCTTCTTCTTCCTCCTCCTTTCTTTCTTCTTCTTCTTTCTTCTACCTCCATCCTTCATCCTTCTTCTTCTTCTTCTTCCTCCTCCTTTCTTTCTTCTTCTTCTTTCTTCTACCTCCATCCTTCATCCTTCTTTTTCTTCTTCTTCTTCCTCCTCCTTTCTTTCTTCTTCTTGTTTCTTCTACCTCCATCCTTCATCCTTCTTCTTCTTCTTCCTCCTCCTTTCTTTCTTCTTCTTCTTTCTTCTACCTCCATCCTTCATCCTTCTTCTTCTTCTTCTTCTTCTTCCTCCTCCTTTCTTTCTTCTTCTTCTTTCTTCTACCTCCACCCTTCATCCTTCTTCTTCTTCTTCTTCCTCCTCCTTTCTTTCTTCTTCTTCTTTCTTCTACCTCCATCCTTCATCCTTCTTCTTCTTCTTCTTCTTCCTCCTCCTTTCTTTCTTCTTCTTCTTTCTTCTACCTCCATCCTTCATCCTTCTTCTTCTTCTTCTTCTTCTTCTTCTTCTTCCTCCTCCTTTCTTTCTTCTTCTTCTTTCTTCTACCTCCATCCTTCATCCTTCTTCTTCTTCCTCCTCCTTTCTTTCTTCTTCTTCTTTCTTCTACCTCCATCCTTCATCCTTCTTCTTCTTCCTCCTCCTTTCTTTCTTCTTCTTCTTTCTTCTACCTCCATCCTTCATCCTTCTTCTTCTTCTTCATGCTTTCGCATGCTTCTACTTGGTTTTCTGGTTTGTTTTTCACTCGATATGATGCTGTAACAAGTTTTCTCAATTATTCAACACCAGCAACCCCAATATTATTCCAACTACTCCAGACAAAGACAACATGGCCACTAATGTTCTGCCATTACGTGGGAGGTGTTTCTGCCGCACCCTCTAATAATATCACCTAAGACAGAGGCGAGAAAAAGTTGAGAAAGTTAATTTCGTGAAATAATAGTTGGTGTCTACGGCATCATTATAAAAAGTAGATGACTCGGAAATACGAAGAAAAGATTCGATGCAGAAATCATCCGAGCTTGAGAGAAAAAGGGGTTGTGCATATGGCAGTTTCTATGCGTAGCTTAGATGTGAACACAGTGCAGAAAGTGTGGGGATCGAACAGACGGTTCAGTTGTAACTAAATTAACGAGACAACCATGCGTACCCAAGGTACCCAGAAGATTTGCAGTTAAATGTCGGTTCTTTCTTTCTTTTTATGATTCTATTTTTCTTTAGTTTTTAATTTATTTATTTCGTTTTTTTCCTTTTTTATTTCTTTCATTTTTCTTACTTTCTTTTTTCTTCTGTTTCCTTTCTTTCTTTCTTTCTTTTTTTCTTTCTTCTTTCATTCTTTTTCCTTTGTTTTCTTACGTTCCTTATTTCTGTTTTCTTTCATTTTCCTTTCTTTCCTTTTTTTTCTTTTTCATTTCTTTTCTTTCCATCTTTTTCCTTTCTATTACTTCTTTCTTTCTTTCTTTCTTTCTTTTCAGACGTTCCTTATTTCTGTTTTCTTTCTTTTTTCTTTTTCTTATTTTTCCTTTCGATTAGTTTTCTTTCTTTCTTTCCTTCTTTTTTATTCTTTCTTTCTTTCTTTTCAGACGTTCCTTATTTCTGTTTCCT
>OZ010604.1:73216618-73219118 GCA_963932145.1 Acanthosepion lycidas | reverse complement strand
CTATCTATCTATCTCAGTCTGATCATATCTGTTCATATCTATCTATCTATCTATCTATCTATCTCAGTCTGATCATATCTGTTCATATCTATCTATCTATCTATCTATCTATCTATCTATCTCAGTTTGATCATATCTGTTCATATCTATCTATCTATCTATCTATCTATCTATCTATCTATCTATCTCAGTCTGATCATATCTGTTCATTATCTATCTATCTATCTATCTATCTGTCTGATCATATCTGTTCATATCTATCTATCTGATCATATCTGTTCATATCTATCTATCTATCTATCTATCTATCTATCTATCTATCTCAGTCTGATCATATCTGTTCATATCTATCTATCTAAGTCTGATCATATCTGTTCATATCTATCTATCTATCTATCTATCTATCTATCTATCTATCTATCTATCTATCTATCTATCTATCTATCCCAGTCTGATCATATATGTTCATATCTATCTATCTATATATCTCAGTTTGAGCATTATCTATCTATCTATCTCAGTTTGATCATTATCTATCTATCTATCTATCTATCTATCTATCTATCTATCTATCTATCTATCTATCTATCTATCTATCTATTATGTTAATATCTATTAACGCTTTTATTTCTCACTTACGCTCAAATTCGCTCATCTGTATAAATCACAGTAAACGCCGAGACATAATCGTGTTACTAATAAATTCATTTGTCAGTGTTATATCTCTCATCACTTCGTCATTTGCATACATCAATTCGAGATGTCCAAATGCAAGAGACAGCAATAAAGAAAGAGAAAATATAAATAAAAACGAATATCTTATGATAATAAAACGTATCTTATAAAAAAAATAAAAAATCCAAAGCTATAAATTGCAAAACAAACGAAATAAATCCTTTTACGTGACATTTTCACATCCGCCATCTTTTTTTTTATATTTTTTTCACATCCGCCATCTTTTTTTTTTATTGGTCTTAGTACGATCGGATAAAGAAATCTCCATAATGACGATTTTATTTGACATTGATTTTCATTATAATAAAAAATTTGTTCGAAGGGAAACAAACGTATCGAATTTGATCTGTGTTTATGCTTGTTAAGCATTTCTGGAACATTTCCGAATGATTAGAAGGTGACTTTTTCGAACCTTTTATTATTTCAGGAAAACATCGAAATAATCAGAAGGATAATAAATTGGACATTGAAAGGAAGATGGAAACCATAAAGGCATCATACTGATAAGATCGGCGAGAGGCTGCTGTGTAAGTTGATGGAGGTTTCAAGAGATTTATTTCATTCAATCTTTCTTTGATAAGCGCTAAAAAGAATCTGGTCATTATACAGTATGTTTCAAAAAATCGATATCAATTCATGATCTTGACCGATTCTCTTTCAAATGATTTTAATGGCAGTTGTAGAAAACAACTGCAAAACCTATCTATCTATCTATCTATCTATCTATCTATCTATCTATCTATCTCAGTCTCATCATATCATTCAATGCATCTATCTATCTATCTATCTATCTATCTATCTATCTATCTATCTATCTATCTATCTATCTATCTATCTATCTATCTTAGTCTCATCATATCATTCAATGCATCTATCTATCTATCTATCTATCTATCTATCTAAGTCTCATCATATCATTCAATGCATCTATATATCTATCTAAGTCTCATCATATCATTCAATGCATCTATCTATCTCAGTCTCATCATATCTGTTCATTATCTATCTATCTATCTATCTATCTCAGTCTCATCAAACTTGTTTATATCTATCTATCTATCTATCTATCTATCTATCTATCTATCTATCTCAGTCTCATCAAACTTGTTTATATCCATCTATCTATCTATCTATCTATCTATCTATCTATCTATCTATCTATCTATCTATCTATCTTAGTTTAAAATCCCTTTTATTAATGTTCTTCATTTTACCTCTGAACAAACCAACTAGCGATGACCCGACTGGAAGATGACAGAAAGAAGAAAGTAACATATTAGTGAGTTTCTTTTTTGAAGGTTTTCATATAAGTCCTTTAGCCATCTTGACACCATTTATCGTAAGAATCACAGAAAAAACACCTTGAGTTACTCAGCTATAAAGAAAACAAGTCAAAAATGTTTTACGTCAGCCCTCTATATCTTACCAGTTGAGCAATGGTGAGAGGAAAAAGATCATTTAAGTAATGGTACCGACATTCATACTCTCGGTTCGATCTTCAAAGTCCACTCAAGAACCATCAAGATAACGGTGAACATGTTTAAAAAAGAGGGAACAGTAGAGAGGAAAACTGGATCAGGAGGTCACAATAGCAAGAGGGATCAACATTCCAACTTAGAGCTAAATACATTCTCATTGTTCAAAGTAGAGTCTAATAGAGAATTCCAGTAAGATAACTTTAGTGATTTCAAAACTCAATCCAACGATTTGGACAATTTTGCTGTTACACTTGATATATATATATATATGTGTGTGTGTGACGCCA
>OZ010604.1:73204118-73214118 GCA_963932145.1 Acanthosepion lycidas | reverse complement strand
ATATATATATATATATATATATATATATATATATATATGACATTTAGTATATCAGTATAAAATATATTTATATGAATCAGTTTCTTTTTATGCACTTACGTATCTAGCTAGCGACTTCACTCTGCTTATCTATCTCAAGCTACATTAGTAACCTAGGAAAGCATATGAACAAAGGACTTCAATACAATGACTGATTTGATAGGAAAGACGAAGTCGCTTCCATTTGATGATTATTAAATAACGAAGGGAAAGGCAAGGATTTATTTCCTCGCAAGGGAAATCATTCAAAGAGAGGCAATGTAAGAAAAGTTAAACCGATTCAACGGGGGTCACCCTTCTGCAATGTGACGTAGCGCACCTTGACATTCTTTCGATAAATGAAAAAAAAAGAAAAAAAAAAAACATAAAAAGAAAGCCAAAAATTTCAACCTACGCTTTTCACGTTAAAGTTAAAATCTAGCTGCTTTTATATTCGCTATTCCAAATTTTTTTTGATAGTCTATCGATGACATGACGGCTAAACGAACACTAGTTAATAAAATTGTCTGAACGAACTTTTCATTGTTGAGTGTGGTCCGAAAATCTTGTCGCCCCTACATAATTTTCTATTTCAAATGGCTGTCACGAGCACACTTACACGAAAATATAGTTAATACAGAGCTTCTCGATGTGTGACACTGTAAATTTTCTTTGCTTCAATTCTCTTCATCTATGAGTAAATTGCCCAGAATTTATTTACTGATCATTTTGGAGAACCGATATTTTTTGTATAATGGGAAGTTTAGATAATGTACAGGGTGGTCCGAAATTCTTGTCACCCTTACACAATATAATTTTCTATTTCAGACGGCAGACATGAAAATGATGCTATTCATACAGACCTTCTCGATCTATGACAGCTTCAATGAAAATGAATATGTTGAATCGAGTACATGTGTCTTATATTATTGAATTAATCGTTCTCATTACTTTTTGGTAGACGGTGACTGACTTTCAGACCACCCTTTAGTAAGAAGACAAACTTTTCTAAGAGCTACAAAGGGCAATAAACTGTGGATAGCTATTATCGTCTACTCACTGAAGGTACATAGCATATATATATATATATATATATATATATATAAACGTCCGTACTGATGGGTTTATTAAAATAATGTTAATTGATTGTGATCACAACATTTAATCAAGTACATATCCTTTAGGAAATTTGTGCCGCGCCAGAAAACTTGTCTCCCCTGAACCGATCCTTCAAATATACAAATCAACCATTCGTCCTTGTATGGAGTATTGCTGCCATATATGGTCTGGAGCCCCTTCTGTTTACCTCGGGGTTCTTGATAAGATCCAGAGACGGATATGCAATATAATTGGCCCTGATCTGGCATCTCGTCTGCAATCGTTCTCTCACAGACGTTCCGTTGCCTTTTTTTTACAAATACTTTCATGGTAATTGCTCCGATGAGCTGCTTGCGCTGGTTCCTAGACTTCATGAAGACTTACGAGGCTGGCATTCCGCTCTCACCCTTTCACTGTTGAAACTGTTAAATGTAGCCGTCTCTTCTACTCCAATAGCTTCATATCTCGCATCTCTCACCTGTGAAACTCCCTTCTCTACTCCTGTTTTCCTGATAGCTATAATATCAAACTATTCAAATGTAATGTCAATCGACATCTCCAGTTGCCTTGATCTATCCACTATCCTTCTCCTCATCCTCTCCTCTATCACTCCTATCTAAAATCGCTCCAAATACTCTGTAGCCACTTGCGTGCTAGTGGCTTCCCGCCTTGCTTGGGGTTAAATGCTTAAAAAGAATTACTGTATTACTTGTTCTTCTGTTGTTCTCATGACCTTTTGGTAAAGGGTGACAAGACTTTCCGACAACCCTGTAGATTATTTTTTTCGAGATCAAAATGAACACCACTTCTCTTCCTCTAATATCTGCCGTGTACCTTCAGGGGGTAGATAATCATGGCTCTCCACAACTTCCTGTGCTTTGTAACTTTTAGAAGTGTTTACATTGTAAAGTGAGGACCGAAAGTTTTGTCATTTCTAGATAATATAATTTTCTATTTCAGATGGCTGACACAAAAACAATGGCGTTCGTACAAACCTCGATATGTGACAGCGTCAATGAAAATTGAATAAACTAAATCCAAGTGTAGGTACTTTGTATTAATGTATTACATGTTCTATTGTTCTAATTAGTTTTTTGATAGAGGGTGACAAGACTTTCCGACCACCCTGAAGATTATTTGTTTCGAGATCGAAATGTACACCACTTCTCTCCCTCTAATATGTGCCGTGTCCCTTCAGGACGTGGACAGTTATGGCTCTCCACAACTACCTGTATCTCTTAGGAGTGTTTGTCTTTTTTACTATCTTTTCTACTCATTGCTTTGTCACCCATTTACACAATCGTGTTAGGTTATAGCATCGATCTGTAGAACTACAACGTGTCAATAAAGTCTCTTTACAATTTAAAAATATATTGCAAAGACAATTGATGAGCTATCTGAATCATATTTGTTTTATTTACTCAGTAGTGTTCAAAGTTTTTAATCACGTTGCATTTGTGCATTTAAAGTATCCTGTTAATGAAGTATAGAGAAAAGAACCACTAACATTTCCAGACTGTTGAATTGAAAGGGATGGTTTAATTCCCTGGTCAACTCGCTCTCCAGATATCACTCCTCTGGACTTCTTTATATGGGGTTATGTCAAAGATATTGCATATCGAACACTATCTTCTGTAGGAATTCCTGTAGTTTTCTCTCTTTGTCTGATATTGTGGAGTAAATAAGACATCCAATGTAACACAAATAAACAAGGCAAGACGCCTTAAATAATGAACTCAAAGTGAGTCAGGGGAAATCGCTCGAACTCTGTCCCAGGCTTGCGACATGACAAAACCCCTATCTTCAGACAGAAGGTGACAAAACCTCCGTCTTTGATCGGAGGATGACTCAGTGGGGCTCGGTCTTCGGATAAAGATTCGGCGGAGAAAAATCAGACAAGTTGGAGTCAGGCAGTTGACTGTTTGCCTTCTTACTGTTTTTGGCAAAGGGTGACAAAACCTCCGTCTTTTAGGGAAGGGTGACTCAGTCAGGCTCTGTCTTCGGATAGAGATTCGGCTGAGAAAAGCAGACAAGTTGGAGTCAGGCAGTTGACTGTTTGCCTTCTTACTGTTTTTGGCAAAGGGTGACAAAACCTCCGTCTTTTAGGGAAGGGTGACTCAGTCAGGCTCTGTCTTCGGATAGAGATTCGGCTGAGAAAAGCAGACAAGTTGGAGTCAGGCAGTTGACTGTTTGGCTTCTTACTGTCTTCGGGAAAAGGGTGACAAAACCTCCGTCTTTTAGGGAAGGGTGACTCAGTCAGGCTCTGTCTTCGGATAGAGATCCGGCTGAGAAAAACAGACAAGTTGGAGTCAGGCAGTTGGCTGTTTGGCTTCTTACTGACAAGGCCTCTGACGTCGGGCCTCGGATGACAGACCTGTAGTGTACCCGAGCCCGCTTTTGCGGGGGCTGGATAAATATTGACCAGTGGCCCAGGTGGAAACGCTCGGATTCCCCACAGTAAACTTGAACTTGTGTCACATCTAGTCCGTACCCTATATATATATATAGGGTACGATGGGTTAATTATCGCCATATTATATTTTTAATTTCGCGCATGCACGTTTTTTGTTTCTGATTTTATCGATTGCACCGTATAGTAGGGTCAGTTGGGCACCGTTTCTGAGCAAAAGTGCACCATGACGCAATTTACTCCACCAGAAATTTGTTAAGCGGCCTGCTGTACTGCTTGGCATTCTCGCCAGAAGCTCCACTACAAAATTTTCAGAGTATCTGGGTGTCAATCTGAGATTATTGCAGAGGATTCGGAAAGAGTTTGATGAATCTAATGGTAATTACGAAGGTATATCAGCTCAGAAAACTTATTCTGATCGTTCTGATAAGAAAATAACTCCTGAATTTGTTGATTAGGGCCTCATACTCAACATGGAGGCCTACATCAAGTGCATTGAGGATTAGTGCTGCCCAGGGTCAAGAGGGTGGCTGCTGGAAACCATATGTCTTGCTAAAGAAGGCCGCAACATGCCACACCAACAGGAGAACACAGTCATGACTGTTAGACATTTTCTCTGTCTAAATCATCCCTTGCATCTGGCCACCTAAATGCGCGGACTGCAGCCCCTTGATTATTGTGTGGGGGTCGCAGTTAAGCGAGAGACCAACAAAACTTCTTGTAACACCAAAGATAGACTGAAGACCAGGATTATGGTAGGATTCACCGCCTGTAACAAGGAGTCTGACCAGACGAGATGCAGGAGATTCCAAAGTCGTCTGGAGATCGTGGTTGAAGCCAATGGCGATTTTATTGAATAAATTTACTCTTCGGTATTTAAAGATATACTGGTAAAATTTTGGTAAATATATCTGTTAAAATGAGTTGTTAGTGTTATTTTCAATTTGGCGTTATTTAGACGAAAATTTATCCATTGCACCCTGTATATATCGCGTCAATATTCAAACATCATTATTATCTAATTATTAAGACAAAAGAAGATTTTAACGAATGTTCTTAGCTGATGAATAAATAAACCCCTGAGCTATGTACGCATTTTTACCCGAAGATAAATTTGATATGATTTATCAGTTCGGCATTTGCGTTATTATGAAATTTCCAGGAACTTAAATGCTCAAAAATTGATGGAGATATGTTCAACGCGCTTCGGTAATAATAGACCAAGACTTTAAGTAATTCCCATCATTGTTGAAGCGTATAAACTGATAAGGTCGGGATGATGTGGAAGATGCAATCTTGTGATGTTAAATATGCCTATCATAGATTTGATAACAACAAGGAGAGATGTACCAAAAAGAAAAGAAAAGAAAACTATATATACTTTATACTCCATTGACATTCTCCGGAATATAAAACATGGCCGAAAGCAAGCTCATCACATCTGAAATGGTAGAAAACCAATGGGAAACGAAAAAAAAAAAAAAAGATCAAACGTAAAATCTTTTATGAATGAGAAACGAAAAGTGATTTTCTGTCTATATGTCTGAGATGCCGTATTGTAATTATTTACACCATCTGCATTGTTCGTTCTCTTGTCCTCATCTTTGTTGCCTTATTCAAGACGTTTCGGCCGATGTATGGTCCTGCTTTCGTCAGGATCTCACTATAATTCTCCAATGTGGTATTGTAATTATTTACACTATTTACATTGTTCGTTCTCTTGTCCTCATCTTTGTTGCCTTATTCAAGACGTTTAGACCGATGTATGCTCCGGCTTTCGTCAGGATCTCACTATAATGCTCCAATGTGATATTGTCATTATTTACACCATTTCTGTTGTCCGTTCTCTTGTCCTCATCTTTGTTGCCTTATTCTCGACATTTCGGCTGATGTATGCTCCGGCCTTCTTCAGGTGATTGAACGCATAGCCCATTGGTTCAAAGTGTAGGGTGAATCCAGTGACTTGACCCAAAGAGTTGTGAGTTCAATACTTGGTTTGGTTTGTTTTACGACATATCAACCTCAACGGGTTATTTAATGACGACAAAATTTTTATTGCTGGTAATAATTTTTTTTTCTAAAAATTTATTGCTGGTAATATTTTTCCCAAAAATGTATTGTTGGTCTTAAAACCTATTTTTACACTTTCATAGCGTTTTGACGCCAGTTTGGAGGTTAACTATTTGCCCATAGCTAGGACCCTAACTGGTGCTACCGCTCCGGATCAGGGTGGATTTTGGAACACCAGCAATTAAGACGTGGTTCCACGCTTCCCAGAACCTCCTGATCAGAGGTTTTCCTGCCGGATGTAGTTTATCGTCATACCCAGGACGCGGATATAGTTTATCATCATACCCAGGACGCGGGTGTAGTTTATCGTCATACCCATCAATACCTGGCTACAGCTGAGGTGAACAAAAACTTGGAGTATTGAATTAAAGTGGGATATCTGATACTAAGTGGCCAGGAAGAGGCATGGTACATGGAACTAAAGCAATCTACCCTGATACACAAGATAAAGACTTCTTTTGGAAATTCCTATCATCTGAAGAATGCCGGAGCGTATAATGGCTGAAACGCTGTAAATATGGCAACAAAGATTAGGAAAATTGTGCGAACAATGTAAATAGTGTAAATAAAAAGTGACTAATGGTGAAGAAATTGTTGTTTGCAAAGTTCAGGGAATATGCGCATGCGCACAATAAAACTCGGTATCTTATTTTATGGAAAGCTGAAATAAATAGTAAATAAATGAAAGAAAGAAGTAAAAAACAAATGAAGACAACAAAGGGATTACGAAATGAATTGTTAAAAAGAGGAACGAGAAAATTAAGTAAAAATGTTTTTTCCTACGATGATGGCTACTTTAGACACTGGACTTACAAACGGATGAAAGACAGACAGATAGATAGATAGATAGATAGATAGATACATACATACATACATACATACATACACACATACATACATACATGGATATTACCAGCAATAAAAATCATTAAATAACCCATTGAGGTTGATATGCCGTAAAACAAACCAAACCATTATATACTGTGATAGATAGATAGATAGATAGATAGATAGATAGATAGATAGATAGATAGATATGAAGACTCAGGTAAATAGATATGTATAGGTTCAGGTTAATATATAAATAGATAGATATGAACAGACACGGTTAAATAGACAGATAGATATGAATAGGTTTAGATAGATAGATAGATAGATAGATAGATAGATAGATAGATAGATAGATAGATAGATGTGAAGACTCTGATAGATAGATAGATAGACAAATATGAATAGGCCCATATAGATAGATAGATAGACATGAAGACTCACGTAAATAGATAGATAGATATGAACCGACTCATGTAGATAGATAGATAGATAATGCACAGACCAAGATAGATAGATAGATAGATAGATAGATAACTCGAGAAAGGAAGGGAGAGAGACGGGTAGGGAAATAACATGTAATTTTCCAGTGTTTCATTGAAGAATAGACAAGATTGATTTGTTTTTTTACGGCTTATCAACCCTTTGTGGGCTATCTAAAGCTGAAACATATCTTGATTGTAAGAATATTTTTTCCTGATTAGGAAATATTGCTTTAACAATTCTTTGGAGATAATAATGATTTAAGACCCACTATTTAACCCATAGGTGGAAAACGAAGAGATAGATTCGTCCCTTTCGCAAGGGGATTTGCGCGTAAGTAAATGTAAACAACTCGACTGGAAAAGGTAATATGGCATCAACGAGGAAACGAAGAAAATATAAGGGGAAAATAATATGAAAAGGATGCGAACGATTATGGCTCTCCGCAACTTCCTATCTTTTGTATAGTATAGCTCGTATTCGAGGATACCCGTATATTAGGGCGGTTAGCCAATCCCTGTTACAGATGCTGGCTCAGGCGCATTTGTGTTTATTCAACACAGAGTGCAACTGTTGTTTAAAATGCAACTACAGTTTCTGGGAGAGAGCGTGTTATCTAGTGTGATCAACAATTGAACAGCATGATGGCTTGCACAGTTATCGACGTCACCCAACAGTTCCGTCTACCCAATTTCACTTACAAGGCTTGAGTCAACCCGTGGTATGGTTTTCAGACACTTTACAAAAGGTGCCGCATGCTGGGGTCAATCCCGATCCAGTCCGATGACATCAGGAAGTCTCCTTCCTCACAAATCGACCATGGTGAGATTCGAACTCGAGTCTCATGGTCAGAATGTGAACGCTCTAACCACTCGGCCACGTGCTCTTTTTTTCTTCTTAGCACTGTCTTTAATTTCTGTTGGTAATATTGTATGGTTGTACGTTTTTTTTTAATAATTTCCCATTTAGCAAGGTATATTTAAGTAGGTATATTTAATTTTGAAGAAAAAAATTTTCATATGGAAAAAAATCTACAGTTGAAAAAACAAAAGACGTAAACAAAAGAAAAATTTTATGAACCTGCGCGTTTCTTGTAAACACAGCCTACAGTTCCTATTGTTAATATTACATGGGGGGGGGTACTTTTTATAATTTCCCATAGTAGTAGGGTGTACTTATTTTATAATTTTCCTATAGTAGGTACATCATTTTGTTTTTGATTCCATGTACACCCTTGTGGAAATTAATAAAAACAAAACAAATAATTCAGTTATTAGTGACTTTTTTCTGTATTTTTTTCTATGAAACATGACCAAGTGCACATGTTAGTACTTCATATGTCCATTCCACATAGTCATTCCTTGCGTATGGTGAAAGAAAATAAACTGAAGCAGGTGTTTCAATTAATTTGCATAAGGGTGTCTATTGGGGTAGGATTTTATACATTCGTGTACATGTAAAATCCTTATTGTCCGCGTGTTAGATTGTACGTTTCATTTACTATTTCCCGTGTTCTTTTTTTATTTGCAACTGTTCTCTAAGCAGTCATTATAGGACCATCTAATTATAGGGTCATCTAATTATAGGGTCATCTAATTTCTACGCAACAGGTGTATATTTAAACAAATATTTCAGTGTGTCACTACTCATTCTAATATAAATGTTCGTCCATGTTTCTTTGTTTGAGCCTCTTTTTGATTTTACTTTTTAAGACCTTTGTTTTATCGTTAATTTTTTTTCAAGAGATCTTTTTATTTCTTTATCTTCTCACGGTCTTTTTGCTGCTACTGTTTCCAATTGAAACGATTCTCTTAACGAACAGTTTCACACTCACAGTTCAATATTCTCGCCCAAATCAAATATCACATGTGAGACCGATAGATTTTTCTTCGAAGATTGCAAAGTTTCGGCCAAATCGGTGCCATAACTACATCACACTTGCAAAGACGAGGCATCGCTCTCTAATCCAATAAATTAACTGCCCTCTTCGGACGTCATCTTTGCTACGTTTATCTGTAATACTTGGCGCTCTGCTCTGAGATAAATTATTTAGCAACAGTAGCAAAGCAGGGTTTCGTTATTTTTGTTTTTGCTTCTTGCAATTGTGTTTGTACAAGGAACCTGATTCCGTTTCTTGCCGTTCTTCAAGAGAATTTCTTTCACGTTCTTATCGAACGATTGACTTGTTTTTTCTGTTTCTTCTTCACGCCAAGATTCTTCAATGTGTTCTTTCTTTGAAGCTCTTAATCAGCAAACTATTTTTTTCTTCTGTCGTATATTAGCTTTCTTTTCTTATGATTTTAGCTCTTCTTTTTTTCCTATATTTCTTACATATTCGTTATTCTTGTTTTACTTGCTCTTCTTCTTTTAATCTTTCATCATATTTTTCTTTAAATTTGATTTCTCTTTTGCTATTTTTATTATATTGTGTGATTCTTCTTATTTTTTTGTCTTCATTTTCTTATTTTTCTTCTTCTTCTTCCTCTTCTTCTATTTCTTCTTCTTTTTCTTCTACTTTTTTCTTCTTTTTCGTCTCCTGCTTTTTCTTCTATTTCTTCTTTTTCTTTTTTCTTCTTCATTTTTTCTTCTTCGTCTTCATTTTCTTTTTTTTCTTCTTCTTCTACTTTTCTCTTGTTCTTTTCCTTCTTTTTCGTCTCCTGCTTTTTCTTCTATTTCTTCTTTTTCTTTTTTCTTCTTCATTTTTTCTTCTTCGTCTTCATTTTCTTTTTTTCTTCTTCTTCTACTTTTTTCTTGTTCTTTTCCTTCTTTTTCGTCTCCTGCTTTTTCTTCTATTTCTTCTTTTTCTTTTTTCTTCTTCATTTTTCTTCTTCTTCTCCCTCTCTCTCTCTCTCTATATATATATATATATATATATATATATATATATATATATATATATATATATATATATATATATATATGAACAGTACAGAAGTGTATTAAGTCATTAAAAACAAGAAATTTTATATTGTAGGCCATGATAGATTTAAAACAAAAACAGACAGCGGTCGACCGGTTTCGTCCCCTCTCATCAGAACTGTTAACGGGGAACTAAAATTATGAGGAAAAGAAAAAGAAAAAGTCTGTTATGGA
>OZ010604.1:73164118-73199118 GCA_963932145.1 Acanthosepion lycidas | reverse complement strand
CGTTTTGACCACAGTTTGGGGGTTAACTATTTGCCCACAGCTGGGACTCCAACAGGTGTCACCAGTGGCCTTGCCTGTTGGGCACAAGTTTAGCGTTTTACCCAGGATGCGGATGTAGTTTATAGTCATACCAAAGAGGGGCTGTTGTATATGTGACCTGCGTATGTTAAGTTTCTCGGCAAATAGACAATTAGGGTTTATCTCACGTCTCTCTTATAAAAGATTTATAGATTTCAATATGTACTCAGTGTTTGTTCAGTTGGCATCCCAAATAAGATACAAAAACGTCTGTAATATCATTAATAGACGGATGGCTCAATACAAGTAATAAATTCAGGGTAGAAGCCAAAGAAAATGGGATTAAAAAGGAAAGATTAAGAAGAGCGTGAATTCATTTGTAATAAGCAGACGACAAAAAAAATTTAAATACTTTAAAGTTCTGAAAAATGACGCTACCCTAAACAAATAAAGAAATCTGTAAAAATACAAAAAAGAAAAACAAAACTTACGAATTTATTAAACACAGCGGCAGATAATACGCATTTTCTTGTCAGCTGCAAACAAAATTTAAAAAAAAAGTTTAACACCTATCTCGATATCATGTTTAATGTTCTTGTATTTACTTCAAATTTCAGCGTCCGCTTCCCTTCATGCGCATGCATAATCACATTTACCTAAACATCACTTTAATCTGATCATGTCCTAAAGGACGAAATGCATTGTACTAAAATTTTCCCTACTTTCTCATTCTTCTTCTTCTTTTTCTTCTTCTTCTTCTTCTTCGTCGTCGTCGTCTTCTTTTTCTTCCTCACCTCCTCCTCCTCTTCCTTCTAGTTCTTCATCTTCTTCTTCTTCCTGCACCTCCTCCTCCTTCTTCTTCTTCCGTTTTCTTCCTCCCCTCCTCTTCTTCTTCCTCTTTGTTGTTGTTTTTGTTGTTGTTGTTGTTCTTCTTCTTCTTCTTCGTCGTCGTCTTCTTTTTCTTCCTCACCTCCTCCTCCTCTTCTTCTTCCTTCTACTTCTTCATCTTCTTCTTCTTCCTGCACCTCCTCCTTCTTCTTCCTTTTTCTTCCTCCCGTCCTCTTCTTCTTCCTCTTTGTTGTTGTTTTTGTTGTTGTGTTTGTTCTTCTTCTTCTTCTTCGTCGTCTTCTTTTTCTTCCTCACCTCCTCCTCCTCTTCTTCCTTCTTCTTCTTCTTCATCTTCCTGCTCCTCCTTCTTCCTTTTCCTTCCTCCCCTCCTCTTCTTCTTCCTCTTTGTTGTTGTTGTTGTTGTTCTTCTTCGTCGTCGTCGTCTTCTTTTTCTTCCTCACCTCCTCCTCCTCTTCTTCTTCCTTCTTCTTCTTCATCTTCCTGCTCCTCCTCCTCCTTCTTCCTTTTTCTTCCTCCCCTCCTCTTCTTCTTCCTCTTTGTCGTTGTTGTTTTTGTTGTTGTTGTTGTTCTTCTTCACCTCCTTCTCCTTCACCTCCTCCTCTCCCTTCTTCTTCACTTCCTCCTCCTTCACCCCACCCCCGCTTCTTCTTCTTCTTCTTCTTCTTCTTCAGGACGCAGATGATCATGGTTCTCCGCAATTTCCTTTTTTGTTTTACAGCTCTTAACAAATTTAGTCTTTTTTTTCCCCCCGTTCCACTATTCATTTTCTCAAGCTTGCTAGGCACGTATATGCATGTTTTCCGCTGTCCCTTTTGCCACCAGTCTCTCCTGTGGGTATCAAATTTCCCAAGCCCTCTTTCCCTAGTACGTGCCCTAGAAATTTCAACTGTCTCTTCATGACGTTCAGTGTCCTTTTTGTCTCCATTTTCTTTGAAATGCCTTCATTGCTCACATATTCAGTCCATGGTATTCTCAGCATCCTTTTATAGAACCACATTTCTTTTGCTTTAAGTCTCTTTTTCATCTGTAAGGAGGTTTGCCTAGAAGTCACTGCCATATTAGAGTTCTTGTAAGGCTTCCTTTGCTATCCCAATTCGCCTGTAAGTCTTATACTTTCCGTAATGTGTTAAAATACTTCCCAAGGATTTAACTTGCACTTGTTTCATTTTGGTATGTCTGGTTGATAATTTGCATGTTGGGATCTTTCTTTTGCTGCAAGACAGGCATTCCGTTTTTTTTTTGCATTTGTTGCTTAGTCCTTTCTTCTCAATTCCCTTCTGTAGGAGTTCTTGTAGTTTCCTTTCTCTGTCTGCCTTCAACACAGTGTCATCCACATATCTTATGTTGTTAATATTGGGACAGCCAATAATGAATCCTGGAAGGAATTTTAATTTTCTCAGAATCATCTCACTATGTACGTTGAATACGTCCTTGTCTTTTTACCCGTATAAAGTCGGTTTGCTGCTAGTGTTAATAAAGGTTTAGGATTATAGATATAATATATATCGTTTCCTTGTTTTACAATATATAGTCGTGAGGTCAGCCTTGAATCAGTCTCATCTTTACATCTTCTCATCTTGTGCCGGCTAGTGTTCTCATTATTGTTTGATGTTGCTTGTATATAGAATATATCGCACTACTATTACTGCTTGAATTACCCAAAGGAGTATCCTCATTTTTATTGTAAGAAGTGAGATATTATGCAGCAGTTCAGTACGCCTTTTCTTTGTTTCTAGCGAAAATTTCCTGTTTCTTAATACTTGCTTAGTTTATGGAAGGCATCTTTCTCTATTCCGATGTAAGAAATAAAATATTATGCAGCAGTTCAGTACTCTTTTTCTTTTTTTCTAACGAAAATATCCTGTTTCTTAATACTTGTTTAGTTTCTGGAAGGCATCTTTTTCTATCCCGATGTAAGAAATAAGATAATACGCAGTTCAGTATTCTTTTCTTTTTTTTTAATGAACTTTTCCTGATTCTTAATACTTTGCTTAGTTTCTTGAAGGCCTCTTTTGATATTCCAATGAGCGTTCGGATTTGGGTGTCACATTTTCAAATCCCCCCCTCCTGTTAAAACTCTTCACAGATATTTTAAATTTCTGTATTTGCCAGGTTTTGACATCTCTAATTCGTTGTTCGTATCTTGGATTTTTGCTTTTGCAGACTTGAAATAAGGAATGCGGTGTTACAATTAATCTATGAACTATTCAGACTAGTATATATGGGTACGTGGCCGACTAGTTGTTTGCTTTTCGAGCAAGGTTTCGAATCTCACTATGGTCGATTTGTGAGAAAGGTGATTTCTTAATGTTATTGGTTTGGAAGAGGCGATTCCAGCGTGCAGCACTTTTGGAAAGAACCTGAAAATCCTACCACGGGTTGACCTAAGCCTTGTGAATAAAACTGGATAGACGGAACTATTTTTGCAAGCACAGAGTCACAAGTCATCGTGACCGAGGGTTTGAGCGTACTGGCCTTGTTCAAACTGTTGTTCACGTCAGAGAATCAGCTCTCTCCCAGAAACTGTAACTAAGGTCCGTTTAGCATAGTTGCAGTATAAACTACAGGTAGACTCTGTGAGTATTGCACAAAGACAAATGTGCCTGAGAAGCCGTCTGCAACAGGGATGGACTAGCCGCCCTAGTAGACTTGTATAGGCTATTATTATTATTATTATTATTATTATTATTATTATTATTATTATTATTCAGACCTGTATCCTTATTTCTATCTGAATTTCTGGGATTAGGAGTTACATGATTTACACTCGGTATATTGTGCTCATCTTTGTTTCTAATATCACAACGTTTAGTCCAGTGTGCTCTGCGGGTTTCATAAGGTGCTTGCCGATCTGGACAACCTTCAGGTAATTTCTAACTGAAATCCTTATTTAACATCCCATGTTTAACGATAAACTTCATCCGGCAGTGATGCCTCTTATCGAGGAAGATTTGAAGATTTGAGAAGCATGAACCCATCTATTAATTACTGTTTTTCCCAGGCCAACCCTGACCCAGGGTGGTAGCTTCTGTTAGGGTCCCATCTATGGGCAAATAGTACACGCCCATATTAAAATAAGAAAAGAATAGGAAAGTATAAAATATGCATTGATATAATAAAAATATCAGTAATAACTTTCTAGGGTAAAATTGAAGACATTGTATAGATTGTGAACCCCCCCCCCAAAAAAAAACAAAAACAAAAAAAACAATAAAAACAACAAAAATTACAATAAAAATGCAATTTGCTGGCATGGTGGAGTAATGGAGAGCGGTTCGGACTGAGGAATTGGAGAGCCGAGTTCGAATTCCAGTTTAATCAATTACATTCACTTATGTGCTAATATAAGGTACGACTTCCCCTCTTCTCCCCCCAGCTATGGGTAAATAGCGGAACAGACCGAGTTCTATAGACTTGGATGGCAACTGGTCTACAGAAAGTAATGTCAATCTCGTCAGTCATGTATCGAAAGATACATGATCGCCTAAGTGTGTATCACGCACAACACATAGTAGACTGAGGTTTTGAGAAGCATGAACCCATATATTAATTACTCTTGTTCCCAGGCCAAACCTGACTCATCTTGTAAGGATAAACACAATCAACCAAAGAAAAACAAAAAATCTCACAAAATCAAAGGTGGAGTGAAAATGTGTTTCTCCTTACGAGATGAGAATAATAGTCAGCAATAAATTTTGAATTTTTTTTTTTGAAAATAGATGCTTTCTTATTTTGAAAATAGATTCTATATTATTTTACAAATAGATGCTTTAATAGTACGAAAATAGATGTTTCATTATTTTGAAAATAGATGCTTAAAAAAAAAAAAAAAAATAGACGCTTAATTATTTTAAAAATATTTGCTTAATTATTTTGAAAATAGACGCTTTGTTTAAAAATAGATGCTTAATTATTTTTAAAATAGATGCTTTATTATTTTGAAAATATTTGTTTTATTACTTTGAAAATTGATGCTTTATAGAAACAGGAAGCTATTCCTCAAGACCCTCATATAGACACAGTTATCTCAATTGAATTCATCACGGTGAAAGTAATAACGCATTAAATAACTCATAAGGGTTGATATACCGCTAAAAACTGGCCAAACCCATGTTTATTTAATACTAGCAGCATGGCCCGGCGTTGCCCGTGCTTGATTCAAAAATCATACGACTCATACAGCAATCGCTATCACTTCACTTAAAATATTTTTGCCCTTCCTTGCCTTTAAAGGAGTGCCCTTTGCTGTGCTGATGTTGCTACATGCCATACTTCTTGCCTATCTCACACTGCGAATTTTTCTAAGCTTTATACTAAACATTAAATCTGTTACGAAAAAAGAACTAAACAAAATGAACACAAAACGATCAGCTTTAAAAAAGGACTCGTAACTGGAAAAACCGAATGAAAAAAGAATGTTAACAACAAATACTTTTTCACACCCAACCTAGTTCTGCGGAATCAGAATCAACGTTGAGTTTAAGCAAGCGAATGAGCCAATTGGAGTAAAGTGCCATGCAGATTTAAATTTTTCCCACCTATGACGAATGCAGCTATCGATTTTTTTGCATGCTAGGATGCTAGTTAACATTCGTGTCAGTCAAATTTATCGCCGAAATTCAAATTAACTGATAAACTTTATCAGTAATACACTTTAGTAAACCTGATAATTAGGGTGACATAAAAATTTCTGTTTGATATTCATGAATCTATCCCATCACTTTTATCCCTTCACTACAAAAGGAAACCAATCACATTGAGAGCATTTTGTTTTCACAGTTGGAAAGAAACTCCAACTAAAGACATCCCAATTGAATGCACCTATTTCATTGTATATGGTACTGCTGGAGTATCAAAAAGGGACTTAAATAACATTGAACATGACAGACAATCAAGAAAGAGAAAATTTGTACTATACTTCTTATGTTCACAAAGGTTTTATTTTTGCTGTTAGTCTATTAAATGATTTGACGAAAATACTTGTTAGTGTTGAAAATACTTGTCGGTATATTCAATCGGGTTATTTTTAAAGACTTAAAGGTTCTGATTGTTATTGCAAAAATAGTATTTCTCAGTAAGTAGACAAATATTTGTTGGTTTAAATGCCAATTGAGAGGTTTTTACGATTTTATTTTGACAAATATTGCCATATCATATATACAGAAAACATGAAAAAAATGTTTTTTCTCTCCAAAAATGAGGCATTTCTGTACAGCAAAAACGGTAGCTAAGAAAAGGTACGGTCATTTTCAGATTCAGTACTCTGGAATTAGCTAAAAAAAGATGGTGTCTCGACACCATTTACTGTTTTTTCTTTTTGTTGACTTGTGTTATCCGAGTAGAAAGAATGTAAATAATGTCCTCACCTTTTTGTTTTGATCAGTACAGTTAAGAGACAGTTTAGTTGTCTATGTTTGTTTAAGTATCAGTAATAAAGGGCTGCCATTATTTCAGATATTATTACGAAGGATAGCTACATTTCTAAATACATTTCTGGGATGAGGGTTTATCATTGTTTACATTATGCCAGTCGGATTAATGCTCTGATATTTGTTGTTATTATCCGAACGTCTCGGATTTTGTGACCCCTGACCTTTTTAGACATTTTTCGATTCGGTTAACCATCAGATAATTTCTACGGGAATAGAATTTTCTCGTTTTTTTTGTAACCCTGTAGGAATAACCCGTCTTAATATCATTTTTTTTAATTATCGCTCAGTTATTGCTAGCACTGTCTACATATATTAAATAAAGCGTTCTATTTCTTTAAGGTTACTCGGATCAAGAGATTCCTGAAGAAGATCGGAGTGTAAGACGGCAGAAACGTTCTGATAATAACTACAAAAATGTCTTTGTTTTGATCAATATCTTGTATATCTTGTAGAAACGCCACATTTACTTCAACCATAGAAACATTGACGTGACTAGGACATGCTAGACTGACGGAGCACAAACTTCTTGATATGTCCCGGAAAGGGATATATTTGAACGAAGTAGCTAAGTTGTTTTGGCTACTATAACCAAGTAGAATACGGTACCAGTAATCGACTGGTACGCGTCGTAGTCGCAGGTAAGAAGTGTAGATCAATGGCGTAGTCCAATGGGCGTCGTTATAGACTTAGCTCTCAGACTAAGGCTCGGACTGTCCTACACGTCGGTCGGTATTTATGACGGACACCAGGCAATCATATTCCAGTGAGGGGGAACACAGGTGTATGAATATTCCATTATATCATTTCTCCAGGTTGAGTTTGAATTCAGAGTTTTTCTTCAGTTAGACAAGTTGCCACCTCGGTGCCCAATCTCTCATACTTTTTAACCCACATGAAAACGGATTCATGCCTTTTCGGAGGGAATTAGCGCAAAGTGAACGAATCGTTCCGAAATTGAACTCGGCACTCTCAATTCCCTTTTCGCGTCGTTATGTATTACACCACCCGCACATCCTCCAGATCAGGTATTGATAAAAAAAAAGAATACTTAATGTATGGAAACCTACACACAACGAAAAAAGATTGAGTCCTTTCCGGAATTAATATTTTTTTTCATATAGACGATATTTTCTTTTATATATACATACTTAACTCAACCAGTTGCCAAAATGTGAAAATAAAAAATCACACGGAAACAAAAGACAGCATAATGTTTTTGAAAAGCTATTTCTTCGAAAGAGCTGATAGTGAAAATATTTGACCTCTAAAAGACGATTACCTTAATTACGGATGCTGGTGAACGTTCTGTATCTTGTATGTCATCAATGATGTATCTCTATAGAAGATTGGCAGTTGCTCAGTTTAAATACTTAAATATAGAAAAGGAAGCTCTGGCTGTCGGGCAGACGACCTCTAGAAACACGTTAATTTTTAATTGGAACATTTTCTTATTTCCGTATGATCATAGAACTTTAGAACGTCCTGGGTATGACGATAAACTACATCCGCGTCCTGGGTAAGGCGATAAACTACATCCAACAGCAAGGTCTCAGATAATGTTTTCGGAAAAATAATGTTGCCAGCTATACGTTTTTTGTAAAGGATAATGTTGCCAGCTATATGTTTTTTGTAAACGTTTTTTGTAAGAAATAATGTTGCCAGCTATACGTTTTTTTTTTATTTCATACAAAATAGACATTTAAAATTCATATAAACTGGATTTGGCATTAAATAACCCACAGTGGTTGATATGCCATAAAACCCAAACAAACAAACAAACAAACAGAACTTTAGAGTTTTATATTCAATGCAAGAAAAGAATTATCCATAGTCATGACATCGCCAATACTAAGATGGAAAATAAAATTGACCATTTGACATTGAACATGTCTAAGTGTTGTAACCTATGAAAGGTTACTGAATAGAATAATCAAACGAAAGTTGTTAATGAACGATAATACTTAGGACAAGAACAACACATATAAGATTCGCCAGCGGTCTGTAGAAGAAGTAGTCAACCACTATAAGTGAGTCAAGTGAATTCCACAATTCTACCAACCGCCCCTCCGCGGTCAGATGTGGCACAAGACCGAATTTAATGTGGGATGTCTGAGCCCATAGGATCGGTCAAAATTTCCCCGAGACCCCGTATAAAACGGGATCGCTAGCTGTTTCCCGATACGAGACTCAGACCATCGACGTAGCCTAGTCTAGCGATCATCTCTTCCCGCAGGCAGAGTTTGACCAGCACAGCTGGAGACGAATCTCCAACTACAGGATATCTACCAACCGCTTCACGCGGTCAGATGTAGTACAATGCCGGATTTAATGTGGGATATCTGAGCCAGTAGGATCGGTCAAAAATTCCGCGTAGACCCCGTATAAAACGTGGTCGCTAGCTGTTTCCCGAGACTAGATGAATCTCCAACTACAGTATCTACTACTGTATTTATGTGAATGGGGACGTATCCATCATTATCCATAGGTATGATACAACACTAAGGAAATGAATCCAATTACACAGGTGGATGGAACGTCAAGGCTGCGATTTTAGAAGGAATCAAAAAAAGAATATAGAAGAAAATTGTGATCCAACAGAGAACGAAATAATCTGTAATGGCAATTTAAGGGAACTTCTGAAAGATCAGAGAAACATAATGATAAAAAGTGTAAACGTCAATGTACATTGTAGAATGGCAGCCATATAAAAAGATTAAAATTAGAAGCCTGGTAGCCTGGATATACACATTCCGTGATGTGAATATCCTAATGCAGCGATATCAGTGTCAGCTGATATCATTTTACATGGAAAACCTAAGTGAAGTGGTCCTCACAAGGCCTATGGTTAGCGGCTCGGACAAAGAAAGTCACTGCATGAAGATAAATTACTTTATTTAGACAAATATGACGATAAAGGCCAATGCTCTCTATAAGACAGTGGCCACTACCAGCCAAAAGGGCAGAGAGACGGAGAGGACCCATTGAGAAAGACACGAAAGAGATGACGGTCGTTAGAATGGTATCCTCCCTCTCACCTTACGTCTCTTCTCGGCTTCGCTCATAGCAGTAGGTTACAACTAGAGAAAACAATCTGCTTAAGCCTACAAATGGTTTAATTTCGTGGGTGACGATCTGGCCGAAGTGTTATTTTTAGACTACAACGCTGGGTGGGGGAGAAGATGTGGAGTCATACTTAATCAGAATTTGATAAACATACAAGAAATTATAATCTGGATATAAAGAGGGGGATCTATCCCATATTACAGTCAATATTTAAACTGATCCCTCACTTTGTGGCCAGTGGAGTTTGTATACATTTATATGCCAAAGAATCTAAATAAATCTAAAAGATATACATGTGTTGCTAATCAGTATTGCATCGATTTGTTTTTTACGGCTTATCAACCCTTAGAAAGTTATTTAAAGCTACAAAAGATTTTTAGATTTTAAGAATTTCTTTGAGATAATAAGGTCATACTAATCAACCCACAGATGGGGGAGAAGATGTGGATTCATACCTTTCCCAAGAGTTTTTACGGGTAAATGAATATAGCAAACCCAACTGGAATCAGAACTCGGCTCTGGAATTTCAAATATCAAGGCTTTATCCATTACGCGACCCGCACACATTACGTGGCATTCCTAAGCAGTCAATCATCTATGTACTAACTAGGCCCGAGGTTATTCAGCATCAATGATCATGCAAAAAGCGGTGTTTCAACGTGATATGGGCGTAAGGCCTCAAGATCTTAAGAAAGGGCGAAAAAACTAATTGAACGAAATAACGAAAACGAAAGAAAGTCTGAAGGAAACTCAAGATTTACAAGGAATATTAACCCCTTCATTTGTCGGGTATGTAGTGATATCTTTGCATTCACTGACATTTATTTTTACAAATTCAACCGAAGCAAAGCTGATACTGCCTCAGACGCGATGGGCCACTGAGAGTGAAAGTGAATGGGAAGATTTTAGAAGAAACAGGAAAACTCAAAACAGTCAAAAAAAATTTCAAAGTTTAGGTGGAGACGTTAGAAGTATAAAACCGGGGAGGAGTGTGAACCAGACGATAGGCGAACCTATCTACGCCTATTGAAGAAAAAAATTAAATAAAATTTCAGAGTTTAAGCGGAGACGTTAGAAGTATAAAACCGGGGAGGAGTGTGAACCAGACGATAGGCAAACCTATCTACGCCTATTGAAGAAAAAAATTAAATAAAATTTCAGAGTTTAAGCGGAGACGTTAGAAGTATAAAACCGGGGAGGAGTGTGAACCAGACGATAGGCGAACCTATCTACGCCTATTGAAGAAAAAAATTAAATAAAATTTCAGAGTTTAAGCGGAGACGTTAGAAGTATAAAACCGGGGAGGAGTGTGAACCAGACGATAGGCGAACCTATCTACGCCTATTGAAGAAAAAAATTAAATAAAATTTCAGAGTTTAAGCGGAGACGTTAGAAGTATAAAACCGGGGAGGAGTGTGAACCAGACGATAGGCAAACCTATCTACGCCTATTGAAGAAAAAAATTAAATAAAATTTCAGAGTTTAAGCGGAGACGTTAGAAGTATAAAACCGGGGAGGAGTGTGAACCAGACGATAGGCGAACCTATCTACGCCTATTGAAGAAAAAAATTAAATAAAATTTCAGAGTTTAAGCGGAGACGTTAGAAGTATAAAACCGGGGAGGAGTGTGAACCAGACGATAGGCGAACCTATCTAGGCCTATTGAATAAAAAAATGAATAAAATTTCAGAGTTTAGGCGGAAACGTTAGAAGTATAGTGTGAAAGTAGATTTTAGAAGGAACAGGAAACGCCATCCTAAACAGAAAACAAGGGATAAATCTCTCTTCCAATTAAATAAAAAAACGGGGAGGTGTGTGAACCGGACGATAGGTGGACCTGTCTAGTCCTATTGAAGAAAAAGAGTAAATACAATTTCTGAGTTTAGGCGTAGGAGTTAGGAGTATAGACTTGAAATAGACTTTAGAAGAAACAGGAAACGCAGTCCTAAACCGGAAACAAAGAATAAATAACTCCTGTTCAAAAAACCGGGAAAAATGTTCAATCCGTTTCACGTTCTTCTCGCACTTCCCACATGTAAAAATCCCTATATATATATATATATATATATATATATATATATATATATATATATATATATAAATCTAAATAAATAAATTTCCAAGAGGATAGAATCAAGATAGAATTCAATTTTCAGGACAGAGTAATAATATAATAAAAAAAACTCAAACACTAATATTCCATAGTTATAATAATTTATTAGATTGGAATCGTAATCACGATCCAATTCATCAGACCTACAAATCCAAAAAGAAAGCGGAAAATATAACCCCCGATATAAAAAAACAAAATTTTAGTGAGAGTGTATGTGTGGGAGTGGGAAACAAGTGTGAGAGGGAAATGCATGAAAGCTCTAGAGAGAGGGTGTAACAGAAGAAAGAAGAAGAGGAAAGGCCTAAAGGTGAAGGTGGGGGTTAAAATTTAACTATGAGAAGTTTTAAAGAGAGGAGTTAAGTGACGGTTTAAATGAGTGAGATACAGATTAATATGAATTACTTTTCGATGCATAATATATATATATATATATATATATATATATATATATATATATATATATACATATATAATTATTTATTTAAAAATATGATTTCAACGCAAATAAATATTTAAATAAATAAATAATGATATAATTTAATTATTATAATTTAAATAAATAAATAATTATATTTATGCTCTACTTTTGTATCGAGCCCTATTTTTTTTAAAAATAATAACAAAAATACTAAAGAAATTTGGATTATTTACCTAACGAGTTCTTTCCTATTTTCTATATATTATTACCCACACACACACACACACATACATATATATATATATGTGTGTGTGTGTGTGTGTGTTTGTCTGGGTGTGTTTGTAATTATTAGTAATAAATTAGAATTGTTTTCTTATATATATCTGAACATGATTTTTTGCTAAGTTTATTTACAGATCACATTTTCTTTTACTTTGTTTCTTATATATATATATATATATATATATATATATATTTCTCTCTCTTATATATATATATATATATATATATATATATATATATATATATATATATATACACACACACACACGCGGGAGTATAAGTAAATAATTATCCGCACTTTGGCAATAGTATGTTTTATTTTCCCTCCCGTATATATATATATATATATATATATATGTGTGTGTGTGTGTGTGTGTGTGTGTGTGTGTGTCTGTGTCTGCGTGTGAGAGAGAGATGTAATTTGAAATTTACAGATAGTCTTTATAATTATAGCACCGAATAACTCGTAAATCTCTAACAATAGCAATTATAAAAATAAAAGTCACATCTAACTGCTTTCCTTCAACAAAAATAGTTCAAGCCTGACCTTTTATCTTTTTCGTTTAATATAAATAAAACTAATAAAATATAGTTTTGAAACTACTGAATGATATATATTCATAATCATTTCATATTTGTGTAAAATTTTGTAGAAATATATTTTGCTATGACCTTCCAGTATATCAGTACATGTCGGCTGCAACAATCATTCTGTTAAATACAAAATGGTGGATTCGATTTAGTTTCCGTTTGAACCCAAGAAGAATCTTGCAACAGGATATTTATTGGATGAAAGCTTACAAAATTCCGGAATGCCTTGTCTATTAAGAATTGCCTGTTGTTTATCTTTCTTTTTATTCTTGCCAACGAGACATGTTCATCTGTCAGTCCGATATATGGCTGCAAATGGACTTCCGGCAAAAAAAATTGGTGAAATTTTTCCTTGAAAAGAACGAGCGTAAACATGAAACAAACGTTTGGTGTTTGAAATCATAGAACTGTTTGTTTAAACGAGTGAAAAGGTTATGTTTAGTTGAAGAACACACGGAACAATATTTTAAGGCTACGCTTTGAAAGAAACCGACGATAACAATTTTCTGGCTGTGCAGATTTTAAGACGAATGCTAGTAAGTTTGGTCTTGCCAGTCATCATTTTAAAGTTTGATCTTTATTACGTATCTCAATGTTTTTAAATTTAAATTTAAAATTTGATTTAAAATTTAATGATTTAAAAATAATTTAATGACTTAGAATTGATCAAATTTAAAATTTGTATATTTCATATAATAATTTAGAAAATTTCAATCCTTATTTTAAATAATTTTAAAATCATAAGTTTCATAGTTAATGAAATTTTATTCTATAATTTTAAAGTTCTATCATTATCCTGTATCTTAATATTTTTCAATTTTAATTTTAAATTTCAAAATAATAATAATTTAATGATTTAAAAATAATTTCAAATTTTAAATTTAAGACGATTTCTAGCCATCTTTCAGACCTTTTTAAAGTTCAGTTCTTACCCCGTATCTCGTCGTTGCACAATAAAATAAAACTTAAATTGTATATAACAACCGTAACACGATGGCTAAAAATGCTATATTTTCACAGATGATGAATTGTAACCATAATGAAAATTGAGACCTCACCGTTAAGTTGAATTTTTTCTGTTCAGTATCCCATTTAACGTATTTAAAAATGATATTACATTTTCTTTTAGTTTTTTCTTCAATGAATTTAATATCCCGATAATAACGGAATTATTAACTAACAGTTGAAATGATAATAATAGCATCGGTGATAGAATTTAAACTTTAAAGTGATAGCTGATTTTTGTGTAAAATTGGAATAAAAGCCAAGGAAAATGTTCAATTTAATTTTAATGGATTTAATAAAGTTTAACTCATCAACACTATTTGAAAGGAAATATGAAAAACAAAGATAGAAAAATACTTAAAAAATACTTAAGAAAACTTTGAAAAAACCTCTTCGTTTAATATTTCAACTTCATTTCGCCATAAGCACAAATATATAGAGAAAATGATCTTCTTATCTTTAGCTTTACGATTCAATGCATAAAACTCAATAATTCTTTCCCCCAAAGATTACAGATGATTTTAAATCATAAAAACCGAAAACTACTTATGATATATTGATTTTTAAAAAAAGTTTTAACAAAGAAGTGTTTGATTTAAAAGTTTAAAATAAATCACTGTAATGCAGTGCTTGGAAAAATAAAACCTATCTTCATTATTTCAAGTCTCCAATGCTCATAAGTATTATTTAATTAGTGATATTTTATATTAGTACCTTAGGAGGCACGGTGGAGTAATAGATAGCGGCTAGGATTGAGGAATCGGAGAGCCGAGTTCGAATTATAGTCGATACATCACATTACGTGCTAATACCCTTGAGAAAGGTGTGAATCCTCTTCTTCTCCCTCCAGCTATTGATAAATAGCAGGACAGACTGGGTTATATAGATTTGGATGGCAACTGGTCTAGGAGAAGGACAACTCTGAATTCAAACCCGGAGTGGAGCCCCTAAGGCGGATGGACGGCACTTTGTGCTACCTTCCGGCAACTCCTGCAGCCACGCTGTTACCAAACTATATTGGTTTATCCTCTCCTTTGGTCTCTGCTAGCAAGGCCGAGAGGGGGGAATAGATGTCCGGGCAGCCATAGTTCTCAATCTGCTAGCAAGGCCGAGAGGGGGGACTAGATGTCCGGGCAGCCATAGTTCTCAATATATCCCACCCAGGCTGGTAGCGCACCGCGTTAATCCATCGTCACTCGAGAGGGATGGATACCGACGACAACGACAAGTACCTTAAGGGAATGGAATGGAGGGCCAGAATAGATGAGAAAAATAAATGTCAAGTAAGCATTGTGTGCAAAATGATTTTATATACAGATATTATTTAAAAAATTGTATATACCTGTCACGATACATCTACACAGATAAACTATATCGCGTATATATCAAACAAGAAGAGTAAATGGGATAAAATCGAATGTGTTACTTGTCATATTTCCTGTTGGTTAAAACAGTGAAACCGGGTGATGTTTTTTAAGTTCCTTGTTTGAACCGCGAGCCATCAGGTCTAACATCCTCTTAGTCTACACTGTTCGTCAACCCTGGAACGCTCATCAGTCCAGGTTTGGAGTCACGTGACTCTCGTAAAGGGAAGATAATCGGAACTCGTCTTGTGGAATAATGTGAAGAGTTGGATTATAACCAACCTCCTCACAGTATACTAGCGGGCGAGAGTACAACCCTGGCGAGACAGGTGGAGCCATAAGGATGTCTTCATAACAGTCGTTGAATAGTTTTAAATATAGAAAGTATCGTTTATAGAGGATAGGATAAGGGAAATGCGAGAAAAATCGTGATTATATTAAATTATTATTCAGAGATTGATAAGACGTAAAAAACAAGTCAATCATTAATTACTATTAGTAATAACTGTTTAAGTCGAATCCATTATATTCACTTGTGTGCTAATACCCCTGGGAAAGGTATGAACACTCTTCTTTTCCCCAGCTATGGGTAAATAGCAGGACAGACCTGTTTCTGTAACCTTGGATGGTAACTGGTCTACCGCAGAAAGGAATGGCAACTACTGCGGAAAAAAAACTGTCTCATCAGTCATGTATCGAAAGATACATGATCGCCTAAGCATGTATCACGCATGGTACTATATTAGGAAACACGGTGGTATAATGGATAGCGGCTCGGATTGAGGAATCGGAGAGCCGAGTTCGAATTCCACTCGAATCCATTACATTCACTTACGTGCTAATACCCTTGGGAAAGATATGAATTCTCTTCTTTTCCTCCCATCTATGGGTAAATAGTAGGACATACCGGGTTCTATAGGCTTGGATGGTAAATGGTCTACCGCGGAAAGAAATGGCGAACTAGTGCGGGAAAAACTCTGCCTCGTAAGCATGGCACATAACTGACTGTAAAAAAAAAAAAAAAAAACAATCTAGGAAGTTGATTCGACTAGGGAAATTAAATATGGTGAAGGCTACTTAAGTAAGTGAACCTGAATATTATTTTAAACAGCGTAAATTTACACAAGTCCGCGCTTATAAAGCACCCAGTGAGGAGCTAACTCGTTACTCAGAATAGTCAACTAGACAAGCTCGTTTACCATTACCCTACGCCGAGACGCCATAGACGATCTTCGATACATAGAAAAATTCATTCACAGACTAACGATAGTGTAACTAGTTCGAGCCCTTTTGACTGCTCTTAACTTTGCCCTTGTGCCAGACTTATCTAGGTGATTCGTAATACAGCATTTGTACACGCACTTTATCACACACGTACGTAGTCTTATTTGCGAATATATGCAAACACAAGCAAATATACAAGAATACATGCATACACACATACGCACACACATGTCTATATCTATAGATATTTTTACCTCCCAAGCAAGACGATAATGCCATTAGAACACGAGTGATTACAAGGTGTGAAAGTGAATGACAATGAAAAGATTGAAAATTTGGGTGGTGGGTAAAGAAAGGACAAAAAAGGAACAGGTTTCAAGAAGAGAGAAGATGGCGATTGACGTTGCATTTAAATATTTGAAAAGTGTGAAGCAAGAAATCGGAAGAGAGTTCCACACATGGGAAGTACGAGAAAAAAGAAATGTTACAGTAGAAGTGGTGAATGTATCTAGCTAGTTCAAAAGTAGAACTGTGAGACCTGGTGGTGCGTTTAAAATCATGTAGTCAGGCCAGCAGGGGGAAAAAGGCTCGTCCGAGCAGTTGCCATGAAAACATTTGTAGAACAGACAATGGGAAGTCACGTCACGTCAATGATAAAGTGACTGGTGACGAGATGTCTGGTCAGAATCGATTTCAATGTCTGTTCTGCCTGCGTTTCTGAATGTCTGAAGAAGGCCAGAGTATCAACGACCGAAACGTTGTAATAACAACAAAGATGAGGACAATAGTCCGAATATAAATAATATATATATATATATATATATATATATATATATATATATATATATATATACACACTCATATATGCGTGATGCGATGGGTAGATTGCCGCAGTTTTATATTTTTAATATCGCGTATGCGCATTGTTTGTTTTTTGAATTTGTCGATGCATAATATAGTAGGGACACCTTCTGTGTGAAAAAGAGCACCATGGCGCAATTCACTTCGACAGAAGTTTGGAAACGACATGCTTTACTTTTTGGCATTCGCGCCGGAAGCTCCGACAGGGCCTTAAATTCAACACGAAGACCTACACCAAATGCCTTGAAAAAATAGTGCTGTCCTGGGTCAAGAAGCTGGCTGCTCAAGAATCTATGTCTAACAAGAGAACTCTGCACTATACCACATCACCCCTTACATCTGGTCTGCTCTCTCCAGGCTGCAACCCCCTTGATTATTATGTGTGGGGAGCAGTTGGGCAAGAGACCAACAAAACTCTTTGTAACACCAAAGATGAAGTGATGGGAAGGATTATGGGAGCATTTGCCAACTTAAACAAGGAGACCTTCCAGAAGAATTGCAGGAGATTTCGAAAAATCGTTTGGAGGCCGGTGTTGAAGCCAATGGCGCCTTTATTGAATGAATTTACTCTTTAGTATTTCAAAATATTTTTGGGTAATTTTGGTAAATATATCTGTTAAAATGAGATATCAGTGTTATTTTCATTTTTGCGTAATGTAAACGAAAATTCATCCATCGTACCATATATATATATATATATATATATATATATATTGTGTGTGTATTTAGGCAGCAATTTTTTATTGATGCATGTTTCATTAAATAATATAGACAAGTTTTGTCTATTTATTTTAAGTAAGTTCCTTTCATATTGTCTGATAAGCTTAATAACATTATCATTGAAAGACGAGAGGAAATCACAATATTGATACATCTTATTTTAATCCTATCTAAGCTTTCGACTTACATAAGCCATTATCAAAGATGACAATTACATTTCAATATATCAAACAATACACAGACAAAACAATAATGATAGTCTGTTTTTGTTGCATGAAAAATTTCAAAGCAACGACAAACTCGTTATACATTTTATATCCACATTATAATTTCTTGTTAGTTTATTAAATTCTGATTAGGTATGAATGCACGTCTTCTCGCACAGCTATTGGTTGATTAGTAAGAATTGTATCACTTTATTCTTATTATCTCAAAAAAAAAAAACATCTTAAAATCTAAAAATATTTTCTAGCTTTAAATAATATGCGAAGTGTTGATAAGCCGTAGGAACAAACTTGATAAAGTACCCATTCGTTGTGATAGACGAAATTTCAAAGTCTGAGGATTGACAAGTACTTGTTTGGTTTTTTGAGATATTGGATGCGACCAGCCAATTTTCCATCACTGATTTTTCAGAACAAAGTCACTGGAGTGACCAGTTTACAGGCACATTTTTGTAGATGTATATAAATACTGCTGTATTATCTGCATAGCTATTCACAAAAGGCAGATCATCGACATAAAGCAGAGAGGTGGGGGTAGGACCGAGAAGCGAGCCTTGAGGTGGCGGACGCCTTTAACTGCTTACAAAATATCATCAATTATAATGGCCATTTGCTTTTAATGAACACCTCCCGGGAATAATCTATTGGACATATTAAACTTCGGCCGACATTTTCAGTATTTTCTCCATTGCCGGTTCACCACACCAATATCCCCATCAACTTTATAATCAGGATTTTTCCTTTCATTCTATAATTAAGAGCTTCATTATTTTATGTTCATGCTTCATTAAATGCTGGAGGAAAATTATTCTCATGGCTGACTGTTATATCATCACCTGCCAATTAATTCATTTTCTACGGCGTATCGACACTTTCCAGGTTATTTAAAGCAAGAAAATATTTTTAGAATGATACGAAATAATAATAATGGTTTACTAATACAATTCTTCCCAATTAACCTATAGGTGGATGAGACGAAGCGGATTCATACCTTTCCCAAGGGTATTATCATGTAAGTGAATGCAATGAGTCCTACTGGAGTTCGAACTCGGCTCTGCGATTCTACAATCCGATCCGCTCTCAATTACTCCACGCATTACTTGTATCCATGAGGTACAAGATTGACCATGATAATATATATTCATGAATTTACACCATATGTACGGTAGCCACAGCAGAAGTGGTTTTTAATGGGCAAGATAGCCTGACGAAGCCTAGCCCTATCCAGGTCGGATTTGAATTCAGAGTTTTTCCTTCTTCTAGACCAGTTCCCACTCAAGGCCAAGTCTGTCCTGCTATTTACCCATAGCTGGTTGGAGGGGAAGAAGAGGATTCATACCTTTCCCAATAGTATTAGCACGTAAGTGAATGCAATGGATCCGACTGGAGTTTGAACTCGGCTCTCCGATTCCACAATCCGAATCGTTATCAATGACTACACCTTGCTATATTCATTTACGCGGGAATACTCTTAAACGTGTATGAATCCTCATCTTCTCTCCCAAGCTATTGGTTAATTAATACGAAGAGGATTCAACTGACCGTACTATACTGTGCAGTCGATGACAAAAACAAACAACGCATGCGCCAAATTAAAATTATAAAATGGCAACAATTTACCCATTGCACTATATATATATATATATATATATATATATATATATATATATATATATATATATATATATATATATATATATATATATATATATATATATATATATATATATATATATATATATATATATATATATATATATATATATATATATATATATATATATATATATATATATATATCGGGGTGAGGGGGTGAGTATGTAAATATATCAAGTTAGCATTGAAATAAACACCTGGTGGGAAAAGTTTGTTTTATGCTAAACACATTATTATTATGCAATCTTTTCCTCCTGCTTTAAGCAATTTTGTATTTTTCCTGCCTTCATTTCTTTATTTCGTTGAAAGATTTATTTCGTTCCTTCCTTCATTCCTTATTTTTTAAAATCCTTCGTTTTTTTTTTCACTCGACTTCTCATTTGTTTTTTCCTTTTTTTCTTCTTTTTCCATTTTCGTTTTTTCTTTATTTTCATTATTTTCTTCTTTCTCTTTCGTCCTTTCTTTCATCCCACTCTCTGTCAATCCCCTTTTCTTTTATTATCTCATATTCATTCTTCCCTTCTTCTTTTCATCTTTCTTTCTTTCTTTCCTTTTCAATTTCAATATCCCTTTCTTTTTTTATCACTCTTTATTTTCTTCTTGTCTTTTATTCATTTTCCTTTCTTTTCCACTATCATCTTTTTCTTCCCTATATTCTTCTTTTTCCTTTCTTTTGCTTTTTTTTTAACCACTCTGCCCTTTGTTGCTCCTTATTCTTTTCTTCGGGTCATCTTAGTTCATTCATTCTTCTCGCTTTTTCCTTTCTTTTCTTTACATCCCCTTTTTTCCTTTTCTCTTCCGTCATTCATCTCGCTCTCTTCATCTCTCCTTCTGTATCGCTCTATTATTTTTCTGCTTTCTTTCTTTCTTTCTTTCTTTCTTTCTTTCTTTCTTTCTTTTCCTCTCAGTTTACTCTTCATTTCTCCATCTATTCTTTCTTTCTTTCTTTCTTTCTTTCTTTCTTTCTTTCTTATCGTTTTTTTATTTTCTACTCTTACCATTTTTTTCATTCTTTTCTTTTTCCAAGAAAAACTGTGTAAACCCTCTTTTCTTTTCTTTTCCTTCTTTCCTTCCTTCAGCCCGCTCTTTACCCTTCTCTTATCTTTCTAATTTTCTGTCATCATCATTTACCCCTACTTTTCTTTTAATTCTTTTTTTCCTTTTTTTTTTAATTCTTTCTTTCCTCCATCTCTTTTTTATTCTTTCTTTCCTTTATCGTTTTTTCCTTTCCTATCATTCCTCGCCCTTTTCAGCTTACTGCCCGTTTTGGGGGGTTTAATTTCAGAACATCTTAAATTCGTCTCTTTTTCTTTCCTTTTATCCTCTTTCCTTTCTATTTCCCCCTCCCTCCTTCCTTCCTTCCTTCCTTCCTTCCTTCCTTCCCTCCTTCCTTCCTTCCTTCCTTCCTTCCTTCCTTCCTTCCTATCTGTTATTTCTTCCCGTCATCGTTTTTTTTTTTTACTCACCCTTTTCAACCTTTTGTATTATTTTTTTAGCTAACACACATTGTTTTTAATTTCAACTAATCTTAATTCTACCCCTGGCAGAGTAAAAAAAAAAATCTCTAAAGCAAAAGTAAGATGTGCAATGCCTGTAATTATTACCCTCGCTTCTACCTGTTGATGACATAACAGTAGCTAAGCGCCATATTGAAGGCGGAGATGTTATAGTGACGAGGCCATTTTTATGCTCGCGGCCATCTTTCATTTGTCAATAAATATTAAGATGTTTAGTTGCCAACAGCACAATACTTTCCGCGTCAAGTGATGACAAAGGAAACAAATAGGAAATAAATAGATGAATAAAAATAATAATTAGACCTGTTTCCCCATATTTTATTTTCCCACCATTTCCAAACGTTTATCTCTTTCCATCTTTTCTTCAAAGAGCATATAGTTGTTTTTTTCCCTCTCATTTAGCTTACCGATGTCGCCAAAAATGACGGCGATATTGACAAAACAAAAAGGGCTTACCAATGGAAATTGTTCCAGTGGATTTTCCGCCTTGGCTGCTCAACTGCGTGAATTTATGATTGGCAATTAGATCTCATACAGTTGAAATAGAGAGATTGAACCGTAAGTCTATTCTAATAGTCTCTTTTCTTGCACTTCTCACCTGTAGAACTCTCATCCGGTTTCTTATTTCCCTGCCAAGCAGAATTTTCAAAAATTGAAATGCAGCATCAATCACCATCTAATGTCTTCCTGAAACCTGTTGTTTTATTGTCTTGTCTCCTCTATAATGTTTTGTTTTTCTTTCACATTCATAAATCTCCTTGTAGTTTGGTTTGGCTTGGTTTGTTTTACGGCATATCAACATCTCAATGGGTTATTTAATGCCAACAAGATGTATTCTTCGCAAGAAATCAGTTTGGTTTGGTTTATTTTGTTTTACGGCATATCAACATCAATGGTTTATTTAATGTTAATAGTTAGCATTTTTATTGCTGGTAATTATTTTTTCTTCAAAAATGTATTGCTGGTTATTTTTTTTTTAGAAAAAAGCATTGCTGTATTAAAACCTATTTTTTACTTTCATAGTTCTTTAACCCCAGCCTTGGGGTGGAGGGAGGTTAACTACTTTCCCATAGCTGGAACCCAAACATGTGCTACCACCTCGGGTGAAGGTGGAACACCAGCAATCAAGAAATGGTTCCACGCTCCTCAAAATCTCCTGATCAAAGGCCTTGCTGCCGGATGTAGTTTATCGTCATACCAAGGACTGTCCCCTTGCGTCTTAGTGGGATTAACGCTTTTCTTTTGAGAAAAGATTAAAAAAGAAAATATAACGACGTTCTGTAAAATATTTTTCGGAATAAATAAATGAAACGTGTACATAGCTTTTAGATATATTTTTAGATTTGTCATGCGAAGATAATTTGGAACAGGCAGAGCAAAGAAAAGTTGAGAGATATGAAGATCTGATAGACAAATGTCAAGAATTTAGATGCAAGGTTGAATTCTACCATTTAGCTGTCGGAGAACAATTGATGGCGAGAAAAAAACATTTAGCACCGATCCAAATGAAGCCTCCGCAGTGGAAGGGCCCCGCCATAGCAGAATGCAATAAAGGAAAAAGGGGCCGAAAATGGCTGTTATGGTTCCTCCTATTACTGATTTTGAATTGGATCTGGAAATAGAACTGCTAACTGGTAAGCAAGACCTTGTTTATTTTTCCCTCGACAGTAAAATCTTGCATACTATTCACATTATTCGGACGATTGTCCTCATATTTAGCACAAAGTTTCGGACGTTGTACAGTCCGGCCTTCTTCAGATGGTTGGAATGTCAAACTGAACCCTTTATTTCGCTCACTGGGGTAGACTGTTCTATTTCTACGTGCCATGTCTAATGGACGTCACTCACATCAATCCAACCAAATATATTAGCTCTATCTCTGATATTGAGCACTTTCTAATAAGTACCACGCATATAATATATAAATAATAATACATATAACATATTACACACGCACACACATATACATACATATATATATATATATATATATATATATATGCATATATATATATATATATATATATATATATATTTATTTATATACACACATTTTTCACACATACACACGCACATATATACATACATACATACATACTTATATATATATATATCTATATATCTATATATATATATATATATATATATATATATATATATATATATATATATAAATTAATAATATTAACAGGCAACTTGAAGGGTACATGGGATTATAATTAATTTCGTTTGTTCCGGGATTTGGTCCTATTCATCAGATCGCCATTTGAATCTTCATTTTCATCTCAGGAATTAGGATCAAAATCCCGGTCCTAAGAAAATAAATTATAATCACATGAATCTTAAAAAATATCTCTTTTTTGATATAATTAATATTTGCTCTGCTTTTACAATGAGCTCTCTGGATTACATCCTCTTTGGAATTATCCATACGGATTACCAAATAACTTCCTTAACTAACTAACAAACTCTCTCTCTGTCTCTCTCTCTCTCTCTCTCTCTATATATATATATATATATATATATATATATATATATATATTGAAAAAAAGAAGAGAAGAGAGGTGCCGCAAACGTTTTTGGTTGTAATGTGGATTTAAAAAAAAAAATATGCTTTATTTTCCATAATTTTACTACACGAGTTTCTGTTCTCGCGATGGTCTTAAGGTAAAAGGCGGAGATTTCCACATATTATTAAAAATAATTAATTTTTTTCCTTATGTTTTCCAATGTTAAATATTCAAGAAAGCCATTCGGATTACTAACACAAAAACAGAGAATGTCTCATATCGAGAATATTTTACGATCGGTCTTACTGCGATATTGTGGTTCTATGCGAGTCCTTTGGGAGACTAAGTTGTCTGTCCCGAGTGGAAACGAAACACGTCTTGTCACTACGGCATCCTGTGGTCGAAGAGAGAAAAAGAAAGATTTTTTGAGGAAAAGTGCGATCCGGTCGACAGACGCACCTATTTACTCTTTTGAATTTAGTAAATCGCAAAACCCCTTTATTTTTACATGCCATAGGAAAAATTCACAAGTTAGGAAAATGAATTTTCTGAAAGTATCTGTGACAGAGAATTGGGTCGATCCGATGAAAGAATCCAAGTTGGTTATATGTGGTGCCTTAAACACCATGAGTTACATCCCCTTCCACAATGGTCTGTTGAAAGTAGGGTAGATGACGCTGATTATTTGCATATGAACGTTACTAGGCAGGTATTATTAGCCAATACTCAGCGTATGTCTGAGCCTGGGAGAACTATATACTACCAGAGTTTTTCTCAGCCGACAGAGGCGCTCTCAACGTAGAGAGGCAGCAAAACTTTTTGGTTTGCGGGTGCTCTGCATGTCGGTCTCTCTGTCTTCAGGCGGAGAGGAACCCCAGACGAGGCTATGTCGAAGGGAAGAGTCAGGTCTGGAGCGGTAGACAGCTACCCGACCCCGTGTATACGGAGTCTACGGGTAATTTTTACCATAGCCCACGGGATCGGATTCACCCCACATAAAAATTGTGTTGTATCCTATCTTGTAGGGTGGTCGGTAAATACCGAATCGCTCTCGGGGTGTGGACATGCGAAAACCTGACCAGACCAGACCAGACCAAACCAGACCAGACCAGACCAAACCAGACTAACACAGTATCATTGATCAATATTTCGACCCTTGTGCTGCATTGTTCCCTATTATGTAAAGAAGGTTGTAGAATAGGGCTGCCGAATCCTACAAAAATTCTAACAAAAAAAAACAAAAAAACAACAACAAAAAAAAAACGCTTATATGCCCCACTTTTCGAAGTTCCTTTTTAGGCTGCTTCTTTTTTACGAAAGACCTAATTAATGGATCTGTTTTCGTTGAGTAATTTCGAAGTTAAGTAATGTCAAACCCGTGCAGTACTTAAATGGGAGTCCATTTGTGAAAACCCGGGTACTGTAAGTAAACACTTACAATCTCAAATATTAATTAATATTTGGAATTGTAGGAGGTTCTTCCTGTATTTTTTTGTTAAGAATTTCACCCCAAGCAAAGCGGGAGTGCCACTAGCACTCAAGGGGTCACAGAAGGTAAAGAACAAGAGTAAAGAGGCGTGTTTGGGGCGAGGATAAAGAGAAGGACGGGGGACAAAATCAAGGTACCAGAAGATATCGATTGGTATTACACTTGCATATTTGAAGTTTATAGTTATGAGGAAAGCAAGTAAGTGGAAGACAGTTCCACAGCCGGGAAGTGCGAGAGAAGAAACTGTTTGAGTAGAAGAGACGGTTACATTTAACAGTTTCGACAGTGAAAGGGTGGGACCGAGATGCCAACCTAGTAGCTTTGTTTAAATTCATGCAGTTGGGGAACCAGAGAAAGGAACTCATCGGAACAGTTGCTGTCAAAAATACTTTTAGAAGAGACAGAGTGAAGTCACATCACGTCTGTGAGAAAGCGACTGTAGACTAGATGCCAGATCAAGACCTGTCACATTGCATATCCGTCTCTGGATTTTTGTCGAAAATCTCGAGATTTACAATGGGGTTGCCAGACCATATATGACAGCAATATTCAATGCAAGGACGGAAGGTTGATTTATAGATTTAAAAGATGGACTCAGACGAGAAAAACTTTCTGGAACGACACAGAGAATGAAATTTCCTTGAGGTAGATTCAGCTATTGAGTTTATGTATATGTTCCGACATATACCATCGGACAGCGTGAGACCAAGCAGGCGCAACGAGGCGCTTTCGTGGAGTTAGGCATCTGCCATTCTGGTGGGAGGCAGGGAGGGTTCTCTGTGGTGGGTAAATAAGAGTCGTTTCGTTTTGGAAGCATTGATTTTTACAAGCCATTTCTTGCCCCAGTCAATCACAGATCGGAGTTCCTTTTCGAGACCGGCGGCCATGTTAGTTTTGTCAACGACAGCAGATTTACCATCGAGGCAGGAGTAAATAGTAGTGTCGTCTGCAGAGATGTCAACTTGGGAACTGATGACATCGGGAAGATCGTTAATAAAGATCCGGAACAGTGGAGGACCCAAGATAGAAACTTGGGGATTTTCATAAAAAGCTCAGAATCAGTGTTAATATCTCAGAATTTGTGAGTAATTATCAATTTAATTTAAAGGGTTGACAAATCATAAAAAACACAAATCAGTCAATAAAAGATTAAAAGATTGTCGGAAAGCATTTTTACTTTCGCAAGACGTAAATATTTTTATAAAATAAGAAAGCGATATTTGACATTTCTGGCACACTTTATGAGAAGAAAGTGGTTTAGAAAATTCAACACTCACTTGACATCTTCATGAAGGAATTGTAGAGATCAACTTACCTAAAGGTTTTGGGTGAGTAAATACAAAAGTGATCGTAAAGAGTTAACTTATTTAAAACTACAAGGGAAAAGAAATTGTGCAGAGCGAAAAAGTCTGTCATGAATTTAGAAATATTAACCGTGATTTTAAACTATTTATGAAAATACGAGATTTATCTCATTCCAATTTGGAAAAATGAACTGTTGTCTAAACAAATCAGACATTCAGGAACAATTGTCAATTTTCAGAATGAATTGATGTTAGTGATCATTTTATTGATAAGAATTATAATTGATTTTTATGAGCCCTATCGAATTGTAATTTGAAATTGTTATCTTGCCTAATTGTGTGGCGCACAAAAGGGAAATTTTGTGTGAGATTGTTTTGTAAATTTTGCATTTTCTTCTATTACTATTTATTTCATTTAATAAATTAATTTTTTTCAAATTTCAAAGAGGAGTCAAGAGTCTTATGTTTTGTATGTTATGCCTCTACAATACACACACCTCACAATACACAATTACGCCTCTTACAATACACAATTACGCCTCTCACAATACACAATTACGCCTCTTACAATACACAATTACGCCTCTCACAATACACAATTACGCCTGTTATGATACACAATTATGCCTCTCGCAATATGCAATTACGCCCCTCACAATACACAATTATGCCTGTCACAATACACAATTACGCCTCTCACAATACGCAATTACGTCTCTCACATGAGACAATTACGCCTCGCACAAGAAATCGCCCCGCACAATACACAATTACGCATCTCGCAATACGCAGATATGCCTGTTACAATACACAATTACGCCACTCAAAATAGACAATTATGACTGTCAAATTACACAATTACGCCTCTGACATGACACAATTACGCCCCTCAACAATACGCAATTACGCCTCTCACAATACGTAATTACGCCCCTCACAATGCACAATTATGCCTGTCACAATACACAATTAATCCTCTCACAATACCCAATTACGCCTCATACGATACACAATTATGCCTCTCATAAGATACAATTACGCCCTACACAATACACAATTATGCCTCTCACAATACACAATTATGCCTCACACAAGACACAGGATAATAGATTTCGATTCTCTCTACTCCCCACGGTCTCAGTTCGTTTTTTCGTTTGGGAGTGTCTGACGACAATACCACGAGGTGATCCATGTTTTGTGTGTGAATTTTGGTGGACGAAACTGGAATCCATCAAAGTTTTTTTTTAAATATTTTTTGTAATCAATTCACCTTAAGCAAGGGGATATACTGGGCGTAAAAGACATTGGGAAGACACAACCCTAAACAGAAAAAAAGTGATAAACCTATACTGCCGTTCAAAAGACAGTAGAGAAGTGTGAACCGAACGACAGATTACTCCTATTGAGTTTAAGCGTAAGAGCCTTGATCAAATACCGGATTATGCGCCCCTCCCCACCAAGAAACTGTCACAAAGGACCGCTCACCATAGTTAAGGTATTAATTATTAATTATAAGTTGGCTCTGTGAGTCTTGACGAAACAAAAATGTCTTTGATCAAGCATCTGCAACTAGGATTAGCTAATCACGCCAGTAAACGCCTCAATCTTCTAATCTGAGTGCATACGTTATATTATTCTCATTCTATTCGATTCACTTTCTAACTGCTTTTCTTACCTTCACAGCCCATACCGTCTTCAGTAACTCTCTACATTGAGTTGCTCTTGTGTCTTGTATTAGACGAATATTAGTAAAAAAGAAGTGTGACACTATTTAGGGTTGCGTGAAAATAAAATGGCGAGAATAATTAAGGTGATAAGAAGCTATTTTAACAAAGAAAAGTGGTAAAGATTTTATTTTCATTAGCGAAGAAAGTACTTCATAAGATCTCGGATCTGTTGGATTTAATTTATGACGACGGAGCGAATAAAAGATAGCCGTCTGCCCATGGCAATAATGAAAATTTCAAATTGGTCAAGTGGCCTATAAAACAGAATGCTAAGAGATAATATTAATCAGGTCGCGCACTGACCGAGAAAAATGTCAGCTGGACCACCCACAAGTTAGAAAGAAGAGAAGGAATAAACCATTAACTATCCTTCGGAGATATCATTTGGTTTTGGAAAGAGACCACCTGTTTATTGTCCAGAACTGGACATGATAAAAAGTTTGTTATCGGAACAAATAATTGCCGACAGGGTGCGATGTCGTCCAGATGACCACCCACTTGACGTTGGCGAAAATCTCGATTGATAAAGTCCAGGTGACATTCGGTTAAGATAAGAGTCGTAGGGGTCTGGTGAAAAAAGAAAAAGAAGAAAAGAAAGAAAAAAAAAGGGAAGATAATTTTTTTCTTTGAGCGAAATTTTTAAACCGAGGTCAGTCTAGCCACACCCATGCTGCTGGGCGTCCATTGGCTGAATGGTGACGTGAGCGGTAGGCGAAGGTAATCATATGAAGAAGGAGTGGAGGCCGGTTGACGCCTCTGAGGGGATTGGTGTGAGATACCACTGTGAGAGAGAAGTTGAACCTGTTGACGCCCTCTGAGGGGATTGGCGTGAGATACCAATATGAGAAAGGAAGAATTTGGGAGGACGATTCCCTTTAAGTAGAAAGTAAGTTCCAAAAATGGAAAGTAATAAATTTTCCTGTCCGAGAACAAAGAAAATCCTTATTGTGGATTTAGAATTATCAAGGAACCTCAAACCCCGACAAGCCCACCCCGGTTTTGGCCGGCGTCCATATAAGCAGAGTCGCAGCGAGTAGACGGCAGTGAGTAAGACAGGCAAACACAGGCAAACAGAAAGCAGTTGGAGAGAGAGACGCAGAGTTGAGGTCTGAGACCAGCCTCGCAGAAAGCTGACTGAAAGATCCCACGCAATCCCGATTTCAACTTCTAATCAAGAACAAATTATGTTTGAAGAACGACTTAGACTGATACCACCAAAACAAGTTTTACGAAAATCGCCTGAAGATACACCTAAAACCAGTTTCTTGAAAAAACAACTTAAGATGTTAAGACTCGCCTAACAATCGCAAAGTGTCATGTATCCATATTAGCGGTTTGGGAGGAAGACGCAGTCCTGTATTCAACAACCAGATATAAATATATTTGTTATTCTTTTTTTAACACATTTGAACTTTTCGAGTTGTTCCTTTAATTTACATATACTTGCATGGTGTTATTTTTGCTCGGACTCGGCTTGCGTTGCGGCCCGGTGACTGATTGATTTCGTCTACCTAAGATCAAATCACAACGTGGGTAGGTTAGACTAGAAATCAAAGCTGTTACTTCGGTAACCAGAGGTTGGAGGCGAGCTGGGGACGACAAAGCTGATACCGAATGTAACCAGATTCCCATCCGGATCAGCAAAAGGTTAAAACGTCACATTTGGTGCCGCGACCAATACCAAGTCACATTGGTCGTCACAGGATAGCACGGCGGTGGACTCGGAGAGAGGCCGGGGTGACGTCACAGAAGGGAATATTGATTTCAGGAAGTTTGCTGTTATTTGATTCCGCGTTCCAGCTAGTAGATATATCGGGTGAACGAATTGACCCATAAGTGATAAGAAAAAGCGAAAATGGACAGAAGATAAGCAAATTTCTCTTGTAGAATGATTTTTTCAGTAGTGACATCAGAAAGTATGTGAATTAAGCTAAGTCTTGTAAATAGATATTCAATCATTATGCCTCTTAATTCCTTGGGGAAAATAGAGCCGCAACAACATCTCTCGAACGAACTCGATTTCGGGCGGTCCTCTTCAGCTCGGCCCATGTCGTGCCGGCTTGCCTTTATCTCTGCATCAACACTTCTGCGCCAAGTCTGTTTTGGTCGATCCACTTTTCGCTTCCCTTGTGGATTCCAATCAAGGGCATGCCTGGTGACACAAGAAGTAGGTTTGAGGGGTGTGTGGTCGATCTATCTCCATTTCCATTTCTCTCTTGCCTCTTGATTCGTTGCCGAACAAAGGGCCGAAACCACTCCTCTCCAACGGACGTGGTTTCGGGTGATCCTCTTCAGCTCGGCCCATGTCGTGCCGGCTGCCTTTATCTCTGCATCAACACTTCTGTTGATCTTTGTGAGATCTCACTTTGTGAGAGGGCTGTTGATGTCCAGATTGGCCGCAGAGTGTTGAAACTGTGACGGGCTTTGTTGATTCGGCACGTGATTTCTTTACCTGTCCCCCATTTTTACTGACGACACTTCCCAGGTGGACAAATTTATCGACTTCTTTTTTGATTTACTGATACTAGTTCTACTAATTAACCCATAGCTGGTGGGAGAAGAGGTGGATTCATACCTTTCCCAAGGATATTTGCGTGGTTATAATTTTGTTTATTATGCCTCTTGATTCCTTGGGGAACATAGGGCCGTAACAACACCTCTCCAACAGACGCGTTTTCGGGCGATTCTCTTCAGCTCGACCCATGTCGTACCGGCTGCCTTTCCGGGGGATTTTCACCAGCACGCATTATACTCTCCACTTTGGAGGACACTTACTCGGCCATATCGTTATTTGAAGATATCGTTGAGGTTTCTAAAAACAAGCTAGTTTTTAAGTGAGTAGGTTGTTATCCTACTGCATAAGCCCCAACCTGGAAGACCATGGTGTGTGTTTTGTCTGGCTCCTACCCCACAGACCTGTTGAGCTTGGTTGGGCCTGCTAACGGTCGAATCCCCCACGCACATAGATCGTTGAAGCACGCAAGCCGTCCTATCACGTCCAGGCGACATATCATCAGGAAGGAAATAGATATTAGTGTCTGCCTAATAATTGATATAGTTGCGTAATAGTTACCTATGACAAAGGTACAATATCAGGTAAAAAAAAGCCCAAAACGGAATTTTAAAGGCACATTTACAAGCCAAGCAAACACTCCTTAATCAGAAGTTTTATTTTTATGATCGTTATTTATCATTTTCGTCCCAGTTTCATCATATGTCTTAACAGGCTCATTCATTTTTTTACAATGATGTTCACCCTATACAAGGCACAAAAGCCACACGAGATAGAGCGTTACAGAGAAACAGGCACAGTTTATGCGTGTATGTGGCATAGATTAACGGATAACCCTTGACTTGAATAGATATTCTTACATTCATATCCCTTACAGTCTTCAGTAACTCTCTACATTGAGTGGCTCTTGTGCTTTGTATTAGACGAATATTAGTAAAAAAAAAAAAGAAAGGAAGAAGTGAATATTGGTAAAGAGGTTATTTTTTTAATCATTTTACTTCAAGCAAGACAATCAAGTGACTAAGACGCAAAGGTTAAACGAGAGTAAAAGAAACTGAGACAAACGTTATTGATTAAAAATGGCAATAAAAGAACAGAATTTAAAGATGGCGATTGAGATTGCATTTAAATATTTAAAGATCAAAGTTAACAGAAAATCAAGAAACTAAAAGAGAGTTCATCAGATGGTATTTTTTTTTGTAGGGAAGATATCGGTTAACCCTGGACTTGAACACTTTAAGATTGTAGTGATCGTGAAAACATCCTTTTGGGAGACGGTTCAACAAAGCAGCGATTCTTGGGAAGAAGATGCTTGAGTAGATCTTACATCTTGCCAATGAAATACGAAGGCAATGAGGGTGGAGCGCTACAAAGTGCTTAGCATGGCGGGTTTTATCGTGAAGGTTAGCAATAAAGAATTTACTTCGTCTGAACACTTTGGGTATGACGATAAACTACATCCGCGTCTTGGGTAAGACGATAGACTACGTCCAGTAGCCAGGCCTCTGATCACGAGGTTTTGAGGTGCGTGAAACCACCTCTTAATTGCTGGTGTTCCCAAGTTTACCCCGGCCCAGGGTGGTGCTATGGACAAATAGTTAACACCCTAAAATGGATCAAAACGCTATGAAAGAATAAAAATAGGTTTTAATATCAGCAATTCTTTTCTGGAATTCTTTTTTTTATCAGTAATACATCTTCGAAAAATTATTACCAACAATACGTTTTTGAAAAAAAATTACTAGCAATACATTTTTGAAAAATATATTAGCAGCAATTCATTTGTGAAAAAAACATATTAGCAGCAATTCATTTTTGAAAAAAAAAATTACGAGCAACACATTTTTCTAGAAAAATATATTACCAGTAATGCATTTTTGAAAAAAAAATGCCAGCAATAAAATTTTTGTCTGCATTAAATATCCCAGTGAGGTTGATATGCCGTAAAAAAACAAAAACAAAGAAAAAAACAAAACAATATATATATTGAGATAGATAAATAGATAGATCGATCGATCGATCGATAGATAAAAAATCTATCGATAGATAAAAAATATTACCAGTAATACAAATTTTGTCGGAATTAAATAACTCATTGAGATTGATATGCCGTAAAACAAACCAAACTAAACCAACCAAATATATATATATATATATATATATATATATATATATATATATATATATAAAACATATTACCAGCAATAAACATTTTTGTGGGCATTAAATAACCTATTGAGGCTGATATGCCGTAAAACAAACCAAACCAAACCAAACCTTCTATGGAAATAGCGATAAGGCAGCTAGAAGATTGGAGCATTTCGTCTATGGGAAAGTGGTTGTAGGGTGGAAAATAAGTGCGAGAAAAGAAATAGTCAACAAAAAACTTGCAGTTATATCTAGCAATTTCAACAGTAAATTTAAGAGATCCTGTAACTATTTACTACACTTAATTTCACGATACCGAGGTACCAATTTCGTTAAATATTTTACAGTCAGTCACTGACTGTCAATAATTCTGAGCAGGAGAATTTCATTATTCGGAGAAATGTACGAACGAGTATCGTAATCTTTTTGTTTTCAGTCTCTAGCGTTTTGCCAACGAATCCAACGGCAACTTTCTCTTACCTGGTCTTCTTTTTAACTTTTAATTCTTATCTCTTATCACAGGAGAACAATTCCTCGATTAGTCGAGAGAAATGTATCCTTCCTGAATTGAATATCTTTTTACTCTTTTCTCTTTTTGCGTGTTTGAAACGCTCATTTGAACACCTCGCTCACCCGTTTCAGTTTTTTGAATACCCCTCGTTTACTTGCTTCTCTCCAGATGATCGTATCAATCGACAAGAGCTTTTATAAACTTGCTCAACCAGTCTTTAGGGAAAAAAATGTTGGCATCGAATTAAATCACATGAGTAACATGAGTAAGAGGCTATTTTTTTCGACAGGAATATGTCGATTTTCCCTCCACCCAATTCAAAATAATGTTTCATTTGTGTGTTCTTTGAAAATAACCTTCAAGATATGAACTCTGATGATTAACCCTCCTGGATATATGAGGATAAACGACATGCGCGTCCTGGGTAAGACGATAAACTACGTCCAGCAGCAAGGCCTCTGATCAGGAGGTTCTGAGGAGCGTGGAACCACCTCTTAGTTACTGATCTTCCCTGATCCACTCTAACCTGGGGTGGTAGTACCTGTTGGGGTCCCAGCTATAGGTAAATAGTTAACACCCAAACTTGTGTAAAAATAGGTTTTAATAACAGAAATACTTTGTAATAAAAAAATTATAACCAGCAATAATTTTTGAAGGAAAAATTATTATCAGCAATACATTAAAAAATACGAAAATTGTAACGCTGCACGATCACACTGGCAAGCCTTACCAGTGAGCAAATCAGATTGCCATGGAAACTCTCCCGAGTTAAATCCAATCGAGAATCTTTGGTCAATGTTTCGTGGAATGAACATCCGAAGTACTAACATGTGCACTAGGTCATGTTTCGTTGGAAAAATATGAAAAAAAGTAAATAATAACGGAATTATTCGTTTTGCTTCAGTTAATTTGTTCAAGGGTGTATACCCAAAATAATAATGGCTAATATTTACTTTTCAACACACCAAGTAAATATTTGTGCACTTAAATATAATTAAAACAAATTGATCTTATCCTAAAAAAAAAAAGAAAAAAACAAGAATTTTTCTTATATCAAAAAAGATACTCATAAATATACAGGGTGCGGTAGAAAAACTCGCGCAAAAATTTGTGGCAATGATGTCTTCATCTAGCCAATGTCTTATAAAGATTATATGGGAAGTATTTCTGCGAGGTATACGTGGGAGGTATATTCTGCTACACCCTGAGCTTTTCATGTTATAAATATCATTTATATCACAATTATATAAACAAGTATTACCCATGGAGTGTTCACCATATTATCAAATTAGTCATGAGTCTTTATTTACAGGTTCGATTCCTGTCGGAGGACGCATATTTTCTATGAAAATTTCTTGGACATTCAGGTCGGTATATGTTGTTAATAGTGTTTAATATAAACAGAGCATTTACTTAAATATTTGTGTCTATATAAATAACGTATATCAATAACGATAATATA
>OZ010604.1:73074118-73161618 GCA_963932145.1 Acanthosepion lycidas | reverse complement strand
AATAACATTAATTTTGGAGAATTTGCAATTGAAATGTTGATTCTGTTTTATATGGGTACTAGCATCCACATTTTTGTATATGATCATTGATTTGATTTTCTTGCCTACATCATTTATAATCCTTAATCATTAATTATTTTTATATATTTTTCATATTTCTTTATTATATATATATATATATATATATATATATATATATATATATGAAGTTCTTTAAATTTGTTCCTTATTTATCCCTTAATTTATTTAATTGTTTAATTAATATTTTTATGTACTTTTACGTATCTTTTATATATTTTAAATATTTTTATTTTATTTAACTTACTTTATTTTATTGATGTCAAATATTATTATTTGAAATTGTGATGATTAAAATACGAAAATTATTATTTTCCTGTCGAAGATATCCTGACTACCAATGAATCTATTTTAAATCTGATCCTCCCCTTTTTTATCCTGTATTTTAACGAGTTCAGCCCTTAAAGAAAAATCATTTCTAAGTCATCCCATCGATTCTTGTTTAATTCATCATGTCTTTTCTTTTCTTTTCTTTTCTTTCCCTCTCTCACTCTCTTCTTCCCTCCCCCTTTCTCCGCCTCTCTCCCTTTCTTTCTCCCCATATTTTTTAAAACCTTATATTGCATTTTTTAAATTTTCTTTCTTTCTCTTTTAACATTATTTTTTCCTTTTCTTTTTTCGTCTAGATAAATTGATTCCATTTATTAAAAAAGAACACTTCGGTTTAAAGAGATGAATATTTGTATATTCATGAAATAAATTATAACCGAATGTATTTATAAGGATCGTCTGTACTTATTTTATATATATATATATATATATATATATATATATATATATATAATTGGCCTTTTCTGTTCTCTCTGCTTGTCTGTCTGTTAGGAACCACTTTCTTATAGAGACAGCGTTTTTTGTCTGCTCAGCTCTGTCTAAAAGGTCATTCATCAAGAACTTTCTGTCTGGCTTAACTCAATGCTCTTCTTTGTCAGTATCGTTTGACCTGGTTCTTGGGAGGTCTGCTCCATTAAGTCGAACCTCTTTGCCAAGATAGATAATTGTTCAAGTAATTTCTGTGGGGCAGATGTGTTCTTAGAAATATCTCAGTTAGCAGCTAATGTCACTAAAGGTTTTTTGCTTTCCTGTCAGTTTCAATGATTAAAATTGTAAATGCAACGTCAAAGACCATCTTCTGTCTTTCTGAATTCTGTTCTTTCTCCTCACTAAAGTCTTCTCATTTCCATCCTCTTCCAGTAACCTTTCCGTCTTAGTGGCAATTATCGCCTTGCTTAAAAAAAAGTATCAGGGAAGAATATACATAATTAACAGCAGTGATAAATTTCTCAACTTATCTAACAGCCAAGAATCAGGAGTCATTTTTTTTATATTGGAGTAACTGCCACTAACAGGAGAAATATAGTACCTTTTCAAAACAGTTCAAATAGGAAATACCATACCAGAATATTTTATATTTGAAAGATGATAATCTTATGACTATTTCTTGGATTAAGTGACTTTCTAAAGCCCGACTAATATAAGAAACAGACTTTAATTATGGAGAAACTCTTAAATAATAATCAGCACTTGAAAAAAGCAGTACAAGAAGCGATAGAAAACCCAGATACTATAATTAAAAAAGTTTATGATTCAAATAATTTTTATCTTTTTTTACAATAATGTTCACCCCGTACAAGTCCCTCTCACTCGGGATAGAGGGTTACAGAATTATGAGGCACAGTTTATGAGAATATATAGGGAAGATAATAGTTAACCCTACACTTGAACAGGTTACGTTTGTAGGAATCTGGGAAGCATCCTCTTGGCAGTCGGTTCCACAAAGTAACGGTTGTTGGAAGGAGCTGCTCCAGTGGAACTTACATCTCACCGATGGAATACGATAGAAATATCTGTAGTTCGTTACATGTGCGTGACACAGCGGATCTTAGCCGTGAGGGTTAGAATTAGTGGAAATAAGGAATGAAGTTCGTCTGAAAGCTTTTCTTGGACATAGCAATAGAACAGCGAGAAGCTTTCAGAATTTTGTCTCTGGGAATAGGGTTGTAGGGTAGAAAATATTTCGTCACCCACAAGGAGACGCAGACACTTTTGGATTCTATTGAGACTGGAAAGTGAAGGCCGAGTAACTTCTGCTTTTGTATGAAAGTTGTACTGCATCTGTCTATATATAATATCCTGTGACTTCGGTTAGTCTGTCCGTCACTCTCTCTCAAATTGTCATACATTGACCGATCGAAACCAAATTTTTGGGATAAGTGGAAACAGATAAGGGGTAAAAAGTACGGTTGATTTTACTAGGGTGTGTAGCTTAGTCCAATAATTTTTCATGAATTCTTTTTGAAAAATTAAATGTATTTAACATACAAAATAATCCCACTATTTTAAAAACAATTTAATGATTAAAATAACAAATACTTATTTAATAAAAATGCAAATACTTAAAAATCACAAATACTTTAATAAAAATGCAAATACCTAAAAATAAAAATACTTATTTAATAAAAATACAAATACCTAAAAATAAAAAATACATATCTAATAAAAATGTAAATGCCTAAAAATAAAAATACTCATTTAATAAAAATGCAAATACCTAAAATAACAAATACTTATTTAATAAAAAGTTAAATACTTAAAAATATCAAATACTTATTTAATAAAAATGCAAATACTTAAAAATAGCAAATACTTATTTAATAAAAATGCGATATTGTTTTTTGCATATTTTCCTTTAGCTTTTTATATACAAGAATCCAGTTTCCAATTCGCATAGCGTCTGCGAGAACTATCAACAAGTCAAAACGTTGGAATTTGACTCCAGATAGAAATAGTTATGCATGGTAGGTTTATGTTGAATGCTTAAGAGTAAGAAATGCTATGTACTTTTCTTCGCTGTTAGAAATAGAAAAAAAAATTAAAAAAAAATTCTTTACCATGAAGTCTTATAAAATTAAATTAAATTAAAGAAATTATTACACCACGAAGTAGTGTTTTTGACAAAGTATTTTACTAAACAAATCAGCTTATTCAAATTTCATCGTTTGGTTTGAAAAATTGAATGAATTGCAGAGTTTGTAAACCTCGGCAAAAAAAAAACGTTAGTGATAATTTCAACAGAACAAAATACTGTGAGAATTGACAGGGTGTTACATAAAATTCTAGTTTTATAAAAACGAAAATTATACAACATTAAAATTTATCCCCAATGACACCGCTAAATTTAATTTGTCATAGAAACCAAGAACTCACAATAAAAAAAAAACAACACATAAATAATCTGACATCTTTAAATAAAACAGAAATAGGATCGTTTAAAATTCAAAAAGTCACAGGCGAATATCACACCGAATATGTAAACGGTAAAACTTAACAGATCTATCTATACTTTTCATACACACAAACACACACACACATATATATATATATATATATATATATATATATATATATATATATATTTATTATAATTACATTTCTGCCTATCTCTGCCTATTTCTGCCTATTTTATTCATATATATATATTTTTTTTCTTGATATGATATATAAATATGTGTATATATATTTTACCATAACGGAAGCATACGTTTGTTAGCAGGTACCCCCACCCCACATAAGCTTAATCATACTGTGTAAATAACATATTTTGGAAACATAAGCTGTGTAGAGAAATTACAACCCAATCAACCCTAAATTAATATAGACAGAATTTTACTTAACCTTGACAACTCATCAATAGTCAGAATTAAAAATACCTTATGTTCCCCGCCCACTCTAACTTTCGGAAAAGAGGTAACACTTTGTTTTTAAATTTCCTTAAAAATCATTTAATCAAACGTTACTTGCCATCGTCTGAAGAAGTACAATCATAGTATTGAAACATGAAAGCTTTTGTGTAGCGATTCAAAATGATTTTATTATAATCTTTTATAATAAAAATATGATAATAATATACTACTCTACTTTGTATTGAGCACTTAAAAAAATTAAATGCTACGAACCTTGTAGTTTTACTCAATTTTTTCTTCTCATATATATATATATATATATATATATATATATATATATATATATATATATATATATATAAACATAAAACAACATGCCGGAAAATCCTTGTTGAATACTTAAACTTGAAAACAATAAAAATAAAACTAAAAATTCTTGAAGCTATATACATAAAACAGTTTAAACTTAATTTGAACAAAATAAACCATGAAATCTCCACAAATATTCTTAAATGCCTATAAATGATAACAGAAGCCATTGGTTTATATCAACGGCTTTCCATGCTTAATACTTCTCGTTTTCACTCTCGTCTGGTCATGTGTGACGTCATGAGCTGCGGTGCGATTTTCGTTTCCAGCGTCTCGTATGCACGAATTTCTAGTTGCTTGGAAATCTTCCATGTAAACAAAAGCAGACTATCATTATTGTTTTGTCCGTGTATTGTTTAATATATTATAATGTAATTGTCATCTTTGATAATGGCTTATGCAAGCCGAAAGCTTAGATAGGATTGAAAAATATGTATCAGTATTGTGATTTTCTTTCTTCGTTTAATGAAAATGTTATTAAGCTTATCAGACGATATGAAAAGAATTTACATAAAATAAAAAGACACAACTTGTCTATATTATTTAATGAAACATGCATCAATATATATATATATATATATATATATATATATATATATATGTGTGTATGTGTGTGTGTGTGTGTGTGTGTGTATACTAGCAGTAGAGCCCGGCGTTGCCCGGGGATGTAACAGTAAGAGATAGATCAAGTATCGACCATCAAAAAGACTGAAAAATAAAATTGACAAAGATTATTGTTTAAGGATGTCGGACACGCATGTCTAAATTATTTATTTTTTTTTTACGAATTGGTAAAACCCAAACTCAAACAAAAACATAGTTTTCAATCGTTATGAGTCTACCGTTTGAATAGAATTTTATTATAAACAATTATCTTGTAAATGGAATTTTTAAAGTATTCTGAATGTAAAACTAAAGAAAAAAGTGTGCAAGACAATAAGAAACAGTACCTGCCCCCCCACCCCAAAGTGAAGTTTTGTTGAAATCGGTTGAAAATGTAGGAAATCCGATCCCATATACAAACGAACACACACACACACACACACACACACACACACACACACACACACACACACACACACACACAGACACACACATACACACACACACAACCTGGGTTTTATAATAAGTATAACTCGATATGAGTTGTCCCCCTTTCATTCTCGCGTTAGCGATGGCTCTTAATCGTGTTTTCAAATTGATTTCGTGCAAAAACAATTGTGTTTTTCTAATTTTTGATGCTGTTAGAACCACCGCAAGTTAATTTTACGTAGTCCTGTGAAGTTTTGTTGAAATCGGTTGAAAATTGTAGGAAATCCAATCCAATATATAAACGTACAGACACACACACAACCTGGGTTTTATAATAAGTATGATGTATATATATATAGTTAACGTCTTAAATCGAAACATTGAACTGTTGTAAACATCTTAATAAAAGTGGGGAAGTACAAATATATCATAGGAACATTTCAGCCAACGACTTGTTAGAGAAAAAATCGTTGGAGAATGAAAAATTGTTCTTTAACAGGAACATCGAAATGGCATTTTAAGGCAATAAATGAGAGAACAAAATTAAACACGATTAAATTTTATAAAGGAACCTGAAAAATGCATAATAAACTTTTCAGCAACCATTTTTTTTCTGTGACAAACAGTTGGCGGAAAGTTTCCTGAGATATATAATATTTTTTATTTCCCCCTTTTATCAATATTAAGATGTTAAGATGTTTACATCAGCTCTATTTAAAGCTATAATTAAATTTCGTAGCATCAAGTCATTGTTGAAATACATACATACATACATACATATATATATATATATATATATATATATATATATATATGCGTATCGGTGTGTGTGTGTGTGTGTGTGTGTGTGTGTGTGTGTGTGTGTGTGTGTGTGTGTGTGTGTAGAAAAATCAATGACAAAGTTGAAAAGGTTTTTCGTGTGACGTGTTTTGGCCGTTAGTGGTTCATCGAAATAAAGTGATGTTAATGCTGATGTAACTACACATCCGAACGAAGGAGAGGGGACGCTGAAAATTTAATCTTTTAAATTTGAATCATTTTAGTCCGATGACGGTTCTAAAGTAGGAAATCCGTCACACGAAAAAAACTTTTTCCACATTACCATTGATTTTCCTAATCTATTATATAAAATATATAAAAATGTATATATCATTTTTACACACACACACACACACACACACACACACACACACACACACACACACACAGACAGACAGACAGACAGACACACACACACACTCTCACACACACGAACACATATATATAGTGCATTGGGGAAGCAGATCATTATTTAAAGATATATTCTTAAATATAACAGACAATGAATGTCTATTATGTCTGATCAGGAGCCGTCCTGATGTTCGAATGTTTGCTTTAATCTCGGGTGAAAATCAAGACAAAAATTGTCCAACATTTTGATATTTTTTTTAAATTGGTCCTAAGAATTTGGCTTACATGAGCCATCCTCAGAGAAGTTATATAGACATGAAAAAAAGATATCAACTGTCAAAGCTGATATTTTGACATATCCATGTACGTAATATTAGACAGATATTAGTTGATAAGAATAATACTCACACACACACACACACACACACACACACACACACACAGTAAAAAGTACCTTCAGATAGTGGCGGATATCTACATTAAAACAAAGCGACCCACACTCAACAAAATTACATTTCAAGATAGTCACAACATATTACATTGCATCTAGATATACGGTTCTGTTGTAATACTTCAGTCTATCACGTCGTATGACGTCATAGAACTGCAACTTGAACTTACGAACTGCGTCTCCTATTCCCCGACCGTTATCGTGGCATAGCAATTTTCTATGTATTATTACCTATATATATATATATATATATATATATATATATATACTATAATAATAATAATAATAATAATAATAATAATAATAATAAGATTGAATTCTGGACGATTGTTTTCGCCTCAATTTCATGTTCTTAGTTCTTTGTTTTTTTATTCATCATTTTTCCCTGGGTACTTACTGGTTTGTTCAACTACAAGCCGAAATACCTAAGGTTTTTCCAAGCGAGTACCGCTATTTATATATTTTACCTAACGAGTTCTTTCCTATTTTCTATATATTTTTACACACACACACACACACACACATATATATATGTATGTATGTATATATATATATATATATATATATATATATATATATATATATATATATATATATATATACACATGTGAGTGTATGTGCGTGCGTGCGTGTTTGTGTATATATACATTAAATAATAATGCCTGTTAAATATTTTGACTAGTTTCATGTGGTATAGACGAAATTCTTTGATGCCTGGATGGAACTAGAAACTATAAATGATAGATTAATATCATTACACTACACATGTATATACATGTCTTCCCTGTAGAGAAGAATTTCTCAACGTTAGATATTAGGCCCACAAGTGGGTGTGATAAACTTTTGAAATGGGTCTAGATTTGGCCCAAGGAAAACAGGTGGACTTTGAAATAGTATTTTTTCCACTATCGTAAAATTATGAAAACAGAAACTGTTATCCTTTATTTTCAAGCGCAAAGAATTCAGAAACAGAGTACTCATTAGCCAGGATTTATAAAGGGTTTTTCAATTGGACCGATTTTAAATGTGAATTAAGTATAAGCATCTCATGATTTTTTTCTTTTTCTTTCAAATTTGGCGGACATTTGGGCGATATTATTTTTCACACATAATTGCCATGACTTAAATAACAGGATCCAATAGAGAAATAAATAAATTGTCACAAATAACACTGATTTACTTACTGCTGACTTTGATCCGTCTTAATGAAACACCCTTTATATTCTACTACATTTAGCTTTTGTACATAAAATGTATTTTCTGTTACATCGAATTTCTATTTGGGCTTTATGTACAGACTCAAGTATTGTCCGAATGTTTATGGTCAGTTTTCTGCAACAGTTATTTTTTTCGTGACGACACTTTACATGAAGTCGGCTTATACACGAGTACAAATGGTGGACCTGAAATTATTTTAGACCAAAAATGGGCCACAAGGAAGACAAACTTGTGAAACACTGTTGTGGTGAATAAGCACCAAAGTAGAGCACCATTTACATATGTTGGGTAAATGTCTTATTTTATGCGCTAGTCCAGTTAAACTCACATCCTTTTCTCTTTCCTTCGCCAAGTACATAAAACGACGCTTATTGGTAAGTGTCTTGGCTTTAATCAGCGCAGATTGATTTAAGGAATAGACAGGGGTCAAGTCAAAGGAAAACGAAGGCCCCATTGTTTGGATGGGTGTTTACCTTCGGTTGACCCCTGTCCCGTAAACCCATACACTTTGGCCAGCTCCCATTAAGTAATTCACTTATATTGAAAAAAGAGAAAAGTTGATGAGATTCATCACAAGATAAGATTTTCTGCCATTGTTTTAAAGACAGATTTTCCATTTGCGCATGTGCCAAAACTATTATCTGCTTTTCCTGCCAGAGCTGTGTGAATAAACTGGATTTTATACCAGCCAATACCGAGATAATCAAAGCAATTAATGGCTCACATGACAAAACCATCTAAGCGGAGGCTATATATTTAATAAATAATAATATATATGCACAAATGTTAATAAAAGTTAAGGTTAAAATAAGCTAAAGCTTAAAAAAATAAAAATAAAAAATAAAAATAGGGCCCCATAGCTATATATATATATATATATGGAAGAGCTTATAGTTGTTCCAACAAGAGAAAACTATATTTTAAAAAGAAGATAAACTGCAAACGTTTTTATTGAAATGAGGATTTTTTTATTTTAAAATATACATTATACTCTATTTTCCATAATTATGGAAAATAGAGAATAATATATATTTTAAAATAAAAAAAACAACCACATTTCAACGAAAAAATGTTTGCGGTTTATCTTCTTTTTAATATATATATATATATATATATATATATATATTATAAATATACTGATTTAAAATATGTTTTTTCGCTACACAATAATAACCACGTTTCAAAAATGGATGCTAAAAACTTTAAATTTAATTACATAATTACATTAAAAGCATTAGTTCCGTTTCCTCTTCAAGCTAATATTGTAATAACTTATTTTTAAATTTAGAGTTTTAAACGCACATATAAATTCATAATTTCCTGGTTAGGAATAGGGCTGGTAGCGTGTTCATTTTTATTAACTATTGTTGTATCAATTGTGAGTTAAGTTCGAAAATGAGGTTAAGTTTAGGGAGGGTAGGGGTGTATTTTTCAACGAATTCTGGCGTTTAAATGCATATCGTCTGAGTTTATTATTATTATTATTATTGAAAAATGTTTATTGGTGTGTAGCGAAAAAACATAGTTTAAATCAGTATATTTATAATATTTATGCTCTGTAAATTTACATTGAACACTGTTTTATAAAAATAAAAATATCAATAAGAACACCAGATTATATACCTTACTGTTCTTTATATATATATATATATATATATATATATATATATATATATTGTAATTTTAAATCATATAAGAGTTTGAAGCAAGGATTTTACAACAATATGCCGTACGTGTATATTAAAACTGTGAGTAAAAAATTAAACAAAAATTACTCAAAAAATGAATGGCCTATTTATTACTCTTTCCTCTGGAGTCCCTAGCAACCTCCAGCGGAACCTAAGGTTTCGAAGAGCACTGAGAAACACTGACGTCATACTGAATGCGTAGGGTTGTAGTGTGTCTACTCACGAATGGAGGTAGTTTCACACTGACACCATACAGACATTGCTAAATTCATACCCTATGATTATCGTAATTTTAAGTAATATAAGAGGTTGAAGCCTTTATGATAATAAGCAAAGCTTTTCTAACAATATGCCATATGTATATAGTAACATTACAAATGTAAAATTTCAAAAAAATTACTCAAAAATCTATTGGCCTATTTTTCATTGTTTCTTGTGGAATTCCTAGCAACCTACCCTGAAGTTCCGAAGAGCACCTTCTGTGAAACATTGGGCTAATCCGTCGACACTGACGTCATACTGAGCGCGTAGTAATTGTAGTGTGTGTCTCACTCCAGATCGTTCAAGAACAGACTGTACATTCATTATCACGCCAGACCATCAGGGAACCCAGTACTGATTTATGTGACTAGGCCAAATGCAGTTGGGTTTCAAATACTGGAAAGAATACAGACGCAGTTGTAGAAAGACCCATATATAAACCCAATGAATATTTCGCTATAGACTCAGGTATACAGTCGACCAATTTAGTCATATAGACTCAGGTATGACGCGTTTCGTCCTTAAGGGACTTCATCAGGATAAGTTTGTTTATTTTGATGTGACTATACATGTGCACGAAAGAGAGACGCTGGGAATTTTAAATCTAAAAAGATTTCTTTAAGTGTTTTGGGTCTATAATCTAACCGATTCCATTCTGATTCCTTTTCTTTCTGTTTTTGTTTCCATCACTTTTGTTATTCTTCTGACCAAGTAAATGGTTAAAGAAATAACAAAACAAGCGTTATAGATATATCATATATTAAACATTAAGTACAAGAGAAGAGTATTACACGACTAGTGAGGGTGTGTCGGTTGACCCAGCGTTCAATCTATTCGACTGTTAATATTTAACAATCCACCAGGAGGGATGTATGTGGCATAAGGCCGAGTTTACCGTGGGTCCCTTGAGCCCTTAGGCTCGGTCAAATATATTCCCTTAGAACCCACATAAACTGTTTCAGGGCCTGTCTACAACCCCGGACGAAACTTTGCCAATCGGTAAAGTCTCGTCCGGATTCCTCTCTGCTCAAGGCAGAGAGTTCGACAGTTGAACAATCTAAGCGACTGTTGTATTTGACAGCCACCCCCCTACGAGGGATGTATGCGGTACAAGTTTACCGCGAGTTCTCCGAGCCCGTAGGCTCGGCCAAAAATATTCCCTTAGAAGCCGCATAAACGGGTTCAGGGTCTGTCTACCTCCCCGGACGAAACTTTCCCCTGCGGCAAAGCCTCGTCCGGATTCCCCTCTGTCGAGGCAGAGAGTTCAACAGTTGAACAATCTATTCGACTGTTCCCTCAATGCCTTCTCTCTTACTAATTTTACAGTAGGCAGAACAGTCCAACATAGATTTTTTTACATGAAGGACACCACAGCAGTTATTAGTTTAAGCTTCTTGAGGTTTCTCCAATATCTGCTTCCTTGCAATCCTTAACGGTGATAGAATAAATCCTACCTTCAAGTTTAGGCTTGTTTTTTTTTTGTGTCTTGAATAATACTTTTATTGTTTTAGCTGCAGTTATAACAAATTTATGTTGATTTAAAAAAAATCAATTATAGCACGTGACTGACCATATATATTGTAGAAAAAAATCTATGACAAGGTGTATGATGCGTTTCGCCCTCTAGGGTTCAATCAGACTAAAGCGATGTTTACGTTGATATAATTCTGCATCGAACTAAGTTTGCTTACGTTGATGCGATTTACACAGGCACACGAACAAGAGGCTCTGGGAATTTTAAATTTATAAAATTTATTTTTTTATATCTACTGGGTATATATTGTAGCCAATTATTTTTAGATCCTTTTTGTTTCCATCATTAAATTGTGATAATGTGCCTGGACATAAATTTACTGTGGATGTTCAAGCAATTAAAGCACTTTCTATACATTTTCGTCTTGGCGAATTGTTTTCTCTTTTAATTGGAAGACGAATCAGATGTTTAATAACAAAAGGCGATGGAAACACAAAGAGAAGATAAAAGAATGTAAATGAAATCGGTTATATTAAATACCCAAAACATTAAAATAAATAAATAAATGTAAAATTCCCAGCGTCTCTCGTTCGTGCGCAAATGTACTTACATCAACGCAAAGAAACTTAGTCTGATGTAGTCCTAAAGGACGAAGCTTTTCACCCCAAATTTTTTTCACTCTGTCATACATATTTCCCTTTTCTTGATATATAAAATTTTATATATCGTTACTCTTGATTCAGATATAAACACACTCAATATATACCTATAGACTCGAGTATATATTAAACCGATAATTAACTTTTAAGTGAGGAGGTGGACAGTGTCACTGTAGATAGCAGACGAGAATGTAAGGCCTGCATTTCAGTGTATACTTATAGACTTGAGTATAAACTAAACCGATAATTAACTTTTAAGTGAGGCGGTAGAAAGTGTCACTGTAAATCGCAGACGAGAATGTAAGGCCTGTATTTCAATGGATACCTATAGTCTAGAGTATAAACTCGATCAATAATTAATTCTTAAGTGAGGAGGTGGACAGTATCACTGTAGATCGCAGACGAGAATGTAAGGTCTGTATTTCAATAGATATCTATAGATTAGAGTATAAACTGGACCAATAATTAATTTCTAAATGAGGAAGTAGATAGTGTCACTTTAGATCACAGACGAGAATGTAAGGCCTGTATTTCAATGGATACTTATAGACTAGAGTATAACCTAGACCAATAATTAATTTTTAAGTGAGGAGGTGGACACTGTCACTGTAGATCGCAGACGAGAATGTAAGGTCTGTATTTTTCTTGAGAGACAATGGAGCCGCACACATACAGACTGGGTGAGAGTAAGTGATGAAATCAGGACCTGAACAAAAAATGTAATGTTAAATCTTGTATGAAAATGATACGGGACCACGAATTCATTAGAGCCTATTCTGGCATCAAATGGTAATTTCATAAGCCTAGCCTAGGTGTGGCACAAACCCAAAAGTATGGGGCACTCAGTGAGGATCACAATCAATATTCTGGCATCATATGGAGGAGAAAAGTTTATCAAAACAAATACGATATAAATCATTATACATATTTATAAAATATCCTAAATTCTAAATAACTATATTCAAAATACGAGATATCTACATTCTAGATAGATATAATTTAGATTCTAGATAGCTCTATTCAAAATTCCAGATAGATGTATAGTTGATTATATACTTTATATTCTAGCTTACCCCAAGCAAGGCAATAAAACCTCCAAGGGGCTAGTGAATGCAAGAGAATATGATAAAATAAAGGACAGAGAATAATACAATAACAAGAATTAAGAAGACAGAAGGTAATGATTCAGTTAAAAAGTGAAAAAGCTTAGATGCAGCACAAGGCTGAAAGTATGGGGAACCGAGTTAGGATCGAACTCACTATTCTGGCATCATATGGGAGTGAGCCACAGAGTACAATAGGAGAAAAACTGGCCTTGATTCAGATCAGTCATATTTATAACCAGAAAAATTCTACTTTTTACTCGAAGTTTCTAGAAATGGAAGCGGTTTAAAAATTTAAAAATATTTTGACTTGACTATTCTGGAAGAAAAAAAATAGAAAGTATGCAAACCAAGGTGTCGATGTAAACTATTAGGGTGGTGCAAAAATAATGACGTAATAATGTCGTTTTTTGACGTATTTTTAACGTCAAAAAACGACATTATTACATCATTATTTTTGCACCAACCTAATAATTACAAGAATCTATTTAAAACCAAAAGAATTCCACAATTCCATATTAGCTTAAACCATTACAGGAGCCTTTTGTTGTTCATGATGACGGTCGTATAGAATCCAGAGGTTAGCAGTGAATATTTCGAAGACAGTAGGGAAGCGTACTTCAGGTTAGCAGTGGATATCCCGGTAAAGTAGAAGAGCGTAGTTCTTCCTTCTGTTCCTCTTCGCCTGACAAGCTGGCACTGGACATTCAGATAGAGTAAACAAAATGGCCGCCTTTATACACGACGGATTGTATATCCTACGTCTTCTGATTGGTTAACCTTCTATTGGTGGACTATAAAATGAGTCAAGTCATTTGGGCTAACTCACTAGTACATAATACCCCCAAAACAGCAACACCTTTGACATTTTGATGCGCCTTCGAGCACAATAGGCAAGTTAAAATGCGTAGCAACATGTTCTAAAAATTCCAAACAACCTAACAGAAATCTTAAGCTTAAAATAACCTGTCCTGGGTATGACGATAAACTGCGTCCGCGTCCTGGGTAAGACGATAAACTACGTCCAGCAGCAAGGCCTCTGATCAGGAGGTTTTGAGGAGCGTGGAACCTCTTCTTAATTGCTGGTGTTATCAGGTCCACCCTGATCCGGTGTGGTAGCACCTGTTAGGGTCCCAGCTATGTGCAAATAGCTAACCCCGAAACTGAGGTAAAAAGCATTATGAACGTGCAAAAATAGGTTTTAATACCAGAACTACTTTGTAATTTTTCCTTCAAAAATTTTATTTCTTGTAATAAACAAGAAATAAAATTTTTGAAGGAAAAATCTATTACCACCGATAAGTTTTTGAAAAAAATATTACCGGTATATCCATTTTTAATAATAATATTACCAGAAAAAAAAAGTATTAAATGACCCATTGAGGTTGATATGCCGTAAAACAAAACAAACCAAACCAAACCAAATCTTAAAATAACGAAAAATTTAGAAAATATTTGCAAATAAATTTCTTTTGTTATTTTTTTCTTCATGTAGGTTTTGAATTGAATAGTTGAAAGGTTAAAAAGATTGTGATATTAAGCAAAGAAGAGTGGCGGGAAACAGCATCGGGAAAGTGGCGGGAAATTTTATAAAGAAAGCAGTAAGAAGATACAAGGCATAGTTAAAAAGTTAAGAAGCGAAAAACAAATGAACAGGTAAAAAATATAATCAGAAGATTTGGAATATAAAAAAAAAGATGCAAGAAAAAAAAAATTATAAGAAGCTGAAGGAAATCGGGAAGGAAGGCATGAAAGCATAAAACATGGAGTCAAAACGTAAGAGTAAGAGAAGGTGTGAGGGAAGAAGCAAGAATACGTAAAGAAATGAAAGTCGTAAGAAACGTTGTTAGCATTTTTTAATAATGGAAAATATCGATTAAAACATGTGAAAGAAAATAACAATAAGGTGATTTTTTTTTAAAAATGAGACAATTAAGAAAGGATGAAAAACAGAAGTAGTTTTAGAAACGAAGAACTTAAGAGAAAACGGGAAAAGTATTGAAACCAAAATAATAAAGAGTGAAAAATGAGAAGAAAAGAAGGGAAAAGAGTTGAAAGAAATCTGAAAAAAAAAGAGAAATAAAACAAAGAATAGAATAAAACGTGATGAAACTGAAAAGGATAAGAGGAAGGAATGAAAGAGAAAAGAAGAATAAAAACGAGAAAAAGAGAAAAAGGAAGAAAGAAAGAAACAGAAAGATAAGATGAAATGAATGAATGAGAGAAAAGAAAACAAGAAAAATGAAAAAAAAAAAAAAATGAGAAAAATTAAAAACGAGAGAAGGAAGAAAGGAAGTTAATGAAGAAAGAAAGAAATGGGAAAAAAAGATGCGATGAATGAAGAAGGAAAAAGAAAAAAAGAAAAACGAAAAAATGAGAAGAAAAGAAGGAAAAAGAGTTGAAAGAAATCTGAAAAAAAAGAGAAATAAAACAAAGGATAGAATAAAACGTGATGAAACTGAAAAGGATAAAAGGAAGGAATGAAAGAGAAAAGAAGAAAAAAAAACGAGATAAAAGAGAAAAAGGAAGAAAGAAAGAAACAGATAGATAAGATGAAATGAATGATGATATTAGGTTGGTGCAAACATAATGACGTTTTCTCACATTTGTTACTATGTGAGAAAACGTCATTATGTTTGCACCAACCGAATAAAAAAGAAAACAAGAACAACGACAAAAATGTGAAAAATAAAAAGAAACGAGAAAAAGAAGAAAGGAAATAAAACAATGAAAGAGAAAGAAATTATTCAAAATGAGAAAGAAGAAGTGTAAAATTGACGACGAAAAAGCGTGAATGATTATCAAATAAAAGAAAGTTAACGAATAAATAAATGATTCTTTCTATGTGCCGTTTCCTCTCAGGACGTAAGCGATCATGGCTCTCCACTTCCTCCTATCCCTTGTAGCTCTCAATAAGTTTCGTTCCTCTGTCACCTCCCCCAGACAACGTTCTGACATCCACTTGCTTAAACCCGCCAGGTATGTCATGTGTTACTTTCCTTCTATTCATATTCTCTTACCCACTATTCGACCTATGAGTATCAGATTCTCCAGGCCCTCTTTTCTCATTACGTGTCCGAGAAATTTCAGCTGCCTCCCCTCGATGTTAAGTATAAGCCTCCTCCTTGTTTGTATCCTCTCCAAGACCTCATCATTGCTCATCCTTCCGGTCCATGACATCCTAGGCATCTTTCTGTAGAACCACATCTCTGTCGCCTCGAGTCTCTTCTTCATCTTTGAGGAGACCGTCCAACATTCGCTGCCGTAAAGGAGGACAGATATCACGTAGCAGCTCAGCATTCTTTACTTTGTTACCAAAGAAATCCTCCTGTCTCGCAATACTCTGCCTAGCTTTTGGAATACGTCCTTGGCCATCCCAATACGTCTACGGATCTCAGTGTCGCACTTACTGTCCTCTGTTAAAAAGCTTTCCAGATATGTAAACTTCTGCAACTGCTTGATTTAAATGTCCCTGACCTGCAAATCGAATTTTGGGCTCATCCTTTTACTGATGAGTATACATTGTTTTGTACTTTATGTTTACTCCTTTCTTCTCGCTCTCCGTCGCTACCTTCTGTAGGAGATTTTATAATTTCTTTTCCGTGTCTGCTATCATCACTTTGTCATCTGCGCGTCTTATGTTGTTAAGATTGTGGCCGCCAGTGCTAAATACCGGTAGGATTTCCAACGGTTAGGAAGATAAAAACGGAGGAAATTGCAGAAGGAAAAAATGAACAATAAAGGGAAATATTTTTATCTTTCTCAGGAGGGAAAATGGGGGAAAAAAAAGCAATTAAAGAAAAAAATGACAAACTCTGACAAAAAAAATGAAATTGTACTGAAAAAAAAAAGAAAGAATATAAATTGAGTAAAAGAAATTCGAAGAAAAAAGAAAAGAACGATGGCAAAGAAAGAAACGGTAAAAAGAAAGAGACGGTAAAATGAAAGAAACGGTAAAAAGAAAGAGACGGTAAAATGAAAGAAACGGTAAAAAGAAAGAGAAGGTAAAATGAAAGAAACGGTAAAAAGAAAGAGACGGTAAAAAGAAAGAAACGGTAAAAAGAAAGAGACGGTAAAATGAAAGAAACGGTAAAAAGAAAGAGACGGTAAAATGAAAGAAACGGTAAAAAGAAAGAGAAGGTAAAATGAAAGAGACGGTAAAATGAAAGAAACGGTAAAAAGAAAGATTCAGTAAAAATAAAGAAATACTAAAAGGAAAGAGACAGTAAAAACAAAGAAACTGTAAATGTAAGTCACTGTAAAAAGAAAAGAAGCACTAAAAAGAAAGATAGAGTAAAAAAGAGAAAGACAGTAAAATGAAAGACACCGAAAAAAGAAAGAAACAGTAAGATAAGAGAAAGAGAGAGAGAGAGAGAGAGAGAGAGAGAGAGAGAGAGTAAAAGAAAAGAAATCGAAAAAGAAAGGAAATAATAAAAAGAAAGATTCAGTAAAATGACAGATACAGTAAAAGAAAATAAATGGTAAAGAGAAAAATACAATAAAATCTGAGAGACAGTAAAATAAAAGATATTGTATTAGGAAAGAAGCAGTAACAAGAATGAGGTAGTAAAAAGAAAGTAACGGTAAAAGGAAAGACACGGTAAAAACAAAGAGACTGTAAAATGAAAAGAAACGATAAAGAAAAAGATATAGTAAAATGAGAGAGACAGTAAAACTAAAGAAAGTAAAAGGACAGACATGGTAAAAAGAAAGAGACAGTAAAATAAAATATACGGTAAAAGGAAAGAAACAGTAAAAAAAAGAAACAGGAAAATGAAAGAAATTGTAAAACGAAAGAGACATCAAAAGGAATGATACAGTAAAAGGTAAGAAAGGATAAAGAGACATTAAAAAGAGAAAGACAGTAAAATGAAAGAAACGGTAAAAAAGAAAGAGACGGTAAAATAAGAGAGATAGTAAAATAAAAGAAACAGTAAAATCAAAAAAAGCAGTTAAAAAGAAACTGTAAAAGAAAAGAAACAGTAAAAAAAGAAACAGTTAAATGAAAGCGAGAGCAAAAGGAAAGAAACGGTAAAAGGAAAGAAACGGTAAAAGGAAAGAAACGGTAAAAGGAAAGAGGAAAAAAAACAAAGAAGTATTTCAGAAACTAGGAAAAAGATACGCAGATGACACTGTTGAGGACAGACGCGGGAAGAAACTGCAAGAAATCCCCCCCCCCCCAAATGTCGTAGATGAGAAGAAAAATGTGGTAAAGTGAGAAGAAAAATTTTGTAATGCGAGAAATGTCGTAAAGGAGCAGTAAAATGTCGTAAAGGAAAAGAGAAATGTCATAAAAGAGAAGAAAAATGGCCTAAAGCGAGAAGAGACAAGTTATGAACTGTAAGAAGACAAAATGTCTGGTCGTCAATAATTGAGATAGCCCAAGGTGTGAGTTAAGAAATGGTGGGGTCAAAATCAAACAGGTGCAGGAATTTAACTATATTGGGCATGTTTTAACAGATGGCAGGAAATGTAACGCAGAAATCCGATGACGCAATGGAATAGTGAAAGTTGCTTTTCAGAAACTAAGCAAAGTGTTAAGTGACAGAAAACTGTCCTTATAAACAAATAACAGATTGTTGAACTGCTATGCCAAGTCTATTTTTCTATACTCTTATGCAAATTAATTGAGACAAACGCTTTATTTTCCTTTCTTTCAGCTTACAGTCAGTTTTAGACCAATTGGTGTGACAGTGTGTAATCAATTTCTGCTTTTCTTCAGATTAGGTGACTTGCAGTGGTGTGCAGTAATATGAATTTATTTTCGAAGTGTATGATGGAATTTGTTTGGCCTTAACAATATTGCGTCATCCGCGATTGAATCAGAATTTTATCACGGCCAGACACTATTGTTGTCCTGTTGTCTATTGTCTGCGATGGACGTTACTCCAAGGAAGCGTACGAAAATTGTAACGCTGCACGAACACACTGACAAGCCTTACCAGTGAGCAAATCAAAATGCTTATAGACTGGCCCTGAAACTCTCCTGATTTAAATCTAATCGAGAATCTGTGGTCAATCTGCAAGGAACGACTTCGAGGAATAGACATACGAAGTACTATCGTGTGAACTGTGTCAATGTTTCATTAGAAGAATACGAAAAAAAGTAAATAATAACGGAATTATTAGTTTTGTTTAAATTCATTTACACAAGGGTTTACATCAAAATAAATAAACAATGATACAAACAAAGTTGACAGATGTTTACTAATGAGTTACGTGCACTTAAACGAACGGGGCGACAGCTTTTGAAGAAAAAGGCAATCTGTACTATTTGCATATATTTAATCTCCAAAGAGAGAAATAAAGGAAAAGAAGTGCTTGTAGACAATGTGCGACTGCGTACTTAGCTCAAGAGAAAAACCTCGCCGGTATCTTGTTGTGACACTCTAGCGTTTGGCTAACTAATTAAGCGTGAAAATTAAAAGCAAGAAATACTTAAGGCGAGAAGAAGCTATCACGAAAGACATAGTGAGCGATGTTATTTTTTAACAAAGGGAAAGTGGTAAAGATTTTATTTTCATTTGCGAAGAAAAGTATTTTTTTCGCAGAAGATAGGAAATTCGTAAGATCTCGGATCTGTCGGAATTAATTTATGCTATGGCGCGGCGAATAAAAGATAGCAATCTGCCCATGGCAATAATGAAAATTTCAAATTGGTCAAGTGGTTTACAAAGCAGAATGCTAAAAGATAATCAGATTTAGGTCGAGCAGCGACCGAGAAAAAGATCAGCTGAGACCACCCCAAAGAAAAAGGAAGGGCAAAGAGAAAAAGGAAAAGAATAAACCATTAACTATCTTTCGGTGATATCATTTGGTTTTGGAAAGAGGCTACCTGTTTTATGTCCAGACCTGGCCATGATAAAAGTTTGTTACCAGGACGGATTGCTGGCGACAGAAGTACAAAGGCGTTAAGGATATAAGGAGATTCTGATAATCACTTGAAGAAAATCTCGTTGACGAATTCCAGATGACATTCAGTGTAGTGCTTAATCTCTGTCTTAACTGAATCGAAATTCTGCATCAAGCTGAGAAGAAATAGATCGAAGCAACGACATAACAGTGGCGAACAAAGAAACAGAAACAAAGCGGTGCCCAAACACACTGGCAAGTCTTAACAGTGAGCAAATCAAAATACTCTAGACTGGTCTGGAATATTTTCCTGATTTAAACCCACTCGAGAATCTGTGGTCAATGTGGAATGAATATATGAAGTATTAACATGTGCACTAGGTCATGTTTCATTGGAAAATACAGGAAAAAGTAAATAATAACGGAATAATTCGTTTTGTTTCAATTAATTTGCACAAGGGTGTATATAGCAGTGAATGCTGAGCACTTCGGTCACAGATTAAAAAAAAGACTCGAAGGGACAGAGGAGAGGTTCTAGCGAGAACCGAGAAATGCTCAGACTAACATAGATTGAACATGTAAATAACGAGGAAGTTTTAAGAAAAATGGGGACTTAACGGAAACACATTTTTAAAATCAGAAAGAGAGAGATGAAAGTTCTAGAACACGTAATGAGAAAAGAGGGCTTAGTGAATATAACACTCACAGGATATGGTGAAATAAGATTGGAAAATAGCAAACAAATATTTAAATGGATGGCAGACCTGGGGCAGAGATCGTAAACTTAAACGTTGTTTAGAGTTACAAGTGATAGGAAGCTGTGGAGAGGAATGATCGCTCACGTTCTTAAGGGATATTAAAAAATTAAAGAAAGAAAGAAACTAAAAAACATTACAAGATGTTAAATAGATAGAATGAAAATCCCCCCCACCAAAAAAAAGTAAACGAAGGGAAGGTAATTTTAAAGAAAGAAAAAGAAAATGAAAAACAAAAACAAAAAATAAAAAAAACAACACGAAATATAGCTGAAAAAGAAAAAGACGGTGCTGTTGAAAGTAACGAAAAAGAGCTTGAAAAAAGAAAAAAGAAAAGAAAATGGATCAAGAATAGAAAGAGAAAAAGAAAGAAAAAAATCTAAGAAAACGTAAAGAAAAAGAAAAGTAAAACAAGCCTTGACGCTAAAAAAAAAAAAAAAAAAAAAAGAAACAGTATCGATTGTAGCAAAAGAAGTGAAAAAGAAAAACAAATCAGTTAAAAAAAATTAAAAATAATCAAAAACTCGAAATGGAAAAGAAACGGAAAGAACGCTAATTAACCCTAACAAAAATCTTACCAATAAAAAATAAATCACAATTAAATTAACTGCCTAATAACAACTCTATCAGCAACCAAGCAAGCAAATGCACAACGAAGCAAATGTCTAAACAATTGCACAAGGAGAAATTGTTTTGTTTTGACAAATGCACCGAATTTAATCAATAAGAAGGTCGGCGCTCGTCAACTGCAGGGCGAATTCAAACTTTATTTTGCCGAACTGATTATGAAACGAATAAAAGCGTTTGTGATTTCGATGATGAAAAAGAAGCAGAGGAGGGTATGAACGAACAATCAACAGAAATTGTCAAGTGAAAATAAATAAATAAATAAATAAATAAAGTTTATGTCTCATAAAATTCTGGATATCGTCCTCATCGAAAAAAAAAAATGAAAAAGAAAAAAAGAAAGCACAATTAACCTTTTGAATTGTGAGCTTGAAAACAGATATCGGTCGCCATCTTTCTCTCGCGTTTTCTTGTTCATGTTTTCACAAATGGGAAACTTATTCAGCAGGATATTTTTTTGTGTGACTAAATTGAACAATGTGCAACTGAAAACATTTGAAAAATAATCTTTATTAACATCGTCCTACTATGGCGGGCGTAACAGCAAAATTGTCCAAATCGTGTAACAGCAAAATTGTCCAAATCGTGTAACAGCAAAATTGTCCAAATCGTGTAACAGAAAAATTGTCTAGTTGTTAGATTAGAAATGATTAAAGATATCTTAATGGAATCCTCTGAGGCTTTATAAAACTATTGAACTTTACGTCGAACAATAATAATGTATTTAGCTCTAAGTTGAAATGATGATCACTCTTCATGTTGTGAGCTCCTTATCCAGTTTTCCTCTCTACTGTTCCCCCTTTTTAAAATTTATACACCGTTCCCTTGATGGTTCTTGAATGAACTTTGAAGATGTTGATACCATTACTGAAGTCCTGAATAATCTTTTCCTCTTACCATTGCTCAGTTGGAAAGACATAGTAGGGCTGACACAAAACGATTTTAACCTGTTCTCTTTCTAGCTGAATAATCCAAAGGGTTTTTTCAGTGATTCTTACGAAAATGGCATGAAGATGATTAAAGGTCTTATCTGAAAACCTGGAAAAAAGAAACTAAATAAGTTTAGTGTTTTTTTTAGATATTAAACATTTTGTGTGACAGACAATTATCCCATGCTGTTACACGAATTGAACAATTTTGCTGTTAAACCCGGTATATGGTAGCAGCTAATGATAAAACATTTTTGTTACTGACAATATGTGCAGTAGCAGCAAATTATAGAATATTTTCTTGATGTGAAATTAGAGTAATTTTCCTGTTGTCTTCCCCATGGTTTTGAATTCACATTTGTACTTCAAGTAGACTGGCTGGCATCTGTGCTACTGACCCAAACATTTACTTAACTCATGGAGGGAGGATTGGTTTGGTTTGCATTTAATGCGGACAACTTTTTTCCTGGTAATATTTTTGTTTGGTCAAGAATCTATTTCTTGTAATATTTTTCCTAAAAAATGTAGAGCTGGTAATATAATTTCAAAAAATGTATTGCTAGTAATATTTTTTTCCAAAAACGTATTCCTGGTAATAGATTTTCTTCAAAAATTTATTTCTCGTAATAATTTTTTATAAAGTATTTCTGGTATTAAAATCTAGTTTTACACTTTCATAATATTTTTTTTACCTCAGTTTCGGGGTTAACTATTTGCCCATAGTTGGGACCCTAACAAGTGCTACCACCCCGAGTCAGGGTGGACCTGGGAACACCAGCAATTAAGAAGTGGTTCCACGCTCCTCAAAACCCCCGGACCAGAGGCCTTGCTGTTGGACGTAGTTTATCGTTTTACCCTGGAAGCGGATTTAGTTTATCGTCATACCAAGGACCGCTAGAGAGAAGAATAAGATTCATGCTATTCCCAAGGTTATTAGTGCGAACCTCCAGCAGAGTGACATTGCGCCTTTTAGGATTAAGGTTTTCTGTGTAGATGAAGTGGAAAGGGTATATTCAATTAATTGCTTAGCCAGCAGCTAGGAAAGACGTTTCACTGTGTGGAACTAGAAAATGTTTCTCTCCAGAATCTATTCTGCCCATTTATAATTCTACGATTCGTCCTTTCTTTAAACAATGTTGTCACATTTGGTACCCCAGCTATATATATATATATAGAGAGAGAGAAAGAAACACTAAAAAGAAAGATTCAGTAAAATGACCGATACGGTAAAAGGAAAGAAACGGTAAAAAGAATGATACTGTAAAAACTGAGAAACAGTAAAAATGAAAGCCATTGTATTAGGAAAGAAACAGTAAAACTCAAGAGGCAGAAAATGAAAGATCCAACAAAAAGAAAGAAACGGTAAAAGAAAGAAACAGTAAAATAAGAGATATAGTAAAATAAAAGAAACAGTAAAAGGAAAAACAGTAAAAAGAAAAAAAAAAACAGTAAAAAAGAAACAGTTAAAAGAAAGAGACATTTGTTCTTCAAGTAGACTGGCTGGCATCAGTGCTACAGGATGGATTTAACTCATAGCTGGAAAGAAGAAATATATTCATGCTAATCCCAAGGTTATTAGTGCAAAACTCCAGGAGAGTCACTCATTGCGCCTTCCTGGACTAACATTTTCCGTGGATATGAAGCGGAAAGAGTATATTGAATTAACTGCTTAGTCTGTAGCTAGGAATGTCGGTTCAGTGTGTGGAGCTAGAAAATGTCTCTCTCCAGATTCTATCCTACCCATTTAAAAGTCTACGATTCGTCATTGCTTTGAATAATGCTGTCACATTTGGTGCCCCAGCTATATATTTAGAGATTCATGATAAAATTCAGAGAAGAATCTGCAATGTTATTGGTACTGACCTGGCATCTTGGCTTCAGTCTTTTTCCAGTCGGCATAACGTAGCTTCCCTTTACCTTTTCTATAAATTCGTATACGGTAACTGTCCTGATAATTTTTCTTCTATGCTACCTAGACTTTATGAATTTAAGTGCAGTACTAGATTGGCGGCACGGTCTCATCATTTTACAGTTGAAATGGCTTGATGTAACCGTAATTTCTATGTTTAAAGTTTCTTCTATCGCACTTCCCTCTTGTGAATCTCACATTAGGCTTCTTGCTTCACTCACAATTTTGATTTTCAAAAAATTAAATTCATTGTCAATCATTATCTTCTGTCTTCTTAATTCTTCTCCTTTTATTGTCTTCTCTCCTTAATAGTATAATTTCTCATATTCTCTAACATTCGGTAACTCTTTTAAGTCTTAGTGACTTTAATGCCTTGCTTGGTGGAAATTTAAATGCAATGTCAATCGTTATCTTCTGTTTTCTTAATTCCTGTCCTTTTATTGTTTTCTCGCCTTAATAGTATATTTTTCTCTTATTTTCTAACACCCAGGAACCTCTTTGCGTCTTAGTGGCTTTGGTACCTTATTTGGGGGACATTTAAATGCAGTGTTAATAGTCATCTTATGTGTTCTTAAATCTTGTTGTTTTATTATTCCCTCGCCTTAATAGTAGTTTTTCTCATATACTCTAACAGTCAGTAACTCCTTTGCGTCTTAGTGGCTTTGTACCTTGCTTGGGAGGAAATTTAAATTTATTGTCAGTCATTATTTTCTGTCTTCTTAATACTCGTCATTTTATTGTACTCTCTCCTTAATAGTAGGTTTTCTCAGAGACTCTAACACTCAGTAACCCTTTGCTTCTTTGTGGCTTTGTTTCCTTGCTTGCAGTGAAAAGAGAAAAGAGCGTGAATTCTGCACGTCAAGCCAAACTGACAAACTTTCCATAACCTGGAGGAAGGAAAATTAAAGATTATTCGCAATGCTTTGTCAGTCATCTTTAATGAAACATGTATAAAAGAGGGATTGCTGCCAAAATATACACGCCCGCGCGAACACAAACAACCCCCCCGCATATATATGTATTGATGCATGTTTCATTAAATAATATAGATAAGTTTTGTCTATTTATTTTAAGTAAGTTCCTTTCATATTGTCTGATAAGCTTAATAACATTATCATTGAAAGACGAAAGGAAATCACCATATTGATACATGTTTAAATCCAATCTAAGCTTTCGGCTTACATAAGCCATTATCAAAGATAAAAATTACTTTTCAATATATCAACCAATACACCGAACAATAATGATAGTCTGTTTTTGTTATGTGAATATGAAAGGAACTTACTTAAAATAGACAAAACTTGTCTATATTATTTAATGAAGCATGCATCAATGAAAAATTGCTGCCTAAATATACACTATATATATATATATATATATATATATATATATATATAGTGTATATTTAGGCAGCAATTTCTCTCTCGCTCTCTCTCTCTCTCTCTCTCTATATATATATATATATATATATATATATATATATATGGAGAGAGAGAGAGAGTGAGAGAGGGAGAGAGTGAGGGAATGACCAACAAACTGAAAGGTACACTTATCTGTTTCTTCTCTAAGTTTCGCAGTGATTATATCTGAATAAGGACAGATGAATAAATATTTCATTTTACTTGTTACTATCAATGTTGTATCTCTTGATATTGAACAATTTAATTACAAAGACACAATGCATTGGAAGCGTGATCTTTGAAAAATCACTGGTCATTTTTTTTTTATCAATACACACTCTCTGCGCTTGCTGTTCTCACTATCGCACACTCTCTCTTAATTCCAATTAAATACACGTTATCTCTTCTGTACTGACAGTTTTCTATATTCTACAGACATGACCTCATGGTGCAAATATCAATTTTTATTTTAGTAAAAACGTGATAAGTACAAACGCAATTAAAAGTTTCACAGTAATAAAAAATTTCGTCAGACACTTGATATCTCTCTCTCTCTCTCTCTCTCTCTCTCTATCTATATATATATATATATATATATATATATATATATATATATATATATACATATATATATATATATATATATATATATATATATATATATATACATATATACATATATATATATATATATATATAAATATATATATATTGAGCTTTCCGGGCCACTGGCGAATTTCGTACACAAAACGTTAAAATTTCACTTCCTCACTGCCGTGCGACAATAGTGTAGGTGTAGGATCTCTGACTAACGCGAAGTAAGTCAGTTTTTCGATCCCGGCTTGAAACATTTGGGCGTCTATCCAAATTTTCAAACGTTGTTTTTTATACAAAATAAATTATGAAAAAAATATCTTGATAATCAAAAATATTTGCGGCATTTTCTCTCTTTATATATATATAAACTGTGTGTGTGTGTGTATGTATATATATTCGACGTATAAGGGTAAAGCAGCTCAGTTTCTAGGAACCGAGAGCCCAGACACGAACACATATAATTTGATTATAGTGGTGAAGGTTTCGTGAAGGACCGCCCACACTTTTTGAAGGGCCGAATACAGAGACCTGGTGCGCTACGTGCCACAAGTTCCCCAAACGACCTTCCGCAGGGTTTTTCGAAACGAGTATATTTACCTATATTTATATTTTATATATATATATATATATATATATATATATATATATATATATATATATATATATATATATATATATATATATATATATATATATATATATATATATATATATATATATATATATATCCGATTAACAATTCCGTGCCATTAGACATTACACCACCTGCACATCCAAGCTTACAGCATTCGGTATTCCTAAGCGGTCACCCATCTAGGTACTGACCAAGCTCAACGTTGCTTAACTTAACGTGATGTGACCATAAGCGACAATGATTTGGGGATAACAATGATTTTTCCATTTGTAAGCTGTAGTATTTAACCCATAGCAAAGAGTAGAAGAAACGGATTCATCTATTTCCTAACGTTATTCGCCCGTAAGGGATTTAACCAAACACGATTGGGATTCGAATTCACAAAGACAGATAGTTAGGGGAGAAGTTATGGTAAGCGATGTAAATGATGGGAAGATGTGAAGAGCCATGATCGTCCAAATCATGAAGAGAAAAGTCACATAAAAGAATTAGAATAAGGAAAAACGATATTATTCTCAGACACTTTAGACCTTAAAAAGTTGACTGACATCCAGCTGACCCTGACATATTGAACAATCCCCAATTCGATCTCCAGCTGTTATTGACTCAGGTCTCCATTTCGTCTTTATTAAGTCCTGGGGCATAAATTCAATCACTTTGTTAGTTTCTGACTTAGACAGGTCAATTGAGATTTTCTTGAGGCCATATTACAGCTCAAGACAAGCAGTCATGCTGGACGTAAGCTCAAGTAACTTGGAATAAAGAAGCAAGACATGTTTAAACGGTAACAATAATATTCATTTGAAAAGGTTAAAAACCTCAAGCTAGTATTGACCCTCAAGAGAGGTATAGAACAAAGACATTGCAGGCGAGATACGCTGGGAAGGAAAACTCTTGTTGGGCGAACGGATTTAAGAATCGTTGAATCTTCTTCTGTGAGCCGTGTCATTTAGGACTTTGGCGACCATGGCTCTCCGCAACTTCCTGCCCCTGTGCCTCTTAATAACTTTTGTCTTTTTGCTATTTCTCCAATAACCTTCTCCGCCATCTATTCGCTCAAGCTTGCCAGGTAGAATGAACGTTGCTTTTCTCCGTCTTTTCTATTTTATTCTGTCCCGTGAATATCAAATTTTCCAAGCCATCATTTTGTGACCCACAATAAACCTCAACTGTCTCTTCATGAAAGCTGTAAATAACAAACACCATCCAACCCAAGGAAGTTATCTTGTCTATCTATAAATGTTTTATTTAAATAGTGCAATTAATTTCTAGAAAATTCAAGAAAATGAGCCTTCTGACAGAAATCGAACCTGTATTCCTTTTTTCAATCACAGACAACAGTTTTTCAGATAAGTGTGCTTTACTATCATTCGGACTGTTATCCTCATCCTCATTGCTATATTCGCAACGTAAATTCATACACAGATGTCCTCTGGGACACATGACCCAGTGGATAAAGTCGTTGGTTATATCCTGTGACTAGACCCAAAGCGTTGTGCGTTCAATACCAGGCCACAGCAGTGGTGAACCAAAACTTGGAGAGTTGAGTTAAAGTGAAATGACTGAGGCACCCGGAAGAGGCATGACACGTGGAACTAGATGAAATTCGCAATGCCTCATCTCAGAGATATAAACAGATACAGTGTGCTTTACCATTAAGTCACGTGAAGCCATTACAAAGATGCACGACTTTCAGGGCGCTGGCGGTCATAGCTCTCCACAATTTTCTGTCTTTTGTACCTCTTAAATTTTTATTCAGGCTGGCATCTCGCTCTCACCCGGTCAATTAGAGTTATTAAAACACATACTTATTAGCTGCAAATCAGCGCTGGCTTATGGTAGGTACAGATGGCGCCACGATCAAATATTAAAAGACATAGCAGAAGTTGTTAATACAGCCATCCGTACAAACACATTTAATTCAAACAGGAATGTTATAAATTTTATTAAAACTGAGGTGAATCCGAACACAAAGAAAATGATTGCACCCAATTCTCTATCGTGTGCAACAGATTGGGAGCTTAGAGTGGATATAGGCAAAAGATTAAATTTCCCGGATCACATTTTCAAGGCCCTATTGCGTTCAGACTTAATCCTCTTTTCAAATAAGTTAAAGAAAATCATTATGTGGGAACTAACAGTCTGTTATGAGGACAATGCAGAAGAAGCGAATGAACGGAAAAAAACTAAGATACGATGAATTACTGGGAAATTTTAGGAGCAATGGATGGAAGGAGAGCTGCAAGCCAATTGAAGTAGGCAGAAGGGGTTTTGTAGTAAAATCACTAGTCAGCGCCCTGGCATATATTTGGATACTGGGAACAAAAAGACAAAAGGCAATCCAAAATATTACTGAGACAGCAGAAAAAAAACACAGTTAAATGGTTATGGCTAAAACGAGCCAGTGCATCGACAAGCAATCAAAGAAAAGTCTAAGTTCGAGATAGATAAATGTTATCTCTCACAGACGTGCCGTCGCCTCCCTCTGTCTTTTTACAAATACTTTCATGGTAACTGCTCCGAGGAGCTGCTTTCGCTGGTTCCAAAACTTCATGAATTTAAGCGTTCTACTAGGCTGGCATCTCGCTGACACCCTTTCACTGTTGAAACGGTTAAATGTAGCCGTCTCTTCTACTCCAATAGCTTTATGTTTCGCACTTCTCGACTGTGGAACTCCCTCCCCTTTTCCTGTTTCCCTGATAGATATAATCTCCAACTATTCAAATGTAATGTCAATCGACGTCTCCAGATGCCCTGATCTATCCCCCTAAGCGTCTCTTCATCCTTTCCTCTGTCACTCCTCTTTGTTCTCGCTCTCTGTAATCCCTTGCGTGCTAGTGGCTTCCTGCCTTGCTTCGGTTTGAATGCTTAAAAAATAAAAATTTTCTTAAACCCATTTACTTAAGCTAGCTAAGTTGTTTATGAGTTGTTTCTTCTGCCCCTCTTGCCTGTGAATATCACATTTTCACAGTCTGGTGAGTTAGAAAGCCAGATGTAAGTAGTGATGTGATCGCAGAAATTGTTTGAAATCATGATTGGGTCCCCTGCTTCTGTGACATGGTGCAGAATCTTGTTGGCAGACATAGGGTCTTTCAGGAGCCACCCTCTTGACCGAGGTTTGAGTCAGATGCCCTGTGGAAAGATGAATTTTGGCATAAGCTAATGATGTTGACTGGATATATCATCAAACTCTTTCAAATCTTCAGATTGACATCCAAACATTGAAATATACGCATTTTGTTGTGTAATACATACATATATATATATATATATATATATATATATATATATATATATGGAGAAAAATATTTGGAAAAAACAAACAAAAATCCTTAAATGCAATTAAGTTGTTTTAATATGAATGAAATGTCAACGTCTGACGTTTCGGTTTAATAAACCTTCATCAGGACAATATTCATTAAAATGCAATTAACATATTCAGTTCAACATGACAAAGACGATGGACATAAAAACAAAACTTATCCAAAACAGATAACTGAAAATTTTAAATGATCAGCTTTCCGTTTAAGCGTGGTCACGTTGTCGTCAAATGGGCGACGCTTCAAAACGTATTCCTAAAATTTAAGTATTTTGAATGAAAACGAAAAAATGAAAAGAATTCTATTATGATGGAAAATTGTATGTACGCTTATCGAGCATTAATCTTGCTAAAAAAGGGGAAATACTAAAGAAACCAGGTCTAGTATTCACCGTGCGTGAGATGGATATTATACCTGCTTCATAAATCCTCCTAAGATTTTTATTATGAAAATATTTTAAAATCTTCACGGAATCAAAATCGAAATTATGATCTGCTTTAGTTATGTGTACAACTAAAGCATTGTTCAAATTTCCGAGGCGAATATCTCGTTTATGTTCGAAAACACGAGATTTTACGGACCTACATGTTTCACCCACATATTTTAGGTGACAGTTTTTGCATGAGATTTGGTAGATGCAAGCATCGGATGTAATATGTTGTTTGCTGGTGCTATTTAATAAATTACGGATAGTTCTAGTAGGTAATATTGTAGTTTTAATTTTTAACGCGTTTAAATTATTGGAAATACGTTCGGTCAAATGATTATTTGGAAGAAAGATGCGATCAAAAGAATTTTTATCAGGAGCAGCTGAAAGTGTACCTTTCATTGCTGTAGTTGTAGTGGCCTTCGGGGGGTCATTCTGCGCTGATGAGTAAATTTTCAACGCTTTATTTTTAGCTTTCTGTAATAATTGTCTCGGATACGAAAGATTTGAAAAGATATCCTCAATATATGTGAATTCATCATCTAAATATTTTGCTGAACAGATGCGAAGAGCCCTTAAATAGAATCCAATAATAATGCCCCTCTTAGTGTTAGTATCATGGTGAGAGTAAAAATGTAAATAGTCATTTTTACATGTGGGTTTACGATATACTTTAAATTCTAATTTATTTTTATTTTTAATGAGTAGTATGTCTAAAAAGGGTAAAGAATTATTAGACTCAAGTTCATAGGTAAATTCTATAGTAGGTTCTATTTTATTTAATCTATCAGTAATCTTGTTTAAATCATGTTTATGTGGGTAGATAAATAAAATGTCATCGATGTATCGGAAGTAATGTGTATCAGGTGGAATGACATTTTTAAAAGGTCCAGATTCAAGAAATTCTAGAAATATGCATGCTAGGAATCCAGAGAGAGGACTCCCCATCGGTAAACCAAATTTTTGTTTATAATAAATATTATTATACTGGAAGAAACAATGTGAAGTGCAAAGTATGCATAATTTGATGCATTTCGAGATAGAGATAGGTAGCTTAAAGTCAATTTTCTTAAGGTGGTTCTCTAATTGTTTAATACATTTATTAACAGGTATATTAGTAAATAACGATTTGATGTCTAAGCTAGCTAGGGATTTGTTACCTATATCAATATTTCTCAACCTATTTAAAAGAGAGCCTGAATTCTTTATATGTGCGTTACTTACAGTGCCCAGAATTGGAGTTAGAAATTTAGTTAAATATCTAGCGATATTATGAGGAGCTGAGCCTATACCCGAGATGATGGGCCTTAATGGAATGTTAGGCTTATGGGTTTTGGGGAGGCCATAAATTTTAGGGACGGTGGGGTGGTAGTTAATAAGGGAAAGCCAAATTTTATCTTCATTACATATGAGTTTCTTATAGGACCTGTTGAATTCTTTTAGATTCTTAGAAACTTGTATAGGGGAGATCTGTTCATAAGTGTCTCTATCATTAAGCAAGTCCAACATTTTCTGGTTGTAAACAGTGGTATCCATGACAACAACACCGCCTCCTTTATCAGAAGGAGATATAATGATATTATTATTCAATGACAAGGATTTTAAGGCATTCATATACCTCTTAGGTAAAGTGAATTCCATATTTTGGCCATCAATAGAGGCAGCTAAAATGCCTTGGGTATAGGCTCAGCTCCTCATAATATCGCTAGATATTTAACTAAATTTCTAACTCCAATTCTGGGCACTGTAAGTAACGCACATATAAAGAATTCAGGCTCTCTTTTAAATAGGTTGAGAAATATTGATATAGGTAACAAATCCCTAGCTAGCTTAGACATCAAATCGTTATTTACTAATATACCTGTTAATAAATGTATTAAACAATTAGAGAACCACCTTAAGAAAATTGACTTTAAGCTACCTATCTCTATCTCGAAATGCATCAAATTATGCATACTTTGCACTTCACATTGTTTCTTCCAGTATAATAATATTTATTATAAACAAAAATTTGGTTTACCGATGGGGAGTCCTCTCTCTGGATTCCTAGCATGCATATTTCTAGAATTTCTTGAATCTGGACCTTTTAAAAATGTCATTCCACCTGATACACATTACTTCCGATACATCGATGACATTTTATTTATCTACCCACATAAACATGATTTAAACAAGATTACTGATAGATTAAATAAAATAGAACCTACTATAGAATTTACCTATGAACTTGAGTCTAATAATTCTTTACCCTTTTTAGACATACTACTCATTAAAAATAAAAATAAATTAGAATTTAAAGTATATCGTAAACCCACATGTAAAAATGACTATTTACATTTTTACTCTCACCATGATACTAACACTAAGAGGGGCATTATTATTGGATTCTATTTAAGGGCTCTTCGCATCTGTTCAGCAAAATATTTAGATGATGAATTCACATATATTGAGGATATCTTTTCAAATCTTTCGTATCCGAGACAATTATTACAGAAAGCTAAAAATAAAGCGTTGAAAATTTACTCATCAGCGCAGAATGACCCCCCGAAGGCCACTACAACTACAGCAATGAAAGGTACACTTTCAGCTGCTCCTGATAAAAATTCTTTTGATCGCATCTTTCTTCCAAATAATCATTTGACCGAACGTATTTCCAATAATTTAAACGCGTTAAAAATTAAAACTACAATATTACCTACTAGAACTATCCGTAATTTATTAAATAGCACCAGCAAACAACATATTACATCCGATGCTTGCATCTACCAAATCTCATGCAAAAACTGTCACCTAAAATATGTGGGTGAAACATGTAGGTCCGTAAAATCTCGTGTTTTCGAACATAAACGAGATATTCGCCTCGGAAATTTGAACAATGCTTTAGTTGTACACATAACTAAAGCAGATCATAATTTCGATTTTGATTCCGTGAAGATTTTAAAATATTTTCATAATAAAAATCTTAGGAGGATTTATGAAGCAGGTATAATATCCATCTCACGCACGGTGAATACTAGACCTGGTTTCTTTAGTATTTCCCCTTTTTTAGCAAGATTAATGCTCGATAAGCGTACATACAATTTTCCATCATAATAGAATTCTTTTCATTTTTTCGTTTTCATTCAAAATACTTAAATTTTAGGAATACGTTTTGAAGCGTCGCCCATTTGACGACAACGTGACCACGCTTAAACGGAAAGCTGATCATTTAAAATTTTCAGTTATCTGTTTTGGATAAGTTTTGTTTTTATGTCCATCGTCTTTGTCATGTTGAACTGAATATGTTAATTGCATTTTAATGAATATTGTCCTGGTGAAGGTTTATTAAACCGAAACGTCAGACGTTGACATTTCATTCATATTAAAACAACTTAATTGCATTTAAGGATTTTTGTTTGTTTTTTCCAAATATTTTTCTCCATTCTGTCGGATTTATATCCATTTATATTTGCTTACATACTGTCTACTGGAAATACAAACCTGAATTCACTTTATAACATTAACATGGAAGACTTCAAGCTCATCCGAAAATATAAACATCTATTGGTCACCGCATATTCCTACAAGAACAGAAAGGATTTCTTAACGAACTGTATATATGAGAAAATCGTTCCATCGGGCTTATCTAATATTCTGAAATCATCTTCACATATTTTCCCTGACTATATCAAAGTCTACTTGGAATCATCAGTAAAAGATTTAAAGTTTTCCGAAGAACAAACCTTTTTAAAAGCCACACTTCTAGGACGTGAACTAAAGTTGAAAAACAGCATGTCTCGCATCACAGCTGAGAGACTTCGATCCGAAGTGACCAGAATTAATCATAAACACATCAGGAGTTTAAAACTAAAACTCCATACTTTATGTGATCGTAGCTGTTGGAAGAATATGGGTAGAATGGATCTGGTCACCAATATCTCCAATACCACACTTAGCACTTTAGAGACTGAAGCCCTTAGCTTTGGTCTAAAGTTTGCAACTGGTTCAAAAGACTTCAATATTACCAAACTTATAAATATAAACTACAAACACAGTGATTCTGACTTCCATAAAGGTTTTACCCAAGGCATTTTAGCTGCCTCTATTGATGGCCAAAATATGGAATTCACTTTACCTAAGAGGTATATGAATGCCTTAAAATCCTTGTCATTGAATAATAATATCATTATATCTCCTTCTGATAAAGGAGGCGGTGTTGTTGTCATGGATACCACTGTTTACAACCAGAAAATGTTGGACTTGCTTAATGATAGAGACACTTATGAACAGATCTCCCCTATACAAGTTTCTAAGAATCTAAAAGAATTCAACAGGTCCTATAAGAAACTCATATGTAATGAAGATAAAATTTGGCTTTCCCTTATTAACTACCACCCCACCGTCCCTAAAATTTATGGCCTCCCCAAAACCCATAAGCCTAACATTCCATTAAGGCCCATCATCTCGGGTATAGGCTCAGCTCCTCATAATATCGCTAGATATTTAACTAAATTTCTAACTCCAATTCTGGGCACTGTAAGTAACGCACATATAAAGAATTCAGGCTCTCTTTTAAATAGGTTGAGAAATATTGATATAGGTAACAAATCCCTAGCTAGCTTAGACATCAAATCGTTATTTACTAATATACCTGTTAATAAATGTATTAAACAATTAGAGAACCACCTTAAGAAAATTGACTTTAAGCTACCTATCTCTATCTCGAAATGCATCAAATTATGCATACTTTGCACTTCACATTGTTTCTTCCAGTATAATAATATTTATTATAAACAACAATTTGGTTTACCGATGGGGAGTCCTCTCTCTGGATTCCTAGCATGCATATTTCTAGAATTTCTTGAATCTGGACCTTTTAAAAATGTCATTCCACCTGATACACATTACTTCCGATACATCGATGACATTTTATTTATCTACCCACATAAACATGATTTAAACAAGATTACTGATAGATTAAATAAAATAGAACCTACTATAGAATTTACCTATGAACTTGAGTCTAATAATTCTTTACCCTTTTTAGACATACTACTCATTAAAAATAAAAATAAATTAGAATTTAAAGTATATCGTAAACCCACATGTAAAAATGACTATTTACATTTTTACTCTCACCATGATACTAACACTAAGAGGGGCATTATTATTGGATTCTATTTAAGGGCTCTTCGCATCTGTTCAGCAAAATATTTAGATGATGAATTCACATATATTGAGGATATCTTTTCAAATCTTTCGTATCCGAGACAATTATTACAGAAAGCTAAAAATAAAGCGTTGAAAATTTACTCATCAGCGCAGAATGACCCCCCGAAGGCCACTACAACTACAGCAATGAAAGGTACACTTTCAGCTGCTCCTGATAAAAATTCTTTTGATCGCATCTTTCTTCCAAATAATCATTTGACCGAACGTATTTCCAATAATTTAAACGCGTTAAAAATTAAAACTACAATATTACCTACTAGAACTATCCGTAATTTATTAAATAGCACCAGCAAACAACATATTACATCCGATGCTTGCATCTACCAAATCTCATGCAAAAACTGTCACCTAAAATATGTGGGTGAAACATGTAGGTCCGTAAAATCTCGTGTTTTCGAACATAAACGAGATATTCGCCTCGGAAATTTGAACAATGCTTTAGTTGTACACATAACTAAAGCAGATCATAATTTCGATTTTGATTCCGTGAAGATTTTAAAATATTTTCATAATAAAAATCTTAGGAGGATTTATGAAGCAGGTATAATATCCATCTCACGCACGGTGAATACTAGACCTGGTTTCTTTAGTATTTCCCCTTTTTTAGCAAGATTAATGCTCGATAAGCGTACATACAATTTTCCATCATAATAGAATTCTTTTCATTTTTTCGTTTTCATTCAAAATACTTAAATTTTAGGAATACGTTTTGAAGCGTCGCCCATTTGACGACAACGTGACCACGCTTAAACGGAAAGCTGATCATTTAAAATTTTCAGTTATCTGTTTTGGATAAGTTTTGTTTTTATGTCCATCGTCTTTGTCATGTTGAACTGAATATGTTAATTGCATTTTAATGAATATTGTCCTGATGAAGGTTTATTAAACCGAAACGTCAGACGTTGACATTTCATTCATATTAAAACAACTTAATTGCATTTAAGGATTTTTGTTTGTTTTTTCCAAATATTTTTCTCCATTCTGTCGGATTTATATCCATTTATATTTGCTTATATATATATATATATATATATATATATATATAATTAGACCTAAAGAGCCAGACAAACCTACCAAGGTTTCACCTATGTGGATCGTCAGGGAAATCTGGCTAAAGAGGTGACGTAAGAACGCAATATATAAGCTTACAAAACTAAAATCATGACCACGTGACCCCCCCCCCCCAAAAAAAAAAAAATGGCAAGAAAACTCAGACAACGTGGTGGGGGTTAATAATTTATTCAAATCGAGATGAAAAAAAAAAAAAAGAAAAAAGGAAAAAAAAAGTGGGAGGAGACCTGGATGCTAGACGATTATTTTCTGCTGACGTAAAGTTCTTTGTTCTTTCTTTTTTTTTTATACCTTTTTTTCCCTTTGGTATTGGTTTGATTAAGGTTTTCCGGAGGAGTATAATTTCTCATACTTATAAGATTATTACTAGTATATATATATATATATATATATATATATATATATATATATATATATATATATGGTGCGAGTGATATTTGAGGACATTTTAGTATGCTAAACAAACAACAATATCTTAGCAAACAATGCATATATTTAATTCAAATTGACATAAATACCCTTCATTATACTTCTTTATCTAATTATTCTATGAAACCACCTTTGGCTTTAATCAATCTTTCTATTCGGTCTCTAAACCGTCCATAAGCTGCAATTAAGTGGTCCCTATTCATTTTGAACATCACCTGAAGAATGGCGGCCTTCAGTGCAGCTATGGTACTATGAGGATGTCGACTAGTCTCCCTTTCAATGACGCCCCACACGTAATAGTCCATTGGATTTAAATCTGGCGAGTTAGGGGGGGGGCACATGTTGGGGGGTCACATGATCGTAAAAATTCCCTGGTAACCTAACCTGGGTTACAATGGCTTTGTGAGCAGGTGCAGAGTCTTGTTGAAAGACATATGGCCTTCCATTGCATACTTTATTTATCCAGGGCTTAACAATCGTTTTAAGTACATTAATGTATCCAGCAGCATTGATCTATTTGGGAAAATGTAAGGTAGCATGACATGACCTTCATTGCTCACAACTCACACAGTAGCCGGATATTTGAAGGGGATGCACATAGCCACCTGTCATTCCGTCTGTTTGTTTTATGATCTTGGTCAAAGTTTTTTTCGTCAGAGAAAAACCAAAGCATGCCATGTTTGTGGGGATTTTTCATGTTCTTCAGCAACCGTTTTGAACGCATGAGACGGTTTTCCTGTGTCTTCGCCGATATGAATTGGCCTTTCCTCATTACATATGACTTCTATCGATGTCCTGATGTGCCACGGTTCTGATAGTCCACTCTGATACCTGGAGTTCTTTGGCGATGGACCTCATTGATATTCCGGGGTTCTCATCGATGATGTCTTGAAAATACCGTATAAATTCTGGTGTTCTCACGGTTATCAGTACGCTGTGAATGCCTTTTTCTTTTTGCTACAGCGGAAACATTGCCATCACATCCCTCTAGCTCCAACCGAATCTTATGAACAAATTATCTGGCAACATGTAAAATGTTACTGATATTTAAATCACTATGTTTTGCAACTAAAGCAACAATGACTGCATGCCTTTTCATTTCTTAGGTTAACATTTTCCTCTGACTGGGTTATCTGAAATAAGAAAAAATAATAATATAAAAGAATTGAGTGTAGAGTGAACGTAAAACAATATGTCCGCAAATAGCACTCGAACATGTATGTGATGTGTGCGTTGGATAATTTGTCGTCTAAATGACGCAAAAATGAAAATAAATCTGACTTCTCATTTTAACAGATATATTTACCAAAATTACACCAAATATCCTGAAATATTAGAGTAAATTTAATCAATAATATCGCCATTGGCTTCACCCACAGCCTTCTGTAACTCTTCTAGATGGTCTCCTTGTTTAAGCTGGTGAATGCTGCCATAACCCTTGCCTTCAGTTCATCTTTGGTGTTACAAGAGGTTTGCCTCTCGCCTGTGCCGCACATCAAAGCGATTGCAGTCTTGGGAGTTATAAGGTCAGATATAAAGGGTGATGTGACCTCCAAAATTGCCTGACAGCCATGACTGGGTTCTCCTACTTTTGTGGCATGGTTCAGAATCCTGTTGCCAGAAATAGAGTATTATAAACCTAATGTCTTCAGCAACAAAAAAGGTAAAAAAAAAAAAAAAAAAAAAAAAAATATTGCAATATGAGCTCTGGTAAAAACTTATATTGATGACAGTGAAAATTGCAATATGAGCACTGGTAAAATGGGTTGCTGAAGACATTAGGTCTATAATACCCAGAAATTCATGCACAGATGTCCTCAAGGACACACGGCATAATAGATAAAGGCGTTAGATAGATCAAGTGACAGGACCCAAAGAGTGTGAGTTCAATACTCGTTCAAGGCGGTGGAGAACTTGGCGAGGAGAATTAGCAGGAGAATGTCACTGTGTCACATTTTTTAAACTTTCAACCGGAGGCCGTAACCTGACATATATCATTTTGTAATCTGTGATCGAATTAAAAACATTCAGGGCCGTATCCAGACCCGCAATCCTAAAATTTTGGATTCACAACTTTTCATAGCTGTGATTGCTATCGGATTCCTCCATTTTGATTGATAAAATCAATTAAAGGGACACAACTGTCTAACTTTCAATAACTCATGTTCCAATGACAACATTACAATGAATAAAATTGTCTGTGTTTTCAATTTTACTGCTAAAGGTCGCAACCCAACATATCATATCATATGCAATCAGACTGTCTCCTTGAGCAAATTAAAAAACATTCCGGGTCGGATTCCAAAGTTTTCATTACTGCGATTGTTTTCGGCGATTTTTCCCGTGATTTTCTGCGGCGAATTTTTTATACGAATAGAATTTTTATAACTTGGAAATAAATTTGGGAAGAATCGAAATTAATTGCGAAATCCAGCGAAAGTCCCCTATTAAATAAAAATATTTTTTTGCATGGAAAGTAAGGGCCTACGTACATTAAACTGTCTTTAAATTAAGCGGCGACAGAAGAATTATCGTTGACCATTTAAAAGGTAAGCTTAAATATTAATGTAATACTTAAATGTAGCGATCAATTTTCAGTCCTGAACTTTATTGCTGTTTATCGCATTTTCTCTCTACCTATTGTAATGAAGGTCCAATCAAGATTTGCCCGCAGGAGCTTATATCTGTTCCTGGCTTGGTAATCGTTTTAATTCTCAGTGAGGCTACTATATTCCACGCAAAGCAGACGGTAATATGACGCATGAACGTAAGAAAAGTAGGTAAGAAGTACAGTTTATATAATTATGTAGGAATGATAACGATTGACCCTAGATTTTAAGAGGTTAATATTGTAGTATTGCGAAAACATCCTGTCGATAGTCTGATCTACAAAGAAGTAGTTTTTGGGAGAAGCTGTCCCAGCAGAACTTCCTTTTTACTAATGGAAGGGAATGAAGATCCCTAATCCTCGTTTGAGTGACAGGGCGGATCTCAGCTGCGAATATCTGGACTGGCGGAAGTAAAGGATGTGGCTGGTTAGAGCACTTTCCATGGAAATGGCGATAAAGTAGCAAGAGTCTCGCGACGTCACGTCTGGCAGAAAGGGATTTTAGGGTAGAAACGACAAAACTAGGTTGACGATTTTGAAAGAAAGACAAGGAAATACATAGCAAATACAGCCAATATATATATTAGGTTGGTGCAAAAATAATGTCAGTTTTTGATGCAATTTTTAACGTCAATAACCGACATTATTTTTGCACCAACCTAATAGCACCAGCATTTCATTTTTGATTCGACTGGACTCGAATAAATACATATAGAAGGAGGAGTGGAGGTAGTTAATGTAGTGGTATTTTTCGGGCCAGAAATAAAGACACAAGAGAGGAACTGAATTAAACAAATATATTAACAGAATCCGTAAAACAAACATATACAAACAAGAGTGTGCTATGGTGGAACACACCTATTCTATAGTTAATAGACTCTCCCACCTATAATCAGTAGGAGTAGTAAGAGTAACGGGTCAGTCAGTCGCTCACTTTCTGACCGACTGATCGGTTGGACTCTCTGCTTTCGGGCAGGAGGAACCCAAAGGAGGCTACACCGAAGGGCGGAGTCTCCTTCGGGGAGGTAGACCGGCCCTGAACCCGTTTATACGGGTTCAATGGGCATATTTTTGGCCGAGCCCACGGGCTTGGAATGCCCACGTTAAAAAGGCTTTGTGCCACATGACACCCTCGTGGGGGGTGACTGAATATCGTCAGTCGCTCACTTTCTGAGCGACTGTTCGGTTGTACTCTCTTCCTACGAAAGTGAGGAACCCGAAGGAGGCTACGCCGAAGGGTGGAGTCTCCTTCGGGGAGGTAGACCGGCCCTGAACCCGTTTATACGGGTTCAATGGGCATATTTTTGGCCGAGCCCACGGGCTCGGAAAGCCCAGGTTAAAAAGGCCTTGTGCCACATGACACCCTCGTAACGTCACTCGGTCAGTCAGTGAGTCGATGTCGGACGACAGTTAGTCGAATACGAAAGAATCAGCGACCACAACGAGATTTCTCTGCGTAATACCAAGTTCCTAACGTTTTGTACGTCGAACCTATTTTAGGACCGACTTAGTACAAATATTAGGTTGGTGCAAAAATAATGACGGTTTTTGACGTATTTTTAACGTCAAAAACCGTCATTATTTTTGCATCAACCTAATACAAGCCTCCACTGCGAAATAACTCCACAACAGAGTGTTACAGCAAGAATGTTCGGTTCGACTCTCTGAACTGACTGCTGGAAACTCTCCTCTCCAAAAGGCAGTACCTGCTCCTATTTTTAGCTGGGAAAGTCCATGTTTGCCTGGATAAATTACTATGACAGTTACTGGAGCGGTACGAGGACTAGGATATTTTTGCCAGCATCTTTAAGAAGGTGTAAATAGATGTCCAAATAGCTATGCTGTTCACCATATTTTCCTTATTTGCTAATGAAATATTGTACGTGTACGTGTACTATATTTTCTTCTCCAATTACTCACATTTTTTACGTTCTAAAATCATCTGGCTGGTATGGCGTTCGGTAAATTACACATTTCAGTGAACTAAAATGTCACAATTTAAAATTGTTCATTATTGTAGTTGGCAAAACGGCGTATTATAAACAAATTGCACACGAGACGCATTTTGATTGCCTGCAGACGACATCTGAATTATTTGTTGTTTTTTTTTATATTTTTATTTTATGAATTTGTTTTAATATTCAGAGGGAAATAACTTTATATTTGATGAAATTATTTCCAGACAAATGCTGTGTAAGAAATTGTTTACGTTATTTTCTAGATATTTTATGTTGAAAATTAAGGAAATCTACGTCGAACGACGATTTGCAGAAAATTCTTAAGAACTTAATTTGGGAGGAATGTTTTTACACAAATGGTTCAAGAAATTCTGAAAAGATAGAGGAAGTTAACTCTACAATATAGAATAGAAATATGATACTCGTATATATATATATATATATATATATATATATATATATTAACTGATTTAAATTATCGTTTTTTCGCTACACAGTATTAACCATGTTTCAAAAGTGGAAGCTGAACGCTTCAAATATAATTTTGTAATTATTTGTAACATAATGTTTTTAATTTAATTACAAAATTATATTAGAAAAAACATATTTTAAATCAGATAATTTATAATATTAATGCTCTGTAAATTTACATTGAGCAATACCAATAAGAACACCGGATTATATATCTTACTGTTCTTTATATATATATATATATATATATATATATATATGTGTGTGTGTGTGTGTGTGTGTGTGTGTGTGTGTGTGTGTGTGTATAGTACAGGTAAAAATCCGTTGGTATATAATCCAAGTGAATCTTAATAATATAAAATAAATAAATTGATCCACAAAAAGAGATCAATGTATTTATTGTAACAGAACATATAAATTACACAACAAAGAAATAAAAAAATACCTCATGGGTATAGTCTATTTCAACCGACGCCGAGTACGTCAGTCTCATTCAACCCATACGGATATATATATATATATATATATATATATATATATATATATATATATGTATGTATATAAGTAAAAGTCTTGTCACGTAGTAGATTGATGTTACCTTCAGTATCCCGATCGCCCACTCCTCAGGGGATATCAGAAACTTACTCTTTATACTTATCGATTTTGCTTTCTTTGTATGCACTTACAATTTTTGCAAGTTTTTTTTATAGTGTGTCTGTGTGTGTGTATTCGCGCACACGTGCGTCTCTCTTCGCGGATGTGTGGTCGTGCGCACGAAGGATTTGCGGACATCATATGTTTATATATACTTTTGTTCTTGTTTTGGTGTGAGGAACCGCCCCCAAAGTTTATAAAAGTATTTTTGATACACCCTCTCTCTCCCCATTCTCTGTCCTCCTCTCTCTCTCTCTCTATATATATATATATATATATATATGTGTGTGTGTGTGTGTGTGTGTGTGTCTGTCTGTCAACCTGTCTGCTTGGGGGTGTAATACGTTAATATGTAATATTAGATAATAATATAATGAATCGTACTGCAATATGTCATTTCGTATGGACTAAAATCTTACCATGTACTGGCGATCATGTAACCCCCACCAAAAAAAAAAACAAAAACAAAAAAAAACAAAAAAACAAACCCAAAAACTAAAAAAAAACAACAAAAAACAAAAGGTTGTCAAATATGTGACAAAAACACCGCAATACTTCAAACCTAAATCCTGAAGATATATGCTGACCATCATCGTCGGATATTCGCGATTCTGATTCGTATTTTCCTTGTCGGGGACATGACAGATCTAACCCTAACTCTTTTATTCACTGCTCATGCTCCATATTTGCCATTTTGTGGGTTCCAGCATATATCCACTCAGACCGTGGAATCATTTTCATGTCAGAGCAGTTGGGACAATTCCTAAGCGAACGAGTGGTGGCCGCAAACAGAACAACTCCTTATTACCCCCAGGGTAACGGACAATGTGAACGCTATAATGGCATCGTTTGGAAAACGGAAGAGTTGGCTGGACCAAACCGTTCAATCACTGATTGGAAGAATCTCTTCCCTGGGTCGCTGTATGTCATCCGAACACTTCTGTGCATACCAACGAACGCTACGCCACATGAAAGCTTTCTTAAGTTTTATCACGCGTCCGTGTTGTTATAACAATATGTAATACTTAGTATCTGTCTATATTTCTGAGATGAGGTATTATATACACTATTTACATTATTCGGACTATTGTCCTCATCTTTGTCGCCATATTTATCACAACGTTTCGGCCTTTCAGTATTTGTCTATATTTCTGAGATGACGTATTATGTACGCTATTTACATTATTCGGACTATTGTCCTCATCTTTGTCACCATATTTATTACAACACTTCGGCCTTTCAGTATCTGTCTATATTTCTCAGATGAGGTATTATGTACACTATTTACATTGTTCGGACTATTGTCCTCATCTTTGTCGCCATATTTATTACAACGTTTCGGCCTTTCAGTATCTGTCTATATTTCTGAGATGAGGTATTATGTACACTATTTACATTATTCGGACTATTGTCCTCATCTTTGTTGCCATATTTATTACAACGTTTCGGCCTTTCAGTATCTGTCTATATTTCTGAGATGACGTATTATGTACACTATTTACATTATTCGGACTATTGTCCTCATCTTTGTTGCCATATTTATTACAACGTTTCGGCCTTTCCGTATCTGTCTATATTTCTGAGATGAGGTATTATGTACACTATTTACATTATTCGGACTATTGTCCTCATCTGTGTTGCCATATTTATTACAACGTTTCAGCCTTTCAGTATCTGTCTATATTTCTGAGATTACGTAATATGTACACTATTTACATTATTGTGACGGGTATTAAAAGCAGATAAGCTAAACACGCATATACGCACATATGAGCGTTAATTTCCGCCTAGCAACAGAATAAAGATTACGATAAGTCTCATGACATTTTGGGGAAGGCAGGTCAAAAAGGTCGACTGACCCAATTACCCGTAAGGGAAAATGTCTAGACAGAAGCTAGACAGGGGACGGAAGTAAGTTAGAATTCGTGACCAAAACCTAAGACACGTGACAGTCAAAGATTCACTCGAGGATCAGTTGTTCTCTGGATTTTGAAAAGGCAAGACCGAAGCCGAGGCACTAGTGGTTCACGAACGGAAAGATAAGACGCATTTGATAGTGATGACTTATTCAGTTCGATCCAGGCAACTCCGGACAGAAGTATAAAGAAATATTCCTGTTCGAGAATCCCAATTTGAAGACGCAGATAAAGATATATTCTGTTGATTCAACCTGCGTAAAGAAAGTGTACATACCTGTTGCAAATCGAGCCGTCTACAGAAGAAAGGAAGGAAAGAAAAAGACGAAACAAAGAGAGAAAGTTAGTGTATACCTCTATTATAGACTGGCAGTGTGTGAAATTGTGTTTGTGCCGAGAAAAGAAAAGAAAGAACATTGATAAAAAAAAAAGAGAGAACTGAATACAAAAGAAAAGTAATCTCATTTCGGACCCGTAGTAAAAAAGATATACACACACACATGAATATTATGTTTTTTTTTTCGCAAACACCTTTCCACATGTAAAACAATAATTGTAACTCCTCTCCCATCTCTTTTGTATATGTGTGTTGGCTTCTGCATTCAATTCATAGTAATTCATACTTGTATTTTGTATGTTCGGGTTCAGTTGAATCCATTTGGTGTTCGGCGAATTTGATATCCCAAAATAAGTTCGAGATCCGATCGTCGGATGTTTTAACTCATACTTATCTGTTCGTTTATTTTTGATATATGTATATTTGTATATATTAAAATTATTTATCAAAAATCGCTAAGCCTTATAGTTCATCCTTGTATTGTGGATCAGTACTCGTGTTGAAAATGAAGCGGACCTGGGAAAGATTACTGTTCGATTATCCCAATGGAACAGTGGTCTTAAAAATATTTTCTTTACCAATTGTCCACTCTCACGATCTGAGAGAGATAGCTTGTATCTCTCCACAGGTGTAAGAGTGTATATATCTCCCAGTCGGCGTATGATCGTCCTATAACCCATTCGTCGACTGGGGCATATGACATTATTCGGACTAAAAAAAATACTTATTTTGGAACCAACTTAAAATTTGCCAGATAAACGAGAGGACAGTGTCATATATATATATATATATATATATATATATATATATATATTTATTTTATTTTATTTTATTATTATATGAAAGGGCAAAATCATTTTTTATGTTTATACGTTCTTTTTATACATACAAATATTTAAGTAAATGCTCTGTTTATAATAAACAGTATTAACAACATTTACCGGCCTGAATGTCCGAGAAATTTGCATTTGCGCCCTCCGACAAGAATCGAACCTGTATCTTATTCGGAACCGTCATATAGACTGACGTACCTTAACCGATCGAGCATTTGTAACTAAAAAAAGGACGTATAAAAATAAAAAATGTCTTGTGATAGTAGAGACGAAGTGTAACTTGCATCAATCGCAATTTAGTATTACAACATCTATACAAGTTTTTTTTTCCTGAAATATGTATATATTATTGGGCGGAATTATATATATATATATATATATTGAATCAATTAACAGACATTAATATAGGCTGCATAGTATAAAAAAAGTTTTAAATTTGTTTGAAATCAGACAAGCTTTCCTTATGCAGCCTGTATATATATATATATATATATATATATATATATATATAAGATAATCCTAAGGAGCCAAAAGAATTATCAAAGAATTATCTACCAGTTCAGCCCTTTACAACTTAAACACGCTATACTACGTCCGCGAAGTTGAATAACCCCTTCTATATTCTAAATTTAAAGCGAAAGTTCTCTCAGGGAGCTTTTTCCTTAGAACTGCCTCTGGCTAAGTCTCCCGTGTGGATGCTTCCCGGAAAATTAGAAGTCTTAACAATCAAGAGTCAATCGTTATCTATGTTCTTTATCCTTATAATTTTCACTTTCTACTAGCACCTCTTACATTCATATCACCCCTCATTTAGTATTCCTCTACATTCAGTCGCTCTTGGGCCTTGTATTGGATGAACTGTATTAGTAAGTACCTCAACCGAGACCATGTCAGAATACTGTACGGAATGTGATGTCAAAGAAGCTAGATGCCGGGTTATTCTGGAGTGACTAATTCTCCGAAATTTTTTTAATACGTCTTTAAAATTTTCGATAACCATGAGTTTTATATATGAGTATTTAATTAACTTCTTTGTTTCCTCTACTTAGCTTCTGTTTCTAATATACTCTCTCTGACTACGGCCTACCTAATTCTCGGCTATTTTGAAAAAAGACGTTGCAATACAAGCCAAGTGCAGCTGGATTGGGCTAGTGATCCTGCATTCGGCGGTCTGGCCAGTCACCTTAGGTTAACAAGGCATCTAGTTTCTCTGAAATCACATTCAATACAGTACTGGTAGCACCTGTTACGGTCCCAGCTATGGGCAAATAGTTAACACCCAAACTTGTGTAAAAATAGGTTTTAATACCAGAAATACATTATAATAGAAAAAATATTGCCAGCAATAATTTTTAAGGGAACATATTTTAAATATAATACCAGCAATGCAAACAGCTAAACATTCTTTGAAAAAAATATGACCAGCTATAGATTTCTTCGAGGAAAAATATTCCCAGAAATAGATTTTTGAAGAAAAACATATTACCAGCAATAGAAATTTTTTCGGCATTAAATAAACCATTGAGGTTGATATGCCGTAAAACAAACCAAAACATCCAATATATATATATATATATATATATCACGAATAGATATTGAGTCAACATTGTTTAGCGCCAATCTGTTTCATGCTTGGACGCAATCTATAAAGACTGTCACCACTCGGTTTTGTTCTTAGTATCCGCTCTCTCTCTATATATATATATATATATATATATATATATATATATATATATATATATATATATATTCATCCATACAGCACATCAGTGTGGCTAGACGTTCGCTTGCCTCTAATTAGGATCGAAACCCGACTGAATTGGCATCAGTCGGGGATTCTACCACGGCAGGGATGAAGGTGAATTTAATCGTATTTATTTTTAGATAAACACACAGTGACTGAGAAAACTCGATTCAATTTACTGAAGAATCTTGCATTATTAGCCGCATCTTGCATCTTGCATTATTAAATATATATATATATATATATATATATATATATATATATATATATATATATATATATATATATATGTAAATTTCTCAGAATTTCTCAGTAAAATGAGAATAGGAAAACTGTAGTTTTAGCCAACGCGTTTCGTTCCAATGTGGACTTTTTTAAGTCAAGAAACGAAATGAATTTATTGAAACAACGTATCTATAAACAACAAACAAAATGTCGTTAGCAACTTGATACTTTGTTTCAATAAATTCATTTCATTTTTTGCCTTGAAAATGTCCACATTGGACGAAACGTGTCGGCTAAAACTACAGTTTTCCTATTGTCTTTTTTTCATTATGCATATAGTCTTTTTCTATGCGTTAATTCTGATAAAGATTTACATACCTATAATTCCATCAATAGGAGCATTACTTTAGTTTGATGAAGTCCGTTTAGAGGTCGAAACACGTTATAAAGAAATTTCCCAAATTTGTCATTGCCATTATTCTGATATATAGAAATTATTATATTATATTCACCAATAATACTTTAATATTAATGTCATACTGTAATACCTAACAGAAATGCTTGTATTACATTTAATATATAATGCAGTTATATGTAATACTTTAATATGCAACCATTATTACATTTGATACAGACTCGTGTATTAGTCGAAACGATTAAACGTCGACGCAACTATTTTATGTCTGAGAAATACGCAAATATCGAACCCTCCTGTATAAGCCGATTTCGCTAATCAACCTATGTTCAGATGACGCGGTTTTGTAAATTCCCACGAGTGGAGAATGTGTTTTAATATTTTGATATTTAAAAACTTGTTTAAGTGTAATTTACATTCTGGTTTTTCTTTCGCCACTCAATTTACAGGAGGAATTTTCTTTTACCATTTCACATGTTTTATAAAGTTTCAAGATGTTTCTCAAAATTTTGTTTTCATTCCTATTGGTAGACGACAATGGCGCCATCTTTCAAATGCAACAGGATTTTATTTAGCATACAAATCGAATGGAACGCGCGCCGTACAAAAAAACTTACGAAATAAATCAAAGTTCTAAAAACAAATCGATTGGAAAATTTAATATATAAAAAATCTAATTAGAGAACTGGCCACTTACAATGGTAACAGAAATGAAAACAGTAATAAAAACTGTGAGTATTAAAATATTTTGAAAATGCTTCTAAAATCTAAGTAAAAACTGTTTTATTGTAAGAGCGATCACTCCAGATAATTTGCTGCTTTTTTAAAAATATTTTTATATTGTTACATATATCTAGGCTTCAACACGAATATACACGTTCGTTTATATGAGGAATTTTGAAAACATATATAAAACTTACAAAAATGACTAGGTAAAGACATTCAGTCTTCAATTATATAGAGAATATTACAACTCGGTGTTGATCTCACTGTCTACTTTCATATATATATATATATATATATATGAAGAAATATAGTCTTAAGATGTACTATATTTATGGGATAAAGTGCTCAATATAAGAGATAAATCGTGTGTAAATATAAAAGTGATCATAGAAGTCAACACTTAGAGGCGACGTGGCCTGACAATTGCATTTAGCATGAAACAGACCTCTAAGCGTTGATTTTGAACTGTTGCATCTTAGAAATGATTAATGATAGCTTATCGGAATTCTCCGAGGTTTTCATAACACTACTTTGAACAATAAGAATGTGTTTAGTTCTAAATTGAAATGATGATCGCTCTTGCTGTTGTGACCTCAAGTTTTCCTCTCTGCTTTTCCATGTTTTTAAAACTTATTCACCGTTCTCTTGGTTGTTTTTGAATGGACTTTGAAGATATAAGCCAGACTATGAATATTGGTACCATCACTGAGCGCGTAAATGATCTTTTTCCTCTCACCATTGCTCAGTTGTCAAGATATAGTGAAGCTGACACAAAACTATTGTAGCCTGTTCTCTTTCTTGCCGAATAACACAAAGTTTTTCAGTGATTCTTACGACAAATTGTGTCAAAATTGCTGAACGTCTTATCTGGAAAAAAGTAACTCAATTAGTGTTGTAATTTTGATCTCATCCTCGTCGCCAGAATGTGTTAATCTAGGGATGATTACTGAATAGAATAATCACACGAAGGCTGGTAATGAACGATAATATTTAGGATGCGAACAACACTCATAAGATTCGCCAGCGGCGCGTAGAAGTAGTAGTCAATTACTAGAAGTGAGTCAAGTGAATTCCACAATGAATATCCACCTGCAGGATATCTACCAACCGCCCCACGCGGTCAGATGTGGCACAAGGCCGAATTTAATGTGGGATATCCGGGCCCGTAGGCTCGGCCAAACATTGCCTGTTGACTCCGTATAAGACGCGGTGGGGTAGCTGATTCGCGAGACGAGACTCTGCCCTTCGACATAGCCTTGTCTGGGAATCCTCTCTGACTTGAAAATTAAAAATTAATATTTGAAATCCCAATTTGAATTGATAAACCTCCAGTATTAAATTTCGATAATTATCAACATTATTATTCAAAATTCTAGATTCCTAGAGTTGGTAGATAGATCTTGTCTCATTCACCTGGTAGTTCAATAATATATTTACAATACGATGCTATAAAAGATAGCAATTTAAAGAAAGAAAACATGGGCGGAAAACTTAAAAGCAAATCTCGTGACTTAAAAGCAAATCTCGTGACTTGATTTTAAACTTCTTCTCACAGACGCCAGTGCTGGGAGCTTGAATGGAGAATCTCAAAGGCAGGCGCAAAAGCAAAGGTTGACAAAGGCAGTCGGAGTGAGGAAGCCAGCTCTCAAAGGAATAAAGAAAAATGCCGGAAGAGCAACCACGACTTTAATCGCACTTCCGCTTGACTGGCACATGCGCGCTTTTCATGTTAATGTGGTGGGTTTTCATGGAAGTTTACCAACTTTCACTGGCCGTATGCTCGCATCAGACAGAAGGATATAAATATATTGTATTTTATTTAAAGAAGCTATTAACGATTAACTTGAACATGATATCTTGGAAATAAGCAACCCAATGAGATGTAATAATAATAGCTTTATAAAACCTGTGGATTGAAAACGTTTTATCATAAATATGGACAAATATAACTTTTCTACCTACAGAGCAACAACCACAAGAACAACACAAGCAACACAAACAAGAACAAGAACTTATGTAAGTTTGAGAGTGCAGTGGGCTCATGGGTAACGATCTGGAATTGTCAATCTGAGGCGAGTTTCAATTCACTTTGAGTTAAATTAAATTAACTTACGGGAAAATTTCCTTGAGAAAGGTATCAATCCACCTCTTCTCCTTCCATCTGTGGGTTAATTAGTGAGGCTTGCATTATTATTATTATTATTATCTCCATGAAAAAATCTTATATTATAAAAATAATTTCTGCCTTTAAATAACCTGCAATGGGTTGATAAGCCGTAGAAAAAATACTAGTTCTCTTAAGATATATTTGCTGCTAGGTTGAAAAATCCGGAGAGAAGACCCAACCTTGTCATATGCCCTCCCTCTACTTTTGAGATCTTGGTTAATTCATTTTCTATCCGTATTGCCATGGATTTATATGTTGCAAGTAAGTTCTACTGAACATTACTACAGTAATGAATTCAATCCCCAATGAGTCTCCACGTGTTTTGCCTTGTGAAAGAAGAATCTGTACTCCGTATATATCAATAGAACTCCTTGCTCTCTGTTAATTTAAAAATCCGGAGAGAAGACCCAACCTTTTCTTATGCCATTCTCTACTTTTGAGCTCTTGGTTAATTAATTTTCTATCCGTATTGTTATGGATTTATATGTAGCGAGTAAGTTCTACTCACCATTACTTTCGTAGTAAATTTAATCCCCAATGAGTCTCCACGTGTTTTTCCTTGTGAAAGAAGAATCTATACTCCGTACATATCTATAGAACTATTTGCCCTGTGTTAATGTTAGGCGACAGTCTCTAAATACTGTAATGAATCTGATCAAAGATTATCAAACGTTGAGCGTACTAAAGCGTGTAAACCATATTTAGAAATCTTCGAATAGGAAGTTAGACTGTTTCCATTGCGCTAAATTGAGCCAATCATCTCTAACTGTGAGTCGAAAATAAGTTCTGCTGGGAAAGAGGAGATGTCTTGTGAAGGTGTCCATTATGTTTTGTTATACTGATATGTTGATTGCTTGCAGTCGACTTAAATTTGGTATCGTACATGATTGGATATAATGAACAACGTATATAGAGAGGAGAAAAATAACAGAGAGTTTTATATACAAGAATAATGTTAGGAAAATTGATGACAAAGTGGAAAAAATATATAGGAGAAACCTGGAGGAGTTTAAATAAAAGATTATTTGAACACCAAAGGGATCTACTACAAAAGAACATATTCAATGCATTAGTTGCTCACTATAATGAGTCTAGCTATAATATTCATAAAATAATTCTATTTTAATTAAAAGATGAAGTAATTTACTGAGACGACAGTGTGTAGTAATTACTTTCATCGCTAGAATATCGATTATAAATTCTCGTTCATCTTCTTACAGTTTTCTTCTATTTCCACAATGTGGGATGCTTAATAACAAAAGTGATATTAAATTTTCGCCATTTTTTATTTTTATTTCAGCGCATGCGCTTTGTTTTTGATTTTGTCGACTGCACAGTATAATAGGGTCAGTTGGGCACCGTTTCTAAAAAAAAAAGAGCACTTTGACACAATTCACTCAACCAGATATGGGGAAACAGTTTGCTGTACTGGTTGGCATTCGCGCCTGAAGCTCCAATACGAACATTTCAAAGTGTTTGGGTGACAATCTGAAGGCAATGCAGAGGATTCGGAAAGAGTTGGATGAATCTAATGAGGATTACGAAAGTATGGCCGCTCGGAAATCTCACTGGGAATTTTTCTTAATTGAGAATGTGGACGGGTGTGATATTGTAAATATTTTGAAATGTTGGACATATTATTCAAATGAGAACTTAGCCACCTAGCCAACGTTGTTGTAGCATGTTCAACATAAACATTACTTTTAACGTTGGAGATATAATCGGAACCGTCATATAGCCTGACGTGCTTTTACCGATTTAACCACAGAGGACCTGCGTTTCGGTTAGCAAGGTCGATTTTACTGTTTTTAAACTACAATTCTCTGTGGCTAAATCGGTAAAAGCAAGTTCCCATTCCCGTTGTGTCATTTATATTTACTTATGAGAAAATACCCCCTTGGGAAAGGTACGAATATACCACTTCTCCTCCACCCCGCCAGACTTCTATAACTAAACCGTTATTATTTCCAAAACAAGCCATACAATCTTAAAATGTTTTCTGACTTTAAATAACTTGCAAAGGATTGATAATAGATAGAAAAAGAAATGAATCAGTAAACAGCACTGCCCGGCACATGGTTCGAACGCGCAATTGGTAAATCACCAATTTCAAGAATTAACACCTTAAGACAATAGGCTATTTTTAACAATAGACAGAGTTCAGTTCATAAGGCTTATATAAACATTTGAATACTTATATTATAGGTTAAAAAATTTCCACACGCATTATTATTTCTAATATCACTTGTATTCGGAATAAATTGAGATATGTAAATATATACTTACTTTTGAGTTGACCAATGTTATATATCCCGGTAGTTACTTGTTTGTTAAGACACTAATACTCTCCCCCACTCGAATAATGCGTTATATTTGAAATATTATGTTGGTGCAAAAATAATGTCGTTTTCTCACATAGTAATATATGTGAGAAAATGACATTATTTTTGCACCAACCTAATACTATCAATGGGATTTGCTTTGAAGCATTAGTCCAGACTATATTGCGACTAGTTTTGTCTGTTTTGGTTTAGGTTAGATTCAATTTGGACTTGTTTCCGTGTATGGAATTTCATTTTGGCATAGAAAAATGTCTATGTTTTTTGTTTTTTTTTAATTTTGAAGGAAGATATGTATTTTGTATTAAAGAAACATATTTTATTTGTCTCCATGACTTACATTTAAATTGTTATTTACTTCGATCCTTTTTACTGATCGATATCTCCATCAGCGTCTGACTGACTATATGTCAAAGATTTCGGGTTTAATGATAAACAGATTTCTTCTATCTATCTATCTATCTATCTATCTATCTATCTATCTATCTATCTATCTATCTATATATATATATATATATATATAAATATGCATGTATCTATTTATCTATCTATCTAGCAATATATATATATATATATATATATATATATATATATATATATATTCATCTATCTATCTATCTCGGCCTGTTCATATAGGTATTTTTCCTATCTATCTATCTATCTATCTATCTATCTATCTATCTATCTATCTATCTATCTATCTATCTATATATATATATATATATATAAATATGCATGTATCTATCTATCTATCTATCTATCTATCTATCTATCTATATATATATATATATATATATATATATATATATATTCATGTATCTATCTATCTATCTATGCCTGTTCATATAGGTATCTTTCCTATCTATCTATCTATCTATCTATCTATCTATCTATCTATCTATCTATCTATCTATCTCAAACCTGTTCATATCTATCTATCTATCTATCTATCTATCTATCTATCTATCTATCTATCTATATATATATATATATATATATATATATGAGATCAATGTAAGTAAAAGCTTATCACTTAGTTGACTGATGTTACCTAGAGCATTCACACTCCAGAGTTTCTATATTGACCGATCCGTCTACACTTCAGAGGATATCAGCAATTTACTACTTATATATTTTTTCAATTTTTTTCTTTTTATAAACATTTAACAATGGTATAATTTTTTCTGTATTTTTTGTGTTCGTGTGTGCGTTTGTGCGCCTGCAGCCATGAACCCCTTTCTGCGGATGTCTGTTCGCACGCATGCGCACTTTTGCGCGAATGCGCGTACACGTAGGGTGTCGTGATCATTTGTCTTTTTTTTTTCTTTTCAATTTACATTCACCCTTTAGACTTCTCCCCCTTTTTTCCTTTTTCCTCTTTTCTTTCGACTGTTGTCGTTTTTGTCCCGATTTGTTTCAATTCTAGTCACGTGACTAGTTTAATTTTGGGCATTCCATTTTTTTTTTTTTTTTTTTTGATAGGGAATTTGTATTTTGTTTTCTTTTTTTTTACATAAATAACTGATATTAATCCTTAAATGAATTATGATTATTCAAATCTCACTTAATTTCTCTCTCTCTCTCTCTCTCTCTCTCTCTATATATATATATATATATATATATATATATATATATATATATAAATAAATGCCTCACAAAATCCGTGGTATACCAATGCACTATCTCATCCATTGAGAGCCCTAACACTGATAGGATATACATAGGATCAACAAAGAATAATTTTAAAATTAGATGGAGAAAACACAAGAGCTCTTTCAACAATATTCAAAATAGAAATCAGACATCTCTATCCCAATATTTCTGGCATCTAAAGGAAACGAATAAAACACCAAAAGTAAAATGGAAAATAGTAAATAGAACAAGTACCTGTAGAACCTGGGATGACCCATGCCTCTTATGCTTACAGGAAAAACTACACATCATTAAATTCCTAAATAATGAAAAATTATTAAACCATAGGCAGGAGTTAACGGTTTTTTGCCGACATCAACAGACTTTCGCATTAGATAATTAGCATTAAAAAAAACAAAACAAAAAAAAAACATAGGTAAGTAAAATTCTAAAAAGCTCAGCCAAACCCTTAAATAGGAAAAACCCTTTTTGTCGTCGTCAAAAAAACTAAAAAAACAAACTGAAATTCAATGCAAAGCGATCTGTATATTAAACACCCACTTAAATAAACAAATAACTAAATAGATAATCAGATAGACAATAATAAAAGACAATTCTCCAGACACATAACGACTGTAGGCGCGCCATAAAAACATCCTTCACTGGGAACCAACTAAAGGATGACCGTAAACATTAGCCTTGAAATAGATACCCTACTCAACCTTAGCAAAACCTCTCAGAGGATGATGAATCTACTGATAAGAATTAACTCCCTGACCACTTAAAGAAGGAAAATAGTATAGCCACTCCCACAATAACAAATTCTGTAAAAATACACGTAAACCGAGAGATAGCTTATTCCTAAAAATTTCGCTTGAAGATGAAACGTGACTGAACACCTCAATCCAACTTAATTTTATTAATTATTTGGATTTCGGCTCTCGTTTTTGAAACATGAGAACTCTTATGTAGTGAAGGAATCATATTTTTAAACAAAAAATATTATTATAATATATATATATATATATATATATATATATATATATATATATCACTGCTTCAATCGGATTCTAATGCTCCGGTTGGAGAGGCTTGCGGATAGAAGACGTGACTCATGGGGGCACAGTCCGTTGGAATAAATAGATTCGGATGAGTCAAACGCTATCGCTATATCGAGTCTGGTTTGTTTCGTCTCCCTCACCGAGAACCGTTGATCCAGTGGGTATGACGCTTGCGTCATATCGTAACGGTCCGGGTTCGATTCTCGGTAGTGGATGCGCACTGCTGATGAGTTCCAAAAATAGGGTGAAACGGCAGTCTAATGCTTTCTGCATTCTGTTGAGGATTCTAGACTCGGTGAATTAATTATGATATATATATATATATATATATATATATATATATATATATATATATTGTTGAATATAACAGACAAGGAATATCTATTATATTTTATAATGAGCCGTTCCAAACGTCGTATAATGTCTTTAGATTCAAGAGAAATTAAAGGCAACTGTCCAACATTTGGATAGTTCTTTATTATATTGGTCGTCGATATAAGCTTTCAGATCACATAGGTCAACATCAGAGTGGTTATATGAACATTACAGTAGTGATGTGCACCGTTAAAGATGATATCCTATTTTGTTTACGTAGAAGTTTGCTATGCGATGATAACGGGTGGTGGAATATCAGACGCAGCTTGTAAATTCATAATATGGATCTATGACATCGTACATGACCACAGAAGAGAAAGACATGTTATCGACAGAATCATATTTTTAAATGCATTGTAATATAGTGTTACTGGTTAGAAATGTAATTTTGTTGACTATGGATTGATTTGTTTTGATTTAGATGGCCTCCAATATATGAAGGTTTCGTTTACTGTGAGTATGTGTTAGTATTGTTGTGTCATCTATCTAATATTATGTACATGGCTATGTTTTTCTAAGAAATGTTTAATGGGACTAAAATCAGAAAGATGACAGGTAAGTCTACGGGAGAGCGTGGTTGTAGGAAACAATCTCTGATCGGGCATGTAAATTGATGCACGACATTGTTTTGTTTTTTTTGTACAGGATTTAGTTGTGTGGTTGTTATTGGAGACTATGAAGTCAATTGTTTTAAATTTTTTATAATATATGATGAGCTTAAATTGTTTATTATTATTAATGGGTTTAACATTTCTGACTATCGTGTTTTTAGTGTTGTTTCATATTTATAATTATTATGCATTTGGTTACAGAAGAATAAGTTAATAGTGCTCAATTTTAACATGCACTATTGTGGCTACAATTATTATTAATATCAATTTTGTTAGTAGTATTACTAAGTTTCTAGAGATACATTGTAATTTTTTGATCAGTGATGGAATTTGGGAATCCATTATTAACGTGTGTTTGATGCTATGTAATTCTTTATAGAATATGGTTTTGGAAGAAAATATCATTTGCTTGCGTTGGATTAAGATAATTTATAACAGTTAACTTATATCATTGAGGGTATTCACTATTATAATTAAGAAGACATGAATTAATGCTTGTGGTTTTTCTTGTGGGTTTTCTATATCAAGAAGTATAAATTTATGTGTGCTGGAATCAGTAAGTACATCAAGGAATGGAATTTTACTATTAATGTTGAGTTCTACTGTAAATTTGAGGATCAAGTGACTTTCAAAGTTGTGTATTTTGATCAAGTTATGAAGCTAAATGAAAATTCCATCTATATATCTTAGATATATAAGGGGTTTTATTAGTGTCATTAAGTATTTTATTTTATAAATGCAGCATATAGTAATTAGATAAAATATATATGTATAATTTTAGAAATTAGGACATCAGTTGATTCCACTACCTCGGTTTCAATCTGACGCTATCATCGGGCGATTTTTATCAACTGACCTCTCAAAGCTTTATTTAAAAAAATGAACGCTATATTATTGAAAAAAAAACAAACAAAAAAACCCAAAAGAAACAAAAAAACGCACGACGTTGTGTGTGGTAGAAAAAGAGGAGGAGGATGCGAAGAAGGAGAAGAAAAGCGAGGGTATTGTAAATATATCGGTGGGTGAAGGTTAATTGAAATGTACATCATTTTTTTTTATCCAGCCTCATAGGAGCTTTCGAGGAATTTTTTTCTATGTATGCAACGGGTCATTATTTCGGATAGTGGAATCAACTGATCTCCTAAATTTTAGAGTTAAAAGCTCTACATGTTATATTTTCTTTTTTCATTTTTCACACTTGTATTAAGCACTTTTTAATACTACTGCTTTCTGGTTTAATTCAATTCTGACCATTAACCTTATATATATATATATATATATATATATATATATATATATATATATATATATATATATATATAATGTACAGCCAGTTAGATCAGGACTACAGGAATGTAGGACGCCATGGCTAAGATACAACGACAAGCTGAAAAGCAACTTGTCAGCTGTCAATATACCACATAACACCCATGAGCGCTTAGCCTTGGAGCGGGTAGTATGGAGATCAACGTGTTTTAGTGGAGTCAGCAATTTTCAATCTGCTTGTCTGAATCATCTTCAAGACGCGAGAGCAAGATCTATAAGGTCAGCCAATCTAACAGTGATCTCATCTCACAATCCTCACTCTTGCTCCATATGTGGCCTCCATTGTAAATCATTAGCGGGTGTTAAGTGCCACTTAAGATTATCGCACAAAATTTCATAACTGAATCAATCAAGCTGTCAGATTCTTAGTCTATTATATATATATATATATATATATATATATATATAAGCGTTAGACCTCAAGAAAAGCCACTAGCACGCAAGGGGTTACAGAAGATTTGGAGAAAGATCATATAGGAGTGATAGAGGAAAGGATGAGGAGAAGGATAGTGGATAGATCAAGGCAACTGGAGATGTCGATTGACATTACACTTGAATAGCTGGAGATTATAGCTCCCAGGGAAACTAGAATAGGAAAGGGAGTTCCACAGGCAAGAGGTGCGAGACATGAAGCTATTGGAGTAGAAGAGACGGCTACATTTAGTAGTTTTGACAGTGAAAGGGCGAGAGCAGGATGTCAGCCTCGTAGGGCTCTTGAATTCATGAAGTCTGTGAACCAGCGAATGCAGCTCCTCGGAGCAATTACCATGAAACTATTTGTAAAAAAGACAGAGAGAGACGACGGCGCGTCTGTGTGAGAGCGACTTATATATATATATATATATATATATATATATATATATATATATATATATATATGTATTAATGTATATTTGGGAAGAGACCTTTAATTTTAATCTTTCATTAAATATGGCAGACAAGGAAGATTTTTTTTTATTTTTTTTATTTACTTTTTCCAGAATCCTTACGTTTTTCCGTTTTGTATGAGTAAGGCAGTAGAGAAATTTTCCATGATTTTCGTTGTCCCTAGCTCTTTCGTTGACTTTAGTAACCAACGGTGTTTTTTCTACTTGACTATTTAAGTCATATTTAATTTTGGTGTTGTTTTAAATAGCTTCTTTTATTCGGAGTATATCTATATATATCCTGTAATAAGCGTGGATAAAACGAAAAATTGAGCGAATCTTCAAACCAGGTCTATAAATTTAAGTAACTTTTATTGAGCATTATTTGTCTTTCAGTTTGAAAAAACCCATAAAAGAACGAATTAATAAAGATTCTTTGCGAAACAACATATCACAAAAAATATTTTCTGTATCTTCTTTACAGTGAAACTGAAGCAGTTGTGTTAGTATAGAAGAAACAGAATGTCTATATGTGAGAATGTGCGTGACACAAATTTTCGTTGTTTTATTAATCTTAATTATTAATGTTAATATCTGTTGCTAGCAGATTACTTGAACCGTATGTTTTTATGTGTCAATATCGCTAAGCATTTTGGTTATAATGCTGAAGCTTTTGTCCGTTTTAGTTCTTATATAAATTTTTTTGTCCAAAAACAAATATTCTCGGATGGAGTGTATATATAGAAAAGACAAAATGAATAAAAAGAGTCAAGAGGGAAAACTTTACCTAGCCCACGCGTTTCGTCTTCCGTGGGCTTTTATCAAGTTGATAAATTCCCCCAGAGGATGAAACAGTAAGTATCCTATTGACTCTTTTTATTCATTTTGTCTCTTCTACATGAACACGTCATCTGACAATATTTACACACACACACACACACACACACACACACACACACACACACACACACACACACAGACAGACAGACAGACAGACACACACACACACACACACACACACACACACACACACATATATATATATATATATATATATATATATATATATATTCGGTGCAATCACGTTTTCTATACAATCAAAAGATCTCATATTCGTAAAATATATTCCGATGCTTTCAAATAAAAGATGAAGCCATTATTATGACAGATAAAATTATATCATCGTCTGAACGACTTTGTTTTATAATAAATACCTTATTTCCGGAGTAACTGTTTCTCAAACATTAATATTTTCACGTTTGATGTAAGAAGGAAAGAAAACAATCTCCGATTAGCTTATGATAATAGTAGGTCTGTCAAAAAGTACGGGAATATATTTGCTTTAAGAAGATTTCTACATATACCAAGAATACAAATCATCTGACAGGAAATATATGAAATGTTTATTTTATGTACAAGCGCATTCATCTAACTTTTTTTTTATCTTGTCATCTCAAGTAAGGCGATAATGCCACTAGTACGGAAGGGCTTACCACCATGTAACACCCCTAAATTTATGCAATCGGGGCAGAAAGGAGGAGAGCCCATCAGATCAGTTTCCATGAAAATATTTGTAGAAAAGACAAAGGGAATCCTCAGTACGTCTTTGAGAAAGTGTCTGAAGTTGAGATGCCAGGATCGATTATATGACAGAAATTTTTTTCTTCAATTTCGTCAAGACACTCGACACATACAATAGAAACAGCAGACAAGATTTGACAGAATTTACTATAAACACACAGACGCGCGCGTGCGCACAAACACATGCACGTACACACACCCAGGCACAAACACATATATATGTATATTATAGGGGCTCGGTGGAGTAGTGGATAGCGGCTCGGATTAAGAGCCGAGTTCGAATCCATTCACTAATAACCTTTGGAAAGGTATGCATCCTCTTCTCCTCACTCCAGCTATGGGTAAATAGCAGGACAGACTGGATTAAAGGATTAAAAATGATTTTAAATTTACATATTATTTTTATACGCTTTTGAAGAGTAGTTTCCAATTGATGTAAGGTTATAGAGAGAGGGGGAGGAGGAGGACGAGAGATATGGTCGAAATTAGAGAGGGGTAGGGAGAGATAAGAATAATTTAAATCTATTTTTATTAAACTACATAAGAGTAAGGAAGGGGGTAATTAATATATATATATATATATATATATATATATATATATATATATCCCAGTATCACCCTTCCTAACAGAATTACTACTCTCTCAAGCAAACGTACACAGCTGTATAGAGAAATTCAAAGAAAATGGTTGACTCCGTCAGCACAACAATAAAAACAATATTTACACACGTGACGTAATTTTCAGTTGACAATATGAATAAAACAGCGTTTTCTAAATTCTTCTAGTTGCTAAGGACATTTTGTTTTGTTGTTAATAGTTACTTTGTTTTAATAGATTCATTTCGTTTTTGCCTTGTAAAAATCCATATTGGACAAAACGCTTCGGCTAATAATACAGTTTTCCTATTGTCTTTTACCTTTATAAAAATATATATATATATAGTTGTGTGTACAACTAAAGCATTTTTTAAATTTCCGAGGCGAATATCTCGTTTATGTTCGAAAACACGAGATTTTACGGACCTACATGTTTCACCCACATATTTTAAGTCACAGTTTTTGCATGAGATATGGTAGATGCAAGCATAATTGCATATAAGGATTTTTGTTTGTTTTTTCCGTATATTTTTCTTCATATATATATATATATATATATATATATATATATATATATATATATATGATAAGCCGTGTTCGAATTCCAGTTGAATCCTTAACATTCACTTATGTGCTATTACTCTTGGGAAAGGGTATAGCTTTGGATGTCAACTGGTCTAGGAGAAGGACAACTCTGAATTCAAATGTTGTGGAGAGTCGTTTGAGTTCTTTTTATTCGGATCTTTTTAAAAAAATGTGGCCAGTTCTACACATGATTTCACCACACTAAGCAAATACTCTGTGTGGGTAATCTACTGCTTAGTTCTGCGTTCAGGATTGTTGTCTTATACGAGACATAAATATAAAGAAACTGAACTGAAAGTCTCTCTCTCATATATATATATATATATATATATATATATATATATATATATGTTTAAGAAAACGTTAGGCAAATAATCCGGAGTTCTTTAGTATTTTTGGTTTTATTTTTAAAAAAACAGTGCTCCATACAGAAGTAGAGCTTAGATTATAATTATTTTAAAAAGAAATATGATTCTTTCGCTACATAAGCGTTCTCATGTTTCAAAAACGAGAGCCGAAAACCTCAATATAATTATTAAAATTAAATTGAATTAAAGTATCAAGCCCTGTTTTATTCTCAAGCGAAATTTTTGGATTAAACAATCTTGAAATTTACGCATCTTTATAAGCATGTTCATTCGCAAAATTAATTACTATGGAAACGGCTGGGGCGACTATTTATAAGGGGCCTAAGAGTTAATTTTTATTCACATAGCTGTCACTCATGTATAAGATAGCTGCATGTTACTAAAATAAACAGAAGCATTACTTTAAATACATGTACACATATATGCACATATTTAATAGCTGAGCATATAGTAGATTACTCACACACAAACACACACACACACACACACACACATATATATATATATATATATATATATATATATATATATATATATATATATATATATATATATATATCATCAGTTCCATTTGACAACTATTCAAATATAAGAATCGTGTTATTCAAACAACTGATTGTGAGTTAATGCCTCATTAAGTCTTGTTATTGAAGTGATTTCGCCATTAATCTCATTAACATTGCTAATTAATTCTTTGTAGAATTACTTTTTTTATGATATAATATGTATACTACACAATTTAATATATATATATATATATATATATATATATATATATATATATATATATAAACAATGCGTCGTGAAAGCGAGTTTGTGGCGTGAGTAAAATAAATATTATTTAATCCATTGAAGATACAATCTCCCAAAGAGCACTTGAATTTGTAAACTATGCTGTTTTTTGTTTTGCAAATCACTAACAGGTAGGGAGGTGTGAAGAATCATTGCGAAGAATTAAGTTGGATATACTAGATTTAGTGTAGTATATGATTAACTTAATTTTTTTGCTAGGATCTGTTGTAGATATATTAGTATTTACTAATTTTTTAGTATATTTTCATCTTGTTTATGCATTTTACTACGATATAGGTGATTAATATGTTTAGGATTAGTTGAAGCAGTACTATGTTCTATTTGCTTAGTATTAAGACTTCTAAGAAATCATCTTATTTGTTCATCATATATATATATATTTGTGTGTGTGTGTGTGTATATATATACAGGCGTTGGACAAAATAATTGGAACACTTGTTAAATTCAAAGAAAATTTATTTAATATGGAGTTGGTCCTCCTTTAGCCTCACAGACGGCTTTAATACGTCTAGGAATGGAATCAGACAGTTTCCTGACTTCATGCAGAGGAATTTAAACCTTCTCCAGCTCTTTACGACACGACGGTGGAGGATAGCGGCTTCTAGCTTGTTGCTCCAAAATGCACCACAAATGTTCAATAATATTGATATCATGAGATTGGGGAGGCCACTCCATGTGTTCTAGCTCACTTTTATGCTCTTCATACCAATTCTTAACCACTCAAGCGGTACGTATTGGAGCATTATCGTCTTTGAAGATGCAGTCACTATCAGGGAATAAAGTTTCTTGGCCATTGGATGAACATGATCTCCCAAAATGTTCAGGTAATCTTTGCTGTTGATTCTAGCATGGAGGGGAACTATTGGATTATTTCCATGATATGGCGGCCCAGACTATCACTGATCCACCTCCATGCTTCACTGTTGGAAGAAGGCAGACAGGGTTGTAAGCTTCTTTGCCTTGCCTCCACACATAAACTCGCCCTGAAGTTGGGAAAAGAGAAAAACTGGACTTGTTTGAGAATATGACTTGCTTCCATTGGTCTGCAGACCAGGCATTGTGATCTCTGCACCACTTCAACCTCTTTTGAATGTTGCGAGTGGAGAGAAGAGGTTTCCTCATAAAGGCTCTTCCATGATATGCAGCCTTATGGAGCTCACGGGGAACAGTCTTAGTAGAAACTGAACTATTCAGTTGGATATTCAACTCAGAAGTCACTTTGGCCGCATTTGTCCGAGGAATTTTTGCCACATTGCGTTTCAATGCACGTCAGTCCCTGTCAGTAAGTTTGCAAGTCCGAACCGAATTTCTACGGTTGCTAGAGGTCTTGCCCTGTTTCTCGAATTGTATAAGTGTTCTTGATATGGCAGCTCTTGAAAAACCAAAGAGTTCAGCAACATTAGTGATCGAGGCTCCTGCCATGCGAGCTCCAACAATTTGCTTTTTTTCGAATTCGGAGAGGTCACGCATTTAGCTTAAATTTTACTAAATTCTAAAAATAAATAAGACAAAGAGAATAAATTAGATAAATAAATGTATTTACAATAGATATAACATGCAATTACGAAATTTTAGTTAAAGTTCTTAATATAATAGGTTTTTGAAATAAAGGAGCGGATATTGCAACTTTTCCAATTATTTTGTCCAACCCAGTATATATATATATATATATATATATATATATATATGCACAGTCATTAAATACATGTCTGTATATTTGTAGGTGTATATAAAAGAAAGGTTCAACTTATTTTAGTAATATGAACCTATATGTCCGTATATATATATATATATATATATATATATATATATATATATATATATATATATATATATATATATATTTAGTTTGATTTCATAATTAAAATTTAACTTTAGGTGACTTCTGAAATGCTTCATTATTAAAAGAATTTCGTTAATATTATTATTACTATTAATAGTTAAAGAGTGGTATATTTAAACTTAAATTAAGTTATCAATTTTGAAATGAAACTCTCTCTCCAGAAGATAAATATACACTCTCATAATTCTAATTATAGAACATTAAAAGAAAAAGTGATATAAAATACTAAAAAGAGTAAATTTAAAAGCCCATTAGAATGACCCATGTACTTCCATTAAAAAAAAAATTAATACACGTTCACACACACATATACATCTATCTATATATATATATATATATACATACATATCCACATCCGTCTATCTAACTCTCTATCTACATATACATATATACACCCATATACATATATACATACATATACATATATACACATATACACACACATATATACATCTACATATATACCCATATATATACACACACTCTTATATACATATACAACGATATATACACATACACACACATACATACATATATACATATACCTACACATACATACACGATTATATACATAAAATATATATATATATAATGAAAAACAGACCACTTCAAAGTGCCATTACAATAATTTATTTCACCAAAATCCTTTTAAAGGACTCCGGATCATCAGGTAACACTTCCAACATCGAAATGAAATGAAAAATGAGATTAAAAATTGATGGGTAGTGTAATATTTGTAATTTAACAGGGGTGGTGGTTGAGGGTTGTAGTTAAAGAGACAAGGTAGAGTATAGGGAGGGGTTAATTTCATATCTCTCTTAAGCGTGCGTTATATTGGGGTAGGAGGAGAGACCGGGCCTTGACTTATTTAGATGGTTAACTTAACGGAAATGATATATAGAAATAGGAGGCTAGTGGGGTGAAAGGGAAGGAAAAATGGAAAAGAGAGAGGAGACAGAAGACAGTAATACAGATATATACAATTGAGTGTTACGACAAAGAGAGAAGGGGAGAGGTAAGTGAATCGAAAGAGGCTGTAATTGTGTTATAACAAATTTATGTAAAAGATAGATTTCAATGCTTGATAGAAATTTAGATGTTTAAAAAAATGATGATTGTTATCAATTTAAATATTTAATTTATTAAGTAAATAGTTTAAGGACTTAATATAAGTTAACTACTATTTTTATTAGTACATTTATAGAGAACATATTCAATGCAATTTTTCTTTATTATTATATGGGTAAATTTAATTAGGGTCTAGGTTTCATTATTGAATAATATTTGAGGGTAATATTAAAGATTTTGTTTTCTTCTTATATCTCACAAACATATTCATGCAAATCCCATATATACATACGTTTATTTACATGGGCAAATACACACATAGATATACCTGTAACAATATACACAAATGTTCATCTATCTTCATACATAATTTATCTATACATACATTTACCAATCATTACCTATATTTTAATATTTGAAATTTATTTAGATTTTAGTTTGATTTCATAATTAAAATTTAACTTTAGGTGACTTCTGAAATGCTTCATTATTAAAGGAATTTCGTTAATATTATTATTACTATTAATAGTTAAAGAGTGGTATATTTAAACTTAAATTAAGTTATCAATTTTGAAATGAAACTCTCTCTCCAGAAGATAAATATACACTCTCACAATTCTAATTATAGAACATTAAAAGAAAAAGTGATATAAAATACTAAAAAGAGTAAATTTAAAAGCCCATTAGAATGACCCATGTACTTCCATTAAAAAAAAAATTAATACACGTTCACACACACATATACATCTATATATATATATATATACATACATATCCACATCCGTCTATCTAACTCTCTATCTACATATACATATATACACCCATATACATATATACATACATATACATATATACACATATACACACACATATATACATCTACATATATACCAATATATATACACACACTCTAATATACATATACAACAATATATACACATACACACACATACATACATATATACATATACCTACACATACATACACGATTATATACATAAAATATATATATATGTCGCTCTCTCTATCCATATATATATATATATATATATATATATATATATATATATATATATATATATATATATATATATATATATATATATATATATAAAACTGAGAAATACAAAATTACCTCATGGGTATATAGTCTATTTCAACGGACACCGAATAATATTTTATATTATTAAGACCCACTTGGATTATTTGGCAACTTATTTTTTAACTGTACTATATATATATATATATATATATATATATATATATATATATATATATATATATATATGTAATGAAAAACAAACCACTTTAAGGTACCATTACGATAATTTATTTCACCTAAATCCTTTTTTAAGGATTCAGGATCATCAGGATCATATATATATATATATATATATATATATATATATATATATATATATATATATATATATATATATTAGTGTGTATGCGCGTGTGTGTGTATGACGATTAATAATATTCACTGAAACTTGCATATTTTATATTTATTGTCTACTATTTGTCTTTGTCTTTTTTCTCAATCACATTCTCGTCGTAATTTCTATCTATCTGTATATATATATATATATATATATATATATATATATATATATATATATATATATATATATGTACATATATATATATATATATATATAGCGAAAGAGAAAAGGTGATTGAGAAAGAGTGCTGTGTATATATTGTTTCACAATTTTATATATATTGTCTCCGCATGTATTTGCTTCTCATTCCCAATCACTGATTCGCTTTTGTTCTAACGAAAGAGAATAAGTGACTGAGAAAGAGCGCTGTATGTCCAGCGCGCTTTCCCATGATTTGTATACATTGCCTATGTGAAAACAAGCGAGCTGTGTTACCGCCATCTACGCGCCATAATTACGTTGCTTTCATGTTCGTGGTATAGATACAGGATCGACCAATAAAATGACACAAAATTATTCCCAGACACCATTTGTGCGCACATAACAAAATAAAGATATTTATTAATAAATAAATAAAAAATCTCTGTATAATGGTAGTCAAAATAAAGTATTTCGCGCATGTCTTCTATACAGAAGTCACACGCAAGTTCATAAATGGAAGTTAGATTAGTGTTTAAAATGTGGCGTTGCAATTTTTATATTGTTAGATGAGGATTCCCTCTGGAACTGACATGCCCCTTTTATGATATACGTAATCAGGGATATATATATATATATATATATATATATATATATATATATTTAAAAGTGAACATTGAAGTCAACACCTAGAGACGACAGTCTGTTTCATGCTAGACGCAATCGTCAAGGCACGAGTGTTGTTATTTTTCTCAGCTATTTATATATACTGGTCAGTAGTGCATTGTGGGTAGTCTATTTTGGCGGTTATTTTACCGGGAGTCGTTTATTTGTTTATTTATTTATTTATTTGGGTTAAATTATTTTGCTTGTCATTATTTATTTTTTTTAAAATTTTTTTAACATTTTTATTTCTTATCTTATATATTTATTTACTTCTTTTTATTTTAATCGGTGTTTTTATTAACGTAGTAAATTTTTGTTTAAATCGCTTATATAATCTTTTTGTTTTGGTTTGGGGAGATAATTAAATCTATTTATTCAATTTTGGGGTTGTTTGTTGTAGTTTATTCGAACTATGATTTTGGCGGGAGCAGTTTTTTAATTTGTTTAATACTTCATTTATTTATTTAGATTAATTATCTTTATTTGTTTTTTCTAACGGTTAATTTATCGGGATCGGTTGTTTGTTTGTTTATTTGGATGGATTTAGATTAATATATTTTATTTACTTTTTATTACTTATTTATTATACTGTATATTTTTTATTTGCTCTTTTCGGTTTTCGATTTTTAAGTAAAGTATATATCAGCGTAAATGACGGTTCCGTATAGGATGCAGGTTCGAATCCTGTCCAAGGACGAATATTTTCTATGAAAATTTCTCGGACATTCAGGCCGGTAAATGTTATTTAATACTGTTTATTATAAACAGAGCATTTACTTAAATACTTGTATCTATAAAAAGAACGTTAAACATAAAAATGTCTTTAATAAATAAAATTGTCGGACTTTGTCCATTTCTTAATATATGACGTCATTTGTTTACATTTGATACGCCATGACCAGTTATGAATATGCGAGATTCATGGAAGATTGAAGTTTATAAGCAGTAAATTCGACCTTGCCTACCGAACGATCCTTGATGGTCGAGAGGTTAGGCACGTCAGCGTAAATGACGGTTCCGTATAGAATGCAGGTTCGAATCCTGTCCAAGGACGAATATTTTCTATGAAAATTTCTCGGACATTCAGGCTGGTAAATGTTATTTAATACTGTTTATTTTAAACAGAGCATTTACTTAAATACTTGTATCTATAAAAAGAACGTTAAACATAAAAATGTCTTTAATAAATAAAGTTTATATATATATATATATATATATATATATATATATATATATATATATATATATATAAAAAATGGAAAAAAACTGGTATATTCATCATAAAGTCACTTATAAATTAATTTCAACAGATATAAGTAAAAATATATATACTTGCCTCCTCACACCGAATGCAATTTATGAAATGATACAAATTCAGTCAGACAGTTTGATAATAAATCTAATATTTAAAAAATAAATATTAAAAAAAAATTAACTTGACCGAAAAAATTTTGTCAGAAACTTACACTATTGAAGAGAGAGAGAGAGAGGATGAAAAAAAGAGAAAGAATGATAAAGGGTGGGAGTGTCTGTATATCAGAGTAAGGTAAGGGAGGATTTTATGTTAAGTTGCCAAATCGGAAAAAACTTTCACGACAACAACTATCTAAGAAGTTTTGCCAAAATATAATCAATGGCGTTATTTATTTAAAAATCATAACAATGATGACAATTATTATTATTATTATTATTATTATTATTTTTATTTTCTTTGCTTTCTGGCGTTTACACATTTCTTTCCGGGTCCCACCCAGGGACCTAAGGTTAGAAATGGCATCATGACACTTTTCACTGACAAAAAAAAAAAAAAAATAAAAAAAAAATAAAATGAAAATTACATAGATAAAGCCCTTCGTAAAGTGTGGGCTGTACTTGTCAGAACAATTTTTTCTATCTCCTTGAGGCATGGGATTCCAGGAATCCCTGCAATTAGTCTACTGCAATCTTTTCCAACCAGTCCTAGGGCTCCAACTACAACAGGGATTGTTGATGTTCCCATATGCCACATTTTCGAGATTTCTATTTCAAGATTATTATTATTATAGATAGATAGATAAATAAATAAATAATAATAATAATAATAAATACATATAATGTAAATATATGTAAGATATCCATATAAATAATTAAATATTTCTATTAGTACATATATGCATAACCGACACACATATATAAACATATAAACGATATATCCAAAACATATATTCAACTCTCAATAAATAGTAAAATTAAAAAAAAAAAAAAAAACAACTTATTTCCATCTATAAGTATTTCGTGTTAGTGCTTGCCTGTGCATCGGGAAACTGCTCCCAGAAGATGACAGTTTGAAATTGTCGAAAGAACTTGCCAGGTGTTTTCCATCTGACATCAAATCGAATATAAGGGTTGTATTATTCAGGAAATTGATAGTAAGTTAATGTTTCATTAAGTCATGTTAGCGAAGTGATTTCGCCATTAATCACATTCACATTGCTATTCAATTCTTTGTTTAAATTGTTTCTAATGATATATATATATATATATATATATATATATATATATATATATATATATATATATATATATTTCGTTAAATTATTGTATTTATTTCCGAGTACAATCGACATAGCAGAATGTCATTATCAGGATACTGATAATTATAAAGTAAGTACTTAGTGTTCATGTTTGTGAAGGACAAAAATTGTTGTGGTCATCCGAAAATTATCTTTTTTATATGTGGAGTCCAGAACGCTGTGTCATGGCTTGGGTGACGGACACCGTTTAAGCGGAGGTAATTGGTAAATTCTGTGGAAATTATCGGACTTAGGTAGTTGCAAGATAAGGGAAAACTATTAATGACAGTGTGTCATGGCTTTGTGACAGACACCGCTTAAGGGGAAGTAACTGTTTATGCTGTGAAAAAATTCCTGACTTGAGTACTTGCTAGATAAAGGAAAATTTTTTAATGACAAGCGCTAATATTTAAAGACTATCTATTGTACATGTTTAAAAAAATGTTTGTGAAGCAAGGAAGATTTAGTATCTGTCTATATTTCTCAGATGAGATATTATGTACAGTATTTACATTATTCGTATCATTATCCTCATCTTTGTCGCCATAATTATTACAACGTTTCGGCCGTTGTACGTTCCGGCCTTCTTCAGGTGGCTGGAATGTCGAAATGAACCCTTTATTTCGCTCACTGGAGTGGACTGTTCTAGTTCCACGTGCCATGTGTAATGGATGTCAGCTATCAGTTATCTCCTGTTAATTCCACTCTCAAATTTCTCCACTGCCTTAACCGGGTTTGAATACACAGTCTTTAGGTCACGTCACATCTAACTTGGCACAGTGGATAAAGGCGTTAGTTAGATCCACTGACATGACCCAAACAGTCTGAGTTCAATCCCCGGTGAAGGCAGTGGATAACTTGGAAAGAGGAATTAACAGGAGATAACTGACAACTGATATGGCGATGAGGATATTAGTCCGAATAATGTAAATAAGGAAGACTTAATATAAGTAAAAGTTTTATCACTCAACTGGCTGATGTTAGCTTTTAGCAGAGACTCCAGAGTTTCGAAGAGAGACTGTCTAAGAATTACACCGTCCACTCGTCAGCAAAAACAACAAAATTTGCACCAGTAAAAAGTGCATATAAAAAAGAAAAATCCAGATGCATATAAGTTCTACATTTTTCTTTTGCATATGCAATTTTCATTTGTGCAATTTTTGTTTTTATAGTATATCTGTGTGTGTCGGCGTTCGCGCGCGCATGACAACCAAGAAAAGAAGCAAAAGTAAACCTATACGAAAAAAAAAAAAAAATTATAACAGCCTTCGTTCGTCCAGGTGTGCCATCTCCAGGCTGTTCATATTAGTCTATCTGAACTTTTCCCGAGAGATCAACGGACCTGATTATCGAACCCGAGAGCTCGACAGAAGAGATTAACGTAAATTAAAGCCAAATTATGGTTAATCCCAAAAGACTATAGAGGTAAATTACAAAAGTTGCGTTATTCTTAAGGAAGTTTTACTGCCGATAAAATCACATAACGGAAGATTATCTGTCCATGTTTACGAGTTCTTGCCTCTGATCGCTGTCAAATTACCTTAAGGTTCAGCGACTAATTTTCAAGTTACTTACTGATAGTATTCAATTAACTTAACCTGGTAATTGATATATATATATATATATATATATAGGTGACTGATTTAGCTCTTGAAATTATATTTCAGTTGAGCACTGTTGAGTGATAAGCTAATTCTATAAACAACAGCTACCTGCTCTAATGCAAATCTCTTCAGTAAAATAAATATAGCACTCCGGCATTTGTTTACATTCTTAAAAAACAATACGCTAGATTTAGCTGTTTCACTCTGCCGAATGAAGGTAGCTCAGAGGTAGAAACTAACACCAAGGTTTCGATTCTGGCTTGAGGCATACGGATGTCTACTCGCACTGAAGATCTGTGATACAGCGAAACAGTACTGTCTGCGAATATGGTATATATATATATATATATATATATATATATATATATATATATATATATATATATATTATTTTGGATGTTTTGGTTTGTTTTACGGCATATCAACCTCAATGGTTTATTTAATGCCGAAAAATTTTTTATTGCTGGTAATACGTTTTTCTTCAAAAATCTATTTCTGGGAATATTTTTCCTTGAAGAAATCTATAGCTGGTCATATTTTTTTCAAAGAATGTTTAGCTGTTTGCATTGCTGGTATTATATTTAAAATATTTTCCCTTAAAAATTATTGCTGGCAATATTTTTTCTATTATAATTTATTTCTGGTATTAAAACCTATTTTTACACAAGTTTGGGTGTTAACTATTTGCCCATAGCTGGGACCGTAACAGGTCCTACCAATACTGTATTGAATGTGATTTCAGAGAACCTAACCTAAGGTGACCGGCCAGACCGGCCAGACCGGCCAGACCGCCGAATGCAGGATCACTAGCCCAATCCAGCTGCACTTGGCTTGTATTGCAACGTCTTTTTTCAAAATAGCCGAGAATTAGGTAAGCCGTAGTTAGAGAGAGTATATTAGAAACAGAAGCTAAGTAGAGGAAACAAAAAGTTAATTAAATACTCATATATAAAACTCATGGTTATCGAAAATTTAAGAGACGTATTAAAAAAATTTCGGAGAATTAGTCACTCCAGAATAACCCGACATCTAGCTTCTTTGACATCACATTCCGTACAGTATTGTGACATGGTCTCGGTTGAGGTACTTACTAATACAGTTCATCCAATACAAGGCCCAAGAGCGACTGAATGTAGAGGAATACTAAATGAGGGGTGATATGAATGTAAGAGGTGCTAGTAGAAAGTGAAAATTATAAGGATAAAGAACATAGATAACGATTGACTCTTGATTGTTAAGACTTCTAATTTTCCGGGAAGCATCCACACGGGAGACTTAGCCAGAGGCAGTTCTAAGGAAAAAGCTCCCTGAGAGAACTTTCGCTTTAAATTTAGAATATAGAAGGGGTTATTCAACTAGGCGGACGTAGCATAGCGTGTTTCAGTTGTAAAGGGCTGAACTGGTAGATAATTCTTTGACGAATACGGTGGAAACTGTGTAAAGGTAAGTAAAATTTTCAAGGAAATTTTCTGGAAATTTTGGATAGCACAGAATCATAATCATAGCAACAATAAAATTATCATATTATACGGCATTTAAACCCAGGCCCAGATAAGATTACCTAGGTCTCTGCCGGAGATGCAGTGCGCTTTGCAGTACGCGTGGTTTTGCTTTTGACACTCAGGGCTATAGACAAAAGCTCACCCATGAATTGTTTCATCAGTATTCGCAATCAGCAGTTAACGGGAAGGTAAAACAAAGTTCATCCTCATTTTGGCAAGTGAAACAGGATTTGATGTATGCTGATTGCAGTAACAGAGGCTTGCTTGGCGCTGGTTAGACAAGCTTGGCCCATCGCCTTGAAAACTCACGATTTTTAGTCCTTTAGATAGGTTCCACAACATAGATATGTCCCACAACGGCTTAAAAGAAATAAGGATGATTTATTTTTGGCTAGCAGACACCATTGGTAGAATATATATAAATGTGTTAAAGAATTCAAACCTTCAACATGGTCAAATATTTATATATATATATATATATATATATAATAAAAAGGCTTAAACACTAATATTCCATGTGGATTTTGCATATATATGTATATTTACCACTAATATTATCTATCTATATATATATATATATATATATATATATATATATATGTAAATATATATATATATATATGTAATTGACTACTTTGTAGGTTCGAATTCATTAACACATATATATATTAGGTTGGTGCAAAAATAATAACGTAATAATGTCGTTTTTTGACGTTAAAAAATACCACAAAAACGACATTATTACGTCATTATTTTTGCACCAACCTATATATATATATATATATATATATATATATATATATATATATATATATATATATTAGGTTGGTGCAAAAATAATGTCGTTTTCTCACATAATAACATATGTGAGAAAACGACATTATTTTTGCACCAACCTAATATATATATATATATATATATATATATATATAAAAGTGAACATTGAAGTCAATATTTAGAGGCAACAGTCTGTTTCATGCTAGACGCAATCTTCTAGCATGAAACAGACTGTCGCCTCTGAGTGTTGACTTCAATGTTCACTTTCATATCTACACACGTTCTATATCTGATATTGAGCACTTTATCCTATAAATATAGCACACCTTAAGAGTATATATATATATATATATATATATATATATATATATAAATATTATGAAATTGATACACAAAAGCTTTCATGTTACAATACTTTGCATTTCTTCAGTTACTTACCATCGCCTGAAGAAGTACAATGAAAGTATTGAAACATGAAAGCTTTTGTGTAGCAATTTCAATGTCTTATAACAATAAGTTCTCTACCGCCTTAAACAGGTACTGAACTCGCACTCTTTGGGTACTGTCACTAACGCCTTTATCCACTGTGTCATGTGTCCTTAAGCAGTGGAGAACTTGGAGAGGGGAATTAACAGGAGTTAAGTGATAACTGACATCTGTTAGACATCGCACGTTGAACTAGAACAGTCTATCCCAGTAAGCGAAACAGATGGTTCGGTTTGATATTCCAACCACCTGAAGAAGGCTGGAGCGTACAACGGCCGAAACGATGTGATAAATATGGCAACAAATATGAGGACAATAGTCCGAACAATGCAAATAGTACATATTTTATTTATACGTCCTCAGTGATTCATTTCGCGAGAAAAGTGTTTATTATTCTTGTCTTCAGAAATGGCAATTGATAGTAACAGAGAATTTATTTATTACACACTTTTTATCTTGTTTTTCCCATTACCAAATATTTAATTATGAGTAGTGTCTATTTTTTCAATGAAAATCTATATTTCTTTAAGCATTTCGCCCCAAACAAGGCGGGAATGACACAAGTATGCAAGTGGTTACACAGAGTGAGAGCAAGGGTAAAGAGAGGTGTTTGAGGAAAGAATAAAAAGAAGGAAGGGCATCAGGATCAAGGCATCAGATGTCGATTGACATTATATTTGAATAGTTGAAGATTATTGCTATCAGGGAAGAAAGTAAGAGGAAGGGAGTTTCACTGTCGGGAAGTACGAGAGAAGAAGTTTCTGGGCTAGAAGAGGCGGTTACATTTAACTGTTTCGACAGTGAAAAGGTGGGACCGAGATGCCAACCTAGTAGCACGCTTAAATTCATGCAATTGGGGTACCAGTGAACGCAGCTCGTCAGAGCAGTTGCCCTGAAAATATTTGTAGAAAAGACAGAGGGAAGCCACATCACATCTTTGAGAAAGTGACCGTAGACAATGCCAGACCAGGACCTATCACATCAAGAAGAATTGTTATTTTATTTTTTTGTTATTACTGTCGAGATAATTTATTTTTACTTCTAGTTCGACGAATCTAGCCGGCTGTGGGAGCAACTTGTGTTTAGGTGTGTAAACTAGCTTCTCAAGTTTATCCACGAGGTAAGACATTAGAATAGCTCGTGTGATCATCCGTACTTTCAATGCAATTCTTTTCTCTTTGAAGTTAAAGATCTTCTTTTTCATATGATGTTGAAATGACGTCTCCAGGCAAATGAAGATACTATTCTTCATTCTTCTTGTTCCGCGACGAATGGTGGTCTTGGAATCGATAACTAGTACTTTATAATGGTGTCTTGTCACGTGAGTGCCATTTGAAAGACGAGCCACAATTGTATTTTATACTTTTGCACTACAGTAACGTAGGGTCTTGAACCAGGACCTGATTCGGCTTTATTTGCAGATTTTCGGATAATACAAATTTGTGGCACGATCGAAAAACGATCCAATTGTCAAAAAATTACGAAAACAGTTAAAGGAAGCGTTCTGGTTTATACATGGTCTTCAACAAAGAAACGACACCGACTCGATTTTTGGAAAGGAGAAAAGCGAAGAGGGTTAAATAGGGTTCCTTTTCTGTAACGTTGACCTGGATAGACTGTGGAGCTGGCAATCCTCATTTCTTTTGCGGGTTTAATTCCGAAGAATTATCAATCTCGCATCCCAGCCCAAATTCATCCCAGATCACAATATTTTGGTTGAGGCGGATTGGAGATAGATAAGCGTTATTCCACCCGAATGATTTACTTAAGATTTTATTCTTTCATTTCTAACTTGTCTAATGAGCATTGTCGTATACCGTTACGTTGCTTTTCAAGTCAGATAGAGGGAAGATTTGTAAGACCGTGAATGTAGATATACCGTAGATTACGGCATACAAGTCGAGTTTTCAAGCCTAAAAAATATTTCCAAACAACTTATATACTGAGTGTAAACACTGACCGATGCGAACAATCGGACAACGAGGTAATAGATGCGTTTCATTTGCGCAATTTCATGATAGTAGTGAGTGTTTAATGACACATAATGGAAGTTTATTGAATATATACATACCATATAAGCATAAAGACTATCGTATACTGTAGTATTAACTACAACTACAACTACCGGTAGGCCTAACTTAGAATTCGGAACTAAAATCTTGAGGTCGCTAGTTCGACTAGTACATCGCAATTAACCGTAATTAAATTTATTGCTGGAATGAAAGGATAGCCAACTTATGACGCATGAAACAAAAAAATAACATATTCTAGTGTTAGATATGGAAACGCAAAACACTAATTCCTGACACAGGTCCACTTTATTTTCTGTCACGCATATATCCGGATTAAAAGATTTCTTTGTCAAATATATTAGAATCCCTCATATCCGGAATCCCTTATATCCGAAATCACTCATATACGGAATCCCGCATATCCGGACATGATTTTGGTGTGTATATTTGAACTATATGGGTGATATGTAACTGGTTTGAAATTTCTGTTTTTCAGGAAATTTACTTTGGATAATTGCTTATGACCATAATGACTTGTGTTGGTGCAAAAGATGATGGGAATAAGAGGAAAAGAACAACTTTGGAGTTATCACAAAAAGTGGAAATTTTAAACAAACTAGACGCTGGTGAAAGTTCATTGTAACTAATGGCCGAGTTCAACATAGGAAAGTCAACATTGTATGATATAAAATCTTCCATAGAAACTATTCTCCAACGTTCACACTGTCACAATGAACAAGGAAATAAAAAACATAAATGTGATGAAACCTGGATTGAAATTGAAAAAGCTATTGAAAAGGTTGTCAGTTTTATGGAAAGAAAGCCAGCATTCAGCTATGACGATTGCAATAATGCACGCAGAGTTAAAAAGTGTTTTTTGTTTAAAAACTTTCAAGAACAAAAGCCAAACGAAATGCGGAAATAGTTGAGAATGACATTAGAAGAGAAAGAATCATCATGGAACAGCGATTTAAAAAATCCTTGTTACATTATTTGTTTTGCATACGTGGCAGACTTAATTTAATGAATTTTCATTAATTTATTTCTTTCTCCTTAAAATCAATTCCGTTATATTTCACTCACCATTAATTTATTTTGTTTACTATAAAACATTGAAAATAAATGTTAAACGTGATTTCACTTTTATTTTAATCTAAATATAACCCCTCATATCCGGACTTTGTAACCAATTCCTCATATCCGGAATCCCTGATATACGGACTTTGAAACCAACTCCTCATATCCGGAATCCCTGATATCCGGAATCCCTCATATCCGGACTTTGTAACCAATTCCTCATATCCGGAATCCCTGATATCCGGAATCCCTGATATCCGGAATCCCTGATATCCGGACTTTGAAACCAACTCCTCATATCCGAAAAGCCTACTTAGTTTAGTTGTCAGGGATTCTGCTGTAAGACAATTTTTTAAATAAAGCTGTATATGTCTTCAATAAAAAATATTCTACTGAACAGATTTTTATGTAAGCGTCATTTTAGTTTAGGGAATGTAAACTCAAATATAAACTCAAAAAACTGACATAATTTTGTAGACAAATAAAATAGCCAATTCTCGCTCAGATCTAACAAAATGTGTAAAGATTAAATTGAATTGTAGTTTTTATTTATTTTTTTTTCAGGATGAAGAATGTCGTTAACTAGAAATGAAAAGGCATTTTGTGTGTTAGATGTTCGAACACAGTGTGCGTCATACATTTGCGAGAAAATTCAAGAAAAATGCATCAACTGGAAAACAGATTTGGACATGGCACAAAGAAATTAAAGGGAAAACCTGTCGGTGCAGGGCGAAGGGGTCTGGACGAACACTATTAGAAGATCAGTTTCGAGAAACATTTGTGAGGAGGGCATCTATGGGCACACAGTTTCCCCGTACGATAATTTGACGCTGGAGAATGTTACGCCAAACAGGCTACAGCGTGTTTGGCAGGATCTGGACTACTGACATGACGTGTGTCATGTCACAGATAATGCGCATATTCAACATATATAAAGCTTTATGAAATCGGTTATAAAATCTATTCTCTTTGAATATCTCTTCCGAATCTTGATTAATCTTTTATTGTTTAACATGAAGCCTATTTAATTTTGTTTGCCTGGGACATTTTAAATTATACCAATTTTTGGGGATATCTTGTGTATACAATTTTGCCCGTTCTGGAAGCTATAACCAAGGAAAGATGCTTAAACAAACTAGATACAAGTGTTAAATGTATAAGTAGTGTAAGTCAGACACGCCCCGAAGAGTTGTTTGCTTACGCACCATTGTTTGATTTTCCTTCTCATCAGGGTAATTTTTTATTGGAGTCGTGCGCTTTTGGTCCTGAAATAGAAACCAATTCTATCTTGCCAAGTCTGATCTTGTTTAGTGAACACATGACAAGAATTTCTAACAAAATAAAATTCTCTTCTCTTCTTGACAAGGTTTTCCAAATCTAGTTACCCAGGGACATCTTTTGAGGCCGGCTACAAAGAAGATCAAGCGATGAACTCGCACACTAACAGCGACACAGGCATAGCTAGCGGTACTTAGACGAAGTGAATATATCGCCGTGTTCACCTCTATAAACGTTTTACGTTGGTTTCCATTAATGCTATGCGCGTACACGGCCACTCTGTTTCTATATTTCTCTTTCCCTCTCGCTGCATGCCCGCTACATGCAAGTACACCTTCTCGCCTTCATTTTCATTCTCTCTCACTCTTTCTTTCTCTGTCTGTTTCACTCTCTGTCTGTCTGTATCTATCTATCTGTATATATATATATATATATATATGCCCTGAGGATTGTGCTCACATATGAAACAGATTGCCGCTGCTTGGTGTTGACTTCGGTATGTACATTTATATTTACATAAGCTTTATCTCTGATATAGAGCATTTTATCTATGAATATAGCATAATCTAGAATACATTTCATCATATATATATATATATATATATATATATATATATATATATATATATATATATATGAAGTCATGAAATTGGGCAGACGGAAATCTTCTGGTCCGTCGATAGCTGTGCTAGCACGAAGACACAAGTCATTGTAGACGAGGGCTTGAGCATGCTGGCCTTGTTCAAATTTTTGATCGCGCTAGATAACAGGCTCTTTCCCAGAAACTGTAACTAAGGTCTACTCAGTGTAGTTGCAGTATAAACTATAAGCGGGCTCTGTGGGTGTTGAATAAACACAAACACAAATGTGACAGAGCGAGCGTCTGCAATAGGGATTTGCTAGTTGCCCTAATAGACGGGTATCCTCAAATACGAGTGTCCAGGTATACACACACGCGCGCACATACACACAAACACACGCATATATATATATATATATATATATATATATATATATATATATATATATATATATATATATATAACCCTATTTGCTGCTTATGTGTGTGTGTGTGTGTGTTGTTTGTGTGTTTCGGTCCCGGCCTGAAGCGATTGTATGTCTCGGCACACTAATTCGCTGGGGTACAGTGAAACTGTTTTTCTTTTCTGCGGATGACGATATTATCTCTCGATAAAAGTTTAATCGGTTGAGCACTAGCAATCGAGTTTTCAGATTGACTAGTGTGTTTATGAAGAAATGAATACGCAAAAATTCATACTCCATCTGTTCTCATTTTACCTTTATATATACATACATATATATATATATATATATATATATATATATATCGGCGAAAAAAAAAACACAACACACATAGCCTAAAAATACGTTCAAGCCTGAACCTAATGTGCGTTGTGTTTTGTTTCGTATATATATATATATATATATATATATATACTGGTTAATGGTGTATTAAGTTCTATTGTAGCGTGTAACCCGGATATAAGAGACCCGCATATAAGAGAAACCCGGATATAAGAGAGATTTTATCTGGTCCCAAATTAGAGCCCGTGTTAATGTATATAAATTAGACCAAACCCGCATATAAGAGAAACCCGGATATAAGATACTTCTTCTCCGGTCCCGACAACTCTCTTATATCCGGGTTACACTGTATTATATCGACGTTTATTGGTTCGGCGATAACTGTTGTATGCGGTTATTTGTTGCTATTTTGTACTGTTATTTGTCAACTTTTATTAATTATTTATTACTTAATTATTTGTTGTTGTTGTTGATTATTATTATTATTATTATTACATTTACTTTACATTCGTAATTTGTTAATTTGTTTATTATTTACTTAATTTGGTTATTTTATTTATTTCGATGGCTGGTCATCTTATTCGTTTCGCTTAAAGTATTGGCTATGTCTAAAGTATATAACATTATCTGCCTTGTACATAATGTATACACTATATACAAGGCAGTTAATTGCATGCAGGAAACTTCGAGGGTTTTTCTAAAGCTAAAATCACTCTTAAACGTAATAATGTATAGGATATTAAATAGAACGTGACGAAGTGTGGGGAAAAAAGGAATGGCTTACCTCCCAAACGCCCTCGCGTCTGTCTGGCCTGTGGGTTACGAAAGGAAAGGATCCAAGATGGCGTCCGTGACTTTTAATATTTACGGTCTCGTGCGGTCACGCAAAGTCGCGTTACACGCATGGTAATGAGGTGTTTCTGGACTCCATAAAAACAGGAAAAAAAAATGAACAGGACACCATTTTTTTCACCAGTGTTCGGTGTAGATGGCTTTGCGTTGCAGCGTGTGAGACATTTTCCGACGGAAAGAGTTGCGTCCCTTTCACCCTTGAATTTGACACCCTTGCTACAAGCTATTTCGGCAATTACTACAACATGGACAGATTCGACTTGAAGTTGATACCAGAGTTCGACGGTTCCCCTGCTGGCCCGTCTGTGGTCGAGTGGTGGGAAAAGGCCGAGCGGGTCTGCCGGCTGTGTAAAGTTAAAGATCCCGCACTGGTAATCCCTCTGAGGCTCACCAAAGGAGCTTACGCCGTGTATCAGCAGCTCAGGGCTGACGCAGACTTGGAGGAAATTAAGCAGGCTCTATACGTGGCATTCGGTGCGGACCCCTTTGTCTCCTGGAGGCAGTTCACCGAACGGCGGCTTGGGCCAGATGAAACGGTAGATGTCTATCTGGCCGATTTGAGGAAGCTGGCCGCACCGTTCGGTGGAGCAAGCGACCAAATCCTAGGATGCGCCTTTCTGGCCGGACTCCCAGACAACGCCAGTCGACTGCTACGAGCATCGTCAAGGCTCAATGAGCTGGGGTTAGACGAGTTACTGGCCAGAGCCCGGAATATTCTGAAGGACGACGCGGAGCCTGTCTCAGCAGCTGTGGAGGCACCCGCACCGCCAACTGAGGACACAAGGTGCTATAAATGTGGCGAACTGAACCACTTCTCCAAAGACTGCCGAAGCCGAAGCAGTGCGAAGGATACGCATAACCGAGGAACACGGAGACGTATGCGTTGCTACAGGTGCAACAAGCTGGGCCACGTAGCAAGAAGCTGTCCGGGAAACGGGCAAGGGGAGTAAGCTACAGCGCCAGTCTTCTCCCCAGTTCACCGCTGAACAAGGCGCTACCCGCAGTGAGCGTGCGGATTAACGGGCGTGAGCGCTTCGCGCTTGTAGACACCGGGTGCACCCGGACCCTTGTGCGCAAGGCATGTTGTGACACTTGGGATGAGAAAAAGATTCCAATTCTGACTGTTGGCGGGGGCTCGCTAGCCTCTTGTGGAGTGAGCGTCATCCGCGCAAGCATCGGCGATGGGCCTGCAGTAGCCGTACAAGCCCTGGTCGTGGACGGAGAACTGCTCGGCTATGATCTGCTCCTGGGAATGGACGTCATCAAAAAAGTGGGTGGCGTCCATGTTGACGAAGAGGGTCGGGCGCGTTTCACTGAAACTGGTCTTGCTCTAAGTGCAGCAATGGAGCTAGAACGGCCTGACTTTCGTGCGGAATTCGACCAGCGCACAAAGTCCTGGACAGTTTCCTGGAAATGGTCGGACGATCAACCGCCAGAGAAGCTGTACAACAGTGTGCCAGAGTATAAAATTCCCCCGCTAGCTCGTGCGGAATACGACAAAGAGTTGCGAGCCTGGATTAATAACGGGTGGTTGGTTCCTTATCCAGAGAAGGAATTGGGGCCCCCGAAGGGCCTGATCCCGCTAATGGCGGTTCTCCAGCAGAACAAACAAAAGGTGAGGCCGGTGCTCGACTATCGGGAACTGAACGAGCACGTGGACCCTTTTACAGCCCGTGCGGACGTGTGTACCGAGAAGCTAAGGGAATGGCGACAGGCAGGATCAAATGTGTCTGTGCTGGATCTTCGCAAAGCATACCTTCAAGTGCGTGTGCACCAATCATTGTGGCCCTATCAAACTGTGCTTATCAAGGGGCAAAGGTATTGCCTAACCCGCATGGGGTTTGGACTCAATGTGGCGCCATCAATTATGCAGATGATTGTTGACGCCATTCTGACGAAGGATGAGCGTATACGGCGGGCAACATCTGCATATATTGATGACGTGTACGTGAACGAGGGAGTCATATCTGCGGCGCGCGTGAAGGAGCATCTCTACAACTTTGGCCTCCTCAGCAAGGAACCGGAGAGGCTGCAGGATGGTGCACGAGTGCTTGGTTTGCAGGTCTGGGGAGAGGATGACGTTCTGTATTGGAAACGGGGAAACGAGGTCCCAGACATGCCCACCGTTGTCACGCGGCGAAGCATATTTTCCTTGTGCGGCAAGTTAGTTGGGCACCTTCCTGTAGGTGGCTGGCTGCGTGTTGCAGTGGCGTTCATCAAGCGGAGAGCATCTGATGTCACCACTGGATGGGATGACGAAGTTCACGACGCCCCTCTCCTCACCATGATGAGGGAGGTCCTCGCTAGAGTACGCAAGGAAGACCCAGCGCGGGGCAGATGGTGCGTCGACAGCCAAGACCTCAGTGTGTGGGTTGACGCAAGCTCTCTTGCAACTGGTGTATCGATAGTTCACGATGGAGCCGTGGTGGAAGATGCTTGCTCGTTACGTCCAGAAAAGGACTCCCAGCACATAAACCTAGCAGAGCTCGATGCTGTCATCAAGGGGATCAACTTGGCGATCCTCTGGAAGTCGACCACCCTGCGTCTGTTCACGGATTCCGCTTGCGTCTATAAGTGGATCTCGGATACCCTTACCGGGAGGGCCAGGGTGCGGACTAAAGCCGCCAGCGAGATGCTTATCCGACGACGGCTCGACACGATCGTGAAGCTGGTGCAAGAGTACGCACTGACAATGGAGGTGTCCCTGGTCAAATCTAGCCTCAACAAGGCAGATTGTTTAACGAGGGTGCCCCAAAGGTGGCTTGACGCCACTAAGAAAGCTATTGAGCCCGTGCAACCCGCCTGCGCTGCGTCCATGAGTCCCGTTCGATCTAATCGGATCAAAGAAGTCCACCAACAAAGCGGGCACCCCGGAGTCAAGCGGACCCTGTATTTCGCCAAGTTGGTTGACCCAGGAGTACAAAAGACAGACGTCAGAAGAGTGGTCAGAAACTGCGTGGCGTGCCAGTCTATAGACCCAGCACCCGTTCGCTGGAAGAAAGGGCAGCTGAGCGTGAGGAACCACTGGAGCCGGCTGGCGATAGATGTTACTCACCACAACGGCGAGGATTTCCTGACGCTCATTGATTGCGGTCCATCCAGGTTTGCGATATGGCGGCTGCTGCGTCGGCAGGATTCAGCCACCATCATCCGTCAGTTAAATGGTATCTTCCTTGAACGTGGACCCCCAACGGAGATATTAACCGACAATGGCACCGCATTCAACAGTGAGCAGTTCAGGAGGTTTGCGGATGCCTGGGGAGTGCACCTACGGTTCCGGTGCGCCCACGTACCGAGTGGCAATGGGATCATCGAGCGGAACCACAGGACCGTCAAGACCATCGCAGCCAGGACGGGCTGCGCGGTGTCTGAGGCGGTCTACTTGTACAACGTGACCCCGAAGGATGATGTCTCACCATCTACGACTCCAGCCGACACATTGCATAGGTACCACGTCAGAGTGAAGGGCATAGAGACCAACCCGCTGACGGAACTGAAAGTAACCGGAGAGAGGCTGAAGAAAGGCGATGTCGTCTGGGTTAAAAACCCGCACAGCAAGTGCACGACGAAATACGGAACCGGACGCGTCACTGAGGTGATCAGCCCACAGGCGGTGCGGGTCGACGGTGTGCCCCGTCACGTTAAGGACCTGCGGCCGGCGACGCAGTTGCAACCATCGCTGGACGACGGGAGCGAATCGGAATCTGAGACCAGTGAGGCATCGCTCTGGTTCATGCCAGCTCCATCAGGCAGTGACTCAGATATCAGCAGCCTTCCAAGGGACGCGGTGTTTTTCGACCCTCAGACCGCGGACATGAGCGCAAGCGGCGATGAGGCTCGCAGCGTCCCTCTTCGAAGAAGCACCCGGCGAAAGCGATCGCCGCCTCCCTGTCCCCTCTGTGATCATGAGATCAGGGGGGAGTGTGGGGAAAAAAGGAATGGCTTACCTCCCAAACGCCCTCGCGTCTGTCTGGCCTGTGGGTTACGAAAGGAAAGGATCCAAGATGGCGTCCGTGACTTTTAATATTTACGGTCTCGTGCGGTCACGCAAAGTCGCGTTACACGCATGGTAATGAGGTGTTTCTGGACTCCATAAAAACAGGAAAAAAAAATGAACAGGACACCATTTTTTTCACCAGTGTTCGGTGTAGATGGCTTTGCGTTGCAGCGTGTGAGATATTTTCCGACGGAAAGAGTTGCGTCCCTTTCACCCTTGAATTTGACACCCTTGCTACACGAAGCAACTTCGAACGATCGCGAAAGAAGATACTGCCGAATATTTAGAAAAATAGAAGGGACGCATACATCAGTCTCTGAGCTTCTAAGAAGAGAACATTGAATGATATTAAAGTGCCATTTCCTTGAATCGACTATATTTCGTTAATATTTTGGTTCAATGCTTTCCAAATAGATCTTGTATATGAGACCGCCGCCATTTTTGCATATGTTCTCCGGTTTATATGCATATGTTTTAGTGCATTTGGGTTAGTTTCGTAGCTATTCTCGTTTCTTGCCTTTCTCGCTGTTCGTTTTTCATATATATATATATATATATATATATATATATATATATGAGAGAAAAAAAAACTTTTATTTTTTCAATTCTGAAGACTATCCCATAATTCTTTGCGGCAGGTTTGTTCCTTCCTATTTCGTTGTCAGTCATTAGCAATACGGTAACCAATTCTGTCCAGCAAATATATTTGAAATCAATGGACCGAATGCAAATGTGTCAATAACGACGACGCTAAAATCGAAAAGGCATCGAAATAAATACAAAGTAAAGCAAAAATAGAAAAATAATTCAAATATATAAATATATATACAGGAAAAAATCTGTTTTTATGTCACAAAGATATTTTGGGTGGTCATTATATTTTGTTCATTTTCTCCGATGACGCGAAGATTCAGGCAAATGCTTCTGGGAAGATGGCAGCCGAATATTTATTGTGCAAAAAATAATCAATGAACAATAATGATCTATCTATCTATCTATCTATCTATCTATCTACACACACACACATATAAATATATATATGATTCTCATCTATCTACCTGCTTGTTCATATCTAACTCCCCCCATCTCTCTCTCTCTCTCTCTCTCTCTCTCTCTCTCTCTATATATATATATATATATATATATATATATATATATATCACTCTTCCTTATCTATCTATGTTTTTATATCTATCTATCTATCTATCTATCTATCTATCTATCTATCTATCTATCTATCTATCTATTTATCTATCTATCTAAACACAGACACATGTATATATATATATATATATATATATATATATATATATATGATTCTCATTTAT